>CM074718.1:671993481-673193481 GCA_037306005.1 Rhinophrynus dorsalis
AGGAGGACACTATGGAAAGCACAGAACATCTTCCTTCTACCCCAAAAGACTCCAGCCCCCGTCATACATCACTGGAAGAGCAAAGCTACAAAGATGTAAATATCCCCCTCCAGGCTGCGCAGCTAATTATTATTATTTAAATGCAGCTTTAGGCGGAAAGCTTTATGTATGAATAATAAGATGATAACGAGATGCCCTGCAGGAATGGAATCTTCAGTGTGTTTAGCTGTTTAACACAATGACACAGAGAGCAAACGTTCCACATGCAAATCAGGTCTGCACTTGTCCCCCAGCCCCAATCCCCGTCCTCTTTAAGGATCACAGGGGAGTGCAACAACTCTATGGTCCTTTAAGGGCTAACCCCTTGAATGCTACAGAAGTAATGCGTTGGAGACGTCTGTAGCACTCAAAGGGTTAATGGAATAGCAACGCTAGATAGATAGATAGAATGATAGATATGAGACAGATAGATACATAGATGATAGATAGATTGATAGATAGATAGATAGATAGATAGATAGATAGATAGATAGATAGATAAACAGACAGACAGACAGATAGACAGATAGATAGATCATAGATAGATAGATAGACAGATATGAGATAGATAGATAGATAGATAGATAGATAGATAGATAGATAGATATGACATAGATAGATAGATAGATAGATAGATAGATAGATAGATGATAGATAGATAGATAGATAGATAGATAGATAGATATGAGACAAGTGAAACAGCACCAGTACTAGTCAACTCAATAGATTTTATATTAGAATCTATAGATATGTTTTATTATGAAAAATATAGATAGATAGATAGATAGATAGATAGATAGATAGATAGATAGCTATGAGACAAGTGAAACAGCACCAGTACTAGTCAACTCAATAGATTTTACGTTAGAAGCTACAGTTATGCTTTATTATGAAAAATATTTCAGGATTTTTTTTCTTCTGAGAACAACAAGGGTTCTCCCACTACTGGGAGATAATTCATTCAAAAGATATATCAACCCAAACGTATTTGATGTCTTGGCTTTTGTTACTTTTTTGTTTATAAAAAATACATTGTGTAATAAGTGACCACTAAGTGGGGCTGTTTCAATAGTCCCTTTAGGAAATATATGTCCATAGACTGTAAATCTCTACAAATACTGAAACAGGTATTATCTTGTCCTCTTATAACTTCTAAATAAAGAATTATCCAGAAACAGAGTACCCTTGCTTTTGTCAGACTTTGAAGCGCTTTGCAGTCCATGACAGAAATTTCTCCACAGAAACTGATGAAACAGCGCCACCTACTGGTCACTTTTTTATAAAATTTATGTTAGATTTAAAAAAAAGATTAAAAAAAATAAGGTGGGGATGCTCTAAGTTTGGATAAGAGGCCAGGGTGGTGATATGGTGACGTATTTGTGTCTATGACATCTGGACATACGCTACTAAGATGTCTTTGCCGTCATATCCCTGTGAACACACCACAAATACACCATCATCTCCATGAATCCATCATGTCTTTCCCAAATTTACAATTTTGCAGTAACTGCTTTGACAATGGCGCATTGTAATGAGAGATTGTCGTCTTCATGGTGTGGGGGTGTTTTAATATCAATGTGGCACTTTATCACATGCACCAAGCTCTGATATATACCTGTGTTGTTGGAGTTCCCAGTTCCAAGTGATTTTCCGATCATTCTTTAACCCCTTAACGACCCTTGACGGTCATAGTACGTTATAGTACCTGCACTGTGCTGAAAGGCACCGGAAGGCACTGACGGCCCGGGCACGAAGATGGCACTAACCTGGCCGTCAGATTAAGGGTTACTTCGGAACCGGGTACTTATGAGAGCTAATAGGACTATTATGAAGCTAGTCACATATGCCTAATTATCAGAGGACGACTTTATAGGGGGTGAAAGTTCCTCTTTATGCAGCCAGAAGCTTGCTGTCTCTGCATTGCAAACCCTATGGCATTGAAAGGGTTATAAAAGTAAAACCCATCGCCACAACTGATTTACACAAGGAGAGAACCAGCAGTGAAGCTGTTATATGTTGCAGCTTCTCTGCCCGTTCTTTGTATAACTCATTAGGGGCAATGGGTTTTACTGTTGTAACCCTTTCAGTGCCACATTAGTGTGCAATCCACATCCCTGTGGAACTGAAAGCGTTACTGGAGCGATGCTGTCTGCGGTGCTGAAGTCTGAGTGCGTCCTCTCCGCTAACCCAATGAGCAAATGGAGGACGGGTGAGGGTGCGCTCAGACTTCAGGGGTTGTGCAAGGAAGGGCACCCTTTCCATGCTGCCAGCATTATGACGACCCTGCATGCTAATGGTTAAAATCTCACCCCTTCCCCACTGCAGACGTACATCTTGGTGCAATGGTTCTCAATCTGTTTTGTGCTTGCGGCACCCCTAACACACAATATGGAGATTTCGGGGACACCCCTTACATATTCTAACCCTTTGCGTGTCAGAGAGGTATACAACGCATAATATGTAAGGGATGTCCCCGAAAGCTCCATATTGCAATGCGCAATGCTCCATATTGCAATGCGTTGGATACCTCTCTGGCACTCAAAGGGTTAATTGGATTTAACAAGCATATAATAGATACATACACAGTTGTTATAAGGCTGTACACTTATAATGCCAAAAACTAAACATAGTTTGCATAGCAATTTCAGTAAATATACAATTAAAAGTCTATATTCCCATTTTTGTTAATGTCTTTATAGAAAACATGGGGCAGCCCACGCTGATTGCCGCGGTATACCAAAGCGCCACGGCACCCTGCTTGGGAATCACTGTCTTATGATGAAGTGTGCCGAATGGGAAAGTGATTGACACACACTACGTCATAGCAACACCTTGTTAGTACATCTCCCCCAAGGAAGCTAACGCATTTGAGCCATGATAACTTTTGAATGAATTATCCTCCAGCATTAGAACTACTTCTGTTTTACTGAGCAGGCAAATCCCTCTAATAATTATATCAATTGTTTCCCTATAAAGCATAACTATTTATTTAAAGGGGAACCATCACCTCAAATAAAGTCCCCTCCCTCCATAATTAGCCATCTAGCGATACGCTTAAAGGGGATCTCTCACCTAAATAAGTGTAATGCTCATTAGTTATTTATCTAAAACACTGAAAATATTGTTCACTATATTAAAAAAGCAGTTCGATCAATATCTAGCCAATGCGATCGCTCCACTTTAGTGACAGACAGCCTCCGTCATCGGAGCATGATGGGTACTGGGACAGGAGCTGTCTCTGGTCGGCAAAGTTCGGCAAGCCGGAAGTAGGCTCCCGGACACTTTTTAAACTTTAATTTTTGCGCATGTAACTGCTTTTTTAATACAGTGAACAATATTTTCAGTGTTTTAGATAAATGCTCTAACTAATGAGCATTACACGTATTTAGGTGAGAGATCTCCTTTAACAATAGTAGTGTTGTCCAGAATAATTACTGCATCACTGAGAAATCCTATTTCTGCGGAGACTGATGTCCAGGCAACAGACATCTTTTTTACAGACATCTGCTCGCCTGCGCTGTCACTCCCGGTTTCCTCTAGGAGGCGCTGCATGTTACCTTTAGGTACCAGAAGGTAAATGACGGTGCAGGTACGCAGATGCCTCTAAAGCGCCGTTGCCTGGCCATCAGTCTCGGCACAAGTAGGATTTCTCAGTAACGAGGTAATTATGCTGGATAACACTACTATTGTTAAGCTTATCGCTGGATGCCTAATTACTGGAGGGAGACTTTATTTGGGGTGATAGTCCCCTTTAAATCAGTGAAACATTGGCCCTATAATAAATACTGTTCAAAATGAGATATATGCAAAGAAAAAAGATGAAAGATTCTGGTGCGAATCAGCTGCATGATAGGGGGCAAGAAAGATTTCCCATTGACTTAAATGTTCCATTTAACCCTTAAATGCTAAAGAAATCTCCAACGCATTGTGAAGCATTCAAGGGGATTTAAAACCCTCATTTAAGTTGGCGCAACATCTATTTGTCCCCTCTGTGCAGATTTCACTGAAATGAAACGTCTAATATTATGGCATTTTATTTTCTATAATCCTAATTATAATTTGTAGATCAAATTCAGTCAGCGGGCAAGCAACATCTGGACCTTCCTTTGTTTTTTGGACTACAATTCCCATCATCCCCAGATGAAAGGGGGTTGAAGTGCAGTAATAGCTGGAGAGCTGCAGATTTCCTGTCTCTGTGATAGAAGAGAGATGTCACAGTGCGATTCCACGTTAAACCCTTGGAGTGCCAGCAGGGGGCGGGGTATGCGACTCATTGCAAAGCAATGCCTTGTACACCCCTCTGGCGCTCAAGGGGTTAACCCTTTCTCTGCAAATTTTTCCTAACCCTATACTTGCCAATCAACTTAACGTGTTACTACACCTAAAACGCTGCTATTAGCGCCACTTTAGGTGTCTAAACGTGTCCTCTATGCTTGGTTTAACCCTCTGAGTGCCAGAGGGGTGCGCAATGGTTGCGTACCCCTCTGGCACTCAAAGGGTTAATGCCACATAGTCAACTGGGAACAGAGGAAACGGTTTAACTGCATGTATGCTGCAGGAGTAAGGAGCTTCCTGACATTGCTCTTAGAATGACATTGGCGTGTATGCAGCGGTATGTACTAAAGAGATCATTATACGCTGCTGTGTGTTCCCTGTAGTTCAATCACTGGCGCTAGAGACAGAGGCGTAACTAGAAGCCTCCGGGCCCTGGTACAAGAAGTACCATGGGCCCCCCACCACCACATTGGCCCCCCTCGACCACACTGACCCCCTCCACAATGCCCCATCTCCTACCTGGAGCTCCCGCGCGGTCCTCTTAGTAATGCAGAGCGCTGGGAGATGATGTCACCTCTGCATTACTAGAGCGCCGGCAGGAGATTGTGGGCGTTAGGCAGAGGAGTCGCAGGGGGAGGCTGGGCCCCTGGAGTGCAGGGGCCCGGTTGCAGGTGCGACCCCTGCAACCCCTATAGTTACGCCACTGACTAGAGACCAATGCCAGCAGCGCTTCGTTAGTGGATTTGTATATTCACCCCATTATCTCCTAAAAGTGAAAACATTCACTTTCCTTTAAATATTATACAGTCCTAGTCTGAATCTGCTACAAAAATTATTCTTTAGGCGCAGGGACCCCAAAAACCCGTGATACGAAATGCTTCTCCCATGAATGTGTAAGTCACCAGCGTGTTAACTCCTTGAAGGCCAGATGGGTGTGCAACACATTTCAAAGGCAATGCATGGCACACACCTCAGATCCACATAGAGTTTAATAACGGATGAGTGAGAGACCTGCTTTTGTTATGACAGTAACAACACTTATCGTTCATTAGCCACTTGCATGAGCGAAATGGGATCATACGGTCATGTAGAGCTGTGGACATATTATAATATCCTTCATTTGTAATGCACCAACTTATACTGCAGAGATGTGCAATAGGGAATAGACATACAGGGAGACGTAAAACAATAGGTTGCAAAAAGGATCCTAAGTCTCAGAGCTTACAGTCTATTGCAGTGGTTTTCAGTCTTTTTTTTTTACTCGAGGCACCCCTAACACACAATCCGGAACTTTTGAGGCACCTTTAAAGGGATAGTAATGTTTCAAAATAAAAGGAGCTCCAATTAATCTTCATAGTATTTGGGTCATGGAGAGTGTTATTTCATAACTGTAAGAGTTGTAGTTCAAGAGTAATTGAATGATAAAGTATCCTCCTCCCGCCCCTTTTACTGATGTAACACTGCTCTCCTCAGAGCAGCAAGACTGTCCGGATGGATCGCAGAGAGGGACAATCTTCAGTGAGCATAAGGAAAAACCTAAAAAGCCTGTCAATGGGGCAGGGTTTTCCTTATGATCACAGTAAGAAGATTGTCCCTCGCTGTGATCTGTCGGGTCCCAGGAACAGATTCCACATCTAAGCGTAGTTGTCTTACACTAGGTAAAAGGGGCAGGAGGGGGATACTTTATCATTCAATTACTTTTGAACTACAACTCTGACAGAATTGAAATAACACTCTCCATGGCCCAAATACTATGAAGATCAATTGGAGCGGCTTTTATTTTGAAACATTACTATCCCTTTAATATATTATTTAAATTATTAGGGGCATAATGAAAGGTGCAAGGCATAAATATACATTTATTATTAGGTCTCACAATCACATTTTTTTTAAAAGTCAATATTCACATTTTTGTCAAAGTCTTCATAGAGAACATGGGGCACCCCATGTTGATGTCCGAGGCACACCAAAGTGAGAATCACCAGTCTATAAGATAGGGTGGCGCTACAGGGGTAAATGCAGCGAACATGGGAAGATCACGTTTAGCTTAGATTTTAACCCTTTGAGTGCCAGAGGGGTATGGCACGCAAAGGGTTAATGCTTACACACCCCAAAAAATATTATTTGATACAAATGCTGGCTAGACGTGTATTATAATTTAAAGCATATTAACCCTTTTCAGTCTTAGATGATATTAGAGCATCATGTATCAAAGCAAAAGTTTGGAAAGCAAGAAGCAAAACACTGTATGTAAAAAACATAAAACTAAGGGGGGATTCACCAAGCGGTGATAAATAGGTGATAACATGAGAGATGTCTTCTCCAGTGATATCACTTCTCCAGTTCCTATGTTATTATATACAGCCTATTCACTAAGGTCTCCAAAGCTGAAGAAATCTTTGTACATTGGATTCATGGAATAATATAGGAATTGGAGATGTGATATCACTGGAGAAATCATCTCCACTTTATCACCTCTTTATCACCACTTAGTGAATCTACCCCAATGAAATCAATGGGATTTGTTCTATCACCTACTAATCTTTTAATACGACACATAATCTCCACTGTCTCTTTAACCCTTTGAGTGCCAGGGGGTACGCAACACATTGCTTTGCAATACGTTGTGTACCCCTACAGCACTCAAAGGATTACCCTCTTGGATGGTAGAGCACTCTCAATGGATTGCCAAGCAATGTATTAGAGATCTCTCTAGCAGCCAAGGGGTTAAATTGCGCAGTCACATTTTCAGTCCCACAATTTACATAGAATTATGTTTCGGTGTCCAAATTCTTTCCCTTCATTTTCTGTTCTACGTTTTGCCGCTCCTGCTCTGCTGTAGACACCTCTATTACTGCTATCTTACAACACTGATGTAGCAACATGGTTCTCCATAGAAATCCACTGACAGGGAACAGCAGTGCCACTCTATGGTGAAAGCGCAGCCCTTTGAGTGCCAGAATCATATCCAACAGTTTACAGTGCAGTGGAGTTGGATATGTCTCCATCTCTCAGGGATTTAAAGGGACCCTATCACCTAAGTCAACTTAAGTAACCTTGAAAGAGCTTTCAAAATGACCCTTATGTTGTATTATGTTATTTAGAAATGTACATTTTGAGTTATTTAGATAGGTTATGCTTATTAAGGCATGTCATACAAGGATCCTGTCGCAGTGCTAAAATACCTCCCCACTCACTGACACTGCTCAGCAACTCACTGCCCACTTCCTCTAGTACTGAAAGGATAATGTGTCAGTGAGTTGGGGAGGTGATGTAGGATGCATGTCAGTGTTTGGGGGAGGTGATGTAGGATGCGTGTCAGTGTTTGGGGGAGGTGATGTAGGAAGCGTGTCAGTGTTTGGGGGAGGTATGTAGGATGTGTGTCAGTGAGTGGGAGAGGTATTGTAGGATGAGTGTAGGATGTGTCAGTGAGTGGGGGAGGTGTTGTAGGATGTGTGTCAGTGATTGGGGGAGGTATTGTACGATGTGTGTCAGTGAGTGGGGGAGGTATTGTAGGATGTGTGTATGATGTGTGTCAGTGAGTGGGGGAGGTATTGTAGGATGTGTGTCAGTGAGTTGGGGAGTTGATGCAGGATATGTGTCAGTGAGTTGGGGAGTTGATGCAGGATACGTGTCAGTGAGTTGGGGAGGCAATATCAGATACGTGTCAATGAGTTGAGGAGGTAATTTAAGATACCTGTCACTTAGTTGGGAAGGCAATATAAGATATGTGTTACTGTGTTGGGTAGGTAATGCAGGTTAGAAGTCAGTGAGTTGAAAGGATAATATAGGATGCTTGTCAGTGAGTTGGAGCGGTGGTGCAGGATATGTATCACTGAGTTGGAGAGGTGAGGAAGGTCACGTGTCAGTGAGTCAGAGAGGTGATGCAGGATACATGTCACTGAGTTGGGGAGGTGATGCAGGATATATGTCAGTGAGTTGGGGAGGTGATGAAGGATTGATGTCAGTGAGTTTGGTTGCTTATGTAGTGTACCTGGAAGTGAGTTTGGTTGCTTATACAGTGTACGTGGAAGTGAGTTGGGGAGGTTAAGTAGGATACATGTCAAGTAGTTTGGGAGGGGAGGTAATGTAGAATACGTGTAAGTGTTTTGGGGAGGGAATGTAGGATATGTGTAAGTGTCTTGGGGAGGTGATATAGGATATGTGTAAGTGTCTTGGGGAGGTAATGTAGGATACGTGTAGGTGTTTTGGGGAGGTAATGTAGGATATGTGTAAGTGTTTTAGGGAGGTAATGTAGGATATGTGTAAGTGTTTTGGGGAGGTGATGTAGGATATGTGTAAGTGTTTTGGGGAGGTAATGTAGGATACGTGTAAGTGTTCTGGGGAGGTAATGTAGGATACGTGGAAGTGTTCTGGGGAGGTAATGTAGGATACGTGGAAGTGTTCTGGGGGGGTAATGTAGGATACGTGGAAGTGTTTTGGGCAGGTAATGTAGGACATGTGTAAGTGTTTTGGGGAGGTGATGTAGGGCTACAACAGGAAGCTCAAATACAATCCATACGGCAGATAGGCATGACCACACACATAGTTGCAACAATATTTTGTCAGTGGCATCATGTCCAACAATATGCAGCTGACAAAATAAATTGTTTTATTGCATCTATTAGAGTGTTCACCGTTCTGGATTGTATGTGAGATAACCTTCTTGGACTGACACACCTCCAAAAGCCTAAAGTGTACCGCCATTCCACTTTTTGTTTGCCTAAGGCAGGAATCACCTCACAGTATGTCTTAATTAGTATCATGTATAAATTAAAATAATTGAAAAACTAGTTTTTAAAATAAAAAATGGCTAATAAAATATTTAGGTGATTTTAAACTCTCTTTCAAAACCACCAAAGCTATTCTGATAGATGATATGGTCTCTTTATTAAAACTATTACAATTATGTCATAGAGCTGTTTTTGATTAATTAAACAAGGGTCTTCCCACTGCTTTGGGACATTTCATTCAAAAGTCATTACAGAATTTTATATTCTGCTCACCAGGTGGTGCTGTTTCTATCACTTTCTATGGAGGACCATTGTCTATAACTCAAGCTCTCCCAAAGAGTACATTATGTTAAAAAAAAAAACAAGCCTCTTGTACACTAGTTGGCGCTGCTGATAACAATTTAATTTTTAAAATAGTCTGAAATATAATGAATTTTGATCTAAAAATCTGCAAGCGGATTTCTAAAGAAGTCTCTAAAGCATTGGTTTACAAGGGTTTAAAGGGATAGTAATACTTCGTTTTAACTTTATTTGATTTTGTAGGCATTAAAAAAACATGAAGAATGATATAAGTCTTATCTCTCAATCCTTTATGGTTTATGAGATGTTCACAAGCAAAGTTCCCCTCCCCGCCCCTTTTATCTAGTGTAAGCCATCTCTTCTCAGATGTGGATCAGGTTGTATGACCAGACAGATAACAGAAGGGGACAATTTTCTTTGTATGAAAACAATGAAAGCCCTTCCCCCCTTGACAAGTTTTTCAGCTTTTTCCCTTATCTTAATTGAAGATTGTCCCTCTCTGCAGTCTACCTGGGCATCTCCCTTCTGATCTGGTTGAACGGGGGGGATACTTTGTTTGTGAATATCTCTTAAACCATAAAGGTTTGAGAGATAAGACTTATATCATTCTTCATGTTTTTTTAATGCCTACAAAATAAAATAAAGTTAAAACGAAGTATTACTATCCCTTTAAAGTAAATTTATGTCAGTGGTATTTTGGGTTGTGCCTACCTGAACACCAAAGTTGTATGTATCAGCATTTCTCTATGTACGTATCCTAAGTGTGTTCTATACATCTTGTTTATTTGTTGTAGACACAGAAAAGCAAAGAGGACAGCAGCAGTTTATCATCCAAAGAAGATTCATTTACAGGTACTGTATATTTATTTATTTATTTGTTTGTTTGTTTCTTTGTTTATTTAGAAAATGTTTTACCAGAAAGAATTCATTGAGATTTCTCTCGTTTTCAAGTATGTCGTAGAAAGTTAACAGTAAAGAGTTACATATTTACACAAATAGAGAACCATTATTTATACATATACTAGTAGAAAAGCCCGTTACACAGGCCACAGTGCCATTGCCAGACGGTCGCGGGGCAGTCATGTGCAGTAGAGACTGCCCGCTTCGCAGCTGATACAGAGCTGGACGCTCCAAAGGAGCCCGCACAGCAGTCTCTACTGCGCATGACTTCGTCGTTACACATGTTTTAACAAATTATTATATAGGATATACATACATACTAACAATGTATATACAGTTATATATTGTTTTTTAGATAGAAAGAAGCAGTTATTTTTAATCCCTTAAAGCGGAGCTATCACACAAATTAAAGTTACCCCCAAACATTATGCACATAACGAAAAAACATATCCACACTAGTATTATCCGGAAAAAGTCCAGCGTTGTCGAAAAATCAAACTTTTGCTGAGACGCCAGACAGGAACCAGCGCAGACATCTTGCCAATGAGACATCTGTGCACCTGAGCCATCAGTCCCTTCCTGTGCCATAAGGTACAATGCAGCGCCTCCTAGAGGGGACAGACAGGGCAGGCGCACAGATGTCTCTTTGGCAAGATGTCTGCGCTGATGCCTGCCTGACCATCTCAGAACGAGTTGGATTTGTCAATAACGCTGGACTTATTCCAGATAATGCTAATATGGATATGCTTATCAGTATGTGCATAATTATTTTGGGGTAACTTTAATTTGGGTGATAGTTCCGCTTTAAGGACCAGCAGTCCAAGGAAGTTACCTTCCCTTAAGGAACGCTTTGATACTTGCCGACTCTCTGGCACACGAGACCTGTTACGTGTACCGACATGCCAAGTGGGGGGTGTGAAAGAGACCATTTCGGTCTTAAAGCTGTCAATTTCAGACCCCATTTTTACCTGCCGCGCTTCCTAAGGAGCACTGTAAGTAAAACATATGTGACATGCCAGAACTGTCACCAGTCCGTAAGGGGAAAAAAAAAGGTGATGGTCCTGGCACGTCACCTGTCCTTAAGGGGTTAAGGATTTTAGACTGGGACAAAATTAGATTTTTGGTGTAAGTTATTCTAGGCTTTTAGAGCTGTGAAGGAGGAGGCAGTTCGACTGGTTTCTTTCTTGAAGTGTGGGATATTCAGCGAGTTGTTAGCAGTGATTTAATTTCAATTTCTTTGACCTCTTTTATTCTGGTGTATTACCCGATGGAGGATTCCATGTTGAAGTGATAGCATTGTACAGAAACATCAGATCTCATCCAACTGTTGATTGGTTGGTCATGATGAGAGCTGTAGTCTGTAACAGCTGGTGTGCCGAAGGTGGACGCTGTTTGATTGGGCCATGTCATCATGTATATGTAACTCCACCCACCAATTTTTCCATTGCTTATTGGGCAATATATTTATCCAGTTCTCTAAGCCTGATAAAGGTCTATCAAGACAAAGATGTTGCTGGTGGGCTGAATACAGTTGAATGATGTTGCAGTTTATCCCTGTGTACTCTCACATGCCTAGCAGAGTTGGTATAATTTATTTTTAATTTGTAACATGCAAATCTTTTTGATTAGTACCACCATCATTTCTAAGATTGTAGTTAAGGGATAGTATACATTAAAATGGAAAAATATACATATGCTGAATAAAATAAAACTACTTCCAACTGCAGAGAGATGATTTATTCAAATGCTATTGCAGCTCAAACGTATATGAGTGCAGTTTCTCTAGCCAGAAACATTTAGCTATTGCCACTGAAGATAGTCCTCCATAGCCTGCTGTAACAACAGCACCATCCTAAAATTTCAGGCTATGGACGTTCTGCACCCTACAAAAAAAATGTACATTTGAGCTGCAATTAGCTTTGAATTAAACATCTCTGAGCAGTGTGGGTTCCTTTGTTTTAGTCAGTGGGATAAACCCTGCAATAGATGCTTTTTAGGCTCTATCAAGCATGTTGGGGGGGGGTATTATTAACCCGTTAATTACCAGTGGCGTGTCAGGACCATTTCACGCATCCATTTGTTAAAGGGATAGTAATGTTTCACAATAAAAGCCGCTCCAATTAATCTTCATAGTATTTGGGCCTTGGAGAGTGTTATTTCAATACTGTCAGAGTTGTAGTTCAAGAGTAATTCAATGACAAAGTATCCCCCTCCCGCCCCATTTACCTAGTGTAACACTGCTCACCTCAGAGCACTGCAGCAAGACTGTCCGGATGGATCTCAGAGAGGGACAATCTTCAGTGAGTATATGGAAAATCCTGAAAAATCTGTCAAGGGGGGCAGGGTTTTCCTTATGATCACAATAAGAAGATTGTCCTTTACTGTGACCAGATTCCACATCTGAGGTGAGCAGTGTTACATCAGTAAAAGGGGCAGGAGGGGGATACTTTATCATTCAATTACTCTTGAACTACAACTCTGACAGAACTGAAATAACACTCTCAGTGGCCCAAATACTGTGAAAATTACTTGGAGCTGCTGTTTTTGTGAAACATTACCATCCCTTTAAGGACCGGTGATGGTCGTGACAAGTCATACTTTTTCTGGTCACAGTGCTTCTGCGGTGGTGCTGTGATCGCTACGAGAGGCTGAAACATTTCACCCTCTTTTTCGGCGAACCAGTGCACGTACTCGCTCACATGTACCGTCTCCCCAAATGTTGTTTATGAGGTCCTTAACACCTTAAGGACCTATGACAGTCCTGGCATGTCATCATGGGTTGGCGTGCGATAGGGACCCATGATGTGCCAGGACTGTCATGGATTTCAGGGCTCTCCGCGAAGCTGTACGCCATCTGTCTGTCTATCTATCTATCTATCTATCTATCTATCTATCTATCTATCTATCTCTTAATCTATCTCTCGATATGCCAGTCTGTCTCTCTGTCTACCCATCCATCTGTTCTAACCCAACGTTCTGCTTTGCAATGTAATTGAGATGTCTCTACATCTAAGAGGTTATAAAAAAAACATTTGAACAGGAACTCAGTGAACTCTCTGTGTATCCAACATTTAGGACTCTGTAAAAAGTAATATATTGGTGATGAAGTATTTAACCTCTGGAGAACCAGAGAGGTGTGTAGTACATTGCTTCACAATGCATTGCCTCTCCCCCTGATCCTCAAAGTGTAACCCAAAATTGGACATAAAGGCCATCTTTATTATGCAGAATATCACTTATTAAAGGGATAGTAATACTTAAAATGTAAAAAAAATATGTTGTAGGGTTTATCCCCCTGAGTAAAACAAGAAAACTCCCACTGCTGAGAGGTGTTTTATTCAAAAGTTATTAATTTTGAAAGTTGAATTTTTTAGGTGCAATATCACAGTGGCCTGAAATTGTACAGTGGCGCTGTTGCACCTAAAAAATTCAACTTTGAAAATTAATAACGTTTGAATAAAACACCTTTCAGCAGTGGGAGTACCCTTGTTTTACTCAGGGGGATAAACCCTACAACATATATTTTTTTACATTTTAAGTATTACTATCCCTTTAATTAAACTAACTGAAATACTAGGTAGAAGTGAAACAATTCTGGGGTGAAGAATAAGCACCATATGCGTTAGAGATGGATCTTGCATAACAGGGGTTAAAATCTCCATTTAGATCAATTGGAATGTCTGTGGTATAATTGGTTTGGGTTGATGTCTATGGTATAATTGGTTTGGCTTGCTCCAGTACTGTTCTGTATCTAATGAATCAGCCTCACTGTGCGTAGGCCTTAGCTCTGTGTACGTCTTACTGAATCGGTATATTTTGTGTAATTGCAGATAAAAGCAAGGAGATGCATTTCTTTATCAGTGAATCAGAGCCACCTGGAGGGGAATTCTGGAGGGAGATAGCAGGTAGTGTGTGTGTTCTACCAAAATCTTAGATACAGTCCAAGTTAAAGGAACACTAATGTCCCATAAAAAATGTTTTTTTGTTTTGTAGATTAAAAAAATAAATAAATTCTGTGCTGCAAATCCCATCACTCAAACCTTTACGGTTTGAGAGATATTCTGTCCTAAAGTTCCCCTCTCCGTCCCCTTCTCCTGACGTCAGCTGTCGGTCTGGGGACCGACAGGCGGCTCTTCAGCATAGCCCCAATAGCAAGATTTTAAAAGAAATATTTCATTGGAATAGTCTACAAAGTGTGCCTGGTTTGCAAGCACACTTTTTAAACCGTTCCAAAGAAGTAGTTCTTTTTAAATTGCACTATTTTGGCTCTGCTGAAGAGCCTCCTCGTGTTGGCCGACAAGGATCTCCTTCTGTCAGCTTTACAGCTGACATCAGGAGAGAGAGAACTTTAGCAGCGAACATCTCCCAAACCATAAAGGTTTGAGAGATAGGATTTGCTGCACATAATTTATTTTTCTTTAATCTACAAAACAAAAAAAATATTTTTATGGGACAATACTGTCCCTTTAAGAGGCAGATGTGCTAAGATAAACTATGGGGAGATGCAATAAGGAGTGATAAAGAGGTGATACAGTGGAGATGAGTTAGCATATAACAGATAAGAGTCGGTACTGTGTTAGCCGTAGAAATACAGGAGGCAAATATAGTTGTTGATACCTTTATTGGCTAACTAAGCAGATTTAAAATGCAAGATTTCAAGACCTCTCCGGTCTCTTCCTCATAACATGCCTGCTTGCATGAAAGCTTGCATTTTAAAGGGATAGTAATACTTTACTTTTACTAATCCCCATTTTATACAACTTTAAAAAATGATTGTTAATGCCCCAAATCAGTTTCAAAGTCTCCCCCTCCCTACCCTTACAACAATTAATTCATTTTTTTAATATCTACAATATTAAACTTGGTTAAAAGCAGCCATTACTATCCCTGTAAAGTGCCCCTGTCACCGTGAGATCACGTTATTTCATTTTAACCCTTTGAGTGCCAGAGTAGTACGCAACTCATTGGGTTGCGTGCTACTGTGGCACTCAAAGGGTTAAAGAGAATTTTTTTTAAATGCCTATATGTTCTGCTCGCCATTTGTAATAAATGTAGTGTTTGGCAAATTAACCTTCATTTGTTGGTGGCACTGTTGTGGCGCTTTATGCTAATTAGTCTCTGTGCTGGGCCAATATTAGCAATGTACTGTGCAATGAACAAGTCTAGGCCAGGACATCTCACTGGGGGGGGGGATGTCTAATAGCACGGCGAATGTAACTTTAACCATAGAGATAAACAAATTAGTATACCGTGCAGGGTAGGAGTTAGCATAGAGTGCCACACTCTGCCATTAACCCTTCGAGTGCCGAAATGGTACACAACACCTTGCCAAGAAATGTGTTGTGCACCCCACTGACACTCAAAGGGTTAAATCATACAGGTTAAAATCTAGGAAGCCGATTATTTCGCTGAAGTATAACTGATAGGCAAATATTGATTCTCTGTAAAACAATTGAAACTTACAGTAATGTGAAAAGTCTGTTTTAAGTGGACCTGTTAACCCCTTGAGTGCTTTGCGATGCTTTGAAGACCTCACTAGCATTCAAGGGGTTAAATCTACCATATAGTCATCCCCTGTGGTTCCATTGGCCTGTTCAGAATTGCTGCAGTTCTTCTGAGTACGTCAAGACTTGTCCTTAAAGGGACAGTTACTCTTAATGCTGAGACATATATATTATATGGTTTACAATTCTGAGAAAAACCAAGGTACGCCCACTGCTGAGAGATGCTAACCGTTAAAGTGACAGAGAGGTACACAACACATTGCTTTGTGTAACCCTCTGGCACTCAAAGGGTTCATTGAAAAGATTTTTCCCCTCAAAACTGCAGATCCTGAGTGCATTACCACCATGGGCTGAAACTTTGAGGTGATGCTATTGCTACACCATTCTATGGACAACTCTGTTCATTTGACCACATACCTCTATAGGATGATGTAGCAACAGCGCCACTGTAATATTCAGGCCATGGTGGTACTGCACTCTGACAATGTATGTTTGAGCTGCAATAATATTTGACTAAAACATCTCTCAGCAGTGGGCATATCCTTGATTTTACACAACAAGACAAGCCCTCCAATAAATATAAATATATATAAATATATATATATATATATATATATACATTTTATTTTTATTTTCAATATAAGCATTACTATCGCTTTAATGTAAAAAATACCCATGCTTATTCAGTGCAAGGCCTGGAATGACAAGTACTTTAAGCTAATATTACTCTAAGAATAAACAAATTGGACAAAAAAAAAAACAGAACATTAATAGCAACAGGATTATTAATTGCGGAGGATGCATCAAAAGGGATTTTAGAAATATATACAATGAAACAGTCTGCAAAGGCATGAAATGACAATAATTGAAATGTTCTCTTTCAAACCTTCCATTAAAAAGGATCACAGCTTATTGCTTTTTATATCTGTCAGAAAGACATTAAAGGTGTTTTATGGCATCTCTGACAACATTTATATTATCTCCATGATAATGATCTCTACACAAAATGTATAATACATTTACAAAAATTACATTATACAAATTAAATGAAACCACCTTTTACTGATTGCTAAATGTCTCCGAGGGCTGCAGATAATACGTGATCAGAAGTTTTGATACTAACTTGTCTATTGCAGTGTCTTAAGGAGAGGTTTGCTTTCCTGGGAAAAGGGAATCTAATTTTCCATTTATGTAATGCAAACTGCCTTGGCTTTGACTGTTCACGGTTAATTGACTGTCAAACGAGGTTGTTATCCTCCGGCAATGTCTGCAAATTTGCCTGTCAAATGAGACAGAGAGAGCAGGCAGCAGAAAGAGAGAGAGAGAGGCTGAGAGGAGTTGAGACAGAAGGGGCATTGTAGGGCTTATTAACGTCTTGAAAGCTAGATATGTCTCCAACTAAAACTTCTCTAGGATCTATGAGATTAAAGGAAATGTACAAATCGAGGATGCAGAGTATAACCTGTGCTTATATATAATAGGAAAAATACACAGTCCGCCAAAGCATCTTTGTACGTTAGCCTCCATCTCATGCACCATCATTTGGAAGGAACGAGCTAGATCAGTGGTTCTCAAACAGGCTGCCATGGATCCCAGTTTAGGTTACCCACTTTCCCTAGATATCCTTTTAAAACATCGCCACTAAAGGGGTAACATAAAAAATGGCACATTAAACATGTCGCCGTCATGAAAAATGCGATATCAGAATCTAGCCCACATCAAATGGGCGAGATTCTGATGTTGCGGTCTTAAGCGATGCACATTGTAATTGTAAACTTACTAAACACTTCCAGGCTGTTGTTAACCCTTTGAACAAAAGAGGGGCATGTGTGCCCCATCTGTCTCTGGCATCACTGGATATTTATTTTATCTGGGCGATATCAGAGACAGATGATTCAGCAGCACGTGTCCCTCTCTCGCTCAAAGGAATAATAGCAGAGTGGTAGTGGAAGTAAGTTTACAATTACAATGTGTGAAGCTTAAGGCCGCAATGTGAGAATCTCGCCCATTTGATATGGGCGAGATTCTGATATCACATTTTTCATGACAGCGATATGTTTAATGCTCCATTTTGTATGTCGCTGAATGGTGGGTGATGTTTTCATAGTGAACCCTTTAAAGGGGAACAATCACCCCTATACTTACTTTCCATCCTCATATATCGTTAAGCTTTAACCCCTTAACGACCCTTGACGGTCCTGGCATGTCATAGGTAGATTTGCATGAAGTGACCCATGATGTGCCAGGACCGTCATGGAATTCAGGGCTCCCTGTGTGGCTGCACACCGTTCGGGGAGGCCTGAACCAGAAGCGAACATAAAAAAAAATGGTCCATGGTCCCTAAGCGACAGCTGCATGCGTGATTGGCTGTTCTTAAGGGGTTAATCAGTGTTTGGTGTTTTTTGGTTTTTTAATGCATACTCTTTTCTAAATTTGCATTATTAAAAATCTGCCGTGCATTTACTTCTGGACAGACCGCAGGTACGGCTCTGCACCGCAGTCTGTCAATCTCCTTCTGTTCCTCCCCAAGTATTGTCACATCAGGTTGAAACGCGTCAATACTTGGGGAGGAACGGGAGAAGACAGACAGACTGCGGTGCAGAGTTTTAACCTCAGTCTGTCCGGAAGTAAGGCCACAGCTCATTCTTAATAATGTAAATTTCAAAATGTATGTATTTAAAAAAAAAAAAAAAAAAAAAATTATTAAGGCTTATCGCTATATGAGGATGGCAATTAGGTAAACTTGTATAGGGGTGATAGTTCCCCTTTAAAGACTTTGACCAAAATTGAGTCACTAATATATATTTATGGAAATTATTACAAACAATATGTTCTTTGTTGTCATTGTTGTCATTTGGACTGTGAGACCTAATTATAACTCCAAATTTCTGTACAGTATTGTGCCCTTCATTAAATCCTAACGATATAATCTATAAAATGATAGGGGAGCCCTGTTTATATGCTAGGAGTGCCTTGAGCGAGAAAAAGTTTGAGAACCGCGGCACTAAAGAATATGATCACTGTAGTGCATACTGGTGCACACACTCTGCTATTGTTAAAGGGAAACTAACATTAATAATAATTGCCTTACCATGGCCAGAAAAGAAACTAATGGTCCTTTGAATTTTTTTGTACTTGTGCCTTCATTTAAGAGTTAATATCTCCAATCAGACCTGGAAGTCATATACAGGGAGATGGACATGACAGTTTCTGACATTCTTTTTTTTTCGAACGGAACAAGGCAGGGTGCAGGAGCCCAATTAACCCTTTAACCCCTTAGTGACAGCCACATATGTACGCGGCTATCACCTTAACACGCGGCTAACATTTTTTTTATTTTTTATTTTTTTTTAAACGAGTCCGAAGTCCCCAAACGGCGTGCAGCCGCACGGAGACCCGGACTTCTGGTACTTACCAGTTTTTGCGTGACGTACCTGGTAAGTCAATTGTCGGGATGGGGTTAAAGACCAGAGCGGTGTGCAACTTATTGCTCCGCAATGTGTTGCAAGCCTCTCTGGTCTTTAAAGAGATAAGATTGTCATGCGCAGGGGTAGAGTTTTGTCCTATGATCCGCATCCATGGACTCAGGGCCGGACTGGGAATAAAAACCAGCCCTGGAAAAAATTGCTTACCAGCCCCATAGTATTGCATCATTATAACAGCCCCATAGCACTGCGTCATTATACCAGCCCCATAGTATTGCGTTATTATACCAGCCCCATAGTATTGCGTCATTATACCAGCCCCATAGCACTGCGTCATTATACCAGCTCCATAGTATTGCGTTATTATACCAGCCCCATAGTATTGCGTCATTATACCAGCTCCATAGTATTGTGTCATTATACCAGCCCCATAGTATTGTGTCATTATACCAGCCCCATAGCACTGCGTCATTATACCAGCTCCATAGTATTGCGTCATTATACCAGCTCCATAGTATTGCGTCATTATACCAGCCCCATAGTATTGTGTAATTATACCAGCCCCATAGCACTGCGTCATTATACCAGCCCCACCCTCCTTTTGCCTTTTTCTCCCCTCCCCAGGGCTCCAGATGTATTAGATCACACCTGAAATTATAATGTACAAGTAAGTTGCATCCTCAGATTGCTTTTCTCTTTATAAAGAATAATTATTATTTATTAACAACAGAAAGAATATCACTCCTTTTATATTTCTCAAGTCTGAAAAACCTGCTTTTTTTCAACAACATACAATACCAGTACACGTCTTGATCCCCTTGCCTTTCTTCCCGTCTTGATCTCCCCTTTTTTGTGGCTTGCCTTTTTCCCCTTCTTGCCTAATAAGTTGCCTGTCATCTCACCTCTCTGTGACTGTCTGGTGTCTCTGCTGCTGTGTCTCTTTGCTCTCGGCCAGGCCTCCCGCTCAGGATCAGCTCTCCGCAGCACTGCTTACGTTGGGTCAGGGTACGGCAGGCCTACCCAGTGCGCAGACGCAGCTCTCTTCACGCTGTGTCTGACGTCACTCTAGACCCAGCCTGACAGCCTGCCCCCACTCACTAGACACAGCCTAGCGTCCAGCGGTTATGGAACTCTTGCAGCCACGCGGTCTTGTCACATTGCGACCGTGTATTTTTATTTGGCATTTGGCACATCATGGTTTATAGCACTGCAGCCACGGCCAGCCCCCAGTAAACCCAGTGCAGGCAGACTAACGGGAATTTTCCCAGTATCCCCGAAGGCCAGCCCGGCCCTGCATGGACTTGACTGAAAATGCTATCTCTTGAACCAAGGTACAATGATACAACTCATAAAGGATATTAGGGTTTTCTGGTCACAGCGCGGTAATTGGGGGTTAGAACTGGGAGTGGTAGTTCTCCTTTTGGTCTTTAATGAGTGCAGTGCCTCCCCTATGATATATACTGGCAAAATGGAGTAAAGTTGCACTTTGACCCTATAATATATAGCATTGTACAAAGCACATAAGAGGAGAATGTCCATAGATTTCCACATGGCTTTCCTCTACATGTAAACAGTGTAGAGAGGAACGTTTTCAGTGTAGGTAGCACAGAGAATTGACGATAAGCTAGTTTAGAATGGGATTTTATTGGTACAGCTTGAGTGTCCCTTATTCCAAATGCTTAGGGACAGAAGTATTTTGGATTTTTTCAGATTTTGGAATATTTGCATTTACATAATGAGATATATTGGAGATGGGACCCAAGTCTAAACACAAAATTCATCTACGTGTCCTATACACCTTATACACGTAGCCCGAAGGTAATTTTATACAATATTTTTAATAATTTTTGACATGAAACAAAGTCCCGTCACATGAGGTCAGGTGTGGAATTTTCCACTTGTGGCGTAATGTCGGCACTCAAGAAGTTTCAGATTTTTGAGAATTTCATATTTCGGAATTTCAGATTAGAGATACTCAGCCTGTTCACCCCCCTGGAAACAGCAGGCAGCAGATACAAAGAGAGAGGCTGAGAAGGGCAGAAGGAGGAACAAGGATGAACCCACTGCAAATCAGGCTGTATAGGAATGTATGAACTATATATAGGTCATATTATATATATATATATATATATATATATATATATATATATATATATACACCTGATCCTGTGATTAGGTACAGATGCCTTAGTTAGATATTAAGTTCAGAACTCTAGTGCCTATCATCTAAGAAGTAAGAAAAACCTTTTTACGCCACACACATATATCAGATCTAAGGCAAAGGAAGGGTTAATCACTTACTTCCTCTGCTCCAATGTTGGTTTTTCCCTGGGCACAGGGGAGCTGCATGTTCCCATAAGTGTAGGTGATTTAAAGAAGAACTAAAATCTTCTAATAATATCCCCCCCACCGTGACCTTACCATGGCCTGAAAATCCCACTGGCCCCTATGAATTTATCTTTGCGATGTTGATCTTCAATCAGTCCTGGACATGACAATATTTGGAAACAGACAGAGTGCATGAACCTATTAACCCTTTAAGGATGCACTGCAAACCACTTTGGTCCATAAGGGAAAATGTTTACCATGTGTTGTGAGCAGAGTTTGATGTTCTGCTGTCTTACTAGCAACTGTCATGTCCGCCTCCATGATCGTTACATCCAGGACTGATTAAAGGTGCTCTCTCTCTTGAACAAAGCACAAGGACAAAATTCATAGGGGCCATTAAGATTTTCCTGCCATAGTAAGGTAAGTGGGGGGAGCCGTTAGTTCGCCTTTAAAGGGATATAATACTTAAAAATTACTATCCCCATATTGTAGCCACTAAAAAACTGAGTTAAATGAGACCAGCGGCATCACTCAAACCTGGTTTGAGAGATATCCGCTTTCAAAGTTCCCTCTTTTTGGCTTTCCCCTGACGTCAGCGTTCTAGCTGAGAGCAGGGGAATCCTCTCCTGGGATCAGCCGGCGGCTCTGCAGCAGTGCAGAGATCGCGTTAATAACAAAGAAATCCTTTACTAAAAAGGTCTTCTACGTGTGCTTGGGTTGAAAGCACATGTAGAAGACCTTTTAAGTTAAGGATTTATCTGAAAGTTTGAAGATTTTGGTGGTAATAACAACACTATAACAAAATGGCCTAGTAGCTCCCTTCCAGGTGACCATAAATGGCACTACCATAAATCCAATATCAGAAGCACGGTGCCTCTGGGTGATAATTGCTCATTCTCCCCTCATATTAACTCCATTGCTAAATCCTCCCACTTTCTCTTGTGTAACATCGCAAAAATCCATCCCTTCCTCTCTTTCTCCACAGATAAGATTCTTACACAAGCACTCATAATCAATCCCTTCCTCTCTTCCTCACAGCTAAGATTCTTACACAAGCACTCATAATCAATCCCTTCCTCTCTTCCTCACAGCTAAGATTCTTACACAAGCACTCATAATCCATCCCTTCCTCTCTTCCTCACAGCTAAGATTCTTACACAAGCACTCATAATCCATCCCTTCCTCTCTTCCTCACAGCTAAGATTCTTACACAAGCACTCATAATGCATCCCTTCCTCTCTTCCTCACAGCTAAGATTCTTACACAAGCACTCATAATCAATCCCTTCCTCTCTTCCTCACAGCTAAGATTCTTACACAAGCACTCATAATCCATCCCTTCCTCTCTTCCTCACAGCTAAGATTCTTACACAAGCACTCATAATCCATCCCTTCCTCTCTTCCTCACAGCTAAGATTCTTACACAAGCACTCATACTTTCTCCCATGGACTACTGTAACCATCTTCTCTATGGCCTTCCTGCCACCCATCTCCATCCACTTCAATCCATACAGAATGCTGCAGTTACCTTATTGTCACCTAGGTTTGTTCCTGCTCCCCGACTCCTCAAATCTCTCCAATGGCTGCCTATCAAACTGCAGATATCTTACAATACTTTGCTTCTCTCATGCAAGACCCTTGTCTCCTCTACCCCTTCCTACATTTCCACTCTGATCTCCCGCTATACCCCATCCCTCCACTTATGATCTGCCAATGACGGTCTTCTCTCAGCTACTTTGGTGTTTACAGCCCTATAACATATCAAACCCTTTTCCCTCATTGCTCCTTATCTCTGGAATGCTCGACTCCCACCCAGCACCGCTGCACATCTCTTTGCAATGTGTTGCGTACCCCTCTGGCACTCAACAGGTTAAAATGAACTAAGCTTATCTTAGGATAACAGTTACACTTTAGTTCTAATGATAAAAAGGATTATAAATGTGTTAGTGCCACTGATGTTCTATTAAAAATGTTACTCTCCTTTTAACTCTATATTGCACATTGCATTGTACAATCATTTGGTGCTCAAAGGGTGAATAACTTGTTGTAACATTGGTATGAACACTGTAACATTAAAATACAATACGTATCCTTCTACACACAAAACAGATGTCAATATGTTTCTTTCGGGCGTATAATATGTAAAACTCTATTTGTGCAAAAAAAAAAAAAAGATAATGGTTAATCCGCTGAGCCTGGCATTGTCACCTCCCAGGGGCCTGTGGCTACGTTCCATACTGAATGGGCCCTTAATCTGAAATTTATGTAGTCATTTCACTATCCATGAAGCTGTTTTAATCTTGAAAAAAGTCAATTACTCTGCAACCATAAAAAAGGGGTTTAAGAAAAAAGAACTAAATGGTAAGATTCAAAGTCAACATAGTCATTAAAAGGTACATTTGTTTTTCTCTTCTTTCGTATAGGAGAAGCCAGCCAGGAAAACAGCGCAGCGCATCCACTGAAAAAGGATGTGGGGATTGTGGGGAGTATGGGAAAAGGTAACACTGCCTTTTATTTCAAAACACTTACAATGGACCTGTTACCATAGTAATATATGGCGCGATGCAGGAAACGTGCGCAATCGCTATTTCCCGTGTGAAAACCACTAGGGAATAGGTTTGCGCATGATTTTGTTGAATTGCGCATGAAAATTCAAGATTAGCGAACGGATGCGTATATTTATTTTTTTGTGGGCGTGGCTAAGATTACCGAATCTGTGTGAGTGGAATAGTGAATGCTCCTAATTTCAAGAACTTCTATTGAGAATGAATTTATACGTCTGTGTACTGTTGTCGTAAAATGGAATTTTTCATGCGCAATTCAAGAAGCGTTCAGTATTTAGCATCCTGGATTAGAACATGCGCAAAATCTATCTGCGCACAAAAATGCCTTTATCTGATGCGAACGTTTCTTGCATCGCTCCAATAGTAACATAGTTGATGAGGCTGAAAAAAGACGTGCGTCCATCAAGTCCAGCCCATGCCAAAAACACCCCTGTTGATCCAGAGGAAGGAGGAAAAAAAAACAATTGAAGTAATTTCCAATTAACCCCTTAACGACCAGCGGTCCCGGGGTGTGTGGTCCTTTAAGGACCAGATAGGGAATTTCGGCGTGATGCCCCACGTGACTGATCACGTGGGGCGGCACGCCGAACGGAGGGACTGAGAGATCGCTCTGGTCTTGGAGCGATCAACTTCAGTCCCCTGTAGGAGAGCGGTGAGTAATAGTACGTTATGTACCGGGACCGTCACTGGTCCTTAAGTGCCGGACCAGCGTGACGGTCCGGGTACGTCACCGGAGGCGAAGGGGTTAAGCCTCAAGTGAGTAAAACAATTCCTTCCTGATTCCAAATGGCAATAAGATATTTCCCTGGATCAACATCGTATCTGCTTTGAAGCCAGCTGTTATCATTCTCAAGATTGTTCTGTGCTAGATAGGCATCCATTGCTTTATTGAAAGCAGTTAAAGTACTTACAAGCACAACAACATCCCGAGGCAAAGAATTCCATAACTTTACTGCCCTTAATGTAAACAAATCCCTGCCTTTTATTTAGTCAAAAGCACCTTTCCTCTGGTTTTAATTGATGACCTCTCGTTCTTCTCTTTGAGTAAGTAGTTCCTTAAACCAGATAATGAGAACCAAAAATAAGTACCTATGAATGAGGGCGATGCTGGCCTGAAATGCATAAAGTGTTGTATATTATAATTGTATTGGCCTCTGATACGAGCTGGCACGTCAGAATCCAGCAGGGTGAATGAAACTTTCATTTATGGAGATTGACTCATCTGGATTTGAGGTCATAATGTGTGCACTATGTTGATATGGAGAGGAGTATAACACTTTACTGGGATTTGTTACTATTATGGTGGCACCGCTTGCTATAGACTATATTTACATATTCTGTAATATTGACCCACTACAGAAACTGGTTAGTATAAAGTACCACACTGTATCACCAAAATAAAAAGGGTAGTTACTCTAAAACGTGTTATATCCTATATAATAATTTGCTAGAATGTTTGTCAGAAGCCGTCATGTGCAGTATAGGCAAACTGGGTTACTATTAGGAAGGTGTAACATTCATTTCACTCTATCATTCAGTGGAAACTTTTCTATACACAAAGCTGCAACTGTTACAACAAGAATAATCTGTAATTTTTATGCTGTTGCTACACCATCCTAGGGAGCTTTTTGGTCAACTGACCAGATCTGCCCACAGGATGGTGTAGCAACAGCGCAACTGTACAATTTCAGGCCACTGTGATACTGCACCGAAAAATGTACGTTTGAGCTGTGATAACTTTTGAATAAAACACCTTTCAGCAGTGGGAGTACCCTTATTTTACTCAGGGGGGATACACCCTACAATATATATTTTTTTACATCCTTTACTATCCTTTTAACTTAACTTTAACATGGAGGGGATATAACTACAGCTTATCTTTGCATCCTTCAACAAACCAAACTTGTTCCTATGTAAGATACCCACAAATTTCACTGCTTTGCCTTGAAAGGGTTAACACATTAGCGTCCACTCATGGCCCATCATCATAAGTGTCATTGGCCTTTTACATTTTTTTATTAACGCTTTTATTGCCTGAGGCAAGGAAAGCATCAATCACTAGGGACATTCTAAATGGAGACAGGTTTTTATAAATAGGAAAGGGTTAGTTGCTAAGTTAGGTAGATATCTGGCTTTTGAACCATATTTTATGCTTGACAAGCAACGTATGAATAATATATGTACCTGGGGTGGATATAATTGAGATTAATGCATGCATATCAATCAATACATGACACAGTAATATAATACTTTAAAATAATATATTGCATTGATTTATATTCATGGATTTCTGCATCAAATCTGTCCCATGCCCACGAAACGGTTTTAAGCCGGTAAAATATTTTGTCTTCTGATAATAAATGACTCCATTTAACAGCTCTCGCTAGAGTAACATGTGTGCCTTTGTAATGCAGAGCCCTTTGAGGCTGATGCACTATGAGGACCTAGACTGATTCGTGAGTATTCCAACTTCAGGGAACAAACACACATTCAAAATGATTTAACTCTTTGAGTGCCAGAGAGGTATCCCACGCATTACGATACCTCTTAGGCACTCAAGGGATTAAAGGAGAAGAAAAACGTTCTAATAATCACTGCCTACATATGTTACTCTGGCCAGAGAATCCTAATGGCCCCTATGAATTCTGCCCATGTGTCTGTGTTCAAGAGATAACTAGACGTCTGTATGAATTCACCAGCGCGGTCCCACTGATTTAGGTTCCAACACCAGCAGCTGCACTCCCGTGATTTTGCTCTATAGAGCATGATGTCTGTAGTACATAACAGCAGACAATCTCCACCATCGTCAGGATGCTAAAGGAGCAATAAACATTTTTTTATGAAAACCTATATGTTATAGAGCTTTTCCTGCTGAGTAAAACAGGGTCACTCCTACTGCTGTCACTTGTTTTATTCAAAAGTTATAACAGTTCAAATAATCAGGAATTGAATTTACTGTGTTTACTTCCTGGTAGTTCTAAACTGACAGGAAGTGACTCAGCAGTTTCTATCACATTCTATGGAGAACTGTTTGTCAATGACGTCCCTATTAAATAGAATGTAACAGAATAAGTCATTGGGATCTAACCACTAGAGGGCACTGTTAATATAAGAAAACATGGGTTTAAAGTGTAACAACTCTGGAAATATGCATTTCTCAGCAGGGGTAGTACCCTGTATGCCTGTCCTGTCCCACAGTACGGATAGAAAATACATAACATTAAACAAGGCATTCATGGAAGAACTACCCCCAAAACACCCATAGACTGTCCCACTGCCCTTCTCTTGTTGAAGTCAGAGTTAGGAGGAGTATTTTTGGCACATGTAGCTTTGTACATTGACGGTAGGCAGGAGTAGGGATTAAAAATGCATTCCAAATTCAGATTTAGTGCAGATTCCTTGTCATGTGTTCATCCAAACACCTCCAGTCAGTCCTGTATGTCAGGTCCATGAAGGCAGCCATGACTGATGCTGGCATTTTTTTTCAAACCAAAGCAGGCAGAGGGCCAAGGAGCACATGGAAACACAATGCATTAAAGAAGCAGTACACTTTTTTTTGAAAAAATATGTGTTGTAGGGCTTTTCCTGTTGAGTTAAATAAGGGTACTCCCATTGCTGATAGATACATATCTCCAGCGTTATTACAGTTTAAACCCATGTTTTTTTACATTAGCAGTGCCCTCTAGTGGTCAAATTCCAATTAGTTATCCTGTTACATTCTAATGGAAAGGAAAGTCAGTGATACACAGTTCTCCATAGAATGTGATAGAAATTGCTGAGTCACTTCCTGTCAGTACTTACAGGAAGTAAACACAGTAAATTCACTTCCTGATTATTTAACCTTTTTTTAAAAAAAAAAACTGACAGCATGGGAGTGACCTTGTTTTACTCAGCAGAAAAAGCTCTATAACATAAAGGTTTTCATAAAAAAAGTTTAGCGCTTCTGTAAGTAATGATCAATGGCCTGCTGAACATTATGGAATTTGTAGTAAAACAAAAGAAAAAAGAAGTCTTAGACTGACCCCTCTGGCGCTGACATACACAGAATAACATAAAAAATAATTCTAATTATTGACTGATGGGGGCAGTAGAGTGCACAGGGGGATCCAAGCAAGTAGAAACATTTCTGTGAGTTTGCCAATGGCCTCTTTGTGTTGTTGTCTTTTCAGATGAACTTCAGAAAGTCTTGTTTGAACAAATCGATCTACGAAGGAGGTTGGAACAAGAATTCCAGGTTTTGAAAGGGACACCATCTTTTCCTGTTTTTAGTAAGGACAATTCTTTATGCTCTATCCCACGCTTTCTTTCCTGCCTAATAAACGCTGCCATATTTATTTTTTTTACATTATAGGATTTTCTGTTACAATTAGCCTTGAGTTTAAAGTTGCCACCTGTCTCTTTAAAAGAAAATGCTTATGGAAAATGCATGATGTAGGACTGCATAAGAATCCATTTCAGGCCTAGTTTGCATGGGCGATATCATTGCTGTAACTTAATTGCTTGAAGCTGCAGCATCTGTGTTACTTGAAGACGAGGCAACTTTGTTGCTTGACCACTCACAGCTATTCTACAGCTTCCAGGGTCTGAAATAATTGGAAATAACTTTGTAACAAAGACCTGCCACCAGCCTTTTACCCTTTGAGTGCCAGTTGCAATGCATTGGATACCACTCTGGCACTCAAAGGGTTAATCTATTTAGGACCTGAGGGTTGTGCAACTTTTTTGCATATTGTTGCAGCAACTTTGTTGCATGAAGTCGCAGCTACGTTGTTGCACAATACTGCAGAAATCCCATGTTACCAGGTTGCTTTTAAAACTTATCGTAGCTGTAAAAGCCCCCCATGTAAACTACCCCATGGGAAACAAAGGGTTGTGTTCATCAGGTTAATGTGCCTCAATTTTGGAGCAATCCAACTGTACCATAGGGTTGAAATTAACATTTTAATTCCTTTTTATTAACAATGAACTTTTAACCGCTTGAATGTTAAAGAGATCACAGACACATTACACAGCAATGCATGAGAGGGTTTTGTAAATCAATGGGAATTTTCCCTTCTCTAGTGTGACTGGCTCCAGAATTGCACTTCGTTAGCTTGATGAATAAGGCTTAATGTATATTCTGTGAAACTTGCTGCTGCAACAGAATTGCTTTAAACAGATGTAAAATCAGTGGGTAATCGGGACTGTCCAGCATAAATCGGGACAGTTGATAGCTATGCTGTTTATTAACCCCTTAAGGACCCCTGACGGTCCTGGACCGTCATGGGTTGTTATACCCTTAAGGACCCATGACGGTCCTGGACCGTCATGGAATTCCGAGCTCCCCACGCGGATGCACGCCGTTCAGGGAGTCCGGAATCCGATTCCGAAAAAAAAATGGTCCCTGGTCCTTAAGTGACTGTACTGTGCGTGCACGGACGGTCCTTAAGGGGTTAATGATTGATCACATTTCCTGGTCTTGAGTACACGAGTCAGGAAAATACAATAAAAGTGTGGCACACACACTGCCATTTCCATGATACACACACATATGTGTATCTATCCTGGGGATTCCAGAATTCCATTACTTTTAGGCGGATGAAATTACCCAAAGACAGTTTTCTTCCTCTGTAGTTTTCTCCCGCTCGTGTGTGTTTACATGTGTGTGTGTGCATGATTGTTTGTGGGTGAGTGGGTGAGTGGGGTGGCAATTTTATATATCTAGTACACGTTCAGTTATAAATGTCAAATGCTCAAATATATCATAGTATTATCTTACATATTTAGCTATTTGCTGCTTCATGAATAAGCACCTATGTCACGTAAAAAAGGAGTCCACGTGAACTAGGCTTAAGATCTTGAGGATTAAAGGAGTGTGCAGTGCATTTCAGACTAGTGCTTAGCACAACCCTCTGGCCCTACAGAAGTTAGCCCTTTGAGTGCTAGAGAGGTATCCAAAGCATTTCAATGGCATTCAGAGGGTTAAAGGCTGGAGTGGCAACCCTATATCAATATGCAATGGTAGCAGCTCTGTCTTTGTTACCCAGTTATTTGCAATTGTTTCAGACCCTAAAAGCTTCAAAATAGCTGTGAGTGGTCAGTATGCCAGTTTGCCCAACGCCTGCTCACAGGTGATGTCAGCTACATTTGATTGTCTGACGTCATGTGGCCAAGAGATGTGATATGATGGAATCTCAATGATGCAATTTCCATTGTGACTTCCGTGGGCCACTGGGTGAATATAGCCTGCTGGAACCGCCCCACAACTTTCACCAGTAGCAGAAAAGTTGCAACATGCTGCATTTGCAGATGACTGTGGTTGTTAGCAGCCAGTAGTGTTACTAGTCCCATAGGGAGCAATCCAGTTCTGGGCTACATGGAATTACCACTAACGTTTTGAGTTCCAGAGGGGTGCACAACAAATTGAGAAGCAAAGCATCACTCACCCCTCCGGTGCTCAAAAGAATTTCTGCTAATTGTTGAGCCATTATTCAATTTTCTAGGTCATAATTTTCACAAGGGCAAAAAAGCTTAATGAAGATTTAACTCTTGTACTAATTGCCAATGGCTTCAAAAGGAAAAGCCTTACCTTCTTAGCATTAAATCACTGAAACATTTGAAAATAAATGTTGAATTTTAACACATTAAAATAAATTACTAATATAATTCCTCTGAGCTCCATAAATCTCACACACAAACACATGCACACATACCCACGCGGTACACACACAAACACATTCACGTGCACAAACGCCTATACACATACACAAAACATACATGCACACATTCATACACACACACAGGCACATAAACACAGATATACACACACACACACACACATATATATATATATGCGCAAATACACACACACTCACACACATGCACACTTGCATTCATACACACAAATACATACAAACATACATGCTAACACATTCACAAATACACACCCATACTCACACACACCCACAATGGTCTCCTATTGGAATTATGTTGCTTAGATGGACACATAAATAGACTGTCCATGTTGTTGAACGTGCACGGAGCCCTGCAAGATTTGCCCATGTCAAAAGGGCGACATCAAAATGTCACCAGATTTAAAGTGGCCTGAACACGATTATATAGTAATAAAAATTGCCACTAATAAAAAAGAAAATATATTGCACATAAAGTAGGAACACTGTAAAGTTGTTGAATATTGAAAGGTTTTTAGGGTGTCTTCATTAGGAAAGTCAGTACGCAGCCATCCAGCCTATAGCTTCCAAGGTGTCGCTGGACTACCATTCCTCTCATTCTAAGAATGATGGGAGTTGTATTCCAACCACCATCAACCAAATACTATAAACAGGTTTGGCCTCCATGGTAGATCAGTGTGTAAAGGAGATACATCAGAGGTCTTTCCCTACCACTCCAGACCTGGTTGACTAAGAGAGACTCAACTGCTTGCACCTATCCATTGTCAAATCAGATAAGGGTGAGTGGTGTATAACAGAGGACCACGCTGGCTTTCAGGTGCCAAAAAGGCAAAAAGCAAGCCAGGGAGAGTTGGACCTCTATTCACAACTTTTCCGTCAGAGGAAACAATAAACGACATCACTGAAAAGTAAAGACGTTGTTTGGTATCCAGTATTCACTGTTATTTGACTTTCAATACGGTCAGAACACAGACATCCAGGGACAGTTTTTGATGTCACCCTTATGAAACAGGAGGAATTTTGATGTCGTCTTATTGACAAAAGTGACCTTCTGATATTTGTAACATTTTGATGTCACCCTTTTGATCCAGGAGGAATGTTTTTTATGTTGTCTTATTGACGAAGGTGACCTTTTGATGTTTGTAACATTTTGATGTCACTCTTTTGATCCAGGAGGAATGTTTTTTATGTTGTCTTATTGACGAAGGTGACCTTTTGATGTTTGTAATATTTTGATGTCACACCTTTGATGGTCACCATTTAGGGGACCTCATTCCCACTGCAACATTTTCACAGTAAACCTCACACAATACAGAGGAGAGAGGTTGCAGAATCTGTCAATTTCATTTCATGAACACAAGTAAAGGAATTGTGGAATCCTTGGGATAGACTTAAATCCAGGGTTCCCTCACCTTTATACATAAGGTGTCTGTGCCAAGCAACAGTTTAATTCATAGAACCCCCATTTAAAGCAGAATGTATTGTGAGTGTCCTCTCCTATTCTGACACACTGCTTTATTCCATTATGCTTTTACAAGTGTCCTTGGTAATCAACATTTGTCTGTCATGAATTGTCAGTGTATCTTTTACAAATCACTGGGGGATTGTTTGCCTTCCAGGAGATCAATATGTATTTAAGTTTTGGACCACAGGAGACACACTGCAGTCTGACACTGATGGATTTACGTCTTTGACAAGCATGTCACCTGTATCTTCCTAGTTCTCTGTTAGGTAACCTTCGGTCACCAGCCGTTGGTGACTACAACTCCCTGAGTCCCACACAAGACCTTGGAGTGGTAGTCATCAACAGCTGGAGAGCCAGATGTTGCCTTCTCCTGTTCTGGATGATAATGTTTTGAGTTTTCTGAACTCCAGATAAAGAGGAGCAGTTAATGAACTTAAAAAGGTACTGCATCACTTGCGGAAATAACTTAACCCTTTGAGTGTCAGAGAGGTATTACTCAAATAATCATCTAATGGCACCTTTGTTTTCTCTCCCACTGAGAGAGGAAGTTAGCCAGATAATTAATTAATACATGCCCAAGGAAGGGGTCTGAGGGCCCCTTACACTACCCTCTACTCCAATGGAGGGGTTAATCGGAGAGCAGTTTAGTATAGAGAAAGTATAATACTTTATTGCTTTGTTATCAAACGTCAGGACCCAATATTCCTCTTACAGTTGTCAGCAAACTTTTAATGAAAAAAAAAAAAAACAACAAAAAACAAATATATATGTGTATAAATAAATATATATATATATATATATATATATATATATATATATATATACTAGTATTGAAGGCCCGGGTGCACAGGCCAAAGTGCCACCCAGCGGCCTCAGCTGCTACCCCAGAGCCAGGAGCGGAGACAGGCGGTGGGCCATTCTGAGCGTCCTGCTCCGGATCAGCCATGCCGCCATTCTGACTGGAGGCCGACGCGTTCGGCCAGTCACTACTACGTAAGACTGCATCTTAGGGCTTTTCTTACGTAGTAAAACAAGGGTCCTCCCACCTCTGGGAAATGCATCTTTTTACAGTTACTACAGATTAAACTGATGGTTTTCCACATTAACATTGTACTCTAGTGGACAGAGTCCAGTTAGTTATTCTGTTGCAGTCTATGGGAACGGTAAGTCACTGAAAAAAAGTTCTCCATAGAATGCAATAGAAACTGCTGAGTCATACTGTCTGACCTTTCAGAAAGCAATAGTGCTTTTACTCACTTCCTGACAATTTGAACAGTTGTAACTGCACCCTTGTTTTACTCAGCAGGGAAGCTCTATAACTTATGTTGTAAAGGCGAAGAAAACTTTATTAGGAAAACCTATAGGTTACAGAGCTTTTCCTGCTGAGGTTAGTCCCACCTCTGTCAGTTGGACCTAGTACCAAGTAAGATTTGAGGTTTTTACAGTAGGAAAAATTGGCATACTAGATGAGCTGAATGGTTCTGAGCTGCCATCAAATTTTATGTTTGAATTACAGAGTGATTACTTCCTGGAAGTTCTTACAGGAAGTGAATCAGCTGATTTTATCATATTCTATTGAGAGATGTTTATTAGTGAATTTCCTCTGATATAGAATGTAACAGAAGAACTAATTGGAATCTGACCACTAGGGGGCACTGTTTACTGCGCGTTTAATTCGAATTCTGTGGAAAGTGTTCAGGTTCTGGAGTCCTGAAAAAAGAGAACCAACATTAATTATACCTTCATTTTAGAAAACCAGTCTATACAGCATTGATTCTTAGTGTTTATTACAATTTTCTACTCAGATTAAGGTAACTGTTAAATGTTCTAACATTAACCCTTGAGGACCAAGGGGGACTGCCCTCAAGGGTTAAATTAACCCTCTGAGTGTCAAAAGGGCACCACTTTGGCTCACAAAGAGTCAATTCCCATAACCCTTATTACAAAAAAAAATGCTAATTTGTTTGCAAACCAAACCCATCAGGGCCAATATCTTTATTTATTTAACGTGATATCCCAAGAGAATTCCTTAATAGCTTCCTCATTCAAGAAAATTTGGCTCGTTTGGTTTCTTCCTGAGCTGTTCCCCTCACTCCCTATGAGACTGGTTAAAATCAGATGCAAAGTAGCTGTTTAATGTGTTTAGTTCAGCCACGCTGCTCTTAGCCATTTCCTCGTCTCCATTACTGAGTGTCTCCCCTGTGCGCGGACCCTGACATTACCCATCATCCGTGCAGGGATGCAAACCCACTGAGCTCTGACTTGCTTCTTAAATAACTTCTACCCATTGGCTGCTCCTCGCTTCCTCTTAAAGTCTTGGCATGTTTTGTTTTGAATACTGCTTTAAAGGGACAGAAATGTCCCATAAAAAATTCTTCTAGTTTTGTAGAGGTTAAAAAAATAAACTATATGCCACAAATCCTATCTCTCAAACCGCTATGGTTTGAGAGATATTCGCATTGAAAGTTCCCCCTCTCTGCCCTTCTCCCGATGTCAGCTGTAAAGCTGACAGCAGGAGATTGGAGTCGGACAACCCGGTTCCCAGCCGGCATCTCCTGCTGTCAGCACATCGCTGACGTCAGGAGAAATGGAGGGAGGGGGGAAGTTTCAATGTGAATGTCTCTCATTCATTTAAATGATTTACTCACTCCCTACAGCATTTAAAGGGAAACTCTCACCTCCTGCAAAGTCCTTCTTATTTGAATCTTGCTTGCCAATAAATATTATTTATTTTTTTTTTTTTAAATGCTCTTGTGAAGGAGATATAGACTGTAAAATCTAACCGCGTGATGTCACTACAGGACAGGCTGAGGTCCAGCTCGTATGCTGGATTCCTCCGTCAAAGGAGGAGGTGCAGGCCCGGACTGGGACAAAAAATATGCCTGGGCATTTAAGGCTGAGTAGCCCATTTTTATTTTTTGAGCAGCCCATGGGGGGGGGTGGCGGGCATTCGTTCGTTCGCAGGGTTGGGCTGTCAGCCGATGGTGATCATGGGCGGAGCTTATAATCACATGCGGTGCACCGCACAGCCACACATTGATTGCCCACCCACCAGGAAACTTGTAACGAGGTGGCCGCCTTATAAACGCCTGGACCGGCCCCGGACCGGCCCACCGGGAAAATGCTCAGTATGCCCGATGGCCAGTCCGGCCCTGAGGAGGTGGCAATCGGGAGCAACTGGGGAGGGGAAGAGGTGAAGGTTGACAGGCTGTGGTACAGAGCTGTACCTCAGCCGGTCCTGAAGTGATTTCACACGGTTAGATTTTAAAGCCTATATCTACATTAACAGAGCGTTTGGAAGAAAAAATGGATTTAACATTGATTGGCAAGCAAGAGTCAAATAAGAAGGACTTAACAGGAGGTGAGAGTTCCCCTTTAAAATCTTCTTTTACCTTTAAATATGAAATCATGAATTTCATAAGCAACACTTTCAACTCCCTATATTCTCATAACAAAATTCAAGAGCATATTTATATATATATATTTTTTTTTTCTTTATAGATAATTTCCACGATCAGATGAAGCGGGAATTGGCGTACAGGGAAGAAATGGTTCAGCAGTTACAAATTGTAAGTTCTATAGCACTGAACTGGCATGTTAGTGCAAATTCATAGGAACAGGGATTTTTTTGTGGAGTTGTTTATGTGTGTGTGTGTATTATATGTGTGTGTGTATATATATGTGTGTGTGTGCATGTGTGGGTTTATGTGTTTGTGAGTATGTGTGTGTATGTACTTGTGTATGTATATGTAACGGTTCGTGTGTATGTGTGTGAGAGAGAGAATGTTTGAGTGTATGTGAGCATTTGTGCGTGTGTGAGTGTGTGTTTGTGTATGTATGTATGTATGTATGTGAGCTGTGTGTGTGTGAGTGTGCATATATGTGTTCCTGTGTGTGTGTGTGTAGTTGTGTGTACTAGTGTATGTATGTGTGTGAGTGTGCATATATGTGTTCCTGTGTGTGTGTGTGTATTTGTGTGTACTAGTGTATGTATGTGTGTGAGTGTGCATATATGTATTCCTGTGTGTGTGTGTGTGTGTGTGTGTGTGTGTGTGTGTGTGTGTGTGTGTGTGTGTATTTGTGTGTACTAGTGTATGTATGTGTGTGAGTGTGCATATATGTATTCCTGTGTGTGTGTGTATTTGTGTGTACTAGTGTATGTATGTGTGTGAGTGTGCATATATGTATTCCTGAGTGTGTGTGTGTGTGTGTGTGTGTGTTTGAGAAAGTGTATATGGCTGTGAGTATTTGTGTGTGTGCATCTGTGAGTGTGTGTATTTTCATATGTATGTATGTATGTGAGTTGTGTGTGTGAGTGTGCATATACATGTCCCTGTGTGTGTGTATTAGTGTATGTATTAATGTATGTATGTATATGTATATGTATGTGAGTGTCCATATATGTGTTCATGACTGTGTGTCTGTGCCCGTGCTTGTTTTATTGTGGTTCTGTCTAAATAAATACTCAGAACCCCAAATCCATTCTGATTTACCTAGCATACAGATTTACGATCCAGAACAGAGACGTCCAGGCTCCTTTTCGTGTTGTTTATAAATGAGACGGAGCTTGTGACATCCTCTGAACAGTAAGAGTCTGCCCTGCTTTGTCCTCTCAGCTGGCTAAGAGTCTAATTACTCTGAGATCTACTCAGAAAAACACCAAGCAGATGTGTCTGGCATCTCACGGCCATTGGAATTACTCTGACGTACAGCCACATGAACAATGATGTACAAACACAGGTCTCACTACTGGTTCATGCAGACTCTAGTAGAACACTGTGCTGAAGACATGAGGATAGGTAGAGAGCTGTGTGATGCAATTCAGTTGTATCACCATTACCATTAGGGAGAGTTCGTAAAGAGTCCCGTAGGCTCATGTACACTACAAGCTTCAGTATAAACGAGTGCCAGTAACTATCACTTCCGCTTCTGTGGATATCACGTCAGGACTGATTGATGATGTTATCTCTTAAACAAAGGCACATGGGCAAAATAAATGTGGCCATAGTAACTTACATGGGTGTTATTATTAGGGAGTGGTAGTTCTCCTTTAACTGTATCTTTAAAGGAACATAACATGTGTGTATGTGTGTGTAGTAGTGTGTATGTGTGTGTGTGTGTGTCTGTGTATGTGTGCAGTGTGTGTCTGTGTGTGCGTGTGTATGAAGTGTGTGTGTGTGTGGTGTGTACATGTAGTAGTATGTGTTTGTGTGTGTCAGTGTGTCTGTGTGTGTGTAGTGTGTGTGTGTGGTGTGTGCATGTAGTAGTGTGTGTGTAGTGTGTGTGTGTGTGTGTCAGCGTGTGTGTGTAGTGTGTGTGCGTGTAGTAAGGGCAGCTCAACTGAATGAACAGCAGTGCTGCCCCTACATCCATTGATGCAAGCAGAGGAAGCAATGGTCTAGAACTCCACATTGTGGGGGCGGTGCCTTAGGTGTGTTGGTCACACCCACATTCTGAATTGTGAGTGTGGCCAGAGCAACCTCAATGTCCCTGCACTAGTTTTAGACCCCTTTAAAAGTTATTATTTAACCGCTTAGATGCTAGAGAGTTCTAGAGATCTATCTAGCAACCAAGGGTTAAACCTGTATTTTTTGTCTTTTATTTTTTGTTTTTGCATGTCATAGGACAAGGGTATTGTCTGGGCCAGGAAACAGAGGGCGGGTCTGGTGGCGGGGTCATGTGAGGCCTGGGGGTGTGGCCAAGAGCAGAGCAAAGGGCACCTATATTGCCTGATGTACACCCAGTCCTCACCATTCCTTAGATAAGGCAGATATATAGCATTTGTTCAAAATGAGCCAGTGCTATAGCACCACCTGCTGTTTATTTCTGGTACCTACAGCTCTGGTAGAATATGTAAAAAAAATTCAGTGCTGCATTTAACTCACTGCTTTGCAATACACTGCACACCAGCTTATATTCAAAGGGTTAACATAAAATAATTTAGTGTAGCATGTGTACCATCATGTATTCATTATGATGGCAAAATAAAGTTCAATCGTTAAACTAATGTAAAATTAAACAGTTATAAAAAAAATTTTGAATCTTCACAAATCTATTGGATTAACCCTTCAAGTGCCAGAGGGGTGAACAGCCCGTCTGGCATTTCAAGAGTCTAGTGGAGTAATTTTGGGGAACCCAACTGCACTATAGAGGTTCTCAATGTTAGTGCACAAAATAACAAAGGAACTGGTACATTTATCAGGCTAAATAAGTTATCTCCTCTTTATCACACCTTAGTACATCTCCTCTTGTAGTCTATGACTAAATCTCTCCCATAGAATAACATAGGAACTGGAGAGTTTATCTCAATGGAGATGTGATCTCCTCTTTATCACACCTTAGTACATCTCCCCTGTAGTCTATAACTAAGTCTCTCCCATAGAATAACATAGGAACTGGAGAGTTTATCTCACTGGAGAAGTTATCTCCTCTTTATCACACCTTAGTACATCTCCCCTGTAGTCTATAACTAAATCTCTCCCATAGAATAACATAGGAACTGGAGAGTTTTTCACACTGGAGAAGTTATCTCCTCTTTATCACACCTTAGTACATCAATCCCTGTAGTCTATAACTAAAGATCTCCCATAGAATAACATAAGAACTGGAGAGTTTATCACACTGAAGAAGTTATCTCCTCTTTATCACACCTTAGTACATCTCCCCTGTAGTCTATAACTAAACCTCTCCCACAGAATAACATAGGAACTGGAGGGTTTATCTCACTGGAGAAGCTATCTCCTCTTTATCACACCTTAGTACATCTCCCCCTGTAGTCTATAACTAAATCTCTCCCATAGAATAACATAGGAACTGGAGGGTTTATCTCACTGGAGAAGTTATCTCCTCTTTATCACACCTTAGTACATCTCCCCCTGTAGTCTATAACTAAATCTCTCCCATAGAATAACATAGGAACTGGAGAGTTTATCACACTGGAGAAGTTATCTCCTCTTTATCACACCTTAGTACATCCCCCCTGTAGTCTATAACTAAATCTCTCCCATAGAATAACATAGGAACTGGAGAGTTTATCTCACTGGAGATGTGATCTCCTCTTTATCACACCTTAGTGTATAACCTCATTAGAATAACATAGGAAATGGTGAGAGTATCACACTAAATAGGTCAGGTCAGCCCTTAGCTCCTCCCATTGTCACACCCCAAATGACCCCACCCCCAGTCACATCCACTGTTTCCTAGCACAGAAAATAACTTTGGCCTTTAAGAACCAAGGACAACAAAAAGCTTTAACTCTTTGGTTGCTAGAGAAATCTCCAAAGCATAGCATCCAAGGGGTTAAACATTTTCTCTATAAAATGGGGTTGGTGTCCAGAGCCATTACATTGTTTATTTCTTCATTTGCTTGTTTTATTATGTATTTATTTATTTGTCTGTTTTGTGTGTCTTTTGGCAGATCCCTTATGCAGCCAGTTTAATAAGGAAAGAGAAACTTGGCGCCCATCTCAGCAAGAGCTAAAAGGTACTATTACCTGCACTGCAGACAGAGGAGGACAGTATTCACTTCCCGCTTTAACCCCTTAATTACCACCCAATTCTGCGGGGGGCCGATGTTGCATTTCTTATTTTTTCATTGAGATGAATTCTGGGATGGCAGAGCGGAGTGTGGCCACGTTGCTATCCCAGAATACCATGACATGCCAGGACCTTAAAGGGAAACTTTCACCCCCAAGACTCTCTATCTTGTTTTATTAATGTACCACAATGGTGTATTGGTTGGCAATTTTTTTTTATTTTTTTTTTTTTTTTATTCATTCCTTAAGAGATATCACATATTAAAGGGATAGTAATGTTTCACAAAAACAGCAGCTCCAATTAATCTTCATGGAGAGTATTTTTTTTTAAAAGGATAGTAATACTTCAAAATTACTAACTGCTATTTTGTAGCCTTCAAAAAAAGAAGAAAAATGCCCCCAGTGGCATCTCTCAAACCCTTATGGTTTGAGAGATAACCGCTTACAAAGATCCCTCCATCTGACGTCAGTGCTCTAGCTGACAGCAGGGAAATTTTGCCCCGGGACCGTCGGAGGCTCTGCAGAAAAGCCAAGATCGAGTTAATGAAAAATAAATCCTTCACTGAAAAGGTCTTCTACTTGTGCTTGGTTTGCAAGCAGTGCAAGATTCTCATGTGACCATTTTTATCATGGCGACATAGTAAATGTGGCATTTAGTCGCACACTCTTGTGCGCGACCTTTTAAAAGTGAACCTTATTTCAGTACTGTCAGAGTTGTAGTTCAAGAGTAATTGAATGGTAAAGTATCTCCCTCCCACCCCTTTTACCTAGTGTAACACTGCTCGCCTCAGAGCAGCAAGACTGTCCAGATGGATCACAGAGAGGGACTATCTTCAGTGATCATAAGGAAAACCCTGAAAAACATGGCAAGGGGGGGCAGGGTTTTCCTTATGATCACTGAATTGTCCCTTGCTGTGACCTGTCAGGACAGTCTTGCTGCTCTGAGGTGAGCAGTGTTACATCAATAAAAGGGGCGGGAGGGGGATACTTCAATTGCTCTTGTACTACAACTCTGACAGTATTAAAATAACACTCTCCACGTCCCAGAAGATTATGAATATTAATTGGAGCTGCTTTTATTATGAAACATTAATATCTCTTTAAATTTCGTGTTGATGCAACCAGTTCCGCTCTCTGTGGCACAAGATTACTTCATCACAGCTCTGCAGGACTTCCCCACGTCCCAAATTCTACTCCCACCTCCCTCCCAGCCCCTCTATATAAAACTCCAGCTTTTATAAATATGGACCTGACTTTCTTGAAGAATAGCATTAACTATGATTTGTTTTCTCTCTTCTCCAGCTGACTCTACTGGACTTGCAAGAACAAATCTTTTTTTGTAAAATAAAAACAAAACACAACTTGCATAAAGACTGAAACCCAGAGATGCTGATGGGACAAAAGCTTCAACTAAAATTAAGCACATCACGCTACAATGGACATGTGTGTAACATAGAATCTAGCAGCTAATTATTAGTAGAAAGCCATGCCTGTGTGGACCCAAGGATTGCATTGAGTGATGTGTGACCATAAACAGGAAATGCACTTCCCACGGACGGATCATTGATTATAAAGACATGTCCAAGTTCTGTCCACTGGACAAGACAGAGGATGCTCTTCTCATAATTCAGATATGGGAAGGACAACGGCTGGACGTCAGCGCTGCCTACAGAGTACAGCTGGACCCAGTGGACAATGCAAATGATACATTGGTGTGCGGCACGCCGAAAGCAAAGTGTGACATTGGCCTTTCTGTTATTTAATTCTGCCTGCTGTACGGATTAAACTGTATTCCCCTGGAAATATTTTACAGTTTAATATTAAGTGTAATTAAGAATATAATCTCTGTTCTAAAAAAGTATTTATCTCTGTTCTTGTAGTTTCTTTAATATTTATGTGTATAAAAAGTCTATAATAAAAGCTATCAAGTGCTGCTTGAGTTTTCCATGAACGTGTGCGTCTATTGCATGTCTTTTTTCCTCTGTACAATATGTTGGAGACTTCTCTGGTATGCGAAGGGGTTAAAATAATCTCTGCCAACCAAGGTGTAGGCAAATGTCTACTGTCCAATATATGGGGTATCTCATCAAAAGTCACATTTTGTTCACAAATATTTTTCTTCAAAATCAATTCTGTGATGCACAGAAGGAATATTCTAATTAAAGGGATAGTAATACTTAAAATGTAAAAAAAAATATGTTGTAGGGTTTATCCCCCTGAGTAAAACAAGAATACTCCCACTGCTGAAAGGTGTTTCATTCAAAAGTTATTAATTTTCAAAGTTTAATTTTTTAGGTACAATATCACAGTGGCCTGAAATTGTACAGTGGCACTGTTGCTACACCATCCTATGGAGATTTATGGTCCCGGGACCACTGTACAATTTCAGGCCACTGTGATATTGCACCTAAAAAATTAAACTTTGAAAATTAATAACTTTTGAATGAAACACCTTTCAGCAGTAGGAGTACTCTTGTTTTACTCAGGGGGATAAACCCTACAACATATTTTTTGCATTTTAAGTATTACTATCCCTTTAACAAAACTAATTTTGTGATTCAGCACGGTGAATTTACAAATACAGCAGCACAGACTCAATGGTATTAGACTCTGACATCAGTGGGTACACTTCAAGGCATGCACTAGAGCACAGGTTCTCAGCCCATGCCCTCAGTGGCCACTAACAGGCCAGGACTTAGGAATTTCCCTGCTGGAACACAAGTGTGTTGATCAGAGTCTCTCACCTGTGCTCTTAAAAGGAAATTCTAAAATCCTGACCTGTTAATAGCCACTGAGAGCACAGGTTGAGAACCATTGCTATACAGTGCCAGACCATTGAAAATAATTTTTAACCCAATGCATTGCATCCCCACTGGCATTGAAATGGTTAAGTTACTTTTTCTGTAAGCAAATGATTTAGAAGAAGATGAAAGTATTTTTTTACACAGACTAATTTAACAGATATATACAGAAGTTTATACCCACATTACTGTGGGTTTTATTGATGTTGAGCAATCTGATACACTGGTATATACACCACACAGTGTGATCTCCTAAATAGAGGAGCAGAGGGATTTGGGTCTCAAACAGGGACTGTCCCTCCTATACTGTACAGTGCCAGTCCTTATACACAGACACATTCAGACTGTATACTATACAGCAGAGGTTCTCAGCCCATGCCCTCAGTGGCCACTAACAGGCCAGGACTTAGGAATTTCCCTGCTAGAACACTAGTGTGTTGATCAGAGGCTCAGTTGTATTGATTAGCTCACCTGTGCTCTTAAAAGGAAATTCTAAAATCCTGGCCTGTTAGTAGCCACTGAGGGCACAGGGTGAGAACCACTGCACTAGAGTGTATGATCACTGTTGTATATACCAGCTCACACACTCCACTGTTGTTAGGCATTTAATTTCAGCAAGCCCCTTGCTCCTACCCTATAGCATGCGTAGGGAAATGACATAAATAGCACCATTTACTCTGTGCCATGTTTAAAGCAGAACTAACACCTTTATTGAAACCCACCCCTGATATTTTTAAAAGGCTGTTGTAGTCCAAAAAGTACTGTTTTACCATTATTAAAAGTTATTGTCTCCCATACACTGTCCAAACGAGCGTGGCGTCAGAGAGGGAGAATGCTGCTGTCTTGGCTTTGTACATCATGATTGGCAGCGCTCTCCCTGCTGTAATCCCTGTCTGTGTCTGCCCCTTCTCTCTGCGGCTTGACGTGGAGGATCACAGCATTCTGTAGTGAGTGGTGAGTGGGCATATCATGGTCAAGGAGATGGGCAGCATTGCAATTTGATGTCTGTGGTACAGATTGTACCAAACACAACTGCGTGTCGACATCAGCATCTTAATATTTAAGTACATTTCCAGGAATCACAGTGATTAATTTAAAAAAAAAAAAAACACAATTGAGACTTTATTTAGTTTGCTTTTCCACCTGGGAGCAGGAATATTACAGGTGAAAGTTCCACTTTAATACAGAGTGTTAAACAAGAGGAAGGTGTGTGTGTGGTAACTACAGCAGATCCCAATGTAATCCTGTGGCACTGATACCATCAGGGAGAATCAATCAGTGGGTCAATCACTTTGACAGATCCACCTGTGCTCACAGAATGATATCCTGAATACCTGCTCTGTGGATAAGGATTAAAGATACAGTAATACCTCCTAATAATAATGTCCACTCTCCTTAATCTGGGCAGAAATCCTAAGGGCCCCTCTGAGTCACTTCTGTGTGGTCTGGATCCGACAAACTCAGGATATGATGTCCAAGGAGAAAGACTCGATTCTTTGTTGCAGGACACCAAGACACCAAACTCCTCCCCTTAAAGGTTTCCTAAGAACATGAGTGGGAGGCATTTGGGGTCTTTGAGTCCTGTAACAGAATCATGCCTGCATTCACAGGCCTGATATCTCAGATTAATTACCATTATTTCTGAGGAACCTATCCACCCATAATTGATTCATGGGGTCTTACTCATTAACGCTTTGGGTGCAAGATTTGAGTGCAGATTGCAAAAGCATTGGATACCTAAAAGGTTAACACTTTGAGTGCCAGAGAGGTATCTAATACATTGCAGCTCAATGCGTTGGGTACCTTTCTGGCACCCATAGGGTTAAAGGAACCCTATCACCTGAAATCAGGTTTGGTAATTTGTTGATTTGGCAATTACTTCCCAGTGGCGTAACTATAGGGGTCGCACCCACGACTGGGCCCGTCGCTCCAGGGAGCCCGGCCGCCCCCTCCGACCCCTCTGCCTGCCGCCCGCGATCTCCGTCTGGCACTGTAGTAATGCAGAGCGCTGGAAGATGACATCATCTCCCAGCGCTCTGCATTACTGAAGAGGACTGCACGGGAGATCGACACACCTCTCTGGGCTCCTGCCACTCCAGGGAGGTAGGAGATGGGGGCATTTTGGAGAGGGCCAATATAGTCGGAATGGGGCGAATGTGGTCGGGGGGGGGCCCATAGCGCTTCTTGCACCAGGGCCCGGAGGCTTCTAGTTACGCCTCTGTTACCTCCTGTCTTACTTCTCACTGGCATCACTCAGAGCACTGAAAGGGTTAAGTGTAAGTGAAGTGGGGGGAGGTAGTGTAGGGCTAACACAGGAAGTGCCTGCACGGCATGCCTTAATTAGCACACTCTATATATCTAAATAAAGCAAAAATTAGTTTTCTAAATAAAATTGCTAATACAACATAAACATTTTTTGTTGCGTATAATATGCACCTCCCCACTTCACATAAGGTGAAGAGGGGCAAAATTGTGCGTATTATACCGGAGATTTCACGGGAGGGGAGTTTGAAAGCTGTTTTAGGTGATAGGGCCCCTTAAAGCTAAAGAGGTGCAATTCTGGAGGAAACCGACTCACCAAAGGAGGCCAAAATTCACAGACTTTTCCCTGATTGAAATTGGGCTTTTAACCTCTTGAATGCTAGAGAAAACAATTTGTTGGATACAGCTCTGCAATTCACAAGGTTAAAATTCCCATTTAAATCAATGAGAATTTAAATAATTTCCATACCTCCCAAGTGTCCCTCTTTAGGAGATATTAGGGGTCCATACCTCCCAAGTGTCCCTCTTTAGGAGATATTAGGGGTCCATACCTCCCAAGTGTCCCTCTTTAGGAGATATTAGGGGTCCATTCCTCCCAAGTGCCCCTCTTTAGGACATATTAGGGTTCCATATATCCCAAGTGTCCCTCTTTAGGAGATATTAGGGGCCCATACCTCCCAAGTGTCCCTCTTTAGGAGATATTAGGGGTCCATACCTCCCAAGTGTCCCTCTTTAGGAGATATTAGGGGTCCATACCTCCCAAGTGTCCCTCTTTAGGAGATATTAGGGGTCCATACCTCCCAAGTGTCCCTCTTTAGGAGATATTAGGGGTCCATTCCTCCCAAGTGCCCCTCTTTAGGAGATATTAGGGGTACATACCTCCCACGTGTCCCTCTTTAGGAGATATTAGGGGTCTATACCTCCCAAGTGTCCCTCTTTAGGAGATATTAGGGTTCCATACATCCCAAGTGTCCCTCTTTAGGAGATATTAGGGGCCCATACCTCCCAAGTGTCCCTCTTTAGGAGATATTAGGGGCCCATACCTCCCAAGTGTCCCTCTTTAGGAGATATTAGGGGTCCATCCTCCCAAGTATCCCTCTTTAGGAGATATTAGGGGTCCATTCCTCCCAAGTGTCCCTCTTTAGGAGATATTAGGGGTCCATTCCTCCCAAGTGCCCCTCTTTAGGACATATTAGGGTTCCATACATCCCAAGTGTCCCTCTTTAGGAGATATTAGGGGCCCATACCTCCCAAGTGTCCCTCTTTAGGAGATATTAGGGGTCCATACCTCCCAAGTGCCCCTCTTTAGGAGATATTAGGGTTCCATACCTCCCAAATGTCCCTCTTTAGGAGATATTAGGGGTCCATACCTCCCAAGTGTCCCTCTTCAGGAGATATTAGGGGTCCATACCTCCCAAGTGTCCCTCTTTAGGAGATATTAGGGGTCCATACCTCCGAAGTGTCCCTCTTCAGGAGGCACAGTCCCTCTTTTAGTCCCAAATCTCTCTGTCCCTCTTTCCCACCCTGCTGTGCCTCTTCTTAGGAGATCAGACTGTGTGGTGTGCATGCAAGTCTATCACATTGCTCCACAGCAATAAAACTCACATTAATGTTTGTATAAACTTCAGTATTTGTGTTTATACATCAGTATGTGTAAATAAAATACTTTGGTCTTGTTATAAGTCATTTATTAGGTTACACAAGGAGGTGTCAATACGTCATGAAATAACCTAAACATTCTTGGTAATGCCCCGCCCACCAGCCCCACCCACCAGCCATGCCCCCTAAAACACAAGTGTCCCTCTTTCACAATTTGAAATGTTGGGAGGTATGCATTTCCATTTAAAAACTATAGTGCCGCTCAATGCATTGAGCAACTCTATGGCACTCAAAGGGTTAAAGCGGAACTTTCACCCTAGTTAAAGTCTCTCTGCAATAATTAGGTAGGTGGTGACTAGCTTAATAATAGTTATCTTACCACTCAGAACTACACCATTCTACAGAAATCCTAAATCTTCTGAGACCGGAAGCCAGGCAGACAGCACCTGCGCCATCAGTCCCAGTCTCCATTGAGAAGCAATGCAGTGTGCCACAAGGTAACCGGAAGGGACTGACGGCGCAGGCGCGCAGACTGCAAGAACCTCGCTGTCAGTTTCGGAAGATTAAGGATTTCTGTAGAATCATGTCGTTCTGAGAGGTAAGATAACTATTATTAAGATAGACGCCATCTGTCTAATTATTGCAGGGAGACTTTACCTATGATGAAAGTTCCTCTTTAAGTTAAATGAATAAGGGCTTTAGTGACAATAAGTACACAGACTGGGATACATGGGGTATTATTAGTAATTGTTGGTGTTCCTTTGAAGAACCAGATAGATAAAATGTAAAGAATAGACCACAGAACAAAAATCAAACCAGATCATCCCACTAGAGGGAGCAAGAACCCTGAGTACAACTGCAGGTACAGGTGATCAACCACAATAAGCCTGTTGTATGAAGACTGTTAAAGTGCCATTTATGTATCTACTTTCTTTAACAATGACTCCCCATACTAGGAAACCATCAATCTGTTTTTTCAAAAGTGACTTACATCAGATTATTCATTATCATAACAGATGCTGTGAACCCAGGATTTTCTGCAGGGGATTTCCAAAAATTAAAATATCTATGTAATAACAAGATGTATAGTTTTTTTGTGTATGATTCTACATCCAAAGTTATTCCAGCAAATACCATGGCATGGACAATCGGTTGTTGTTGGACTACAGTTGCATCATCCTCATCTGATCAATGACAGATAGACAGACAGACAGTCAGATAGATAGATAGATAGATAGATAGATAGATAGATAGATAGATAGATAGATGGATGGGCGGACAGACAGACATAGATAGATAGATAGATAGATAGATAGATAGATAGATAGATAGATAGACTGGCAGACAGACAGATATGAGATAGATAAATAGATTATTAAGCAAGGTTAATAAACCATTAAGGACGATTCTGCTTTTTAATTCATTTCACACCCTTTCAGTACCAGAGTGTTGTTCAGTGCTTTGCTTCACAAATCATTGCACACCCTTCTGGTCTTTAATCTTCTGAGTGTGCATTGTGTTGCCTATCCCTCTGGCACTCAGAGGGTTAACTCGTTAAGGGCCCTAAGCTCAAATGAGAATTGGAGCCACCCTTGAGCAAACCAGTTGCGCCATAGGTGAGTGCTAAACCTTCCAGTCGATTTAACCCCCTTAATGCTAGAAATGTCTCAAATGCATTTCAGACCTCTGTCATATTTAATGGGTTAAAAACTCCCTTTAAATCAATGACAGTTTGGGGATTTATTGTTTTTCCCTTAAGATGAAGCTGGTTTGCGCCACACATACACAGGGCCCTAGATGTATGTATAGAAATCTGTATACTGTTTTCCATATAATGAGAACTAGCACAGTTATGAAACTGCACTGCGCTATTAAAGTCTGTGTTTAACCCTTTAGGGACCAAAAGGGCGGGAGCATTGCCCACTACCTGGGCCTTAACCCTTTGTCGCTCAAAGGATTAAAGAGACAAATGCTAATTGAATTATTCCAATGTAATGTTAGTTCCCCTTTAACTCACGATTGTTACATTGGTGCCTCAAAATCCAGTTGTGCTGGTTGAACTCCCCACCACTAGATGGCGTTCCAGTCTATGTCAATATGTCACTGGTGGTAAAAAAAAAATCTCTGTGGAAAAAGATTTACCACCAAATAAATAAATAACTGTAACTTTACTAAAAAAAATGCAAGGTGCTCCCTATGAGTCATAAAAAGTACCATAAATCTACCTAGATAAGAATTACCAGCCAGTGTGTCAGTCACAGAATACTACACGTCCAGCGAGCTGAAGGATCTGTGTCTGTCCAAGGTGAGAACAAGCCTTACATTCTGTGTCCTATAAATCACATGGGGTTTTCCTTTGTCATGTTTATAAACGTCTGTTACTGTACTGATGTATATTTTTATTTTTAATTAACATGCAATAGTGCAAAATCTGATTTTAAAACAAATATAATTATATTACAGAGAAAATATACACCATCGCCAGGGCTTTAATATTTGAGAAGTGAACATTGAACATAGTATATATATATATATATATATATATATATATATATATATATATTTTTTTTTTTTTTTTTTGTTTGTTTTTGTTTTCCCCTGGGGGGGGGGGATGAAGGACCAAAATCTCAGGGTTGGAGAGCACAGCGTTAAATACTATCTCGTCTACACCACATATCTTATTATTTAGTTCCTAAATTGCTGCCATTTCTACCAGAAAGACACAGTGATATGTCCTGCTTTTCTTTTGTATGTTCAGGCAGAGAAAACTCTAAGTTAAAGCATGTTAAAGGGATAGTAATACGTCAGTATTACAAATCCCTATACAAATCCCTAGTAAAAAAAAATGTATTGCCCCCAGTGTCATCTCTCAAACCTTTATGGTTTGAGAGATGAACGCTTCTAAAGTTGCCCTCCCCCTTCCCCTTAGTCAGCATTTTAGCTGACTGCAGGGAAGAGAGTCGTACGACTTTCAGGCGGCTCTCCAGCACAGCCTGATCGCGTTACTAAAAAAAAAACTTTCACTGAAATGGTCTTCTACATGTGCTTGGTTTGTTCTTGGTTTGCAAGCACACGTAGAAGACCGTTTTAGTGAAAGTTTTTTTTTTAATTAACGCGATCGCGGCTCTGCTGCAGAGCCGCCTGATGATCTCTGATCGGATTTCCCTTCAGTCAGCTAGAATGCTGACTATGGGGAAGGGGGAGGGAGAGGGCAACTTTAGAAGCGATCATCTCTTAAACCATAAAGGTTTGAGAGATGACACTGGGGGCAATACGTTTTTTTTTTACTAGGGCTTTAATATAGGGATTTGTAATACTTAAGTATTACTATCCCTTTAAGGGTTACATACATAGTTACATAGTAGTTTAGGTTGAAAAAAGACTAGCTTCCATCAAGTACAACCCTTTTCCTATTCCTGTTTACCGCTGTTGATCCTTGAACACTAGAAGGCATGCAGGGATAAGCTACCTGAAACCCATGTTCTGGGGTAGTTTAAGGCTTAATATATCAAACATCTCAGGGTTGGCTTATTTTGAAAGTTCCCAGGTACGGGTACTAGCGACTAAAGAAAATTTGCTTACTGAGATCAACAATTTGTACTACATCAATAAGGATGAGAAAATATTCTGACCCTGCCATAAAAATCCTTTTGTTATCACCTAACTGCTGGTGAGAAAACAGTAGCGATTGTCGCCTTGTACAGCAGTCCAGGAAGTATCGATAGAACGTTCACCTGGGCACAGGTATTCCTAAGATTGTATCAGATCTGTCTGCAAGCTGCCTTTCACTTTATATCTTTTATTTGCACACAATAAATCCTGGGGCGTTATGTACTAAGGCGTGATAAGAAGAAGTGGAGATAACTTCCCCAGTGATATCACTTCTCCAGTTTTTATTTTATTCTATGGAGCCTATGCACTAAGATCTCCAGAACGTAAGAAATGTTAGTGAATTGGCTCCATTGAATAACATAAGAATTGGAGACGTGATATCACTGGAGAAGTCTTCTCCACGTTATCATCTCTTTATCACTCCTCAGTGGATAACCCCCAAGTGATCTCTACTTTATCACCTCCTTATCACTCCTTAGTGCATCTCCCCCTGGTCTTCTGAGAAGTGCTGGGATGACAAGAGAAAATAAAACTGCTGCTGTTTGGGAAAAAAAAAAGTTTTTAACCCGTAACGATCAGAGGGGTGTGCAAAGCATGGCTGCACCATGTTTTGTACACCCCTTTAATCCTTAAAGGGACAGTAATGTCCCATAAAAATAGTTTCTAGTTTTGTAGAGCTTAAAATAATAAACTAAGTGTAACAAACCCCATCTTTCAAACCGCTATGGTTTGAGAGATATAGGAATCCAAGGTTCCCCCCTCTACTTCTCCTGATGGCAGCTGTAAAGTTGACAGCAGGAGATTCAAGTTGTACGACTTGAGGAGGCTCTGCAGCCGAGCCGAAATAGCGTTATGGCAAAATAATTACTTCAATGGAAAGGTCTACAGAGCGTGCTTGGTTTTCAGTCACACTTTGTAGACCTTTCCAGTGAAGTAATTCTTTTGAAATAACGGGATTGAGCCGCCTGCTGGTCTCCGGACCGGGATATCCTGCTGTCAGCTAGACGCTGACATCAGGAGAAGGGGAGGGAGGGAGGAACTTTCAATGTGAATATCTCTCAAACCATAGCGGTTTGAGAGATAGGGTTTGTAGCACTTAGTTTATTATTTTAAGATCAAAACTAGAAGCTATTCTTATGGGACATTAGTGTCCCTTTAAAGCAGTAGCAACACTTAATTTAAAAATTATTTATTGCACAGTTTATCCTGCTGAGTAAAATTAGGCTACGGCCACTATATACAGGTGTTTTATCAAAAACTATTGCAGCTCAAGCTTGCATTTTTTGTATGAAATGCATCCGTGGCCTGAAATGTTAAAGTGGCGCTGTTGCTACACCAGTCTATGGACGGCACTGGTCAGTTGGTAACAAACCTTCATAGGATGATGTAGCAACAACGCCACTGTAACGTTTCAGGCCATGGAGTTACGGCACCTAAAAAAGTGCTAGTCTGGGCTGCAATAATGTTTGAATGAAACATCTTTCAGCAGTGTAAGTAGCCTGTTTTATTCAGCAGGATAAACAGTGTAATTTTATTTTCTATAGTAAGCGATGTTAAAAGGGAAGTAGTTACACTTGACCTTAGTAGCTGTTAATTTGTCCAGTAGAAGGTTTTGCATAGAAATGTGTCTTTCATACAGAAGCATATCTGCACACCTTTATGCATGTGAACTCTGCTTTAGTCTCTAACTGAACAGCGACATGTTACCACCTTGAGAGCATTCTTATGTCCCATCTCTTATATCACTCTCTCGTTCTTTGTCTCGCGCTCTCTGTCTCCCTCTAGCTCACAGGCATCCAACGTGTGGACCGCGTGACTCATGACTGCGGGCTGCCTGATATTTTTCAAAAGTTGTTTTTATGCCTAATTAACTAGTACATATCAATTAGTAGGTCAGTAAGACCTAATTCCATACTTACCAGTACCATACAGTTCAAGAATATACGTCTGTAACGTATCAGTATTAAAAGATGAGAGTTGGTACCATGTTAGCCGTAGAAATCCAGGACGCAATTATAGTCAAGTTGATACGTTTATTGGCTAACTAAGCAGATTTAGGATGCAAGCTTTCAAGACCTCTGAGGTCTCTTCCTCATAACATGTCTGAGGAAGAGACCTCATGACATGTCTGAGGAAGAGACCTAAGAGGTCTTGAAAGCTTGCATCCTAAATTTGCTTAGTAGGCCAATAAGGTAAGGTATCAACATGACTATTATTTCCTTCTACGTATCAGTATTACTGACTTGATTGATAAATAAAGACAACAGGAAGGGAGCGCTCTCGGGACCACCAGCAATGATTGAGCCCAATCCAGATTTCAATAAAATATTCATGAAGTTTTTTTAATCACATATTAAAAACAACAAACATGGGATCTTAACTAGAACATGGATACCTCCAGAGATAAATAAATGAACAGTTTTGAATAGCTAACTATATTTCTCTATCATTATCAATAAAAAATAAATGCAGCCTTCAAACTGATGGCTTCCTGATCATGTCACCTTTGAGTGAAAAAACTTGGACACCCCTGCTCTAGCTTCTCTCATGAAGACTGAAAATGTCTATTGCTTATGGTGCAAGGGAAAATCTAAATAGAGACCTAAACTGGTGCTCATCAAATACAGGCAACTGTAGACACTATGCAAAAAATATATAAATTAATATATACCTGACTGCTTCATGAAGAACACATACCTACATCTCTGGAAACTCTCAGGGTTTGACCCTGATACTCAGTGTTTTGACCCAAATCTCAGGGTGAAAGGCCAAATTCTTAGGGTGAGAGAGTCCAATGTTTTCTGCTTTAGGATCTGCTACAATTTACTGCTCATTTGGGGCTAGATTCTGTTGCAGGTGCTAAATGTTAAAGTGTTAGCAATGTCCACAAAAAAGTGTTTTGCATTTAGAAAAGCTTAAAAAGCTGAGCTAAATGCAAAAAATGTATCTCTCAAACCGCTGTGGTTTAAGAGATACGGGCGTTTAAAGTTTGATCTCTCCTACTGACAGCTGTAAAGCTGTCAGCAGGAGATCCGTGTTGGCCAACATGGAGGCGCTTGAGAAGTGCCGCGATCACGTTATTTACCATGAATCCCTTCATTGGAATGGTCTAAAACGTGTGCCTGGTTTTCAAGCACTCATTTTAGACCATTCCAATGAAGGGATTCGTGGTAAATAACGAGATCTCAGCACTTCTCAAGCGCCTCCATGTCGGCCAGCACGAATCTCCTGCTGACAGCTTTACAGCTGTCAGTAGGAGAGATCAAACTTTAAACGCCCGTATCTCTTAAACCACAGCGGTTTGAGAGATACATTTTTTGCATTTAGCTCAGCTTTTTAAGCTGGAAAACTGGAGATAAAAGCAGAGCAAAATTAGCACCTGTAATAGAATCCAGCCCTTAGTGTCTAAATTGGTGATATTTCTAGCAGAAAGGCAGAGGAAGGGGTTCTGCTTATTTTGTGAGTGTTTAACCCTTTGAGTGCAACGCCTCTGGCACTCAGCGTGTTAAGAAGCAGTATCTCAGAATGGTAGCACTTTAAAAGTTCCTTCACAAGTGATGGATCACCCCTGGGTTAGAGCAAACACTGACATAGCACCTAGAATCTGCTTTCTTGATAGCGTTATAGGTTAATATTCCGAAGATCTCGGGGTGAGCTCATTTCCAAAGTTCCCAGGTACGCTTACCTAAATGTTTCTGATAAAAACATCAAGAGATATATATTCCTATAGGTACAGTTCCCCTTTAAATGTTTTTAGGGCTCACCCCTGAGTTGTAGACCGTGTCAGTAAGATGTTGAAAGATTCCGCTCCTTTCGCCCTCCATTAGGGAAAATCCAGAGCAGACATTAAGAGTTTTTTCAGCTATAGATGGCTTTGTTGCAGAGATAATGTTGCATGAAAAAAGCATGAATTTGGTATCATTGTATCGTATGGGTGATAATTTCAGAGCGTGTCTCAGAAAGATGAAACACTCTACTACTTTCTGCAGACAATGAGGGGATGTGCAAATCCCTCAGCAAAGGCCACATGAATGCTGGAAAACTTAGCACCTGCACCTCTGCTTATGTACAAATACCTTCAGAGTTAAGAGTTAAATAAACCTGGGTCGTCTTTAACTCCTTCAGTGCTGAGTCACTCACCTGTGCTTAAAGAGTTAGTAATGTTTCACAATAAAAGCAGCTCCAATTAATCTTCATATTATTTGGCCCATGCAGAGTGTTATTTCAATACTGTCAGAGTTGTAGTACAAGAGTAATTCAATGATAAAGTATCCCACTCCCGCCCCTTTTACCTAGTGTAAACCGCCTCCCCTCAGTTGTGGAATCTGGTCCTGGGACCAGACAGATCACAGCAAGGGACAATCTTCTTTCTTTGAGAACAATGAAAACCCTGTCCCCCTTGACAGGTTTTTCCCTTATGCTCACTGAAGATTGTCCCTCTTTGTGATCCATCTGGACAGTCTTGCTGCTCTGAGGTGAGAAGTGTTACATCAGTAAAAGGGGAGGGAGGGGGATACTTTATCATTCAATTACTCTTGAACTGCTACTCTGACAGAATTGAAATAACACTCTCCATGGCCCAAATACCATGATGATTAATTGGATCTGCTTTTATTGTGAAACATTACTATCCCTTTAACTTAAGGGGTATAATGGTGCAGACCAAAGCAACCAGTTCCATCACTGCAAGATATTAAAAGAGATCTAACACGTCCTAATAATAACGCAACCCATCTACTTTACTATGACCAGAAAATCCTAATGACCACCATGAATTTTACTCTTGTGCCTTGGTTCAAGAAATAACATCTTAATTCCATCCTCATGTCATGTCAGTGGAGGCGGACATGACAGTTACTGGCAGCTTTTTCAAACTGAGTGAGCCTGAGCCTAGTTAACCCTTTAAGGACCAGAGGGGTGTGCAAAAGCAATGTATTGCTCACCCCTTTGATCATTAAAGGGTTAAGATTACCATGTGCATTGAGTGATGTTGAGCCCTGTGGTCCTGCCAGCAACTGTCATGTCTGCCTCCGTGGATATGACATCCAGAATTGATAGAAGAGGTTATCTTTTGAACAAAGGCACCAGGGCAAGATTCATAGGGGCCATCAGGATATTATAGTGCTAGTAAGGTACGTAGTAGCATTATTATTGGGAGGTATGAATTAATTAAAATGTGCCACATGAAATTCTATGGACCCTATGAATGTAATTCTTTTAGGCCTTATTCATCAAGCTAAAGAACTGCAACTATAGAACAAAACAACTGCAAATAAAAATTCCCAAATTTCCAGTGGACTTAAATGTGTCTTTTAACCACTTGTATGAGATGACACTGCTTTAGCATTCAGTAGGTTGAAGTGTCTATTTAAACCAATGTTGATGTTTTGTTTGCACCCTGTGGGGCAGATAGTTTGCTCCAGAATTACTAAGGGTCGATGCTATGGAGAAGTGTGTCTGACAATGTCTGACGATCACTGTGCTATGAAGAATACAGCTCACTTTGCCTTATGCCCTAAGAATGTAATATGCAAGGGGAGGAGGAGAGAATTTGTTCATTTGCATATAGGATTGTCATAATGCTACCGATGTGGAAAATCAGCGAGGATGTGCTCAGAATTCAGCACTATTCAGCAGAAAGGACGCACTCAGACTTCAGCACTACAAATGCACCATCATTCTCTACCCCTTTCAGTGCCATAGGAATGTCCATTGCCATCACTGATTTCTTCTATGACAGAACCGGCAGAGAAGCTGTAACACAAAACAGCTTCTCTGCCATTCTGCATTGACTAAATCAGCTGTTCAGTGGGCTATCCACCAATCAGCTGATTCAGGTAAATAAAGGAGTCCCAAGGCACTCTGCAAATGAGTTCTTTGGGAGTTATGTATTTACTGAATCAGCTGTTCAGCCAGCTGTCCTGCAATGGACTGCCTTGAAAGTTATGTGCTTAGTAATTCAGCTGTGGCGATCAGCTGATTCATGTGAACAGAGTGCTTGCAAGGAACTGCATTGTGGAAGGTAAAACAGGAATAGTATTGCTAATGCTATAATTTCACAAAAATTATATTGTAGACATTAAAAACATGAATAGAAAGAGCTATGTCCCATCTCTCAAACTTTTATAGTTTGAGAGAACGAAGCATGTAAAGTTCTGGTTTCCCAGAAGTCTGCCACCTAGCTGAGAAAAACAGAATCTGGGACTGTCCTGCGGCTCTTCAGCAGAGCTGAAATAGCGCGATTTAGGAAGAAATACTTCATTAGAATGGTCTACAATGTGTGTCTGGTTTGCAAGCAAGTAAACCGTTCGAGTGAAGTATTTATTCCTACATCAAGCTATTTCGGCTCTGCTGAAGAGTCACAGGACGGTCCCGGGACCGGATTCTGTTTCTCTCAGGTAGGTGGCAGACTTCTGGGAAACCAGAACTTTACATGCTTCAATCTCTCAAACTATAAAAGTTTGAGAGATGGGACATAACTTTCTATTCATGTTTTTAATGTCTATAACATTAAAGTGATAGTAATGTTTCATAATAAAATCAGCTCTAATTAATCATCATAGTATTTGGACTTTGGAGAGTGTTATTTCAATTCTGTCTGAGTTGTAGTTCAAAAGTAGTTGAATGACAAAGTGTCCCCCTCCCGCCCCTTTTACTGATGTAACACTGCTCAGCCAGATCGGAAGTGAGGTGCCCAGGTAGATTGCAGAGAGGGACAATCTTCAATTAAGATAAGGGTAAAACCTGAAAAACTTGTCAAGGGGGGCAGGGCTTTCATTGTTCTCATAGGAAGAAGATTGTCCCCTGCTGTTATCTGTCTGGTCTATGGACTGGATTCCACATCTGAGAAGAGATGGCTTACACTAGGTAAAACGGGCGGGAGGGGAAACTTTGCTTGTGAATATCTCTCAAACCATAAAGGTTTGAGAGATAAGACTTATATTGTTCTTCATGTTTGTTTAATGCCTACAAAATAAAATAAAGATAAAACGAAGTATTACTATCCTTTTAATGTTTGTGAAATTATAGCAATACTATCCCTTTAAATGAGGGCAGCTGCTGTCTCTGCTCTCTAACAGAGACAGCAAACTGTCCTCTGTCTCAATAGAGCGTTATAGGAAAATACCAGTTTTGTCATACTCAGCTTAGTGAAGTTGGGACTGTGAATGCTAACAGCACAGGCAGCCATCAGAGCTTAGTGTATGTGACAAAGTGCCACAGTAACATAGAAACACACTGAAACGAATACAACAATGACTTATTAAGCTGCATTTCAATATGCAAAGGAATCAATGTAAAAGTAGTCAATGAAGAACTGTACACCAGGTGATAACATGGCGGATTAGTGGAGATAATGCTGCATTTGCAGCGGATTCACAGGGATGTGATGGCAAAGCCATCTTAGTGCATAGGCTGAGATATATTTGAACCAAATACTCCATCATTTTGCCAATCTGACTGTTATTAAACCTTTTAGTGGCAGAGAGGCAGGGCCGGATTTACATCTCAGGAGCCTGTAGACACAGGAATTTGAAGCGCCCCCCCCACACACACACATTGGCCATCTCCACTGGACACCTCCACAATGCTCCTAATCTCCATATTGTCCCATAATCTCCACCTTGCCCCCATCAGCTCCAACTTGCCCCCATCAGCTCCAACCTGCCCTCACATTACCCCCATCATTTACACATTGCCCCCATCAGCTCCAACTTGTCCTCACATTCCCACCATCAGCTCCAACTTGCCCCCATCAGCTCCAACTTGCCCTCACATTGCCCCCATCAGCTCCAACTTGCCCTCACATTGCCCCCATCAGTGGCAGGAGAAGTCTGTGCCTCTTTCTGCACAGACCTGTAGCTGCTGGAATGCAAAGCACTGGGAGATGACGTCATGGAGATGATGTCATCTCCCAGCACTCTGCGTTACTAAAGAGCCACAGAGGGAGCAACAGCAGGACCTCACCATGCGGCGGGTAGCGGGTAGGGTTTCTGTTGCCACAGCGCGAAGCGCTGTGAATGAAAATATTGAAAGAAAAAAATTGATTCTAATGATAGGCGCCCCCTGTGAGGTGCGCCTGTAGGCAGATGCCTACTCTGCCTTATTGCAAATCCGACCCTGCAGAGAGGTATACAACGCATTGCAGTGGGCAACGTAATACATGTTGGGCCTTATTCACACAAAAAAACGGTAGCAATTCTGGACAAACCAACTGCACTGTAGTGGACAAATTAAAATTAATGTTTATTTAAATTGGGGCTTCTAACCTTAAATGCTGGAGAGGCCTCCAATGCATTTAAATAAAGAAGAGATTGTGGAATCTTTATTTCTTCCCTATCATGTAGTTGGTTCGCTCTAGAATGGCCCCATTTACCTTGATGAATACAGCCGTTTGTTTTATGGCACCTCCTAGTACTGAGTATCTTGAGATACCACCCTATTCCCTGGTACGGATTAGGTCAGGTGTCACCATGTGCAGACTATCACAGCGTGATTCTCATGGTGGTGACTCAGTGCACTGCTATGTGATGTGATGTAAGGAAATACAATATGAATTACTGTAATTACATAGGTCTTTGTTATATAACCAAGTTGTAATATGTGTACGGATAAAGTCATATATTGGATGGTTATGAGAGGTATAAATCAATCCAAGCTATGTTACATTTTCTTTTCCAGGCGGTTTACTAAACATTGTGCATTTTTTGTCTGCATCCAATACAATAAAATTCAGCCATTAAAATAATAAAGAAGTCAACAAGGAGATAATCCAGAGCAAATTAACTATAATGCTACCTGTGGGCAGGGCCGGATTTACATCTCAGGAGCCTGTAGGCACAGAAATCTGAAGTGCCCCCCCACCCCCAACTGGCCATCTCCACAATGCTCCAAATCTCCACATTACCGCTCATATCCGTATTGCCCTCACATTGCCCCCATTAGCTCCAACTTGCCCTCATCAGCTCCAACTGTCTTGCTCCCATCAGCTCCAACTTGCCCTCACATTGCCATCAGCTGTACATTGCCCCCCCCCCCATATCCGTTTCCTACCTCCGTGGTGGTCCAGCAGCAGCGGCCTTCTGCACAGACAGCTGCTGTTGCACCCCGCGTGGTCTTCTCTTTAGGAATGCAGAGCGCTGGGAGATGATATCGTCTCTAGACCACCAGGGACTGGAGCTAGGGGTATTGTGGAATGGGCAGTGTGGAGATGGGGGCATTGTGGAGATGAAGGGGGCATTGTGGAAGGAGAAATGTGGAGATGAAGTGGCAATTTGGAGTTGGGGGTATTGTGGAAGGGGCAATGTGGAGATGAAGTGGCAATTTGGAGATGGGGGTATTGTGGAAGGGGAAATGTGGAGATGAAGGGGCATTGTGGAAGGGGCATTGTGGAGATGGGGGCATTGTGGAAGGGGCATTGTGGAGATGGGGGCATTGTGGAAGGGGCAATGTGGAGATGGGGGCATTGTGGAAGGGGCATTGTGGAGATGAAGGGGCAGTGTGGAGATGAAGGGGGCATTGTGGAGAAGAAGGGGCAATGTAGAGATTGGAGATTGAGGGGCAATGTGGAGATGAAGGGGCAATGTGGAGATTGAGGGGCAATGTGGAAGGGGCAATTTGGAGATTGGGGGCAATGTGGAGGTTGACAATGTGGATTAGAGGGCCAATGTGGTCGTGAGGGCCCATGGCAATTCTTGCTCCAGGGCCCTGTTGGCTTCTAGTTATGCTTCTGGGCAAACCTCAGAGCATTTTTATTTTGTCGGGAAAAAATTATGTTAATCAGACTAAAAAGTGAAGGTTAAAGAATATTTGTTTCGGAAAATACCTTACAATATGACAGTAGATTAAACCACGGACACTTTTAAAGGGATAGTAATGTTTCATAATAAAAGCAGCTCTAATTAATCATCATAGTATTTGGACTTTGGAGAGTGTTATTTCAGTACTGTCAGAGTTGTAGTACAAGAGTAATTCAATGACAAAGTATCCTCCTCCCGCCCCTTTTACTGATGTAACACTGCTCAGCCAGAGCAGAAGGGAGGTGCCCAGGTAGACTGCAGAGAGGGACAATCTTCAATTAAGATAAGGGAAAAACCTGAAAAACTTCTCTATGGGGGCAGGGCTTTCATTGTTCTCATAGGAAGAAGATTGTCCCCTTCTGTTATCTGTCTGGTCTATGGACTGGATTCCACATCTGAGAAGAAATGGCTTACACTAGGTAAAAGGGGCAGGAGGGGAAATTTTGCTTGTGAATATCTCATAAACCATAAAGGTTTGAGAGATAAGATTTATATCATTCTTCATGTTTTTTTAATGCCTACAAAATAAAATAAAGATAAAACAAAGTATTACCATACCTGGGAACTTCCAATTGAAGTCTACCCGGAAGGGAGTCCTCTGGTGCAGCAGAGGGTGACAATAATGATGCAAATCGCATCAAAAAAGGGGTGGGACTTGACGTGAGTTGTGGGGCAGGGCTTAGAGGTGACACACAGAAGGCTGGGGAAGGTGGAACACCGGGGGTAAACAGCAGATGTGGGCAGAGTTTCAATAGAAACTCCCCATATCCGGAGGAATCAGCTTTTGCCCCGGAGACTTGGTAAAGCTCTGTCAAAACCGGAGTGCCCGGGGCAAATCCGGAGAGTTCCCAGGTATGAGTATTACTATACCTTTAAAGGGATAGTAATACTTCGTTTTAACTTTGTTATATTTTGTAGGCATTAAAAAAACATGAAGAACGATATAATTCTTATCTCTCAAACCTTTATGGATTGAGAGATATTCACAAGCAAAGTTTCCCCTCCCGCCCCTTTTACCTAGTGTAAGCCATCTCTTCTCAGATGTGGAATCCAGTCCATAGACCAGACAGATAACAACAGGGGACAATCTTCTTCCTATGAGAACAATGAGAGCCCTGCCCCCCTTGACAAGTTTTTCAGGTTTTTCCCTTATCTTAATTGAAGATTGTCCCTCTGCAGTCTACCTGGGCACCTCCCTTCTGATCTGGCTGAACAGTGTTACATCAGTAAAAGGGGCGGGAGGGGATACTTTGTCATTGAATTACTCTTGTACTACAACTCTGACAGAAATGAAATAACACTCTCCAAAGTCCAAATACTATGATGACTAATTAGAGCTGCTTTTATTATGAAACATTACTATCCCTTTAAAGGGAGTAGGTTGGTGTAAAAATGCGTTGTGCTTCCATTGGTAACAGTGCTACTCACATGATCACGCATTTCACCAGCTGCTGCTTATCAGTTTGTATTCTAATCTGCGGCAATTTACTTTTAGCTCTTTACTTTAAATTAGTCAATTTGTTTTATTGTATTGTCTTTTCTATATTTTCTTATTTTTTCAGCTTGTTTTTGTCAGTGGGGAACAAGTCAACGTGAATATCTAGACAGACAGACAGACAGATACATAGACAGATACACAGAGAGACACACAGACAGACAGATACACAGACAGAGAGGTACACAGATAGACAGGTACATAGACAGATAGATAGAGAGATAGATAGACAGACAGACAGGTAGATACATCAACTCCAGTGTATGGATAGTGTTCTGTTGCATCAGGCAGAAAACACATTGAGTCAAAACAATGCATTGGAGACATCTCTGGCATTCAAGAGGTTACATTTTTTTATCTGATTTTTCTGCAGGTTGGCTTCGGATATAACCGCTGCGGAGATGTCTGCCGGCACTGACCCGAACAAAGGTACTTAGCGGTTCTCAAGTATTTTCTTCTGTATTTCTAATGAATCAAACCATTTTTTTTCTCTCCTTACTTATCTGTCAGCTAAAACCTGTCTTCATTAATGGCGAGTTGCATTTCAGCCCACAAATGGCTTATCGCTTTATAGTCTCGTATTTCTGAGATGTAAAAATATTGTTCTACTATTCAGTGGAGCATACCTAACGCAGAACAAACACTCCTCTCATGGATGAGGAATATGGAATGTAAACTAATAAAGTCTAGAGAGACCTGCAGCATCCCGCTGTGCAGACAATAAAGGTTCTGTGTTGTCTGGGCTTATTGTTCTAATCTATGTATTACATGCATAATACAGCTAGTGCATCGCTTGTCTTTTATATTGCACTCTACCGAACGCCGATATTTACTAGATAACCAGTAATAAACCTATGTCCAAGTACATCATTTTTTTTAAGAGCATCTGGTCCATCAGCATGTGGGTTTAAAGGGATAGTAATACTTAAATATTACTAATCCCCATATTGTAGCCATGTTAAAAAGAATTGAATTGTCCCCAGTGTCATCTCTCAAACCTTTATGGTTTGAGAGATAAGCGCATGCAAAGTTCCCCCTCCCTCCCCCTTCCCAGAAGTCAGCGTTGTACTGACTGCAGGGATATCCTGTCTTACGTGCATCAGGTGGCTCTGCAGCAGAGCCGAGATCGTGTTACTAAAAAATAATTATTTCACTGAAACGGTCTTCTACTTGTGCTTGCAAACCAAACACATACCAAGCACATGTAGAAGACTGTTTCAGTGAAGTAATTCTTTTTATTAACGTGATCTCAGCTCAGCTGCAGAGCCGCCTGTCGTGCGACAGGCTTCCCCTGCAGTCAGTACAACGCTGACTTCAGGGAGGCGGGAACTTTGCTTGCGGTTATATCTCAAACCATAAAGGTTTGAGAGATGACACTGGGGACAATTTAATTCTTTTTATCATAGCTACAATATGGGGATTAGTAATATTTAAGTATTACTATCCCTTTAAAGAAAAACCCTGTGTTTAGGAGATCAGACTGTGTGGTGTGTATATAAATGTATCACCCTGGTGTCCCTGTGTTTAGGAGATCAGACTGTGTGGTGTGTATAGAAGTGTATCACCCTGGTGTCCCTGTGTTTAGGAGATCAGACTGTGTGGTGTGTATAGAAGTGTATCACCCTGGTGTCCCTGTGTTTAGGAGATCAGACTGTGTGGTGTGTATAGAAGTGTATCACCCTGGTGTCCCTGTGTTTAGGAGATCAGACTGTGTGGTGTGTATATAAGCATATCACCCTGGTGTCCCTGTGTTTAGGAGATCAGATTGTGTAGTGTGTATATAAGCGTATCACCCTGGTGTCCCTGTGTTTAGGCGATCAGACTGTGTGGTGTGTATAGATGTGTATCACCCTGATCTCCCTGTGTTTACGTGATCAGACTGTGTGGTGTGTATAGAAGCGTATCACATTGGTGTCCCTGTGTTTAGGAGATCAGACTGTGTGGTGTGTATATAAGCGTATCACCCAGGTGTCCCTGTGTTTAGGTGATCAGACTGTGTGGTGTGTATAGATGTGTATCACCCTGATCTCCCTGTGTTTACGTGATCAGACTGTGTGGTGTGTATAGAAGCGTATCACATTGGTGTCCCTGTGTTTAGGAGATCAGATTGTGTGGTGTGTATATAAGCGTATCACTCTGGTGTCCCTGTGTTTAGGAGATCAGACTGTGTGATGTGTGTATGTAAGCGTATCACCCTGGTGTCCCTGTGTTTAGGAGATCAGACTGTGTGGTGTGTATATAAGTGTATCACCCTGGTGTCCCTGTGTTCAGGAGATCAGACTGTGTGGTGTGTATAGAAGTGTATCACCCTGGTGTCCCTGTGTTTAGAAGATCAGACTGTGTGGTGTGTATATAAGTGTATCACCCCGGTGTCCTTTTGTTTAGGAGATCAGACTGTGAGGTGTGTGTATAGAAGTGTATCACCCTGGTGTCCCTGTGTTTAGGAGATCAGACTCTGTGTTATGTATAGAAGTATATCACCCTGGTGTCCCTGTGTTTAGGAGATCAGACTGTGTGGTGTGTATAAGTGTATCATCCTGGTGTCCCTGTGTTTAGGAGAACAGACTGTGTGGTGTGTATAGAAGTGTATCACCCTGGTGTCCCTGTGTTTAGGAGATCAGACTGTGTGGTGTGTGTATAGAAGTGTATCACCCTGGTGTCCCTGTGTTTAGGAGATCAGACTGTGTGGTGTGTATAGAAGTGTATCACCCTGGTGTCCCTGTGTTTAGGAGATCAGACTGTGTGGTGTGTATAGAAGTGTATCACCCTGGTGTCCCTGTGTTTAGGAGATTAGACTGTGTGGTGTGTATAGAAGTGTATCTCCCTGGTGTCCCTGTGTTTAGGAGATCAGACTGTGTGGTGTGTATATAAGTGTATCACCCTGATGTCCCTGTGTTTAGGAGATCAGACTGTGTGGTGTGTATAGAAGTGTATCACCCTGGTGTCCCTGTGTTTAGGAGATCAGACTGTGTGGTGTGTATAGAATTGTATCACCCCGATGTCCCTGTGTTTAGGAGATCAGACTGTGTGGTGTGTATATAAGTGTATCACATTGGTGTCCCTGTGTTTAGGAGATCAGATTGTGTGGTGTGTATATAAGCATATCACCCTGGTGTCCCTGTGTTTAGGAGATCAGATTGTGTGGTGTGTATATAAGCGTATCACCCTGGTGTCCCTGTGTTTAGGAGATCAGACTGTGTGGTGTGTATATAAGTGTATCACCCCGGTGTCCTTTTGTTTAGGAGATCAGACTGTGAGGTGTGTGTATAGAAGTGTATCACCCTGGTGTCCCTGTGTTTAGGAGATCAGACTCTGTGTTATGTATAGAAGTATATCACCCTGGTGTCCCTGTGTTTAGGAGATCAGACTGTGTGGTGTGTATAAGTGTATCATCCTGGTGTCCCTGTGTTTAGGAGAACAGACTGTGTGGTGTGTATAGAAGTGTATCACCCTGGTGTCCCTGTGTTTAGGAGATCAGACTGTGTGGTGTGTATAGAAGTGTATCACCCTGGTGTCCCTGTGTTTAGGAGATCAGACTGTGTGGTGTGTATAGAAGTGTATCACCCTGGTGTCCCTGTGTTTAGGAGATCAGACTGTGTGGTGTGTATAGAAGCGTATCACCCTGGTGTCCCTGTGTTTAGGAGATCAGACTGTGTGGTGTGTACAGAAGTGTATCACCCTAGTGTCCCTGTGTTTAGGAGATCAGACTGTGTGGTGTGTATAGAAGTGTATCACCCTGGTGTCCCTGTGTTTAGGAGATCAGACTGTGTGGTGTGTATAGAAGTGCATCACATTCCTCCACAGCAATAAAACTCACATTTATTTTGATTAAGCTTTAGTGTATGTGTTTATACGTTAGTCTGCGTAAATAAAATACTTTGGTCTTGGTGTCATCATACAATCTAAAATTCTCGGTAATGCCTCTCCACCAGCCACACCCCCAGCAGCTCCACCTAAAACTAACATGTTCATCTTTGGCCTTTTGAAATGTTGGGAAGTATGCAGCTTTCTGAGTACATCACCCTCAATGTCATATGGACTTTCATTACTTTTCTCCTGTATTAAAGGTTTCACAAATGTAACCTATGAGATCATCATGGTGTCTATTGCTGGGGGCATGATACTGGTATCCGGAGTCATCTTTCTCATAATGATTGTGACAAGGTAAGTTAACAATTAGCCCTTAATTGTATATTCCACCATGCACATAAAAGAGTCACCAAGTGGTCCTTGAATCACAGTCAAGAAAATGTTTACTTTATCCAGCAGATACCAACTCCGGTCCTCTGGTTATGACATATTATAGTATTATATTAAATTGATAGTAATGTTTCACAATAAAATCATCTCCAACTAATTGTCATAGTATTTGAGCCATGGAGAGTGTTATTTCAATCCTGTCAGAGTTGTAGTTCAAGAGTAATTGAATGATAAAGTTTCCCCCTCCCGCCCCTTTTACTGATGTAACACTGCTCACCTCAGAGCAGCAAGATTGTCTGGATGGATCACAGAGAGGGACAATCTTCATTGTGCATAAGTTAAAACCTGAAATACCTGTCAAGGGGGGCAGGGTTTCCCTTATGATCACAGGAAGAAGATTGTCCCTTACTGTGAGCTGTCTGGTCCCAGAACCAGATTCCACATCTGAGGGGAGGGTAAAAGGGGTGGGAAGGTGATACTTTATCATTCAATTACTTTTGAACTACAACTCGGACAGTACTGAAATAACACTTTCTATGGCTCAAATACTATGTTTTTGTGAAACATTACTATCCCTTTAATTATGACAGATCCACCTGAAGTCAAAAAAGGCTGTCCTTATAACCTGTTCTCACCATTTAAAGAAAAAACCCGTGACTAGGAAAGTTATAATACAAAACTTCCTACTTGATTGATATGTTTCCATTCCAAAACACATATATATATATATATAGATATAGATATAGATATATCCCACATTTATTAAGCATGCTTCAACGGGTGCCACAAGAAAAGAGGGATAAATCATGTATACACACTACTGATATCCTGAGTGCCTTCTATTACAGTATATGCATCTCTTACTATACTGCCTGAGCAGGGAACGCAGTGCGAGAAATAAGCACCTGGGTTTAAAAAAGCTAAATAACTGCAATAAGATATTATGATCTCTTCATTAAAGTAACATATCATAACAGCAGCACAAAGGCCCAGTGTGATTCATTTATTAATACAATAGGGCCAGGCTTTATATATATACACACATGCCTGAGGAAGAGACCTAAGAGGTCTTGAAAGCTTGCATCCTAAATCTGCTTAGTTATCCAATAAAGGTATCAACTTGACTGTATTTTCCTCCTGTATTTCTACTGCTAACACAGCACCAACTTTAATCTTTTTTTATATGACACTGTCTTGCACTGTTGCTTCCCCACCGCCCCTTCCACCAAGCATCATATACATACCTCTCTAGCACTCCAAGGCTTCATGCAGGCAGCACATGTGCCCAGTGGTATGCACAAAGGCTATTGTACATAAGTACAGCTGCAGGCACAGCAATTTTATAAATGGCACTTTTTAGAGCACACCCCATGACGCTGTTTCTGATGTAGACAGGGTTTTACAGGCTGTGATCGATTATTTGTATAAATATAGTGGATTATATATACTAGTATGAAAGCCCGTATACACGGACTAAAGTGCACCCAGAGGCCCCGGCTGCTGCCCCGGAGCCAGGAGCAGACAGGCGGTGAGCCGTCCAGAGCTCCATGCTCCGGATCAGTGCATTTGACGAGTCTCTACTGTGCATGACTGAAGCAATCATGCACAGTAGAGACTCGCCGAACGCACTGATCTGGAGCTGGGAGCTCCGGACGGCTCACCGCAAAGCTCCCTGTGTGCGAAACCACACATGCGCACTAGATAATGCTGAAACAGCAGCCTCTACTGCACATGTGCAGTTTTGCACACAGAGAGCTTCGCAGGCTAGCGATATATATTATATATATATATATATATATATATATATACACACACACACACACACACATAGATATAAAGTCTACTTGTAAGTGAATTTTATACAATCACCAAAGACTCTGCACTAAGAGATAAACTTTATTTTATTCTACTGCTGCGCCCTGGGGAAAGTGTTAAGCAGCAACCCTTAGATGCTTCTTAAAGGGGCACTAACACAAAGAAAATTATATAACTTTAAATTTCATGTAGTTACAGTTAACATATGTAAAAATTAATTATTCATGTTACATCACTTAAATATAATCTTAGACTTTAACATCTATAATTTCTTCTCTTCAGAGACCATTTATTTAATAAGAACCAAGTCATATAATTGACTATGATTAGTGCCCACTGCTATTGTAGTGTTATCTCAGCCCAATCGCAGATAATCCTGGACAATCAATAGGAGTGCTGGAAAAGGCAGGAATGTCTGCTCTATCAGAGCATATTTTAAGCATCAGGAAAAAAATAAATTTACATGGAGAGCTGGTTATTAAAGAGTATATAAGCCCAGTTAATTTTTAGGGGTTAGATCTCATTTTATTCAATGGAGACCAAAGGTTATTAAGAAACTGCCCACACCCCGGAGAATCAGACTCTGCATTACTGGGTCTCCGGGGCAGAGTCAAAACCGGAGTCTCTGGGGCAAACCCAGAGAGTTCCCAGCTATGTACATGAGGGCAAAAAAAGTTTAAAACAGTTTTATATTGCAGCACTGATTCCATCCATCCCCGCCTACCACTCTGTAATCCAATCAGGCAGCCTGACGGAGTCACAGCTGGCGGCATGATTGCATAGCTATGTACATTGGATCTATGGTACTGCCCTGTGAGAACCTTGTGGTCCTCGCAAGACATTACCATTAGCTTGAAAGAAAAGGTCCTGACAGGGCCATGCTGGAATCATGCGGCAAATGCAAACATGGCGCCCGCTGGGACCCTGTCAGGCTGTTGGATTAGAATACAGAGCAGGAGAGAAGGCTCAGGGTAGGCGGGGAGGGAGGGAATCAGTGCGGTAAGATAAAAAATTGTTTAGTGTGACAGGAGAAAACATTGGTGCGTATTATACCTAGGCACTCTTGTTTTCCTCTAAAATCTTGGGTATAATGTACATCTGCGTATTATACCTGTGATTTTACGGTAATTGTCTCTTAATTTGTTTAACATAAGGGGTTAGGTAGGCAGCTGTTCTTCATATAGTAGTCATTTGTCTTAACCCGTTAAGTGGCAGAGGGGTATCCAATGATTGGATACCAATCTGGCACTCAACGGGTTAAATGAAAGGTGCCATGTGACCTTATTCTTGGTAGACAAAGTGCCAGAAAAATGTACAATCACCGATGAAAGGTACAAGATCACTAACCTGGCAAAACCTGTCTGAAAATCAGCTGCACACCTTAGCGTTTTTGTATTTAAATCTGCTGCGGTCTATAAGTGAACAGGGACATTTTACCACAATGGGAATGAATACAAGGATGGCGAGAGCCATAGAAGAGAGCCCCACCTATGACTGTAAAGCAGGGGAGCCCAAGTTTTTTTCAGTTGTGGCCACACGACTAGAATGCCATACGTGAGAGGGAAGCATTATTTTTTTATGGATAACAATGGTGAATTATAGCCTGTCAGCTATTCAGAAATATCAGTACAGGCATCTGTTCTTGAACGGACTAGGTCTTACTGGCCTATTAGTTCATGTGTGCTAGTTAATTAGGCATAAAAAAGTGTTTCTTTTTTTAAATATCAGACAGGCCGCACCCTGCGCCAAAGTAGGCCGCATGTGGCCTACAGGCTGCACATTGTCTCTCTCCCTATATGCCTCTAGCCAGCCCTGCCCAAGATTGTAAAGGGTGGGGCTCTCAAGTTACGGCTCGACTCCACCCCTGATTCTAAAGGGCTGGATGCTCACTCAATTCCCTATCTGCCAACCACCCTGATTCTATCTATGGCTCTAGATATCCCCACCCTGATTCTAAAGGTTCTAAAAAATGAAACTCTCTCTCTGGCTGTAGCCAACCCCAACCCGATTCTAAAGATTGAGTCTCTCTCTGGCTCTAGCCAACCCCAACCCGATTCTAAAGATTGAGTCTCTCTCTGGCTCTAGCCAACCCCAACCCGATTCTAAAGATTGAGTCTCTCTCTGGCTCTAGCCAACCCCAACCCGATTCTAAAGATTGAGTCTCTCTCTGGCTCTAGCCAATCCCAATGGGATTCTAAAGATTGAGTCTCTCTGTGGCTCTAGCCAACCCCAACCCAATTCTAAAGATTGAGTCTCTCTCTGGCTCTAGCCAACCCCAACCCGATTCTAAAGTTTGAGTTTCTCTCTGGCTCTAGCCAATCCCAATGGGATTCTAAAGATTGAGTCTCTCTTTGGCTCTAGCCAACCCCAACCCGATTCTAAAGATTGAGTCTCTCTTTGGCTCTAGCCAACCCCAACCCGATTCTAAAGTTTGAGTCTCTCTCTGGCTCTAGCCAACCCCAACCCGATTCTAAAGATTGAGTCTCTCTCTGGCTCTAGCCAATCCCAATGTGATTCTAAAGTTTGAGTCTCTCTCTGGCTGTAGCCAACCCCAACCCGATTCTAAAGATTGAGTCTCTCTCTGGCTCTAGCCAATCCCAATGTGATTCTAAAGTTTGAGTCTCTCTCTGGCTCTAGCCAATCCCAATGTGATTCTAAAGTTTGAGTCTCTCTCTGGCTGTAGCCAACCCCAACCCGATTCTAAAGATTGAGTCTCTCTCTGGCTCTAGCCAATCCCAATGGGATTCTAAAGATTGAGTCTCTCTGTGGCTCTAGCCAACCCCAACCTGATTCTAAAGATTGAGTCTCTCTCTGGCTCTAGCCAATCCCAATGGGATTCTAAAGATTGAGTCTCTCTGTGGCTCTAGCCAACCCCAACCCAATTCTAAAGATTGAGTCTCTCTCTGGCTCTAGCCAACCCCAACCCGATTCTAAAGTTTGAGTTTCTCTCTGGCTCTAGCCAATCCCAATGGGATTCTAAAGATTGAGTCTATCTGTGGCTCTAGCCAACCCCAACCCATTTCTAAAGATTGAGTCTCTCTTTGGCTCTAGCCAACCCCAACCCGATTCTAAAGATTGAGTCTCTCTTTGGCTCTAGCCAACCCCAACCCGATTCTAAAGTTTGAGTCTCTCTCTGGCTCTAGCCAACCCCAACCCGATTCTAAAGATTGAGTCTCTCTCTGGCTCTAGCCAATCCCAATGTGATTCTAAAGTTTGAGTCTCTCTCTGGCTGTAGCCAACCCCAACCCGATTCTAAAGATTGAGTCTCTCTCTGGTTCTAGCCAATCCCAATGGGATTCTAAAGATTGAGTCTCTCTGTGGCTCTAGCCAACCCCAACCCAATTCTAAAGATTGAGTCTCTCTCTGGCTGTAGCCAACCCCAACCCGATTCTAAAGTTTGAGTTTCTCTCTGGCTCTAGCCAATCCCAATGGGATTCTAAAGATTGAGTCTCTCTGTGGCTCTAGCCAACCCCAACCCATTTCTAAAGATTGAGTCTCTCTTTGGCTCTAGCCAACCCCAACCCGATTCTAAAGATTGAGTCTCTCTTTGGCTCTAGCCAACCCCAACCCGATTCTAAAGTTTGAGTCTCTCTTTGGCTCTAGCCAACCCCAACCCGATTCTAAAGTTTGAGTCTCTCTCTGGCTCTAGCCAATCCCAATGGGATTCTAAAGATTGAGTCTCTCTCTGGCTCTAGCCAACCCCAATGTGATTCTAAAGGGTGGTGCTCTCTCTGGCTCTGGCCAACCCCAACCCATTTCTAAAGGGTAGGGTGCTCACTCTGGATCTAGCCATTCCCAGCCCCGATTCTAAAGCATGGGCATCTCTCTCTCTGTGCCTCAAACCAGCCTTGCCCATGATTGTCAAGGCTGGACTCTCACTCAATGGTTTAAGCCACTCTCCCACTTCTGACTTTAAAGGGGTCTCTCTTGCTCGCACTCTCTCTGTCTCTATGGCTGAGCCAGCCCACACCTGATTCTAAAGGGTCTTGATTGTGTACATAAGGTTCATAAGGTAGTATAATGTCCACAAGCAGTAACAGACAACAAAAAAACTGTCACCTGCCTAAGCAAATACTGCTGTTAAGCAATTTAAGAGCAACTTCTCCCAAGGGTATATTTCCCCTTGAAGCTATTGTTAGCACAACCTTGTCTCCAGATCATTGCTTCTCAATACACTGGTGACTTCCGTGCATCCAGGGTGGTGAATGTCATGATAAACTGTTTTCACTGTTTTCTAAAAACAAAATCTACTTTGTCTTTTTTACAGACGCAGAAAAGACTGCAGCTTCTTCTACAATGAGTATACAAATGAATCACCAGTGCCAAATATTAATATAAATAGGAAAACTAGTGACGGTGTTGCCACAGTTGACTTTTCAGGCCCAGTTCATATCACTTATGTCACAGAGAAAGAGAAATCCCCACCCTGATTCTAAAGGTTCTAAAAAATGAAACTCTCTCTCTGGCTGTAGCCAACCCCAACCCGATTCTAAAGATTGAGTCTCTCTCTGGCTCTAGCCAACCCCAACCCGATTCTAAAGATTGAGTCTCTCTCTGGCTCTAGCCAACCCCAACCCGATTCTAAAGATTGAGTCTCTCTCTGGCTCTAGCCAACCCCAACCCGATTCTAAAGATTGAGTCTCTCTCTGGCTCTAGCCAACCCCAACCCGATTCTAAAGATTGAGTCTCTCTCTGGCTCTAGCCAATCCCAATGGGATTCTAAAGATTGAGTCTCTCTGTGGCTCTAGCCAACCCCAACCCAATTCTAAAGATTGAGTCTCTCTCTGGCTCTAGCCAACCCCAACCCGATTCTAAAGTTTGAGTTTCTCTCTGGCTCTAGCCAATCCCAATGGGATTCTAAAGATTGAGTCTCTCTTTGGCTCTAGCCAACCCCAACCCGATTCTAAAGATTGAGTCTCTCTTTGGCTCTAGCCAACCCCAACCCGATTCTAAAGTTTGAGTCTCTCTCTGGCTCTAGCCAACCCCAACCCGATTCTAAAGATTGAGTCTCTCTCTGGCTCTAGCCAATCCCAATGTGATTCTAAAGTTTGAGTCTCTGGCTCTAGCCAATCCCAATGGGATTCTAAAGATTGAGTCTCTCTGTGGCTCTAGCCAACCCCAACCCATTTCTAAAGATTGAGTCTCTCTTTGGCTCTAGCCAACCCCAACCCGATTCTAAAGATTGAGTCTCTCTTTGGCTCTAGCCAACCCCAACCCAATTCTAAAGTTTGAGTCTCTCTTTGGCTCTAGCCAACCCCAACCCAATTCTAAAGTTTGAGTCTCTCTCTGGCTCTAGCCAATCCCAATGGGATTCTAAAGATTGAGTCTCTCTCTGGCTCTAGCCAACCCCAATGTGATTCTAAAGGGTGGTGCTCTCTCTGGCTCTGGCCAACCCCAACCCATTTCTAAAGGGTAGGGTGCTCACTCTGGATCTAGCCATTCCCAGCCCCGATTCTAAAGCATGGGCATCTCTCTCTCTGTGCCTCAAACCAGCCTTGCCCATGATTGTCAAGGCTGGACTCTCACTCAATGGTTTAAGCCACTCTCCCACTTCTGACTTTAAAGGGGTCTCTCTTGCTCGCACTCTCTCTGTCTCTATGGCTGAGCCAGCCCACACCTGATTCTAAAGGGTCTTGATTGTGTACATAAGGTTCATAAGGTAGTATAATGTCCACAAGCAGTAACAGACAACAAAAAAACTGTCACCTGCCTAAGCAAATACTGCTGTTAAGCAATTTAAGAGCAACTTCTCCCAAGGGTATATTTCCCCTTGAAGCTATTGTTAGCACAACCTTGTCTCCAGATCATTGCTTCTCAATACACTGGTGACTTCCGTGCATCCAGGGTGGTGAATGTCATGATAAACTGTTTTCACTGTTTTCTAAAAACAAAATCTACTTTGTCTTTTTTACAGACGCAGAAAAGACTGCAGCTTCTTCTACAATGAGTATACAAATGAATCACCAGTGCCAAATATTAATATAAATAGGAAAACTAGTGACGGTGTTGCCACAGTTGACTTTTCAGGCCCAGTTCATATCACTTATGTCACAGAGAAAGAGAAATCACCTTCCGAGATTCCCGATACTAAAGTGAAGCTCTCAAGAGATGCCCTTCTCTACATCTCGCTAATCACCTGCATGAACTTGCCCGATGACATTGAGTCAGAGGAAAGTCTCTGAGGATCAAAGGTTAAGAATCCATTGACATCTCATTGATCTAAACTCCAACACTCATAAGGGTCCATTTAATAAAACTGAGCTTCAAATCGCAGGGTAAATAGGTAAGGCACTTATGGGGGAATGCAAGAAATTGTACCATTAGATAATTTTGAAAGCCATAAATACACTATTAGCCATTGTCATACCTGGGAACTTTGTGTTCTGGAGTCCCCGGAGAGGACTGGTGAGGGGATAAAAAATATTATGTGATTTAAGTCAAAAAGGGGTGGGACTTATTCATGGGTGGGGCAGGGCTTAGAGAGAGACACTGTGTGCAGGAAGTGGGTGGAACTCAGTAGAAATGGGAGGAACAGGCTGGGGAGGAGCAGAAATAGACGGGAGAATCAGCCACTGTCCCCAAAGACCTTGGTAATCAGCTACAAAAACCGGAGTCTACGGGGCAAATAAGTTGACAGCTATGGCCGCTGTGTATCTTTTGGTACAACAAACATACTAATTCCTTGATACTGAGAAGGGTCTGCAAAGTGTGCTTCCAATGAAGTATTTATTTTCACATCGCACTATTTCGGGTCTGCTGAAGAGCATCTGGTCAGTCCCGGGACCAGGATCTGCAAGTTTGAGAGATGGAACTGGGATCAATGGATTTAGTTTTTTCATATCCACAATATTCAATGTAGTTAAAATAATACATAACTATCCCTTTAAATATAAGCAAAATCATAACCATTACTTGTTTTTCTTTGCCTGTTTTTAATCTCAGTTTTATTGAATAGACCCCAGAAAGCTGAAATCAGACTGGTTGTATTAAGTGCCATGATTGTTGTATTTTTACCCTAGGTTGTTAGAGACATTTTCAACTCATTGCTGTAAAGCAGGGATGTCCATATTCAGTCCTCAAGGGCCACCATCAGGTCAGGCTGTAAGGATTCCCCTGATTAAAGGGATAGTAATACTTTGTTTTATCTTTATTTTGTAGGCATTAAAAACATGAAGAACGATACAAGTCTTATCTCTCAAACCTTTATGGTTTAAGAGATATTCACAAGCAAAGTTTCCCCCTCCCGCCCCTTTTTCCTAGTGTAAGCCATCTCTTCTCAGATGTGAATCTGGTTGTAAGACCAGACAGATAACAGCAGGGGACAATCTTCTTTGTATGAAAACAATGAAAGCCCTTCCCCCCATCTTAATTGAAGATTGTCCCTCTCTGCAGTCTACCTGGGCACCTCCCTTCTGATCTGGCTGAACGGGGGGGGATACTTTGCTTGTGAATATCTCTTAAATCATAAAGGTTTGAGAGATCAGACTTACATCGTTCTTCATGTTTTTTTAATGCCTACAAATTAAAATAAAGATAAAACGAAGTATTACTATCCCTTTAAGCACTGGTGGGTGAATTACAATGACTGAGCCACTGATTGACTCCTTACATTGTGCACTGTTGGTGGTCTGAACTTGTATTGGAAATGTCTTCAGCATCCAAGGGGTTCAATTCATTAAATTTTTCATCCCAAATATGCCTATAATGTTACAGTGGTGACTTAGAAAATGAAATATTTTGTACAAAGATAAATTGTCCTAAGGGCTTTAACTTCTTGAGTGCCACAGAGGTGTCCAACGCTTTTGGTTCCAATTACATGCACCATAAATAACTTTGAAACTTCTCAGCACTTACATCTATTACTGTAAAATCTTGGGTATAACACGCACCTGTTTATAATACGCAGGTGTACATTATACCCAAGATTTTCGGGGAAAACAAGAGTACTTATGTATATATAATACGCACCCTTGTTTTAGAGTTATACTGTTTATCAGTAGGCAGATCAGGAAGGTCTGATAAAGACTAACTTAATTGGTAGCAGGAAAGCTATAAAATCCTCAGTTACTAGGATATGAGGAGAAGGTTGAACTTGATGGACTTGTGTCTTTATTCAACCTAATTTACTATGTTACTATGTTTGTTTTCCCCGTCACACAAAAAAATTTCCATTGCCCCCGCTTCCCTCCCTCCCCGCTTACCCACAGAGGAGAAGGAGGATATGGGTAAGCGGGGAGGGAGGGAAGCGGTGGCAATGGGAATTTGTTTTAATAAGTTTTTTTGCCTTGTGCATAATAAGAAACCCCCACTTCACATAAGGTGAAGAGGGGCAAAACTGTACATATTATACGTGAGATTTTACACTACTTTTGTAGCATTTGAACAATATCTAGTTGCTGACCAGTAGAATTCCTATGGTATACAAGCATTGGAGAAGTGGTTCTCAATCCTATGGTATACAAGCATTGGAGAAGTGGTTCTCAATCCTATGGTATACAAGCATTGGAGAAGTGGTTCTCAATCCTATGGTATACAAGCATTGGAGAAGTGGTTCTCAATCTTTTTTGTTCAAGGCACCCCCACTCCTAACGTGCAATCTGGGGGGGTCCCCTAAAATATTATATATCATTTGTCAAGGGTGTATTGCAGGTTACAAGTATATAAATCTAGTTGTTCTAAGCTCTCCCAATCAGAATAATAAATACAAACATATTGTGCATATTCATTTCCATAAATATACATTTTAAATATTCACATTTTTGTCAAAGTCTTTAAACCTTTGAGTGCCAGAGGGGTACAGATTGCATTGCAAAGCATTCCGTACCCCTCTGGCACTCAAAGGGTTGAGGGAAAAAAAAAGAGGGCACCCTAACTGGATGTCTGTGGCTCACCAAAGTTCTACTGCACCCTGGTAGAGAATCACTGCATTGGGGACTGCAATTCCCATCATCCTTATCCAGCTAACAGCGGGAGGTGTAGTCATACCAGGGAACTCTCCAGGTCTGACCCGGAAACTGTTTTTTATACTTAATTACCAGGTGTCCAGGGACAGAGTCTTATTCTTAGGGCTCAATGAGTTCCTTGTAACTCCGCCCACTTCACTTCCTGTTCCGTTCACTCTCCTCCCATTTCAAGGGCAGACCCCGCCTCCCCCCGCCTCAATCCTACCCACACATAATCAAGCCCCACACACTTTTTCACGCTGAACACATCATTTTGACACTTCCAAACCAACACCTTAGTGGATCTCCGAAGGCTTGGGAACAAGAAGGTTCTCACGTACGGTTGTAGTCCTGAAGGCCCAACAATTGATTATCTTGGAAAATCCTACAAATATTCAGTATTCCATGATTAAAATAAACTTTTGTATGAACATCTATTTAAAATTAAGCAGAATTGCTGCCACTATGTAACTGAAGTTATTTAAATGGATAAAAAAATTATATATTATTACATTTTATAGAAAATATCTGTGCTCTTTGTATCCTGCACTGTACAGTCATTATGTGTATATATTATGTATCTAAAGTATATTTAAAATGCTAAATAAACTTGGCATGTATTTAACACATGTGAAGTCTCAGTGTTGTTTTTGATTAAAGGGAAACTCCCAAATGAAGTCTTCCACAAATAATTAGCCATCTAGCGATAAGCGTACCAATAGTTCTAATAGCCAGTATAATTACCGCATTAGTTGGAAGTCCTATTTGTGCAGAGACTGACAACAGTGCAGACAGAGATTAATTGGAGCTGCTGTTTTTGTGAAACATTACTATCCCTTTAAGGAGATATTCATACTTGTTACTATATGCTAATGTATGCTAATTGCTGTTTCTGTTACATGTCATATGCTAATTAAGCATTTCAGGGCCATATCATATGCTAATGAAGCTGTTTCAGTGACGTGTCATATGCTAATAAACATTTCAGTGAAGTTTCATATACTAATGAAGCCTTTTCAGTGTTTACGTTTTTCAGTGTCTTTTCATATGGTAATGAATGTTTTTAGATACATTTCATATGGTAATGAAGCTCTGTGCAGTACCAGGACATTTTCACTTTCACTTTCCCCAGAGATAAAATTGTGAATATCTCAAAAACTAGACATCTGCAGGGATTTTGGTTAACATGAGATATAGGCAGTTTTGAATGACGTTTTAAAATATGTAAAGAAAATTCAAGGTGATAGGACCTCTTTAACCCTTTGAGTGCCACTCAAAGGGCTACATTCAAATTCCTCTTATCCCCATTGTCTGTGTAACTACAATTGAAGATGGCTAAGTATATGGAATATATGGGTTAACCCCCCATATGCCAGAGTAAAGTGTACTAAGATAAAATAATTTAATGGTAAGTTTACTAAAATTATCTTTTACATTGCATTATTCTCCTTGCTTTCACTGTCCCTGACAGAAAGCACTCTAGCAAAATATCCAGCAAGCTCATAATCGTGGACAAGATGAATAAAAAAGAATTCTACATGCAATTTGACTTTACATATTATACACTTGCAGGATATGTAAAATCAAAACAAAGGTTTAAAGTAGTTTAGCTAAAATAGCAAGAGCAAAAAACTATCTCAGAATGTCACCCTTCCTACACCAATTTTTTCTGTCCCTAAGGGCTGGCTGGCTTTGCACATACACCAAAATCACTCCCAGCTTTCTCTGTAGAGAAAGAATAATACATTTTATCACAGATGAGCAATTTTATCACAAAGCACATCACTGTCTCTCTTCCAATGCAGAAAACCCCGAAATGTATACATTCTTTCTGAAACAGAAGCTGTTAATTTGGAATGGGCACAATTATTCAAAGTACGAAGACTTCTTAAAAGGATAGTAATGTTTCAAAATAAAAGCAGCTCCAACTAATTGTCATAGTATTTGAGCCATGGAGAGTGTTATTTCAATACTGTCAGAGTTATAGTTCAAGAGTAATTGAATGATAAAGTATCCCACTCCCACCCCTTTTACTGATGTAACACTGCTTCCCTCAGAGCAGCAAGACTGTCCAGATGGATCGCAGAGAGGGACAATCTTCAGTGATAATAAGGAAAAACCTGTCAAGGGGACAGGGTTTCCCTTATGATCACAGTAAGAAGATTGTCCCTTGCTGTCATCTTTCTGGTCAGATTCCACATCTGAGGGGAGGTGGCTTACATTAGGTAAAAGGGGCGGGAGGGGGAAACTTTATCATTCAATTACTCTTGTACTACAACTGATAGTATTGAAATAACACTGTCCATACCCCAAATACTATGAAGATTAATTGGAACTGCTATTTTGAAACATTACTATCCCTTTATTAATGTTGTAGTCAGCTGTCAGCTAAAGGAAGAGGATTCAGCCGTGCTACCCCAACAATGATTCATAAAAAATATACCTCAATATGATTTCTAAATGTTGCACCAGTTCTCTCTACCCGTCTCTGCGTGCTCCGCTCCGCCCTGTCATTCTGCACGCAGAGAAGGTGAGACAGAGCCCGCCGCAGCTCTCAGCAACATTTAGAAATCAGACTGAGGTACATTTTTAATTAATCTCTGCTGGTGTAGCATGGATAAATCCGCTTCCTTTAGCTGACTACTACTCCCATCATCCCCAGTAAAATATTACAACTCTCACGCAATCTTCCTACATTTGTGCTGACTTCTGCTCCTCTGGGTTAAAGAGATGTTTATTATGGCGACATGAGAATCTCACGTTTTTGATGCAGGGTAAGATTCTCATGTAGCCTTTTCATGACGGCGACATGGTGATTGCGTCTTTACCCTGCACACTCTTGTGTGTGACATTTTCAAAGTGAACCTTTCATTACACTGAAGATCATGTTCATTAAGTTGAAGTGAAACAATTTTGGATCAAACCTAAATATGCATTACCCAATTTTCCTTTGTTTTCATTGAGTTTTTTAACCCCTTGAATACAAGAAAGTTCTCCAGAACATTACAAAGTAATACCCTAGAGGTCTCACTAGTAAGGACAGGCAAAAGTCCCTTTTTTGTTCTAGTAGGCATATCCATGAGAAATTCTTAATTTGCTGCTTTTTCCCACCCATTGATAAAGCCATAGATTTTTCAAACGTTTTGCTAATAACACAGATAAGGCAGGAATTAAAGTGGAAGCGATTTACAGACACAGAGGGTGAAAGAGAATAAAAAATAAAAGTAGTGCTTGCAGGAGGGCAAGAATGAGCAGAAGAGGCTTGAGAGCTAATGCGGTTGCTGTTGAATCTCAGCTGGAGAAATTCAGCAGCAGTGGTGAAAGAGGGAGCCCACTTCCTCCTGCAGATGTGAGCCCCAGGCTCCCAACATCCTCCCACTCAAAGACTGGTGGAGCTGATGGTGTAGAAGACAGCATGAGAGCCTCCTTGGCTGAAGACAATTTAGAATGGGAATGAAAGATGCAGTTAGGAATGAGCATCACCACCACTTATGAGATTATGGCATTTGCTGCCTATGTACTTCCTGCTGCTGACTCATCTGATACAGATGTACATCTGTCACTGCAGGAGGCTAGTGTGTCAGTTTTCACCAAGAAACGATTATCGGGCGGCTCAAGGAGACCTGATAAACACATCAAACCTCCAGTATACACCAAAATCTGAAAAAATGTCATTTGTGCTTAATGGATAAACAACCCTCGCGGGTTACTCCAAAGCCATGGGTTTGGGTAGTAGCAGCAGTGACATGGGAGTGAGACAGGTAGATTGCATTTCCATTACTCATCGTCCTATCGCCTATCCCACCTATTGAGGGTGAATCTGGAGAAGACATTCATCTACACCCTCCCCTAACACACTAAAGTCATGTGTGCAGGACTATTTTTCCCTTGGGACAGGCACAGTGCAATTGTCAGCAACTGCATTGTGCGGAGTATGTGACAAGGTTGTGAAAAGGAGAGGAAACACCTTGGCACATCTGTCCTAATTAAGCACATTCAATTTAATCATCCTAATGTGTATGTTAAGCACGTAAAGTATCCCACCAGGAAAAAATTGAGTACTGCTGTAACTTTTCCCCTTGTCTCTCCTCAAGAGCACAAAGAACATGGGAGAAATTCCCATGGAGAGCAGAAGAACATTGGAGAAGTTCCTACAAAAAGCAAGTGAAACCCCCCACCAGCCAGGAACGTCAACAAAGACAATAACACCTGCATCATTGTCTTGTGCTAGGGTCAGGATGTGGGAAAATATCATCATTGTCCCTTAAGCACCCACAGGGTGTGCCTCCTTCTCCACCTTGACACTGACACACTTGCCGCCAGTACCAACACCACCATCAACATCTGACAGCGAGTCTGCAGATGTGAGGATCGGGCAATATGTCACCACCCACTGCACTTTGTGTGGTACACTGATCACACATGGCAATGTGGTAGAGATCAACCAAATTCAGGGTATCAGGGAGCACCAGCAGGGAGTCCATCCAGCAGAGTATGCCAAGTTGATGCAGGGAGGGTTCATTATTCTTATTGAGTCTTGCCTCCCACCACCACCACCTCAACCACCCAGTCACTTGTATTTAGTGGAGAGGACATAGGCCAGTGTTTCTCAACGTTAGTCCTCGGGGCACACCAACAGTGCAGGTTTTCAGGTTGTTCCTGCTCAATCACAGGTGAGTAATTATTAGTGACTCAGTCATTGTGATTGATTCACCTGTGATTAATTAGGGATATCTTGAAAACATGACCTGTTGGTGTGCCCCGAGGACTGGAGCTGAGAAACACTGACATAGGCCATTGTGACTAATATAACAGCCCATGACTTCTTTCAGGGTGGTTTCACATTGTTACCATAAATGTAAAAGTGGTGGTTATAGTTGAGCTTATTACTTAATATGAGAGCAAATGTGCCAAGTATGATTCTTCCCAGTCCTTCCCTTCTTTTGCAATATTTACACATACTTTACCCATTGCATTTGCTGTTGATAACTGCAAAGTTATTTCCTGCTCGCAAAGGAAAAACTCCAGAACCTATGATTTTAAATGTGGGTGTAGGAGTAGAAGCGTGATTGGCCATCTTCTTCTCCCCAGATGCACTTGAATTATTGGGGGCTTCTTCTCTGTGCTGCTGCATCAAAAGCCCTAGGAAGTGAAGCCGTCATCACACAACCACCCCAGTCTCAAGTCACAACTGCTGCAGGTTCTGCCATCAGTACAAGTTGTGGGGAGGATGATCCCAATCCCATGCAGCAGCCTAATCCTAATGCTCAGCAGCAGGAAGTATTAGCAAATGCCATAATGTTACTGGTGGGTGCCACTAGGTGACATAATGTTTCTGATGGCGGCTTACCACCACCATCTAGCACTGCTGGCACTAGGCAAAACATCTTTCAAGGCTTGACTTGCTGCAAGCATAAAGCCTTCAAACTATTTTAAAGATTTTGAAGAAATATCTCTTTCTGTAAGCCTGCTAAAACTTATTTTCAAAACTATTCTTTCTGTAAGCCTGCTAAAAACCCTTTAAAGTGTTAGTAATATCTGAAAAAAAACTTTTTTGCATTTAGAAGAGCTTAGAAAGCTGATCTAAATGCAAAAAAACGTATCTCTCAAACCATTATGGTTTAAGAGATACGAGCGTTTAAAGTTCGGTCGACACGCTGGTGTTTGAGAAGTGCCGAGTTCTCTTTACTTACATGGAATCACGTCATTGGAATGGTCTAAAACGTGTGTCTGAACACTAGGCACATGTTTTAGACCATTACAATGAAAGGATTCCATGTAAGTAACGAGATCTCAGCACTTCTCAAGCGCCAGTGTGTCGACCGACACGGGTCTCCTGCTGACAGCTTTACAGCTGTCAGTAGGAGAAATCAAACTTTAAACGCCCGTATCTCTTAAACCATAGCGGTTTGAGAGATACAGTTTTTTGCATTTAGATCAGCTTTTTAAGCTCTTCTAAATGCAAAAAAATTTTTTCAGACATTACTAACACTTTAAAGGGTTTTTCTTCTGTAAGCAAGCCAAAAAATATTTTGAAGGCTTTTGTTTTTGTAAGCAAGCTATATTTCAGTCTTATCTTTGATTTCAATGCAATGATTAAGGTGGAAAAAAGCATGAAAATGGCATTTTTCAAGAAAAATTTCCAGCATGGCGTTTCTCTCCTGTTCTGTTATTGAGGCGAAACATTTCAACCATCCCTACCCTCTAGCATTCAAGGGGTTAAAAGCCTCATTTAAATCAAGGGGGATTTTCATTTCTCCCTATGGTCTGGTTTGCACCAGAAGTGTACCCGCTAGGATTTAGCAATGTAAACTAAGAATTTCTGATTTTTACAGTCCGAAAATATACAAATCCGACAGTTGATATTTCTCAATGTACAGTGACAAATCTTTTGTGCGGTTTTATTCCAGGAACATATAAATGAATCTCCTTTACCAAAGGTCTCCTGTTATCTGACGTTCTTATCAATGTTATCAGGATTATAAATCTCCGAATGGAGATCTTTGATGATAAATTGCGAGATACATTTTCCACTCTTGCATAGATTTTATTGAGGCTGTTTATGATATTTGACAAGTTTAATATTTAATTAATTTCTTCTTGGTCTAAAGATGTAGATCTCAGACAGTGAAGAGAGACCTTTTTACCCAGAAACTTCAAATCCAGTCCACTAACAATTGTCCCAAAGTCTCATATAGCGCCAGCTAACAAATGAGACAAGACCAGGAGGAGGAGAGATGAATTTCTAGGGGCAAAACAAATGCACCATAAGGGACAAAAAATTAAAAGGTTGGATGGCAGGGAATGATGGGAGTTTCAGTCTGGCAGCAGCTGGAGGGCCTCACATTGTCCAGTCCTAGAGAACTGGCCATATGTACATGCAATTCTGGAGCAAAACGAACTTACATAGTTACATAGTAATTTAGGTTGAAAAAAGTCTTGCGTCCATCAAGTTCAATCCTTTTCCTATTCCTGTTTACTGTCGTTGATCCAAAAGGATGCAAAAAAAAAAAAAAACCCTCAATACAGCAATTTCAGATTCTGCTTTGAATGGGGGAAAAAATGCCTTCTTGATTCCTAATGAAATCAGATTTCTCCTTGGATCAACAAGCACTAAATAAATAGTAATCCCAAAACTAACGTACATAGCCCTCTATAGTCTTCTCTTTTAAAAAAGTATCCAGGTCCTTTTTAACCCCTTAAGTACCATTGATGTGGCAGGACCGTCACGCTGGTCCGGCACTTAAGGACCAGTGACAGTCCTGGCACGTCACGTACTTTTACTCACCGCGCTCCTGTAGGAGCGCGGTGAGTAATACCGGGCACTGAAGTTGATCGCTCCAAGACCGGAGCGATCTCTTCCAGTGCCCCGTTTGACGTGCCGCCCCACGTCATCAGTCACGTGGGACGGCACGTCAAAGTTTCCTATGTGGTCCTTAAAGGACCACATACCCCAGGACTACTGGTCCTTAAGGGGTTAAAGGGATCTAATTTATTCGATAGCACCAACTCCTCGGGCAGTGAATTCCATACCTTTATTGTAGGCTGACCAGACCTCACCTTTAACTGGGGACGCATACTGCAGGACTGCACTGATTTCAGTGAAGTACTGCAAAATGTGTGTCCCTGGTTAAAGGTGAGATCTGGTCAGCCTACTTTATTGTCCTTACTGTAAAGAATCCCTTCCACTGTTGTAGATTAAATCTCCTTTCCTCAAGTCTAAGCAGGTGGCCCCTTGTCCTTTGTAATGTTCTGTTAATGAACAGGTCTTTGGAGAGCCCTTTGAATGTTATACAATATACTATATAATAATGAACAAACAAACCATCCTATTTATTTAACCCCTTAGTGACAGCCGCGTTCGTACGTGGCTGTCACCTTAACGCCCGCCGAACATTTTTTTTTTTTTTTCAAACAAGTCCGGAGTCTCCGAGCAGCGTGCAGCCGCACGGAGACCCGGACTTCCGTGACTTACCAGGTACGTCCTCTGCCACTAAGTGACAGTTTCTGCGGGACGTACCTGGTAAGTCATCCGTCGTTAAGGGGTTAAATGGGGTGTTTAACCTCTTGAATGCTTTAGAGCAGTGGTTTTCAACTCCTGTCCTCAGGACCCACTAACAGGCCAGGATTTGATGATTTCCTTGTTAGAGCACGGGTGAGTTAATCAATGTGAATGAGCCTCTGAACACATGATTTCCTTGTTAGATCACAGGTGAGTTAATCAATGTGAATGAGCCTCTGATCACATGATTTCCTTGTTAGAGCACAGGTGAGTTAATCAATGTGAATGAGCCTCTGATCACCACACCTGTGTTCTAGCAGAGAAATCCCTAAGTCCTGGACTGTTAGTGGGTCCTGAGGGCAGGAGTTGAGAACCACTGCTTTAGAGGTCTTTGATGCAATGCATTAATTCAATGGGAGTTTTATTGGTCCTCAGTGGTGCATTTGGCTTGGTCAAGAATTGCTCCATGTTTACTGCCCCTAGCATGTTGTAAAAGTACTGTGACTTGGATCAGGGAACAGGCAGGAGGCTGGGTGGTATATGGAGTCTAAGCAGCTGAGGGGGTCACTGTCCTCAAGATCAAACTATTAAGTGTTATTGGTCATACCTCTGTTTGTTTTGTAGTATCTCTAAGTGAAGGGCAGCCCAAGCATGGGTCCTTGCTGTCTGTGCACCTAGACTGAATAAGCTATACCTCACTGACAAAGCCCACTAAAGGCTGAAACTTATACCTGGGGTTTTGCCATTTATCTTGTGCAGAGATGATTTCCTGACATTCTGAAGCTGTACTGTCTGTGGTAGGGTGACCACACGTCCCGGAATGCCCGGGACAACAAAGAGTCCCGGAATGGAGCAACAAAGCCGCCACCCACAGCCTACTTACATAGTGCAGCAGGCACCATTCCAGTCAGCCAATGAAATGTATTTGCTATATGGTCCTCAATGGCTGGCTCAACCATCCAATGAGGACCATATAGCAAATACATTTAATTGGCTGGCTGGACTGGTGCATGCAGGACAGCAGAGATGGCGCGTATGCTGGCGCTGTGAGCAAGTCTCGCGGCTGAGGCTCCCGCCAGCACTGACCATCTTTCTGAGGCTGACACAGAGTAAGAGTTCCCACTGGGGAGCCCTTACTCTGTGTCAGTTTCAGAAAGATGGTCAGCGCCGGACGGAGCCTCAGCCACGGGACTCACTAGGGTGACCACGGAGTGGCAGATTGGAAATGTGGTTACCCTAGTCTGTGGGTCAGACCAGACCAATATAAATATAGAAATTTTTTCTCTAATGGCACAAAGGAGTGAAAAAGGGACTGAGGAGCACCCAAGAGGGCCCCATCCTCAAGTTTTGTAGTTTCCCTAGCTGGAAGGGTATCTCAGACATGGGCCTTTCCTCTCCTTATGCCTGGACACAACCATATGCACTCCACTGACGAGGCCCATGTACATCTGGGGTTTTGCAGACCATCTGTCATTGGGAACTGAGTGAAATGGACATTTCTTATCCGTAAGGCACATGGGAACAAAAAAATTAAAAATAAATGACTAAGCAGCACCTGAGTGTGCACCATACACAATAATAAAAGTGTTTGCTCTCCTCATGTCTAGTGAGATACAGCTGCACATCAATGATGTGCCCACTAAAGGCCAAAATGTACATCTAGGGTTTTGCTGCTTTTCTTGCACAGAGGGGATTTGCTTAATATTTCTGTGCTGGACTGTCTATGGGCAGGAACATACTGATATGAATATGGACATTTCTCTTCTGTAATGGAGAGAAAAACAAGACTGAGCAGCCCCTGATGTGACACATCCAAGAGTAAACTTTCATTCTCTATGTACACTTATACATTTTTGATTTGTAGTCTCCCTAAGTGGAAGGGTATCACAGTGATGGGCCCTTGCTCTCATTGTGCTTAGAGGGAATCAGCTGCACCTCACTGACGGTATTAACCCCTAGAGTGCCAAGCACTTACAGCATACGAGATTGGACAGCTGTACATGCTGTACCAAGCTCGTACGCTGTAAGTGTTAAATGCGGTCACTGCATAAGCCGGTATAACCGGCATGCAGTGGCCACATTTAAATAAAAAAACACAAATTGCCTGGCACTCGTGGGGGGACATGAGGATCACTTCTCATGTCCCCCCAGGTATTGATCTCCCAGCCGATCGTGCTGGGAGATCAATATTTACAAAGGAGAAGTGGAGCTTCTCCTATGCCCCCTCTCCTACCCGAACTTCCGGGTAGGAGTGGGCGGGACCGGGGGAAGCCTCCTAACGTCATCGGTGACATGTTTACTGATGACATTAGCAAGCTTAGCCCGATCGCATTCACTCCTAAAGGAGGTAGGAGTGAATGGAAGGAGAGCTTTTGCTCTACTTCAGTTGCCATATTGATCTCCCAGCACAATCGGCTGGGAGATCAATAACTGTGGGCACATCAGGAGGGGTCCTGATGTGCCCCAGCGAGGTGTGAAATTTAAAAAAATGAACCCTGTGAGTGCTGCAGGGTTCCCCAGCACATTGCAAAGCAATGCACTGGAGACCCCTATGGCACTCACAGGGTCAATTGTTCTAGCCCATATTTTGATTACAGAGACCTCATTGGGGGACATCAGGAAGGGTCCTGAAGCCCCAAATGAGGTCTATAAAAAAAAAATTAGACAAAAAAAATTAACCCTGTGTGTGCCACAGGGGAGGGGGTTCATTGCAGACCCCCCCCCCCTCCTGTGGCAAACACGAATATTTTTATTATTTTATAATCAGAGTTTGTTGGGCGGACGTCAGGAGGATTCCAGACATCCCCCCCCCCCAAGGTCTGATAATAATTAATAAATAAATAAATAAAAAATAAAGAAAAAAAAAAAATTAACTCTGAGTGCCGCAGGGGTCCCCAGTGCATTGCTTTGCAATGTGCCGGAGACTCCTGTGGCACTCACAGGGTCAGTTCTTTTAGCCCATATTTTTTTTTTTTTTTTTTTTTTTACTAAGACCTTACTGGGGGACATCAGGAAGGGTCCTGAAGCCCCCCAATGAGGTCTAAAAAAAAAAATAAAGGGAAAAAAAATTAACCCTGTGCGTGCCCCCTCCTCCTGTGGCACACACAAGGCTATTTTTCACTGAACTGTAATCAGAGTTTGTTGGGGGGACATCAGGAAAGGTCCTGATGTCCCCCCATAATCTGCTAGTAAAATTTAATTAAAAAAAATAAATAAATAACTGAGTGCCGCAGGAGTCCGCAGAACATTGCTTTGCAATGCGCTGGAGACCCCTGTGGCACTCACAGGGTCAATTGTTGTAGCCCATCTTTTGATTACAGAGACCTCATTGGGGGACATCAGGACGGGAATGCGTTACGTACCCCTCTGGCACTCAAAGGGTTAATTCGCTTTAAAAGGCATTGGTGGGGCCTTGCTAGCATTCAGGGGCAAATCAGTATAGGGTAATGGGAAGGGGTATGAACCTTTACACTGATTTAACTGGAAGGTTTAAAGGTGCAGTAAAGAATAATGGAAAGTGGCCTTCTAATTACAAGTAGTTATCTCACAGGTATAGGAACTGAGTTCCCATACATTAAAAAGGCTCCTTCTCATTCACTGATTGCCCTGCAGATCCCTGCCAGGCTGGGTCTTGAATTGAAAGGACAGAAATCACCTATGAACAATGTCTCCTAGCCCTGCAAGTTACAGAGATCTGCAGGGGGGAACAGAGAGAGAATGGCAGCATTTTAAGCAATGTGAACTCAGTTCCTTTAGCTGTGAAGTAACTACCTATAGTTAGAAGGCCTCTTTCCATTTAAATCAGTGAAAACGTTTATCGTTCCCGTGAGGTGCAGTCGGTTTATACCAGAACTGTCCCACTTTTGCTTTTTGTGTAAATGGCACTAAAAGTCTCCAACAGGGATACAGTTGACCCAGGTAAAGTGGGAAGTACCAGTACCAGTTTCTCCTATTCACTCATGTTAACCCTTTGAGTGCCAGAGGGGTATGCAACGAGTTGCAAAGCAATAACCATTGGGGGTGCCAAAGGATGTCCAGTGCATTACAAATTAACCTCTTAGGTACTGGTGACATACTATCAGTAAACTTCCCTAATGGAGGTCCAGGCATGTTACGTATTTTTGCTTGCAGCGCTGCTGCAGGAGCGATGTGAGCACTAGTGGGGTCTGAAACTGACTGGAGAGGTCACTATCAGACCTCCGGTCAGGAGCTGCCACGTGTGATCAGTCACATGTGCCAGCTCGCTGAATGAGAACAAAGCGGTCCTTATGGGTAATCCACTTCAGGACCACTGGTCATTAACTCCTTAAGGACCGGCAGATCGAGCATGAGACCGGCACTTAAGGACCATGGACCTTTTTTTTTTTTTTTTTTAATCTCCGCATCCGGTTCAGGGCTTCCCAAACGGCATAGAGCCGCACGGGGAGCCCTAAATTCCATGACGGTCCTGGCACCTAATGAGTCCTTATGGCTCTCCAACCCATGATATGCCAGGACCATCAAGCGTCCTTAAGGGGTTAAGAGGTTCATTTGTTGGACACTCCTTTGGCGCTCTAAAGGTCAAATTGCATTTTTTTTTATAGAAATAACACAAGGGAAAACAAGCTGCTAAAAATAATGAAAAAAAAAACAACAAGTTTGTAATGATGGCAGAATTTGTAACAACAAATTGTATCTGTTGGGTCATCTTGTGTTTATTGCAGATAATCAAGAGATGGTATGTCAGATAATGTTGTCCTATGTGGTTTCTCTGAAGCCATCCCTCTTTAGTTACTTCCCTACTACAGATGTCATGAGTAAACAACCAGGAACACCTTCACATAGTCATCTGTTGTGTAATATGGCCAAGGTATTATCAGGTATAATACGCACCTGAGTATAATACGCAGGTGTAAATTATACCCAGGTGTAAATTATACCCATGATTTTATATTGGGGTATAATTATAAGAAGCATTTGTAGCATCCTGTAGTACAGCTGCAGTATATTTTCCATGCCCTCTGTCTGTTCCCATACCTGCTGTGATTGTCAATATCTCTGCTTTTGTCATGGATGCTCAAGCAAGACAGGAGTCACAAGTATAGTAAAATTCACCTTTATTAGAATGACACAATAAAGAGAAATAACACAATCAGAGGGTGACAGAGAGGCTAGAACTCGATCAGCAATAGGAGCCGCCTAAAGTAAACCACAACTGCAAGAGACTAGGCCGGAGCCAACTAGAAATCTCATTCACCCTGAGGAGTACCCAGACTAGACCCTATGGTCTCCAGAAAAGGATTGCTACAAGGGAGACTACTGACTCACGCCTGCAGTCAGTACGATTGGAGTCTACAAAATCCACCAGTCTGCACCAGATAGGATGTCCACTAATCGGAAGGCAACACTGAGGAGATAGATGGACAGAGGCCCAGGTCAGCACCAGAGTGGACAGTCAAACAGGTCAAAGTCATACACGGAGAGGGTAGTCAGCCAGAGCCACAGGTCTGCACCAGATAGGATAACCACTAGTTGGAAGGCAACACTGAGGAGAGAGATGGACAGATATCCTTATCCCGATAACTGCCTGGAATGGACGCAGTCTATAACGACATTGTGGAAAAGTTTGATTGGACTGATCATCCGCTTTGATTAAGCCAACTGCTGACAGGGGAAATAGATGAAGGCTGAAAGAAGTCTAATGAAGTAGATCTCAAATCCACTGAGGTGATTAGCTGTTTTCTTATATGTAAGTGGATATTTTTTAAGAATCTCAACATTGATAGAGTTTAATTGGATGTTCTTCCTTTTCTTTTCATGTGTGACTAAAGACTGTGGTGAATACGAAGGACTCAAGTAACTACAGGAACATCTTGGATCCTTCTTTTGTTTGAATAATATTTACTCAATCCATATTTAAAAAATTGTATGGTAGTAATCTTTGAATCGCCTGAGTTTTGTATATATCTGTATGTGTACAATTTCTAAGAGATTGGTCTCCTCCATCTTCTGTCTCCCATATGTACCTGAGAAGTAATCAGAAAAAAACATGAAATAGGCTTCAACAAAATTTTCAAATATGTGCACTGGTTAAAACCATGACTGCCAGAGAGGAACACAATGCACTGCATACCTCTCTAACACTCAAAGGGTTAAAGTAATTTATCCATTGCGAGTCGCAACAAAACAATATTCCCCCAACAAAAAAAAAAAAAACGTTTCACAAATAATTTCACTACAATAGAAAATTGAAGGCTTATGTGAAAAATATGGTGCAATAAATGGTCGTCGGATGCGGCAGGAAGTGAGTTGGACAACCCCCATCCCCTTGGAACCTTTTGGTACAATGTCCAACCTATTGTGTGTGAAATTTGAACACAGACTGGCTTTTATAAGGCCAGTCTCTCTCAGTGGCTTCCATTAGCTGAGATGTGTGCTTACGCACCTCCCAGCCAATCAGCTCCTAGCGGGGGATGACTTCTCCAATTATGTCACTTCTCCAAGTACTATGATATTCTATGGCGCTAATGCAATAAGATTTCTCCAGACTTGGAGATCTTAGTGCATAGGATCTATATCACTGGACAAGTCAACCCTGTGTTTTTATGACTAAATGTGCTAATTTACATTAAAATCAGTTGTTACAACTCCTTCACTTCCTTTTTATCCTGTGTCACATCACATGCTCCAAATACATGCCCTGCAGCGCTCTTTCCCTTTCTCTGGAGTCTGACATTTTCTTCCATACTAACAGCCTCTTACACTTCTCTCATTCCTGACAAGTCATACCGCCCAACATTTCAGATGACCGAAGAGGGACACTTGTTTTAGGTGGTGTTGGTGGGGGTGTGCCTGGTGGGCAAGGCATTACCAAGGATTTTTAGGTTATTTCATGGCCTATCGACACCATGTTGTGTATTATTTATACAGACTAATTGATTAACATATCCTAAAGTCTAAACAAACATTAATGTGAGTGTTATTCTTGTGAAGCAATGTGATACACTTCTATACACACCACACAGTCTGATCTCCTACACACAGGGACACCAGGGTGATACACTTCTATACACACACACCACACAGTCTGATCTCCTAAACACAGGGACACCAGGGTGATACACTTCTATACATACCACACAGTCTGATCTCCTAAACACAGGGACACCAGGGTGATACACTTCTATACACAACACACAGTCTGATCTCCTAAACACAGGGACACCAGGGTGATACACGTCTATACACACCACACAGTCTGATCTCCTACACACAGGGACACCTGGGTGATACACTTATATACATACCACACAGTCTGATCTCCTAAACACAGGGACACCAGGGTGATACACTTCTATACACACCACACAGTCTTATCTCCTAAACACAGGGACACCAGGGTGATACGCTTATATACACACCACACAGTCTGATCTCCTAAATACAGGGACACCAGGGTGGGAAAGAGGGACAAAGGAATGTGGGTCTCAAAGAGGGTCTGTCCCTCCTAAAAAGGGACACTTGGGAGTTCTGCAATTACATTTGGGTGCTTCCCCAAACACGTAACTTTATGTAAAATAACTTTGCTCCAGACAACCGTCCAATGCACTGGACACTTATACCACTGAAAGGGTTAAAATGCCTTCTGCACTGGGAAGAACATCCCAGCCAATGGATGTGAGGGAAATTGAAGTGAGCCTGCCCATATATAAAGACAGGCTCACTTCCAATGCCCTCAGCGTGTTAAAAGTGTCCTCTGCTATAAGTATAGTGCAACAGTAAGCACTCTGGAGAGAGAAATTCAGCAAGCTACCTCTCAGAGAAACCACAACAGTGTAAACCAGTGGTTCTCAACTCCTGTCCTCAGGACCCACTAACAGGCCAGGACTTAGTGATTTCTCTGCTAGAGCACAGGTGTGGTGATCAGAGGCTCATTCACATTAATGCACCTGTGTTCTAACAGGGAAATCATGTGATCAGAGGCTCATTCACATTGATTAACTCACCTGTGTTCTAACAAGGAAATCATCAAATCCTGGCCTGTTAGTGGGGCCTGAGGACAGGAGCTGAGAAACACTGGTGTTAACTAATTGGCGAAGATGGAAAAATAAATAAAAAGTGTATGCAATGCGACTTTAAATAAGCACTAGCAGAATACATAAACGCAAAAAGGAGAATCACTGTCACCCACACTTGAAAGCTCTGACCGTATCCCTAAAGCGCCTCTGGGGGGCGCACGTGTGCTATGGTCAGTCAGGCTGAGTGAATGCCTCCTTTTTTTTTTTTAATCATATTTTTTATACAGTTTGTCCCTCCCGCCTCTCCGTCCCTTCTGCGCTCCGTGCCACGTCACTCCCATACACATACACACACCCAGGCTGGTGCCGGTCAGACATGGCGTTCACTCTGTATTCCCTGTTACAGGCCGCGCTGCTCTGTGTTAATGCCATGGCCGTACTGCACGAAGAGCGCTTCCTCAGCAAGAGTGAGTGGGCGGGAAAAACCTGGGATGGAGGGGGTAGCCCGTATTGTATAGACAGCTGTTGTTGGATTATAGCATCTGTGTCCTCCGACTGCAGTTGGAGAGCCACAGGCTACTGTCATATATTTATTAGATACAAGGATGTTTTCTTACTACAGTTATTGTGTGGGGGACTGAGATCTATCTTCTCATAAATACCCGGGGGTTCCGCAGCGTTTCCACCTCAAAGGGATTGGTGGTGGGGATGAGGTTCTGATATGTCACCCCATAAGGACCTGAGAGGCTGAACTCCCAAATCACAGGAACGGAATGAGCTGCATCTTGGTACCTGGTTGTTGCCCCCCCCCCGAGACTTGAGCCTTCTACCCCTATAGTGACATGGTGGGTGACTCAACCCCTTTTATCCTCATAGGGACTTGGTGGGAGACTGAACCCTTTTATCACAATAGGGACTTGGTGGGAGACTGAACCCTTTTATCACAATAGGGACTTGGTGGGAGACTGAACCCTTTTATCACAGTAGGGACTTGGTGGGAGACTGAACCCTTTTATCACAATAGGGACTTGGTGGGAGACTGAACCCTTTTATCACAATAGGGACTTGGTGGGAGACTGAACCCTTTTATCACAATAGGGACTTGGTGGGAGACTGAACCCTTTTATCACAATAGGGACTTGGTGGGAGACTGAACCCTTTTATCACAATAGGGACTTGGTGGGAGACTGAACCCTTTTATCACCGTAGGGACTTGGTGGGAGACTGAACCCTTTTATCACAGTAGGGACTTGGTGGGAGACTGAACCCTTTTATCACCGTAGGGACTTGGTGGGAGACTGAACCCTTTTATCACCGTAGGGACTTGGTGGGTGACTGAACCCTTTTATCCCCGTAGGGACTTGGTGGGGGACTGAACCCCTTTTATCCCCGTAGGGACTTGGTGGGGGACTGAACCCCTTTTATCCCCGTAGGGACTTGGTGGGTGACTGAACCCTTTTATCCCCGTAGGGACTTGGTGGGGGACTGAACCCCTTTTATCCCCGTAGGGACTTGGTGGGGGACTGAACCCCTTTTATCCCCGTAGGGACTTGGTGGGGGACTGAACCCCTTTTATCCTCGTAGGGACTTGGTGGGGGACTGAACCCCTTTTATCCTCGTAGGGACTTGGTGGGGGACTGAACCCCTTTTATCCCCATAGGGACTTGGTTGGGAAACTGAACCCCTTTTATCCCCAAAGGGACTTGGTGGGGGGACTGAGCCCTTTTATCCCCAAAGGGACTTGGTGGGGGGACTGAGCCCTTTTATCCCCAAAGGGACTTGGCGAGCTACTGAACCCTTTTATCCCCATAAGGTCTTTGTGGGGGGGACTGAGCCCTTTATCCCCATAAGGACTTGTGCTATCACTCCTGAGGGTACCTGGGGGGGTGATGGAAAGCTCCCACCCTAAGGCCACACTAGAGCTATACTTAGAGTAGTGGTAGCCAATGATTGCGGTGTTTTTTTGCCACCATGTGTCAGGCTGGGGAAAGGTGACAGAGAGATCCAAAAACTGTTGTTTTACACTGATCACTGAAAATGCCCCCAGTTTGTGTGCTCTGCCTATTTTAATTCATAGCACCACCATGTGTGGGTAATACTGGGCCAGCACATATGCTAATTAACATAATGCTGCACTGTACTACCAACAAAGGTTAATTTCTCCAGTTATGTTGCAAACAAATGGCTAACACAATTTACACACTTTTTAATTATCTTAAAGTTCATTGTATGGTAACAGGCTCACTTTAAATTGATGCTACTAGTCGCAACAGGCACTCACAATCCTCCTTCCATTAAACAAATCCAGTACTTAATAAAACTAATGGTTTTGAGCATTACTCATCCTGTACCTCCCCATACCCACATTTGTTTGCTCTGAAGCAGGGTTTAGTGACATGTGGCTCTCCAGCTGCTGTTGAACAACAGTTATCTTCATAAAGTGAATTAAAGGTGTGTATTTGTTGAAGGCAGGCACATTTGGAAACCATTGGAGGTTCTCTGTAATTTGTCTTCCCCTGTTTCATGCTTCAAATGAAATGAATTTGCAGCTGCCCTTTCAAAAATGTATTTTAATTAACCCTTTGAGTGTCAGAGGGGTACGGATTGCATTGCTTCGCAGTGCGTTCCGTACCCCTCTGGCACTCAAAGGATTAACGTTTATTTATTTTTTCCCCCTCATTGTATAAGAGTTCAGTCTCAAATGGAGGAAACATGATTTGTAAAATGGCAAAGTAGTAATACAAGGCAGGATATCTGGTACAGACTGCACATGTGCATTTGGAATTGTTGACATTTATGGAGGTTAGAGAATTGCCCCTATTCTGTGTGATCTAGTAGTAAAGTCTTTTCCTCTTTCTGACATGCAGTTGGCTGGGGAGCAGACCAGGGGATTGGAGGATTTGGAGAGGAACCAGGAATCAAGTCACAGATGACGAACCTTGTGCGATCGGTACGGACTGTAATGCGAGGTAAGGATACTTTTGCATGGTTCTGTGTACTTTGATGTATAATTAATATTTATTATAAATACCCCTGGCACTTCATTTAATCCCTAGCTAGAGTGTTGCCAGCCCTTTTTTTTGTGGTGGGGTTTGCTAAAGCCTCCAAAAATATTGTTGCCAGGTGGGAGCGTGTAATGGTGCTAATATCCCTTCTATTCATTGTGCAGTTAGGCTTCACGTTACTCTAGTGATACAGTAGTTTAGAACCTAGCAACTCCCCTTATTCCTGGCTCCTAAAATATTTAGGGGTATCTTTGAGTCAGGATACCTAAAGCTGCCCTCTATATCTATCTTTCATGTGTTTGTGTGTGTGTGTATATAATAGAAAGTCAGTAGTGGCAGCGCTCTCTGTAGCAAATGGTGTTAATATCAGGGTTCACATCAAAATAATACATAATTCATCAGGGAATAGACAGCACTTGCAGGATTGTAGTGTAAAGCTCAAACGATGTTTATTGAAATCAATGTATCCACCTTATATACCCTGCGCACATTCATATGTTAAAAAGGCGCCAAAAAAACCCAACGCCTGCACGTTGATTGTTTCCGCTCAAGCGGATACAGTTAAGCAGGTGAAATTAATCACCAAAGAAGTGACATGAGAAACATCCTATCCCACATACTGATGTAGAAAATATAAGCATAATGTAATGATTACAGTTAAAAACAAAAAGTGTGAAACAAAAGATTACACGCCATAAGGCATGTAAATGCACAGCCTATCTCCTCATATATCAATGTATAATCTCTAATAAAACAGATATATTGTGTCTAAAATTATATAACCAGTTGGATGAATCAAGATAGAGGTAACAAACATTCAGGATGTTTGTTACCTCTGTATCTTGATTCATACAACTGATTATATAGTTTTAGGCACAATATATATGTTTTATTAGACATTATATATATTCTATGGAATCCTATGCACTAAGATTTGTTCAGCTTTGAAGATCTTGGTGACTAGGCTCCATAAAATAACACAGGAACTTTATGAGCTCTTCATCACCGCTTAGTGAATCTCCCCCAATGTATCACCAATAGCCTGGGACACAGCATACTATACTGAGACATTGAACCCATTGTTGGATCTCAAATTTTCGTAGACAGTGATTCACTGTGACTACACACCACTTTGGGTGTGAGACAAGGTGATCAATATCTCTGTATGCGATGTCCCAAGCTATTGGTGATGCATTGTATCTTTGAGTGTCTCACCTTGTTGACATCATTAACCACTAAAGTGACCAACCAATTAGTTTAAACTTGTATTTTGGTGGTTCATCACCAACCACCATATACTGAACACTTTGCATGTGTTCAGTGTATGCCTTGATAAAGGTAGAAGTGTCCACCGAAACAGTAACAGTTTTACCATTTACTTTTGTCTTCTTTTAAGTCCAGTGAGTGCTGTTTATGGACTGTCTTTCAATAATAAACATCCATATCCTATAACAAAGTCCTAGAATGCGTTGCTCACTGTGTGCGTAACCGCAGATGCGCAGTAGGGATTCTCAGAACGGGCTGATCTGGTGCAGGGAGCCCCGGAAGGCTGACAGCTTGTCTGTGCTCCCGGGCAGCAGCGGAGGCGGCTGGGTGACAAACTGTCACCCCGCGCCTCCGCTTCTGCCCCAGAGCCATTGAGCTTAATTCATCAATTTCTTCATTCCTGTTTGTCCTGTACCCTAAGTTGAAACAGCGGTGTATCTGCTCATGCTGATACTGTGAGGGATGTTACTCTGACCAACACAATTTGACATGATGTCCCATACCAATGAAAGACATTAATTTGGGAGAACTGATCTTCACATTCTGCACAGATTAGGATAAATTGTATATGTGTGAAAATATTTTCTGAGCTCTTTTCATTTTGTTTCTTTCTAGTGCCATTAATTATAGTGAATTCCATAACGATCGTGCTTCTGTTACTGTTTGGATAAGCATACAGCTTAAAGTACACGAGAGGTGTGCATCTGTCAACAACCAAAAGAGCTTGATTATCGTGTCTTATGGATCGGCTAAACATCAGACCTTCTGTACAAAGACTGCAGCAGTTGCTCAATGGAGAGTGATTTCCTGTGGATGTTAAAATGAACAAACCGCAGTATGAGGATATACTGACTGTACCTATACGTTTCCAACCACAAAGTCCTAACTACTTCCGGTGCTCTGAATCTGCCTTCTGATTCCCACCTAGCAGAGAGGAAATGGAACTGTATAGAGCAACTGTTGTCTTTGCTGTTAAAGGGGAACTATTCCTTAGGATAGAGGTAGTCAGTATTTTAACCCTTTGAGTGCCAGAAGGGTGTGCACGCATTGCAGAACAATGTGTTGCGTACCCATGTGGCACTCAGAGAGTTAACTTGCAGCTGATGGATACTACAACTACCATGTCTAGTGATGTGTAATGTTGTTCTGTGATATGGAAAAAAATTTATATCGCAGGATTGTTTATCCCATTTGAATAAAACAAGGACACTCCAGCTTCCAACAGTTATTACAGCTCAAACTGGTATTTTCTGGGTTCAGTAACTCTGGCCTCATTTTACAGTGGTACTGTTCATACAGCATCCTATGTGTTTTATTGTCACTGATAACAGCTCTCCGTAGACTGCTTTAACAAGAGCACTATCATAAAACTTCAGCCAATGCAAATTCTGCATCCAAAAAAATGCAAGTGTGAACTGTAATTACTTTTTATAAAACCTCTCTCAGCAGTGGAAGTACCCTTATTTTATTCAGCAGCATAATTCCTGCTATATAGGTCCCATCCTCGATATAACACCCTATTTTCTCTTTACTAGGACTTGCCTAGGTAGGTGTCTTTCATACAAAATTTCTTTCTCTTGTAGTCCACTGCTGTTTCATTTTATAACCTGATAAAGACTGGTTACCCTTATGAGTCATGCACATTTATAAAACCCCCTTTTTTTTTTTTTTTTTTTGAGGAATGACCTAGAAGCAGTCTTCAGTAGAGATCACTATACTCTTATACAACTGCAAATACAATGTAAAAAAAAAAATGGATATAACAGACTGTACAACATTTAATTAGGTAAATTAAGACCCGTAGGGCTGTATGTTAAAAAAAAAAAAAAATAGCTCATAAGTTGTGGGGTAAACAATTTGCCCCAGAACTCCTCACGGCCATTAATCTTTAATTACACATACCAAGCAGACAGTCTGGTACAAGCTTTGTACCACTGCAATAATATGATTCCACGTGATTGCTTTGGATTGAATCATGGGGCTTGATTAAACTTTATAGAAAGTAGGGATATACATTGTGTGTGGGGATGTGTAGTGCCATGCTGACTTACTGCATTCGATATGCTTTTTTCACAGTTCAGATCTTTTTATCCTGTCTTATGACAGGCCGTGTACTAGTGTCTTGACCCAAGCGTTACATATCCTTCTGGTCCTTAAGCAGTTAGGAAGAATTTTAGGCCATAATCGGGAGTGTAAACAGGAGACAAATGAAAATTCCCATTGATTTTAATCCCTTGAATGCCAAAGGTCTACAGTGCATTTCTTCACTGTTTTGCCAGCACAAACATGGATGTGCATATTGGGGTTTATAAGCATCGTGTCTCATCTTTCATTGTGAGTCTCCCATCACTCACACAGCAGCAGCGATTGGATTCCTCGGTGTCTTTTTTGGAAATACAACCAGGGAATTTTGTGATGGCAGCTTACATACGGTGTATGTTTTGTACAGTGAAGGTGACTGTGCATCTGTGTCAGGATTAAAACCCTGATACAGATAATAGAATTTGTAGTCTTAACAGTTGAATAGCCATATGTTGCCAACAAATATTCTGAGTCCTACTTAAAGGGGGGGGGGGCTGCATCTGTATTGTCATTGAGTTCAGCAGTACATGATAAGCATGACAGGACCCTGAGACTGATGTACAAGGCAATACTGGGGTGGGAAAAAGTCTGAAAATGTTCATTGTGTTAAATGGTGCTTTTAACCCCTTCAATGCATTCAGGTGGTTAAAAGCGCCATTTAAGTTGAGAGGGGCCAGATGGGTAAGGAACGTATTGCTTTGCAATGTGTTCTGTACCACCCTGAAATAAAAGGGTTAACCCTTTTGAGTGCCAGAGGGGTGGGGTATGCAGCACATTGTGTACCCCTCTAGCATTCAAATGGTTAACTTTTATGGTACAGCTGGTTTGTCCTAGAATTGATCCAAGTGTCCTTTATCAGCGTCAGTGAGGTGGATGCACCAAAAGAACTAGGGGGGGATGCACTAAAGTGTGATAAACTGGAGATAGCTTCTTCAATGTGATACAGTCTTCAACATGAGAAATCTTGGTGCATAGGCCCACAAGCTAACAAACGAGTTGGAGAGTTTATAATACTGGAGAAGTCATCTCCACTTCATCACACCACATTTCATCTAAACTACCTATAGTCTGTATTAGCCATGTTTTATCTAGAAAACCAGTTTGTGGGTTTAGATTTATAAATTATTCTAATTAAGGTACGCCATGCAGGCACTTCTTGTCTTAGCCCTACATTACCACTCACTGGCTGTCCTCCCCTAGCATTGAAAGAGTTAAAGATATAGTAATACTTACAAGATAAAAAGAAAATGTGTAGGGTACTCCCATCACTGAAAAGTGTTTTATTCAAAAGTTGTCTCCCCCCCCCCCCCCCTCCCCAAGGTGCAGTATCACAGTGGCCTGAAACAGGATGGTGTAGCAACAGCGCCACAGTACAATTTCAGGCCACTGTGATGCTGCACCAAAAAAAAAAAAAAATGGAAGTTTGAGCGGCACTAACTTTTGAATAAAACACTTTTCAGCAGTGGGAGTACCCTTGTTTTATTCACACCACAATATATTTTTTGCAAATTAAGTATTACTATCCCTTTAAGCATCAGAGTGGGGAGGTCCTATATGGATAAGACAGGAAGTGCCTGCACACATACCTTGGCCTCGTCTATACTTCTGTCTCTGTGTCAAAAGAAACAAAATGGTTATTGCAATATATAAGCGATTTTGAAAGCTCTTTAACATAAGTAGTTGTTCCCTATGGTATCCCTATAAAAGACCCATTTAATAGGAATGTTATTTCTGTCCTAGGGTGCAGTTGATTTGCTCCAGATTCCAGTTATTTTTGATACAGTAGCCTCATCTACGCCTGTGTTGGCCCCTAGATGTCCTCATTTCATACTTCTGCATAGGAGAGTATAAAATATCATAAAAACATGTCTAAGACTGAAAAATACAGCAGTCTTTATATATATAAAGCATCAAAACACATACTCAAGATAACATTAAAGGGATAGTAATGTTTCATAATAAAAGCAGCTCTAATTAATCATCATAGTATTTGGACTTTGGAGAGTGTTATTTCAGTTCTGTCAGAGTTGTAGTTCCAGAGTAATTCAATGACAAAGTGTCCCCCTCCCGCCCCTTTTACTGATGTAACACTGCTCAGCCAGATCAGAAGGGAGGTGCCCAGGTAGACTGCAGAGAGGGACTATCTTCAATTAAGATAAGGGAAAAACCTGAAAAGCTTGTCAAGGGGGGCAGGGCTTTCATTGTTCTCATAGGAAGAAGATTGTCCCCTGCTGTTATCTGTCTGGTCTATGGACTGGATTCCACATCTGAGAAGAGATGGCTTGCACTAGGTAAAAGGGGTGGGAGGGGGAAACTTTGCTTGTGAATATCTCTCAAACCATAAAGGTTTGAGAGAGAAGACTTGTATCATTCTTCACGTTTTTTTAATGCCTATAAAATAAAGTTAAAACGAAGTATTACTATCCCTTTAAATACAATGGTATATCGCAAAACACAAACATAAGTGTACCACCACATGCAAAATCAGTTTAACCCTTTGAGTGCCAGGGAAGTGTCTGACACATTGCAACTCAATGAATTAGATACCACCCTGGCACTCAAAGGGTCAAATATATCATAACACTCTGGCTGCTCCCGCCTTAAAATAAAAGATGACTTTGGGGGCTAGGTAACTTCCCTTTCACGTCTGCTGTCCTTGCAGCACTCATCCACATAGGAGGAAAGAAGAATACAGTTACAGTTACAATTTTGAGACTTATAGTCCTTTTGATTAAATTGTTGCCATTAGTTGGATGATATTAAAAAAACGGCTCCGCCTTGATGTGAGTTATATTAGACTCAATCCAGCCGAATATAGCCGTTACCTAGACAGATAGATAGATGTATTTGTTTATTTAGTTATACTAGTTTATTGTCTGATAGATAAGATCAGCTTTTGGACGGAGGGAGACAGCTGGCACAAGACCGCTGTTTGCCCAAACTGAGTCCATTCGGGGGTAGTGCTTCACTTGTGTCCCCGAGTGAAGGGACTATTGTGAGGCATTTTAATACCTCCAGATAGATTTACTGTAAATGCTCGCTTTGACAACAAGTTATTTGAGATCAGTGATTTATAGGCAAATAGTTTGCAAAATAACGGGCAGGTATTTGAAAGACTGGAGGTAGACAAATTCATAGTACTAACTGGATTATTAATTTCAATCGAACATAGGGGGACAGCTGATATGAGATTGCTGTTCGCCCATATGATATTTAATTAGGAGTATTGCTTCAGTAAGGGGACAGTTGGAATGAGATCGCTACTAACTCTAACTATGCCTGTTTAGGGGTTTTATTCTTATTTAACCCCTAGTTTTGGAGACCATAGTGAAGCTCGGTAATGCCTCTAGATAGATAGTAAATCTATGTCTTGGACATACTAGCAATTAGCTGCTCCATTATGTGGCAGTTAAAAGAAAAGTTATTTACTAGATGGTCTGGGTAGCATTTACTGTTAATACAAACTAAGTGATAACAGTTACGCTTATTACTTAAAAAAATTAGGCAACATATCAAAGGGACGGTCTCATAGAACACATAGTAAGTGTTCTTTTAGAGATTTGGTCATACATATTAGACCATTTTCTCGTATGTTTTAAAAATAATTTTTAGTTTTTCAGTTATCATTAAAGAAATGTTTTTATGGCGTTGTTAGTGAGTTCTTTAAATTGGTGACACTACTTTGATACAGTATTGAACTGGTCTTTTTCCAGAGGGTTACTACCCAGATCTTTTCTATCTTCTTTTTTTCTTGTGATTGAATCAATGGAGTCCTTGGGCTCGGTGTATGATGATGATGGTGGTGGTGGTGGGGGAAAGAATCCATAACCTATTAACCCTTGAAGATCAGAGGGGTGAATAAAGTACTGCTACACAATAAATAGCATTTTTTAAACTGTCATGTGAAGGTTTACCCTTAGAGTGCAATAACTGTACAGTGTCTGTGCTCTGACATCTATTCCCACTGGTCCAAGCTCTTACATTGCATGGTCAAATGCAGCCACTGCATAAGCTGGTATAACCGGCATGCAGTGGCCTCATCCACAAGACAAACTGAGACCTTGTGGGCAGCATCAGGACCCCCTTTGATATCCCCTGCAGCTATTAATCCCCCAGCCGATTTGGCTTTGAGATCAATAAAGGCGACATGGGAGCAGCATGCCCTGCTTCCATCTTAACACAACTAACAGGCAGGAGTGGAAGGGATTGGGAAAGCCTTCCATGTCATGTCAGGGGTGATGTGGAAGGCTTTCCCAATCCCACCCACTCCTTCCTGGAAGTTATGGTAAGATGGAAGAACAGGAGCATTGGTGCTCTCCTGCATTGCATCTATTGATATCCCAGCCCAATCAGCTTGGAGATCAGTAGCTGGGGGACATCATGAGGGGTCCTGATACCCTCTCTTAAGGTATGCATTTAACCCATTGAGTTCAAGAGAGTTCTCCAATGCATTATATACCTATCTGACACTCAAAAGGTTAAAATATATTTAAAATAAAAAAAAGTTTTTTAAAAAAGTGTGCCAGAGGGATATCCAGCGCACTTCTTTGCAATGTGTTGGACACCCCTTTGGAACAGAGCACTCTGATCCACTGTCCACTCCCCCCCCCCCCCACCTGGTTCCACTACAGATTCCCACATATACTATCAAATCCCCAAGCTTGGTTCTACTGCCCACTGAAAGTCACAGATTCCTAAGTATACACTATAACACCCCCCCCCTCGCTTTGTTCAGCTGGTAGTCATGGGATGGCTTCTTCAAGTAGCCATGCTCCTGGAACACACTACATTATATCAACCCATATGGGTACCATTTCTCTCAGGCTAGCATTATGTACTGAATATATTAGGAAATCCCACGGTGTTAAACTATTTTAGTATCTTCTAAGTGACTGAGTGTAAAATAAAGTATGTACCCCCCCCCCCACACCTCCCCACTTTCTGGAAAGAGTTATGCACACTAGCCTAGGGGTAAAAAGGCAAGTGGCCTCTCATATGCCTTATTGACCTTTTCCTCCTATATTTAATGGTTATGCAAAATGACCTGCCTGCACCAAAATGATCAGTTGTAGGGTATTGATTCTGGCACCATCTATGGCAGGGCTGTCCAAGTTCGGTGCTCATGGTAGACACGTGAGAATCGGTTCGGCCAATTTCAGAATTCGGACCAATAAGGGTCATTCAGAGTCATTTGGATCGTCCGAAAGGAAAAAGTCGTTCATTTTTTTAAAACAGAATCTGAACAGCCCTGTTGAGAATGTAGTCGAAAATTTTTGGAAACTCGGCGACGACTACCCACGCGCACGATACTTTCCCTCCCTTTCCAGTCCAATTATCTTCTTTGTTTCATGATGGGGGTTGGACTAATGACACATCAGACACCCAGACTGCCTGCATTTCCTGTTAGTCTGTTGTTAGAGCTCAGAGCGAGCAGAAGGAGATAGTGTCCAGTTGTTGTGTAGGCAGGAAGGTAGCATAGGCAGGCAGCCAGCAATTAGTACCTTATTGCCACTGCAAGGGAGAGTCATCTTTGTTCCTGTGCAAAATATAAAAAAATATTAGGAATTTGTTTTAATAGTTTTCAGAGTGACACAGCCAGTCTGTCAGTTGCATAGGTAGGCAGGCAGGCCTAGTACCTTATTGCCACTGCAAGGGAGAGCCTTTTCTTTTTTTTAATTCAGCCGAATAATTTGGACTATTGTCGTTTGTCCGAGTCGAACAGGTCTGGTCCGAAATGCAGATCCTCAGAACAAAACAACAACAAAAAAAATATATAGTCCAAAATCGAATTTTACTGAAATTTTACCTCATGGTCCAGCAACAGGCCAGAATTTAAAGATTTCCCTGATTAAACACAGAGTTAATCAGTGGATCATTCATTTTGACTGAATCACCTGTGCTTAATCAGGAAAATACTTACATCCTGGCCTGTTGGTGGCCCTTGAGGACTGGACTTGGACACCCCTGGTCTAAAGCATGTCAGCCCATACCAATGGGGTACCATGTTTCTAGGGCTAGTAGAAAGAACTGAACAGAGTAGCATATGTTATGGATTTCAAAGGTTTTAGTATCTTTGAAATTGAGGAAATTAAAAAAAAATTCTTATAGTTCTACTTTAAAGGAGCAGTAAACATTTTTTTTTTCAATTAAAAAATGTATATTATAGGGCTTGTCTTGCTAAGTAAACACACAGTAAATTTACTTTCTGATTATTTGAACTGTTATAACTTTTGTGTAAAACAACTGACAGTAGTGGGGAGTACCCTTGTTTTACTCAACTGGAAAAGCTCTACAACATCTAGGTTTAAAAAAAAAAAAAAAAAAAAGTGTACTGCTTCTTTAAACCCTTAACAACCAGCAGTCCAGGGCAGTTACCTTCCCGTAAGGACCGCTTTGATCTATTATGACATGCACCAGCACTCCAAGCGAGATGTCTGAGAAAGACCACTCTGGTCTTGGAGTGGTCAATTTAAGCTCCTGCAGGAGCGATATAAGTAAAATGTATGTGACGTGCCAGAACCGGTGACAGTCCCAGCACGTCTCCAGTCCTTAAAGGGATAGTAATTTCCATAATAAAAGCAGCTCTAATTAATCATCATAGTTTTTGGACTTTGGAGAGTGTTATTTCAATTCTGTCAGAGTTAGGGTTGCCACCCAGCTGGTATTTTACCTGCAGGCCGGTAAAAAATTTGCTTCTGTCCAATGTTAAGTCTATGGAGGGAATGCCATGGCCGGTATTTTTTTGAAGAAAAGGTGGCAACCCTAGTCAGAGTTGTAGTTCAAGAGTAATTCAATGACAAAGTATCCCCCTCCCACCCCTTTTACTGATGTAACACTGTTCAGCCAGATCAGAAGGGAGGTGCCCAGGTAGACTGCAGAGAGGGACAATCTTCAATTAAAATAAGGGAAATACCTGAAAAACTTGTCAAAGGGGGCAGGGCTTTCATTGTTCTCATAGGAAGAAGATTGTCCCCTTCTGTTATCTGTCTGGTCTATGGACTGGATTCCACATCTGAGAAGAGATGGCTTATACTAGGTAAAAGGGGCGGGAGGGGAAACTGTGCTTGTGAATATCTCTCAAACCATAAAGGTTTGAGAGATAATACTTATATCGTTCTTCATGTATTTTTAATGCCTACAAAGTAAAATAAAGATAAAACAAAGTATTACTATCCCTTTATGGGGTTAAGGAAATAGTTGTGTACACCAGCCTAGGAGTAACAAAAAAAATACCCTAATTTGATGCAGGTGAACGTCTATTTTCCAAAATGGTATGCCTTTCATACCTTCCCATCATATCTCTGAGAGCACTATTTTAGAGTATGCAGCCTGTTTAACCCTCTGCCTGCCAACTCTATCACCGCTTAGTGAATCACCCACCAGGTGTTTCTGTAACAATGAGGGAAGATACCTCCTATGCTAAACAGCACTCTTGGCATTTCCCTTACTTACATGTTAACTCTTTGTGTTTTAAACTATGTATAATATATGTGTATAGATAGACGTGACATTTTTTTCAAAACTTTTAAAATTGTTTTATCACTTTCAGTTGCACTGAAAGAGTTAAGGTGACGGTTTCACTTTAAAGATACAGCCTGTCGGTTTACTTATAACCCCTTTAACCCTTTAAAAATTGGGGTGAACAACTGTCAACATATTTGCTCCCTAAAGTACATATGGTTTGATCCATAATTTTGCCATATTGTTTCTGTCAATAGATTAGTCCTATAATTACACAAACACCTGACGATTTAACCGGCATCCAGTCCTGTGCGTTCCAAGCCTCATCTCCACGCACACTTAGTACTTACAATCTTGGAACACAAAGCAGGGACTGTTCTTCAAGCATTCTAGAAACGAGGAACTGTAACTAATTTAGCTGCCCTTGCAATGCCTGATTCTGGCAAGATGGGGAAACGGAAAGCAGATAATATCTTCTTTCGTAACCCAATATTTAGATTCATGACATACTTAACAATCAGTGTGATCAGGTAGTAAATCACCATAAAAATATATGGTTTTACTGGTAAATACATAATTACGAAATCCTGACAGGCTTTGTAAAAGATAACCTCTGGAGAAGGGGTCCTGACGGTTTCTGCAGGTATGAAGGACTGGGATGAGTTTTGTATGCTGTAGTTTGTATTGAGTTTGGGTGCTGAGGTTGTAGACATATATATAATGGCAATACAGTTGTACATTATGGTAACATACCTTGGGTGGCACACTGTGAGCTAGTGTTTATTCTACTAATATATATAGCACTGGGGCAGATGTACAGTGAAAAGCTGTGATATTCTGGGAGAAAACAACTGCACCATAAGGACAAATAAAAACGCTTATTGAGGTGAATGGGATATTTTATGAATGCTAGAGATTAGGAGTCCTTTCAAGCATTTATGGGGTTACAGGCTGTATTTAAATCAATGGGAATGTGGCTAGTACACGAGTCCCACTTGGTGCAGATCAGAAATGGAAGTGATGGTCCTCTAAAGGTGATGGGCCTCAGCTTGCCCACCTTTGTTGCATACCTCTCAACATTGCAAATGGGCAAAGAGGGACACTTTTTGTTTTAGGTGGTGTGGCTGGGGGCGTGGCTTGTGGGTGTGGCATTATGTAGACATGTTAACTTATTTCATGACCTACTGACACCTCTTTGTGTAACTGAATACTTGATTTAGAACAAGACCAAAGTATTTTATTTACACAGACTAATTTATAAACATATGAAGTTTAAACAAACAAAGTGAGTTTTATTACTGTGAAGCAATGTGATACACTTATATACACCACACAGTCTGATCTCCTAAAAAGAGCAACACCAATTATGAATGTCCCTCCTAAAGAAGGACACTTGGAAGGTATGTTGTTGCAGATGATTTACTCCAGAAATGTGTACAGCAGCCTCACTGGAGCAATTTTGGTGCAACCCAAATGCACCAGAAGAGTGAAATAAAAATTAAAAAAAATCCTAAAATTCCCATTTATTTAGATGGAGCTTTTAACATCTGTAATGTTACAGGAGTGTCCAACATATTGTAGGTGTATTGCCCCCAAATTACTACAATTCTTAGTACTCTCTGTGTGCACATACTCATGAAACAGAGCTACATGGTACATTCTAATTACACATTATATATATATATATATATATATATATATATATATATATATATATACACACACACACACATACATACAGCATATTGCTGTACGATGATAGCACTGTGGTGTGTGGTATTTGCATTACATATGATACTGTACCGCAGATGTCATTTAAATACCATTGAAGACCACATACACAACATGTCCCCTACACTGTATATCAGAACCAAGTCAACTGATCAACAGATGAACTCAGGAGAGTTGTAATAAATGATGAGTTGTCAAAGACACCGTTAATCTAGATACAGGTGTGAAGGAAACAATGAAGGGTGGAATGTGAATAGACATTGTTATAAGCAAGAAAGAATGTGTGTATACTTGTCACTATTATTTTCCTCTCATGAGGTTTAACTTAGAGCCTCTAGTAGATATATCAGCATTTCAATGGGGGTGGACTAAGCAGTAACCTGTCAGTATCTTATCAAAATAACATCCAGTTTTCCCACTATTTTCTATATTCAAATAACTGGATATTTAGAAATGGTGTGTGAACACCAATCAGTTGTCTGGAAAAAAACTTTAAGATTTGTACTGAAATGTCGATGTAAATAATAATATATCCTGAGTAATTAAGCACTGTGAATAATTCATGTGTGCTGCTATCCTAAGATGGTTTTAGATACACGTGTTTATGTAAGCCCTGGACGTGTACTTTGCCAAACACACCCTGGGGTAGCATTGGAGGCAGAGTATGGCATGCATTGGCTGAGTCTTTGCAAGCCTATATCCCCCCCACTGCTTGCTCAGAAATTTCCGGACCTCTGTACACACCATGGCATTGATTTGGACCAGTCAGTGCCCCACTGACATTGACCTGGCTGTATCACCTTTCTGGGATGTCTACTCTCCCTGCTAGCCATCTTCCTTCTCTGTGTCACCTGATCCCTTCCAACTATCTCCCTCCTCTTTGTCCCCTTCCCTACCCAACAACATCACCCTCCCTATGTACCCTCCTTGATTACAGAGTCTGGTATCTTTATCTTACCCCCCACATCCCGGTTATTTCACCTATATGGTCTCTCTCCCAGTGCTGCTGTGCTTTGTAGCTGGAGGAGGCACCATCTAAATCTGAGTCCATCACAGAAATGAAATACTTCTTGCAGAGAGGCAGTAAAATAGTTTATTTTCTCAATACACACAGATTTAGACATTGCCTTCTTCCAGTAAAAAACAACAGCACCAGGGGAGAGAGAGAATGCGGGAGAAACTGGTGGAGAGGAAGGGGGCAGGGCCGGTGCAAGGATTTTTTTATACACAGGCGAAGGTGCATTTTGATGCCCCCCCCCGACACAATCCACCTGCCCCCCCTGACCTTACCACAGTCCCCTGCCCCCGCCCACATATTCACCTCCACAATGCTCCCTTCATCTCCACATTGCTCCTTCCTTTATGCCCCTTCAGCTCCACATTGCTCCTTCCTTTATGCCCCTTCATCTCCACACTGTCCTTCCATAATGCCCCTTCCATAATGCCCCCTCAGCTCCACATTGCTCCTTCCTTTATGCCCCTTCATCTCCACAATGCTCCCTACCTTGATTCCCTGGTGGTCTAGCTCTAAGAGAGCTCTGTGCCTCCTTCGGCACAGAGCTCAGCCTCCCAGCGCTGTTCTCACTAATGCAGAGCACTGGGAGATGATGTCATCTCCCAGTGCTCTGTATTACTACAGAGCCTGGGTCGCTCTGCGTTGTGAGCGTCCCATAGACGTCGCGAGGGAGCGCTTGGTCGTGTAAACGTGCGCTCCCTCGCGGCAGATATAGTTAAAAAAAAAAAAAAATTCTCAGCTTCTCCCTTTCCGGCGCCCCTCCGATGCGGCGCCCTAAGGCAGCTGCCTGTGCTGCCTTAATGGTAGCGCTGGCCCTGGAAGGGGGTCATATAAAGATTCAGTAGCCATCAGTGGGACTAGGCTGGTCTGACAGACAGTATAGTGAGGGTCTGTAACTACCAGTGAAACATGGCTGGGATGACAGACAGTGTATGTATAGTTCTGTGGCTATCAGATGAATAAAGCTGAGCTGGCACACAGTATAGTATGGTTCTCTGGCTACCAGATGAATAAAGCTGGGAAGGCACACAGTATAGTATGGTTCTGTGGCTACCAGTGGAACAAGACAGGACTGGTGAATGGTATACTGTGGTTCTGTGGCTACCAGATGAATAAAGCTGGGATGGTGTACAGTGTAGTATGGGTCTGTGGCTACCAGTGTTACAAGACCAGGATGGCCGATGGTATACTGTGGTTCTGTGGCTACCAATGGAACACTGCTGGATTGGCACGCAGGGTAATGGGGTTCTGTGGCTACCAGTGGAACAATGCTGGGGTGTCGCACAGTGTATGTGTGGTTCTGTGACAGTGGAATATTGTACACTTTATCACACTCCTATATGAATTTCTCAATGGTGGGAGCTATCTGTCTGACACCCCACACTTGTTCCTCTGTATGCTGCTAGTTACACAGTCACCCATGCACAGTGACACTCTGGACCTGTTCCACTGGTAGTGACAGAGCCACACACACTGTCTTACACCCCAGTCCTGTTCCAGTTATAGTCATAGAATCACATGTTCACACAGTGTACTTCCATAGCCTTGCTTCCCTGTCCAATAGTAGTCATAGAAACACACACATGCACAGTTTGCTTCCCCATCCTTATCCCACTGGTAGTCACAAAACCACACATGCACAGACCACCACACTAGCCTTGTTCCACTGGTAGAGTTACAAATGATGTGATTAGCATCATAATGCAGGTTGGAGTTTATCTGGATGGGCTGGATTGTGAAGAGGTATGGCAGAGTTTGTCCTGAAAATGGGTGTAATAGGGTGGTGTTACAGGGGAACTCAACTGGGGAGTTCCAGGTATGGTCCTTAGTGCAAGCATACTATGTGGTCATTATCAATCTTAACTTAAGTCCTCCGGGCCCACCTGTTTGACATGCCTGCTTTATAGCTATAATGGGTTGCACAAATACACTTATAACGGAAATTGAAAATATATACAGAATATTTTAAACCTAAATGAAAATGTGTCTTAATTTGTGTAACACAAGTACTTACCTAGTTTTGTGTACTTCATAGTTCTATCTGATAGAAGAGTTATATAAGAAATACAAGGCTTTATCGGTAGCCAGAAGAGGAATTTCATGATGAGAGGGAAGGTATGTGGGACCAAGGGTAGTTATTCTTCCAGCTGAAGCATAAAAAGGCGAGAGGCAGGAAGACTAGAAAATAGAATATTGCAATAATCTAGTCTAGAGAATGAGGGCCGAAATGAGATTTGGCAGTTGACATACAGAAGAAAGTTCGTAATTTGGTAATATTTTTAAGGAAGAAGCGGCAGGTTTTGGTGACAGATTGGATATGGGGGAAAATGTCAAGGTAGAATAAAGTGTAACACAAAGGTAGCTTACTTTTGTTATTGAGTGAATAATAGGAAAGGGTTTGGGTTGGTGGGGTTTAGGAGGTAATGCAACACGTTCTTTCTTAGGCATATGAGTTTAAAGTGTTAGTAATGTCTAAAAAAAGTGTTTTGCATTTAGAAGAGCTTAAAAAGCTGATATAAATGCAAAAAAACGTATCTCTCAAACCGCTATGGTTTAAGAGATACAGGCGTTTAAAGTTCGCTGTTTCCTACTGACAGCTGTAAAGCTGTCAGCTGGAGATTTGTGTCGGTCGACACGGAGGCGCTTGAGAAGTGCCGGGATCTCGTTACTTACAAGGAATCCCTTTATTGGAATGGTCTAAAACGTGTGCCTGGTGTTCAGGCCTGGTGTTCAGACACACGTTTTAGACCATTCCAGTGAAGGGATTCCGTGTAAGTAACGAGATCTCAAGCGCCACTGTGTCGACCAAAACGGATCTCCTGCTGACAGCTTTACAGCTGTCAGTAGGAGAGATCAAACTTTAAATGCCCGTATCTCTTAAACCATAGCGGTTTGAGAGATACATTTTTTTTGCATTTAGATCAGCTTTTTAAGCTCTTCTAAATGAAAAAAAAAACTTCTTTTTTAGACATTACTATTACTTTAAGTTCTATCTAATACCCTCATGGCCTAAAGGGATAGTAATGTCTATATGTAAGTCTTCTATATGGTTTTTATACATACAGCGCTATGTTTAATTACATATATTTTTGTAGTTCAAAAGATAGGATGAAAAGATACCCATCCCGCCCCTTCTGGCCACCTTTCCTTAGAGCTGCAACCCAGTCCTGTGACCGGACGGATGCAGCGAGGGACAATCTTCAAGGGTTAGAAATGTCTAGTTAAAGTATTTCTCTGAGTCTTCTTTATATTAAAATTAAGAGATTGCGCTACATGTAAGTCCTTACTTGTTTGTAGTTCAAAAAGTTATGAAGCGATAAAGATCCACCGCCTGCCCATTCTGTCCACGTCATCAGAAGCTGCAGTCTGGTCCGGACGGCTGCGGTGAGGGACAATCTTCAGTAAGCAAAGGGAAATCCTGAACAATAAATCCCTAGCGCTAACACACCCATTATCAGTCAGATACAACCTGATAGATAATTAAGAGTCCTCAGGTAATCTTCCACAGAGCAGTGCAGCTTATTCCTTAACAACTTTCGTCAAACTTCTCATAGAACGTGAAAAAACACAAAAAGGAAAAGCGCACACTATCTAAGTGTAGATATATTATTCTTTTTTGCTTTTTCTTTCAACACCTTCACCGTGAGTGGTCTTATTGATATTCACCTCCTCCACCGTGTAGATCACCAGATACTTTTTCTGATGCAGTCCAGCCTCAGGGTGTAATCACATCCACTGGATGACCCCCAGTAACGGTATCTTATCTCAGCACCGGCTTCCTCCGTTCCTCCAAGTAGTCACAGCTTCCACCTCCTCAGATATCCCAATTAGCCCAATATGGAAATGTTGGTCCTCTAACTAGAATCCCCTCGTTCCTTGGTGCAATTCATATTTGTGCAATTAGGTCCCTTTTTTGTAAATTAATATTATGATGTTTTAGCACTGCCAGTGTTTTGTTTCCCTAACAAATGTTTTCTCATTCAAGCAGTTTTCCCCATCTACGTAAATTTCACTCTTAGAAATCACAGTTTTGGTATAAATGAAGTGCTCTAAAATATGTTTTTAAATATGCAAATTTCTTATCACGTCAAAGGAGATTTTTAAAGCATAGTACATTACATTATTTTAATGAGTTTTTCCTGCCCATGTTCACCTGTAATCACTCCAGGTTAATTGAATAAATGAAAATAAATGAGTCAATATACATTGCATAGTTGTATTATTCAGGCTCCATGCAGTTGATAGAAGCGGGTGTGACAAACCGCTATGTAAGAATGGACTGGGGATAGATCCCAGGTCCCTGCCCACCTACTGCGGGTAATCCCCTCCTAAGGAGCCGGGAGGGCATTGGATAGCGCTTTTAACATAACCTTTTTTATAAGCCAAATGACAATGATGTAATTTTACCTTAGCACGCCAGGATTGTCTTCGCCATGCTGATGATGCCATTTTACCTTAGCACATTTACCTGTCTGCCTAAGGTGCTATCACAGTCTCTCAGCCTGGGTCATGGTTAGATAGTGTGTAGGGAATGTTGGAAGGCAGAGACACACTAGCACCAACACAGGGTCAGAACGCTAATGCAGAGTCCAGAAGTTGAACCACAGGCGTAGTGTCGAATGTCTGTAGGTCATACACAAACGAAAAGCGGTAGTTGTACGACAAGACAGGAGTTGGTACACAAATAATCGAACAGGCAGAGGTATACAGTAATCGATACCTTGGAGTCGAAGGGGTGGAGGGGTGCGGATAATAGTAGGGCAATCCGGAGGTCAATGCACTGAAGGTCAGATTCTGGCGACAAGCTGAAGGCCAAAGCCGGAGTCGGTACACAGTAGGTCAGATAATAGAAGAGAAGTGGAGGTTCGGTGAGCAGAGCTGAAGTCGGTACACAGCAGAGTAGTGGAAGGTCATTGAGCAGAGCCGGAGTCAGGAAGCCAGATATCAGGAACAACGATAAGCAGACCGGGTCACAACAGGAAACAGGCAAAATCAGTATCACAGGTACAAGACACTGAGTAATGACCATCCAAAGGTGAGGACAGCGGAAAAGGCCCAGGGTTTAAGTAGGCTGCAACAAGGTGTGAGTGCTTAGCAATCAGTACTAGGTCCGCCTACGAACAGGAGGGGTTGGATGGGTTGAGACAGACACAGACAGGTGAAAGGGGAGCTTAGACATTTCATTTTTTGGTTATCTCCTTTGTACTGGCTTTGCACCTATGCAGCTCCGGATTTTCCGTAAGGCAGAGTAGGCATCTGCCTACAGGCGCACCCTACAGAGGGGCGCCTGCCACTGCAATTGATATATATATATATTTTTTTTTTTTTTTTACTGCCCGCCGCCACATTGTAAGCTGTGCATTTAGTTGCTGAGCTCTCCTGGCTCTTTAGTAATGCAGAGCGCTGGGAGCTCCAGCAGTCTGTGCAGAAGCACAGATCTCTCCTGCCGCTGGACCACCAGGGAGGTAGGAAACAGATGTAGGGGAGAGAATGATGCTTAATTTGGAGATAATGGAGGCAATGTGAGGTCAATATGGGGATGATGGGGGGCATTGTGAGGGAAATGTGGAGCTGATGGGGGGCAATGTGAGGGCAATATGGAGTTGAATGGGGCAATGTTGAGTTGATGGGGCAATATGAGAGCAATGTGGAGCTGATGGGGTCAATGTGGAGCTGATGGGGGACAATGTGAGGGGATTATGGAGTTGAACGGGGCAATGTTGAGATGATGGGGCATTATGAGGTCAATTTGGAGCTGATGGGGTCAATATGGAGCTGATGGGGGCAATGTGAGGGCAATATGGAGTTGAATGGGGCAATTTTTAGATGATGGGGCAATATGAGGGCAATGTGGAGCTGATGGGGTCAATGTGGAGCTGATGGGGGCAATGTGAGGGCAATGTGGAGTTGAATGGGGCAATGTTGAGCTGATGGGGCAATATGAGGGCAATGTGGAGCTGATGGGGTCAATGTGGAGCTGATGGGGTGCAATGTGAAGGTGATGGGGGCAATGTGAGGGCAATATGGCGATTTGGAGCATTGTGGAGATGGCCAAAGTGGGGGGGATTCAGATATCTGTGCCTACAGGATCCTGAGATGTAAATCCGGCCCTGCACCTATTTGATGCATTTTTAATGTAATAATTTATTCTTGTTATTTTGTACCAACTGCTTTAAAATGCAGTACCCATAGCATCCAAGGGGTTTAAAAGTTCCATCATTAGAGTTCCAGGAGAATTTAAGTCTGGATTCCATTGGAGTTGATAATGTTAACAAGGGTTTTATCTACTAATTTCTGCATAGACTTCACTGGCAGTCTGTGAGATAAAACCCATGATGATATATTATCCGCAGTGTAATCTAGGCCTTAATTTGTTCCACCTCAACCCTAAGTTTTAGAACTACTGCTGTTTTCCTAGCAGATTTGATATCTGGATGGCTCTTAGCACCATCTAGTGTTATGGAAAGGGAAATACAACTATGTGAAACAAGAAACTCTTTTATTGTGCTGAAAAGCTGCCCTAGGGAAGGGAGGATCTTTTCCACTGAGAGTATAAACCTTCCATGTTTAGCAGGTAGGAACCAGGAATAAACGCCAGAACACTAATAAACAAGTGTTGGATACCAACGCACACCAGTCTGAAATATTCTTTTCAAAAGATGCTTATAAAAAGTCAGCATTCAGCGATTTACGCTACATCACATATACATGTGGACTTGTAAATTCAGTGTCACCAGGACACACTCCAAAATGGGACCGAACCATAATAACAGTAAATATAGTTTCCTGTACAGAACTTGCTGTGAATACAGCTCCGCCACAGGTGAAGAGAGACCAACCACCAATGTGCAAAATAATATAACTACTATGGAACATCAGATTCCAGTGACCACTTCAAAATAAATAATTATATAGACAATTAAAATGTAATGTATAAATGAACATACGCAAATTGCAGGGGCTAGTACTTCTAATGTTTTAAATGTGCAACGTCTTCCTTTGAAGAAGGCATCTGAATCTATCCCCATGCCTCTCTAAAGGGATCGTAATGTTTCACAAAAACAGCAGCTTCAATTAATCTTCATAGTATTTGGGCCATTGAGAGTGTTATTTCACTACTGTCAGAGTTGTAGTTCAAGAGTAACTGAATGATAATTTATCCCCTCCTGCCCTTTTCACCTATTGTAAACCATCTCCCCTCAGATGTGGAATCTGGTCCTGGGACCAGACAGGTCACAGCAAGGGACAATCTTCTTACTGTGAGCATAAGGAAAACCTTGCCCCCTTGACAGGTATTTCCTTATGATCACTGAAGATTGTCCCTCTCTGTGAACCATCCAGACAGTCTTGCTGCTCTTAGGTAAGCAGTGTTACATCAGTAAAAGGGGCGGGAGGGGGATACTTTATCATTCAGTTACTCCTGAACTACAACTCTAACAGTATTGAAATAACACTCTCCATGGCACAAATACTATAAAGATTAATTGGTGATGCTTTTACTTTGAAACATTATTATCCCTTTAAGGAAGTCACAGGTTCAATTACTGTACTTAATGGTTGATACTGGGCATGTCCATAATCCAAAAAGTGTAAAGTCAACTGAGCTTTCTACATGGGAACATCAGTTTATAGACACAGAACATTGTATTACAAGTGATATAACTCTGGATTGAAGTTTTAGTAGTGATAGATGTGTGCATGTCTCCCCTTTCATTGATCAATTATAATGTTCACGCTGTGACACTTGAAAAAACCCTTTCTGTCAGGTAATCTGAAACATATCTTAGCATAATTATTCACTGGATCTGACACTGTCAGTAGACTTCACCAGTTTCTCCTGGTACATAGGCACGCACTAGGCTTTCTATCTGATGTGACAGTTGGCAACTTAACATGTATCTGAACAATGGCAGAGCACTATATCAAATGCTGAACAAGTAGAAGTGTATCACCCTGGTGTCCCTGTGTGTAGGAGATCAGACTGTGTGGTGTGTATAGAAGTGTATCACCCTGGTGTCCCTGTGTTTAGGAGATCAGACTGTGTGGTGTGTATAGAAGTGTATCACCCTGGTGTCCCTGTGTGTAGGAGATCAGACTGTGTGGTGTGTATAGAAGTGTATCACCCTGGTGTCCCTGTGTTTAGGAGATCAGACTGTGTGGTGTGTATAGAAGTGTATCACCCTGGTGTCCCTGTGTTTAGGAGATCAGACTGTGTGGTGTGTATAGAAGTGTATCACCCTGGTGTCCCTGTGTTTAGGAGATCAGACTGTGTGGTGTGTATAGAAGTGTATCACCCTGGTGTCCCTGTGTTTAGGAGATCAGACTGTGTGGTGTGTATAGAAGTGTATCACCCTGGTGACCCTGTGTTTAGGAGATCAGACTGTGTGATGTGTATATAAGTGTATCACTCTGGTGTCCCTGTATTTAGGAGATCAGACTGTGTGGTGTGTATAGAAGTGTATCACCCTGGTGTCCCTGTGTTTAGGAGATCAGACTGTGTAGTGTGTATATAAGTGTATCACCCCGGTGTCCCTGTGTTTAGGAGATCAGACTGTGTGGTGTGTATAGAAGTGTATCACCTAGGGATGCACCGAAATTTCGGTGGCCGAAATGTTTCGGCCGAAAATGGCATTTTCGGCAAAAAGCCGAAATAAAAAAAAGGCCAAAACGGAGAGCAGAAACAAGTGAAGTAAAATCTTCAGCACAAGCACACAGACGCGCTTCAGATTCAGCACACGGAGGCTCTAAACAAGAACAGCAGTGATGTGATGTCCCCGTGTGCTGCAGCTGAAGCGCATCCGTGTGCTGTGCTGCAGATTTTATTTCACTCGTTTTGGACTCCCCCGCCCGGCATCACAGTACATACAGGTCTGTGCGGTCTTCAGCACAGACCTGTAGCTTCTGAGCTCCCTCGTCGCCTTTGCCTCTTTAGTAATGCAGAGCGCGTTGGGAGATGACATAATCTCCCAGCGCTCTGCATTACTAAAGAGAACAAATGGGAGCTACAGGTATGTGATGCGGGGGCAAGTTGGAGCTGATGGGGACAAAGTGGAGCTGATGGGGGGGCAAGTTGGAGCTGATGGGCAAAGTAGAGCTGGTAGGGGCAAGTTGAAGCTGATGGGGGCAAGTTGAAGCTGATGGGGGGCAAGTTGGAACTTGGAGCTGATGGGCAAAGTAGAGCTGGTGGGGGCAAATTGGAGCTGATAGGGAGCAAGTTGAAGCTGGTGGGGGGCAAGTTGAAGCTGGTGGGGGCAGGTTGGAGGTGATGGGCAAAGTAGAGCTGATGGGGGCAAGTTGGAGCTGATGGGGGCAAGTTGGAACTTGGAGCTGATGGGCAAAATAGAGCTGGTGGGGGCAAATTGGAGCTGATGGGGGGCAAGTTGAAGCTGGTGGGGGGGCAAAGTGGAGCTGATGGGGGGCAAGTTGGAGCTGATGGGGGCAAGTTGGAGCTGATGGGGGCAAAGTGGAGCTGATGGGGGACAAGTTGGAACCTGGAGCTGATGGGCAAAGTAGTGCTGGTAGGGGGTAAGTTAAATCTGGTGGGGGCACTTGCTCTACTATATTTTTTATTTCTTTTGTTAGGCATCGCCCTATAAATTAAAAAGTCATTTTTCGGTTTCGGTTTTCGGCCAAGAGCATTCTGAAGTTTCTGTTTCGGTTCAGAATTTTCATTTCGGTGCACCCCTAGTATCACCCTGATGTCCCTGTGTTTAGGAGATCAGACTGTGTGGTGTGTATAGAAGTGTATCACCCTGGTGTCTCTGTGTTTAGGAGATCAGACTGTGTGGTGTGTATAGAAGTGTATCACCCTGGCATCCCTGTGTTTAGGAGATCAGACTGTGTGGTGTGTATAGATGTGTATCACTCTGGCGTCCCTGTGTTTAGGAGATCAGACTGTGTGGTGTGTATAGAAGTGTATCACCCTGGTGTCCCTGTGTTTAGGAGATCAGACTGTGTGGTGTGTATATAAGTGTATCACCCTGGTGTCCCTGTGTTTAGGAGATCAGACTGTGTGGTGTGTATAGAAGTGTATCACCCCGGTGTCCCTGTGTTTAGGAGATCAGACTGTGTAGTGTGTATAACCCTGGTGTCCCTGTGTTTAGGAGATCAGACTGTGTGGTGTGTATAGAAGTGTATCACCCCGGTGTCCCTGTGTTTAGGAGATCAGACTGTGTAGTGTGTATAACCCTGGTGTCCCTGTGTTTAGGAGATCAGACTGTGTAGTCTATCTATCTTCTATATATATATATATATATATATATATAAAAGAAGACTTTGTGCCTGCCAAAACACACCCAGGGGAGGCAGAAAGCAGGAGTTACTACTCCTATTGGGTGATTCAATCATGCAGGGAGTTGGCCTGCCCCCACTATGCAGCCCGCCCACCACTATCAAATTAAGAAAAAAACAATATGGCCGCCACTTGCTCCTACACCACAGACAAACACACATGCCCCACTCATACAGCACCAAACACACACACATGCCCCACTCACACACACAGACCACCACACACATGCCCCACTCACACAGCACCAAACACACATGCCCCCACTCGCACACACAAAGCCAGAAATAAATATGGCTGACACACACACACACACACAGTCACTCACCCTGACTCCCATTGGCCTCAGCAGGAACTGTAGTGCAGCACCAGGGGAACAAAATGGCACTCAAAGGGTTAAGGTAGGCCCTCTGCTGAATTATTTCTTCACTGTCATCATTTGCCATGCAAGACACAGGACAGACAGCCATCAGCTACACACTTAACCCATTGACTGCCACAGGGTTGTGTATCAAGTTTTACCCTTCAGGGAGTGTGTTCAAACTCCTCACACTGTAAACTTGCATTTCCCTCCCACTTCTCCTCCTTCCCCAGCCTATTACTAACACTTTTCCACATTTATGTTAAGCCCCGCCCCTACTCACGATTAAGCCCCGTCCACTTTTAACCCAGATTGCCCCATTGCTCTCTCCACATCAGCACCACATGACTCCCCAAGTCAATGTTCCCAGGTATGAATACACTTCCCACTGCTATTTAACTCTCACATGCTTCTCTATACCTTAACCCTTTTGAGTGCCAGAGGGGTGCACAACTCTTGAGCGCATGTGTTTCTGCTCATATATGTTGCGTGTGTGTGTGTACATCTCTGTTACATACGTGTGTCCATGTGTGCATCTCCGGTGTGTCTGTGTGTGTGCATGTCTTTTGCATGTTTCTGCCGCTCACTGTGTGTATTTGCATACCTCCCAACATTTCACATGGCCAAAGAGGGACACTTTAGTTTTAGGTGATATTGTTGGGGGCGTGGCTGGTGGGCGGAGCATTAGTAAGAATTTTTAGGTTATTTCATGACCTATTACTGGCTATTTATGTAACTGAATAAATGATTTAGTGCAAGACCAAAGTATTTTATTTACACAGACTAATGTATAAACACATATGGGATGTATGGTATGTGTCTGCCTGTGTGTTGCATATGTCTTTGTTTATCAGTGTGTCTGCATTTCACACACGTGTGCCCAACGGTCATAACATGACGGGCAACGCCGTCCCACGTTGCTAGTGTGTGTATATAAATGTATCACATTGCTCTACAGCAATAAAAATCACATTACTGTTTGTATAAATATCAGTATATGTGTTTATAAATTAGTCTATGTAAATAAAATACTTTGGTCTTGTTCTAAATCATTTATTATGTTTCACAAGTAGGTATCAATAGGTCATGAAATAGCCTAAAAATTCCCGGTAATGCCCTGCCCACCAGACACACCCCCAGCAACATTCCCTAAAACACAAGTGTCCCTCTTTGGCAATCTGAAATGTTGGGAGGTATGGGTGTACAATGTCAGCAGCATTTCCTCAAAAGAATTCATGAGTTAGTCCAAAAATAGTGGCTTATGGTATAATAAATATCGATAAATAAAGGTTAATTTTGTAACAAACTATTTAAATTACAAGCAAATGACGAGCACAATATATAGGCAGTTTGTGATTCTCTTTTAACCCTTTGAGTGCTGGAGTAGCATTGCAATCATAGGGTAAAAGTTCCAGTTTTTTTTATCACCCATTAGCCCTAAGTTCCTGTGGTAACAAGACATACATCCTGTAAACAATATGTTGGTGATGACAGAGTTAAACCTGAGCCATGCATCCTAATATCTATACTTGCAAATATAAATACCTTGCTTATGGCAGAGGGAAGTTCAATAGCCAAAAGGCCCTGCATTAACTAATGGTTTGTACACACCATCAAGGTCAGCATGCACTCAGGAACACAACTATAACCTTGGAGCTCCTTGTTCACCCTGATGTTAATGTCTTCTTGATAAGGCCCCTGTATATTGCACTGTGGATGTGATGTCAAATGGCTTGCAGAGTTTAACTCCTTACGCCACTGAGTCTCCCTGCAGCCTCTTGTGCAATGGAATCACAAGAGTCAATACGGCATCGAGGAGTTAAACTGGCTGTACAAGGCCACAGCAGTTCAGTTAAGTGTTTGATCAAAAAGGCTGATAACAGGGGCTATCTAATCAGTTCTGATAAAGAAAGCTGATTGCAAAACATGGTTGTAAGTAACTGAAGGCAACTGCTGACAGATCATTAGCTGTCAAAGTGATGCTTCCCTTCTGTACTTTCACTGGGTGAATATACATGTTGGTATTTATAGGGGATGTTCTGCATATTTGGATATCTGTGGAATTTACATTAATTTATGGAACTACTAGTTGAAGAGGCCGTTACATGGGCCACAGTGCCACTGCCAGCCGGTCGTGGCAGTCATGCGCAGTCGAGACTGCCCGCGCCGCTGATACAGAGTTCGGAGCGTCCAGCTCTGCATCAGCAGTGGCGCAGGCAGTCTCTACTGCGCATGACTGCAGCACGCACAGCAGTCTCTACTGCGCATGACTTTGTTGTTACACACGGTTTAGCGAATTATTATATAGGATGTGAATTTCTGAGTTCCGCTGTAATCTGAGGTTTAGCAACCAGCAGTTTCCTTATTGGTTGAACTGCAAATCCCACCATACTCAGTAAGCCAATAGCTTTTTCAGACACAGTGGAGGGGGGGCTGTACTAATACAATTCTGTGCTAAAACTTCCACTGGAATTGCTTTTCCTATCACCTATTTAGTAACCTTTTTACTCTGAACATTTTCTCTTTCGAGGAAAATGAACAGCTCCTGATAATAACCCCACTTGATTTACTATGGCCTGAAAAACCTATGAATTTTGCGCTTGCGCCTTTGTTTAAGATATAACTTATTATTACTATTCTTTATTCATATAGCGTCAATTTGTTCTGCAGTGCTGTACAATAGGGAATAGACACACAGGGATATTAAATAGTACAGATTGAATGTGGAGAACAAAAGGGCCCTGCTATTGAGAGATTACAGTCTAGACCAGTGGTTCTCAGCCTGTGCTCTCAGTGGCTATTAACAGGCCAGGATTTTAGAATTTCCTTTTAAGAGCACAGGTGAGTTAATCAATATGACTGAGCCTCTGATCAACACACTTCTAGCAGGGATATTCCTAAGTCCTGGCCTGTTAGTGGCCATTGAGGGCATGGGTTGAGAACCCCTGGTCTAGAGGAAGGTAGGCTGGACACAGAAGGAGTAAGGTCCTCCATCAGTCTGTTGGGTGGACATGACAGTATATGAGCTTATGCAATCACTCCAGGACCACAGGAGTGTGCAACTTATTAAAGGGATAGTAATACTTGAAAATACGTTTATTGTATAATGTAGCCCTTAAAAAAACTTGAAAAATGGTATAAGTCTTATCTCCCAAACGTTTATGGTTTGGGAGATATTCAGAAGTAAAGTTTCCCTGTGAGTGACGTCATTGCTCCACCCTTCAGATTTGGAATCCGGTCCCCAGACCAGCAATGCCTCTCCAGAAGTGCTGAGATCACCATCTTTAAAAAGAATTTCTTAATTGGAATGGTCTACAAAGTGTGCTTTCAAGCCAGGCACACTTTGTAGATAGTTCCAGTTAAGTAGTTCTTTTCAAAGACCATGATCTCGGCACTGCTAAAGAGCTTCTGGTTGCTCTGTGGACCGAATTCCAAATCTGTCCACTAGATGGCAGACTTGGCTGAAACAGCCAGGAAAAGAGTATTTTACTATATTTTACATGTGAATATCTCCCAAACCATAAAGGTTTGGGAGATAAGACATATCATTTTTCATGTTTTTTTAAGGGCTACAAAATAAAATACAATTATTTTCAAGTATTACTATCCCTTTAAAGGGATAGTAATACTTAAAATGTAAAAAAAATATGTTGTAGGGTTTATCCCCCTGAGTAAAACAAGAGTACTCCCACTGCTGAGAGGTGTTTTATTCAAAAGTTATTAATTTTCAAAGTTGAATTTTGTAGGTGCGATATCACAGTGGCCTGAAATTGTACAGTGGCGCTGTTGCTACACCATCCTATGGACAACTCTGGTCAGTTGACCATAAATCTCCATAGGATGGTGTAGCAACAGCGCCACTGCACAATTTCAGGCCACTGTGATATCGCACCTAAAAAATTCAACTTTGAAAATTAATAACTTTTGAATAAAACACCTCTCAGCAGTGGGAGTAGTCTTGTTTTACTCAGGGGGATAAACCCTACAACATATTTTTTTTTACATTTTAAGTATTACTATCCCTTTAAGAAGCAACGTGTTGCACATCTCTGTGGTGTTTAAACTGATAGTAATCTTTCTTTTTACAGATAGCGCACAACGTTCATCATATGTAATAGTACTGCTGTGTTAGTTATAGTCTAATAAAATGTTGAAGTTGATCCCTCCTGCCCCTTTCCCTGATAGCAAGCCACCTCCCCATAGATCTGAAAACTGGTCCAGAGACCAGACAGATCACAATGAGGGACACTCTTCCCTCGTTCAGTATAAGGAAAACTGTGACCTCCTTGATAAAGGAGGGCAGGATTTTCCTAATATTGCGTGAAGATTGTCACAGGAGTTTGACTTCCTGTTGTTCTGGTACCAACTGTCATGTCCACCTCCAGTACTGATTAAAGATTGTATCTCAAACCATCAGGAGGTGACAGTTCTTACCGATTGCACTAGTCGGAGGGCAATGGGGTGGTGTATGGCCATTTCGGGATGTTCATTTGTCTGCTATTTGCTTAGGCACCGAGGAAGTTTATGTCAGTTAATTTCCTTGCAACGGCTGCCAGAAAGGTGTTCATGGCTTACTTACATCAACCCCTTGAAAACCAGGGGGTGTGTTGCACACTCTTCTGGTCCTCAAGGGGTTAAAATCATAACTGGAGAGTGTGTGTGTGTGTGTGTGTGCTGGTGTGCACTAAGGTGATTACACACTCTAGTACACTCAAGCGGAGGCAGAAAGCTGCACAGTCCTACATTCCCACTACTGAGGCTTGTGTACTAAGGAGAACTTGGGAGAGATGAACAAAGGATATCACCAGTTCCTATGTTGTTGTAACGGTTTGTTTTGACACTCAGACCAGTAGGTAAAATAAAACAATCTTTTATTGAAAGAAATAAAATACAAAGGATCGCCCTCTACAGTTGACAGCAACAATTGCAAGCTATTACACAGTACACATAGCTTTAATATAATATACAGAAGGCACCCAACATAGGAACAGAGAATAGGGAACAGGACCCTAAAGGGTGTATGAGAACAATTTGTCAGTCTCAGCTGTGGGGTTTGGCACACCCGTGTGGTGTAGAGATAAACTGAGCAAATGTGCACAGCACAGAGTTCATATAAAGATGAGAAGTAGATGTTCAGTGACCAATGTAAGTTATAGCAGCACAGTAACCCAAGATAGCCCCCACGGGCATTCGTCAATAGACCAGTGAGCCTGCAAGTGCAAGAGTATGTAGCCCCCACGGGCGTGATCGAGACTAGCCTGAGATGCGAAGCTGGAGTTTTAGCCCCCACGGGCGTATAACTGGAGACCACTGTAAGCACAACACGAGCCAAGAGCCCCCGCGGGCGTTTACCTACGGATTGAGCAAGAGCTTGGAGCCTAACCTTGCCACCAATAGCCGCACCGGACACCTCCATCGTTAACCGTGAGACCAAGAACGCCCAACCGGCCTAACAGGATTGACTACTCTGCAAACGTAACCGGGAGTCGCCGTCCAAGTAGCGGCCAACTCAGCAGCAGTAGACTTACAAGGTAACGGTTCTATATTTAGAAAGGAGGTCCGGTCAGAGAGAAGCGGCAGTGCAAGGGTTAATAGGTACGTTTGAATCTCCCAGGCTCGGTATGGTAGCTTAGCTCTGCAACGTGTAAAGGCTCGGTACAAGAGGCACAGCTTATGCAAGTCGGCAAGGAACTCTGCACAGATGGATGGGTTACCCAGGAGGGTAATGGTCACACTAGCTCGGCACAGCAATGCAGGATTCAGAATGTTGCGGCGGCGACAACAAGCCAGGCAGCCGCGAAGATCTTGAAGCAGGAAGTCAGCCAGCCGGGTTGTAGCATGTAGAGGGTTCTCAAACAAGCCGGGTCAGAGCACGTAGAGGATTCTCAGACAAGCCGGGTCGTAGCACGTAGAAGATTCTCAGACAGGCCGGGTCGTAGCACGTAGAAGATTCTCAGACAGGCCGGGTCGTAGCACGTAGAGGATTCTCAGACAAGCCGGGTCATACACGATCAGGAACACAGGAGAGTAGTCAGAACAGGCCAAGGTCGGTACACAGGAATCCGGATTCACGAACACAGCAACAGCAAGTCTGGCTCAGAAACACCACGAAAGGGCATCTGACAGATGTAAGCGTCAGGTATAAAAAGGTCACCAAGGGGCGGGCCAAACCAACCGAGCAAATCACAGTCTGCCACAGATGAGAGTGAATGAAAGATCACAGGCACTGTGATAGTTGTTCTATGGAGCCATTGTACTAACATTTCTCCAACGTTGGGGATCTTAGTGAAATGGCTCCATAGAATAACATAGGAACTGAAGAAATGATATCACTGGAGAAGTTATCTCCACTTTATCACCCCTTGGTGCATCTCTCCCTAGAGCAAATGTGGGACACCACAAAGCATACATAATCCCTCAAATCACCATCAATGTAAATGAATCCACATGGGCTTTTAACTCCTTGAATTGTAGAGGTCTGTAATGGATGGCATTACAGCATGTTGAAGATCTCTCTAGCACATAAGGGGTTAAAAGTCCCATTTAAATCAACAGTAATATGTGGCCCCCAGTGGTGCTGCAGTCTCACTTGCTACTGACATGTATCTAGATCAGTGGTGATCAATGGGATGGCCTTCATCTGCTGCCAGACTACAATTGGCTGGTGGGGAATGATGGGAGTTGTAGTCTGGCAGCAGCTGGAGGACATCACATTGACCAGCACTGATCTAGATACAAGTAGAATTTCAGGAAATAAGGAATTAATCATGAATGGTGTGTGTGTGTGTGTGTGTGTGTGTATATATATATATATATATATATATATATATATATATATATATATATAATATAAAATAACATTTTAATTTTTTTTCTTCTTCTTTAATTCTCCTTAAACTATTTGAGTGCCAGAAGGGCAATGCTTCACACATCCCCTGGCAATCAAAGGGTTAAAATGAACACTGACACCTTCTAGTTCTAACCCCCACTTGCAAAAACAAAGGTCTGAGATGCTCGGTTAGGCTCAGGGGCCTGCACGTGTATGCAAGTAGCTCGCTAGGACTGTGTCTAGTTCATCTAATAGGGAGGTGCCAATGTTACAGCTTGATAAAAGGTAAATATATATTACAATGAATTAAATCTTTCAGATTGGCAGTAAGATAATATGTATGCATGTAAATGCTCGTTGTCTGGCTGGTAAGATGGTGGAACTGGAACCGATTGCAGTGTATGCACAGTATGATCTAATTGGGGTGTCTGAAACCTGGTTAGATGATACATATGACTTGGCAGTTATTCACTTTTTAGGAGGTATAGGGTTAATAAAAGGGGAGGAGGGGTATGTCTATATGTAAAGTGTGCCTTAAAACCTGGTATAAGGGAAGATATAAATGAAGGGTCCAGTGAAAAGGTAGAGGCCTTGTGGGTTGAAATACACACTGGGGGCACACATAATAAAAAGGTATTAGTGGGGATTTGCTACAAGCCACCTAATATTGGGGAGTTGGAGGAAGCCCAACTTTTACTGCAAATGGAAAAGGCTTCTTGGTCAGGAAATATAATCATAATTAGAGATTTCGACTATCTTGAAATTGACTGGAGCAATATGACTTCCAGCACAACAAAGAGAAATTATTTTTTTAACTAATGACAATTTTATGTCCCAACTAGCAAATGAACCAATTAGAAAAGATGCCTTGCTTGACCTAGTGCTCTTGAACAATTCTGACATGATAAACAGTATACGGTTAAAGGGATAGTAATACCTAAAGGGGTAGTAATACTTTGTTTTATCTTTATTTTATTTCGTAGGCATTAAAAAAACATGAAGAACGATATGTCTTCTCTCTCAGACCTTTATGGTTTGAGAGATATTCACAAACAAAGTTTCCCCCTCCTGCCCTTACCTAGTGTAAGCCATCTCTTCTCAGATGTGGAATCCAGTCCATAGACCAGACAGATAACAGAAGGGGACAATCTTCTTCCTATGAGAACAATGAAAGCCCTGCCCCCCTTGACAAGTTTTTCAGGTTTTTCCCTTATTTTAATTGAAGATTGTCCCTCTCTGCAGTCTGCCTGGGCACCTTTCTTCTGATCTGGCTGAACAGTGTTACATCAGTAAAAGTCTAAAAACTATGATGATTAATTAGAGCTGCTTTTATTATGAAACATTACTATCCCTTTATAATTACCAATCCCTATATTGCAGTCATATTAAAAAGAAATGTATTGCCCCCAGTGGTTTGAGAGATGATCGCTCCGAAAGTTCCCCTCTCCCTCACCTTTCCACGAAGTTAGCGTTGTAGCTGACTGAAGGGAAATCCAGTCTCAGATCATCAGGCGTCTCTGCAGCAGTGCTGAGATCGCGTTAATAAAAAAAAAATCTTTCACTAAAACGGTCTTCTATGTGCGCTTGCAAACCAAGCACACGTAGAAGACCATTTCAGTGAAAGATTTATTTTTTATTAACGCAGGCTTGGCTCTGCTGCAGAGCCGCCTAATGATCGTACGACAGACTTCCCCTGCAGTCAGCTAGAACGCTGACTTCGGGAAAGGGGGAGGGAGGGGAGAACTTTAGGAGCGATACATTTCTTTTTACTATGACTGTATTATTAATTATTAAGTATTACTATCCCTTTAAAGTTTACATTTAGGCAGCAGTGACCACAATATGGTATCCTTTGAAATTTGTTATGAGAAACCCAATACCAAGGGTTTAATCAAAACATTTAATTTTAAAAAGGCTAATTTTACAAAGCTAAAAGCAGTATTACATGATATTCAGTGGGGTTTAATCTTCAAAGTTAAAAATGCACAAGAATCATGGAATTTGTTTGAAATGCTCTTAGACAAATATACGCATCATTAAATTCCACTGGGGAATAAGTAAAAGAGGAGCAAATTAAGACCAGTGTGGCTTAATAGTACGGTTTGCAGGGAAATGAGAAATAAGAAGCAGTGATTTAGTCAGATCTATCAGATGCATCATTTAAAAAGTATAAAAAATGTAATAAAATCTGCAAACAAGCAATTAGGATAGCGAAAATTGAAAATGAGAGAAGTATTGCAAAAGAGATCAAGAAAAATCCTAAGCAATTCTACAAATATATTAGTAGCAAAAAGATTAAGGTTGACATTGGTCAAGGGGTCCACGTCTCTGACTTCTTCTTTTGTAAATATAAATTGCTCTTGGGATTGGTCACCCTAAGAGTAATAGGATAATCCAAACACAGACCCCTTGCTCACAGGAGCCTAGAGGGATCAGCTGCACCTCACCCACAAGGCCCAATAAGGCCAAAAGGTGCTTTTGGGGTTAGCTGCTTCCCTCGACCAGAGAGTAATTGCCTCTCATTTCATCACTGGACTGTCATTTGGGCAGGCCCAGTGTGATATGCTTCAGAATATTCTCTGTGTACGGCACTTGTGAGCTAAAAGAGATTGCACCCTGGGCACAGGACACAGTCCTAGTGAGCTCATTGCATACCCTTGCAGGTTTATGAACCTAGATGAGCATCTCTGACTTCTTCTTTTGCATAATCCCCCACTTACATTAATCTGGGAAGAAAAATGTAATGGCCACGATGAATTCATTTAGAGTGGATTGGTTGTCCAAAATTAATCTTTAATTAGTATCGTTTATCATGTCAAAGGAGGGGACATTGTGGGGGATGTATAAAAAGCCTTTTTAGTGTATACTTAACAATTGTCGTGTCATTATGTACTTCCATTAAGAACAGGTTATTCCTGGCTTTAAGATTTAACCCCTAAAACTGCCTTTATTTTTGTCGCAATTAGAGAATTTCTTTATGAATACATTAGGACACCGTTTTTGCTTCCAAAAGTCAACTAACTGGCGTTATCTCTTAGACAAACGTTTTCTAGATGTTTATACATATACTTAGGTTGCTTTGAGACACTTTTACAGACTCTTTCTTCATAACTCCAGTTTCTTCTGCATCCTCTCCATGGCACACAATTAACTCATTGTGTGCAGTGGAGAGGACACAGAAGAAAAAGAAAATAAGAAGTTTGCTTAAGGGGGATGTATCACATTCTAAAAAGAAGTTCCCATATGCTTTGTTAATACAAGTTATACTATGAAAGCTGTTTTTTTTTTTTTTGTATTGAACTATTTTAAAAGATATTTTATCTTCAATTGCAGAAGAGCTGTGCAGATCAGTCATTACACTGTCCGGCACAGCTCTCCTGCACGTCATATTTCTCCTCCCACCTCCCTCCCAGCAGCTGCAGGGAGCGCATTCAGGCTTCCCTTTGGTGTGCTGTGAACGGCTCCTAGTGTTACAGCAAGCTGGGATTAGCATTATACTGAGGTTGCAACCTCTGTGTAATACTAATCATAGCTTGCTTTAATGTTACTAGCCGTTCCCAGCACACCGAAGGGAAGCGTGAATGGGCTGCTGAGAGGGAGGTGGGAGGAGAAATAGGACGGACTGAAGATCTGTGCTGTGCACATAACGCGGAAGTGTACAGAAGATAAAATATCTTTTAAAGTAGTTAAATTTTAAAAAAAAAAAACCCAGCATTTATAGTATAACTTTTATTAACAAAGCATATGGTTACTTCCTTTTACAAGGTGATACATCCCCTTTAATCCAAGAGGTTAAGCAAACTATACTCATCAGTTTCAGTGCCAGAGAATTACACAACGCATTGCAAAGAGCATTGCGTACCCCTCTGGCACTCAAAGGGTTAGAACTTTTCTTACGAATGAAAATGTTAGCGCTGAATTAGATTGCTCCAGTGTTCTGAACATTTTCCTTCACACCTATACAACATGGACATTTGTTTGATGGAAACAGTGTCTTACATTAAAGCGGACCTGTCACCACACATAACCCCCCCCCCCCCCGAATCAATGACTTCCATGATAAATATCACAATGCGGGCATTTTTACTTACTACTAAGTTCCACTGTGTGTGAAACTTTAGCCCACATCTTCAGTAGAGACGAGGTAGGGCACATCCATCTTTCCTCTGCTACAGTGCTCTCCCCATCATCTGCCTTCCCCTTTTCCTCCAGTATTGCGTCTAAACAACTACCTGCAGGCAGCAGCAACATGAAAGAGCAAGCTGGGCAATTAATACACAGTAAAAAGCGACGTCCTGTACTGATAAGTGCAGGACGTTGCTTTTTTTACTGTGTATTCATTGCCCGACTTGCTCCTTCATGCCGCTTCTGCCTGCAGGCAGCTGTTTAGACGTAATACTGGAGGAAAAGGGGAAGGTGGTGGGTGGCATATAATGCCACAGGCTTGCCTACCAGTGCCACAGGCAAGATGAATAGTAAATTTTTGTAATTGCCTTTCTACAAAACTGAACAAATTAAAGGAAAAAAAAATATTTATTTACTTTTTTTTGCTCCCACTTTCATACGGGAGCAAGAAGTTCAAATGAGGTAGTTCCCATTTAATGCCCATGTTTGACCTGTTGCAGGATGGCAGCTCGCCGTATACTCAAAGCTGTCCTGGTGGATCTCAGTGGCACCCTACACATTGAGGATGCAGCGGTGCCCGGGGCACAGGATGCACTGAAAAGGTAAGTAACCATTCATACACTCAGTACCAGTTTAGGAACCATCTTAACAAGATCCAAACATCAGTTTACATGCGGAGGAGGAGATCATATCAAAACAATCAGTTCAACATATCTGATAAAGGGATTGGGAGATCTGAGTTATAAAGAGAGACTAGCCAAACTGGGGTTGTTTACATTAGAGAAGAGATGTCTAAGGGGTGATATGTGCACTAAGCCTGTACACTAAGATCTCCAAAGTTGTTGAAATCTTAGTGCATAGGCTTCATACAGTAAAATAGAAACTGGAGAAGTGATATCACTGGAGAAGACGTCTCCATGTTATCACCTCTTTATCACGTCTTGGTGCATAAACCCCCTTGTGTAAACTGTCCTGTTCAGAGAGCATTTATTTCATTGTGTTTGTACTGTCTGTAACGAGAGACAAGACATAGACAGTTAGTTTGCTGTGATTACTGCCTGCTGCTCTTCGATTCAAGTCTATTTCCTTATCTCGGCTCATTGACAGACAATCCTGGACAGATTGCAGTGGTATGTGGAGTTCTGGAAAAGGCAGGAATATCGGATCCTTCTGAGCATAGATGAGACTACATTTTAGGCCTCTGAATAGAAACTGAATTTTTTTACGGATTCTGCACAGGGACATGCACAGACATTTTGGGGGGCAAGGGCTCAAATGAAAAAAAGGGCACCTCATAATTATTATTATTATTTTTTTTTTTGTTAAAAGGGCACGAGGGCACTTTGAACAAAAAGGGCAGGTGCTCAAGCCCCCCTTGGTGTCTATGTGTGCACGTGCCTGATGCTGCACATTATTAAGAACTATTAAAGAGGAAGTAACACCTCCTAATAATAGCTCCCCACTTATCGTACTATGGTCAAAAAATCATAATGGCTCATTCATTTCCTCTTGCTTTTTCGATCAAGAGATAGTCCTGGATATCTTGTTCATGAAGACACATATGATAATTGATAGCAGGGCCTCAGTTTCTGCTCTCTGCATATGGATCTTAAAGGGATAGTAATGTTTCATAATAAAAACAGCTCTAATTAATAATTCTAGTATTTGGGCCATGGAGACTGTTATTTCAATTCTGTCAGAGTTGTAGTTCAAGAGTAATTCAATGACAAAGTATCCCCCTCCCGCCCCTTTTACTGATGTAACACTGCTCAGCCAGATCAGAAGGGAGGTGCCCAGGTAGACTGCAGAGAGGGACAATCTTCAATTAAGATAAGGGAAAAACCTGAAAAACTTGTCAAGGGGGGCAAGGCTTTCATTGTTCTAATAGAAAGAAGATTGTCCCCTTCTGTTATCTGTCTAGTCTTACAACCAGATTCCACATCTGAGAAGAGATGACTTACACTAGGTAAAAGGGGTGGGAGGGGGAAACTTTGCTTGTGAATATCTCTCAAACCATAAAGGTTTGAGAGATAAGACTTATATCGTTCTTCATGTTTTTTTAATGCTTACAAAATAAAATAAAGATAAAACAAAGTATTACTATACCTTTAACATTTTAGTGGTTAACCCATTGAGTGTCAGAAAGGTATATCTATCTGGCACTCAAAGAGTTAGGATTGCTCATGCACTCTGCCTGCTTCAGTTTGTAAAAGCTGTCTACGGGGGCGGACATGACAGCTGGGACGGATTGAAGATTTTATCTCTTGAATAAAGGTACATAGATAAAACCCACAGAGGCCATTGTGATTTTCTGGTCATAGTAAGGTTAGTGGTTGAGGAGGCCTGTTATTAGGGATTATCCCTCCTATACGTTGTTCCATTAAAAGATATCACCATCTACAATAACCTGTTCTCTTCAGGACCGATACAGGTACCAACAATATGACTAGTAATTGATATATAAATGCTGTGAGTGACTGGCGTTCCTAGAGACTCTCTAGGGCAGTGGAGTCCTAGTTTTCTCATCCGTGGACCACATGATCAGAATTGGATTTGTCTAAGGACCATATTCATTTTATTAAAGAAAAGAATGATGAATTATAACCGTTTAGCTTTTTAAAAATATGGATTTTTCTTTTAGCAGTAATACCAGAGTAATATAAGAAAAGTCCAATTAATTTTATTTGTAAAAAGTGCAGTTACATGCTTGATGCTAGTCACTGTTCAGTTATCAAGTCAATGAGAACACAGGGTTTTAACAGACTGAAATATTCTGGAGAACTGAAGGCTCTCCGTTACACAGTGGTAATGACAATCAGATGGTTAGACCGTATGGCCTATTAGATCATATGTACTAGCTAATTTTTTGGTTAAAAATATCAGGTGGGCCGATCCTTGGTCTCAAGTGGGCCAAATGTTGGACTCCTGTGCTCTAGGAGTCTGTATAAGCAGGCGGGTTGTGCAGTATGGGTAGGCTGACCATACCTCACCTTTAAAAAGGGACACATAGGTAATAGGCATATTTCAGGAGTGCACCAAAATCAAAGCAACCCTGTAGTATGCATTTTTCATGTGTGTCCCTTTTTAAAGGTGAGGTATGGTCAGCCTAAGTATGGGATGCATGTCAGTAAATATGTTAGACCAGTGATTCTCAACCAGGTGTATCAACACTTTGGTGTGCCACGGTATCCACTCAAAGAATATACAGCTGTCACGGTAATCAGGCAAATAAGGACAGGCACAGTGATAAAATATAACCACCTTTATTGGAATATACAGTGATAATAATATATGAGATATAGCGATGATAATATCCCATACAACCCCAGACCACCGGATAATAGGGCCCAAGCTCCTACCCAGAGCTGCACACTGTGTTATGCACTGCACTGCTGCGAGATACCGGAGACCAAAGGCAACAGGGAGCGAGAGTCGGACAGAGCCGCAGGACACAGAGGCTATAGGTCAGGCAGGCTAGGAGGGTACGGAGCGAGTAGTCAGCCAGAGCCACAGGTCAGACAAGCCGGGGATACACTGAGTGAGAGAGGAGCCAGAGGACAGACAAACCGGGGACTACACTAAGCGAGTGAGTCAGCCAGAGCCACAGGTCAGAACAGTTGTGGGTAGTCAGACAAGCCGGGTTAACAAGGCACGAGTTAGTCAGCAAGAACCACAGGTCAGTACCGATGTGGGTAGTCAGACAATCTGGAGTTAACAAGGAGCGAGTTAGTCAGCCAGAGCCACAGGTCAGAACCGATGTGGGTAGTCAGACAAGCTGGGGTCATGCACAGAGAGAGTAGTCAGCCACAGCCACAGGTCAGAACCGATGTGGGTAGTCAGACAAGCCGGGGTCATGCACAGAACGGATTCTCAGATAAGCAGTGGTCACAGTGAAGCACAAAAGTAAAAACAGGAACACCATGTTAGGGCAATGACTCCCAGGCCCAGGGAGGTTTATAAAGGATCGGAAGGAGGCAGGACCCAATTAGGCCACCCAGAATAGGCCCATAAACAGGTGTCCGTGCTAGTGCCTGTTACCTGATGTAGGAAGTGGCCGGAGGCCATACAGAGGTAAGGAAGCACACCAGGGGAGGGCTGGCCTGGGGGGCAGAGGGGCAATTGCCCCCTGGGCCAGTCATAGGTCTGGGCTGGTGGGCCACTGCCTCACTCAATCTCCTTCTTGCTGCTGTAAATGGCACTAGAGAGCTAAAATGTGATGCTCTTGAGCGGTGACTAGCCGGAGAACAGGCCATTGTGCTTTTGTTCGTACTCAGAGCCTCTCACATCGTTTTTGGCTTGTTTTTGAGAAACACTTAGGGTCTCTCCCTAAGTGTAAAGGGTAATCCAGACGTGGACCCCTTGCTCTCAGTGCCTAGGGAAGCCAGCTGCACCTCACTGACGAGGCCCAAAATAAGGCCGAAACGTACGTCTGGGGTTAGCTGGTTTTTCCGTGCAGGGGAGACTTGCCCATCATTTTGGTACTGGACTGCCCTTATGGGCGGGATTAGTCTAATATGTATGTGGAAATTTCTCCTCTGTAATGGCACTAGAGAGCTAAAATGTGATGCTCTTGAGCGGTGACTAGCCGGAGAACAGGCCATTGTGCTTTTGTTCGTACTCAGAGCCTCTCACATCGTTTTTGGCTTGTTTTTGAGAAACACTTAGGGTCTCTCCCTAAGTGTAAAGGGTAATCCAGACGTGGACCCCTTGCTCTCAGTGCCTAGGGAAGCCAGCTGCACCTCACTGACGAGGCCCAAAATAAGGCCGAAACGTACGTCTGGGGTTAGCTGGTTTTTCCGTGCAGGGGAGACTTGCCCATCATTTTGGTACTGGACTGCCCTTATGGGCGGGATTAGTCTAATATGTATGTGGAAATTTCTCCTCTGTAATGGCACTAGAGAGCTAAAATGTGATGCTCTTGAGCGGTGACTAGCCGGAGAACAGGCCATTGTGCTTTTGTTCGTACTCAGAGCCTCTCACATCGTTTTTGGCTTGCTGTAAATGGAGCTACACTAGTGATACCACATAGCTTACAATTTAAAGCTACACTAGTGATACCACATAGCTTACAATTGAAATGGAGCTACATTAGTGATGCCACTGAGCTAGTGGTACCTCTATTAGCATGACCCATTGCCATTGTAAGCTCTATGGTATCACTAGTGTATCTTTAAATTGTAAGCTCTGTGGTATCACTAGTGTAGCTTTAAATTGTAAGCTCTGTGGTATCACTAGTCTAGCTTCCATTCAATTGTAAGCTCTATGTTATCTCTAGTGTAAATCCATTTCAGTTGTAAGCTCTGTATTATCACTAGTGTAGCCCCATTCCAGTTGTAAGCTCTTTGGTATCATTTGTCTTACTTCACACCATTAATAACAAGTTTAAAATGAACAAAAGGGGGTGGGCTGGGACAGTGGGCTGGAACGATAGTTGAAATGGGCCACTTGATTGTATTTGCCCCCCAGGCCACAAGTTGCCAGCCCGCCCCTGAAGCACACGATAGCCCAAGGGAGACTGTGATAAAAGCGGCATCACTCTCAGGAAAAATCAAAGGTTAAACTCACCAACACAATTATAACATGGAGACAGGGCGCTAGACAGAGGAATGAGCCGAAATCATCAATAGCAAAGAAAAAAAATCCATCTCATCTAACGGTCATTTCCAGTGTTCTTCAAACTTTTGAATAAAGAAGTGATTTTAAAGGGAAGCAGTTCTGAGTGCGATGGCTTTTTCTTATCCACTCCGGGTGGCCATCTTCTCTATAAAGACTTTTATACAATATGAATACTGAGTTTCAAATGTCTATTTCTGGAAATGTTTCTGCATGATGTGATACCTAAAAAGAGCTATATATTTATACCTTTGTATCACACAATAAAATGTTAGGTGTGCTTTGAATCATTCAGACTGAATATTATGGGTGTCCTCAACAAATAAAGGCTGAGAAACACTGTAGTAGAGCTTTGGGGGTTCCTGCTTCTCTTGATTTATGTTCTCTGTTCCAGACTGAGGGACGCTCCCATTTCCATACGGTTTGTGACTAACACGACTAAGGAGTGCAAGAGAACACTGCTAAAGAGACTGAGGGAGCTGGACTTTGATATCGGTGAGGACGAGATCTTCACATCTCTCACTGCAGCCAGGAACCTGCTGGAGCAGAAGCAGGTCCGCCCCTTGCTGCTAGTGGATGATAGTGCTTTACCGGACTTTGAAGGTATATGACCAGTTTTACTATGTAGCCTGTGTCCAGGAGAACTTGTTGTGAGGTTGGGAGATGCCAGCGGATACAGGGTCTTAGAATGCAGTGCCAGTGGGGTGTCAAACGCATTGCTAAGGATGCTAGCAGGACACAAACAAAACCCACTGCACATGGAAATCGTAACATTGCTTCTCAATGCATTGTGACCTCTTGGTCATTACAGAGTTAAAGGGATAGTAATACTACGTTTTAACTTTATTTTATTTTGTAGGCATTAAAAAAACATGAAGAATTATATAAGTCTTATCTCTCAAACCGTTATGGTTTAAGAGATATTCACAGGCAAAGTTTCCCCTCCCGCCCCTTTTACCTAGTGTAAGACATCTCTTCTCATATGTGGAATCTGATTGTAAGATCAGACAGATAACAGAAGGGGACACTCTTATTCCTATGAGAACAATGAAATCCCTGCCCCCCTTGACAAGCTTTTCAGGTTTTTCCCTTATCTTAATTGAAGATTGTCCCTCTCTGCAGTCTACCTGGGCACCTCCCTTCTGATCTGGCTGAACGGGGGGGGGGGGACTTTGCTTGTGAATATCTCTTAAACCATAAAGGTTTGAGAGATAAGACTTATATCATTCTTCATGTTTTTTTAATGCCTACAAAATAAAGTAAAGATAAAACGAAGCATTACTATCCCTTTAAGTAGACTTTTGCACAAAGAAAAGTCCTGATCATAATAAAGTAAGTGGGGGTTGCTATTACGATGTGTTACTTCCCCTTTAATATTTTCTTGCCAACAAAATGTCAAAACTGAATACAAGCAAACTCATAGTGACCCTTGATGAGGTTGACTAGAGACATAAATACTCCACGTTTAACTTTTACTATATGTCTTTGTTGATCCAGAGGGAGGCATACAAAAAAAAACATGTTTAAAGCAACTTCCAATTACTCCCCAAGTAGGTATAAAAAATTCCTTCCTGTACCCAGTTGGTTGTCAGATTTTTTTGTGGATTTAACATCCTATAATCACTGAAATAAACTGTAAAAATTCTCTATATTATTCTTAGATAGAAAGGTAACCAATACTTTTTTGAAAGTATCCACCAGAGAAGCCTCCTGAGGCAATGAATTCCGCATCATTACTGCCCTTACTGTAAAAAAAATCCCTACCTTTGTTTTAGTCACAATTGCCATTTCTCTTGCTTTAATGGATATTCTTGTTTTTTACTCAGCTCTTCAAGTACAGAGGGAAAATCAAAGGTCATATTTATATTCTCTGTCTTTCTTTATTGCAGAAAAACAGCACAGCTCGTGTTTACTAGGCTACCTGTACCATCCTCTATAAAATGTAGCACAGTGTATTGGGCACAACAGGTTCACTTTATGTTCCCTTGTCTTGTAGGGAGTGTCAAAGTCTAAGAGAAAAGTGCAAAGTAAAAGAATTGAATAATACATAACAAGCATATTAAATAAATGAAACTATTCTATATAATAATTTGCTAAATGTGTGTTTGTCAGAAGCCGTCATGCGCAGTAGAGATGGCTGTGTGTGCTGCAATCATGCGCAGTACAGTCTGCCCGCTCCGCGGCTGATAATGGAGTGGGGCTGCGAATAGAGGACTATGGTCTAAATTCCGAGCACCCCGCTTCTTATCAGCCATGGTGCGGGTAGTCTTTACTGTGCATGACTGCATCGCGGCCATTGCTGGGTGGCACTGTGGCCCATGTACACTTCAACTAGTGGATGTATGAATCTTATTTAATTTGGGCATTCACTGAAACTAGCAGAAAGGTGATTTCAACTACAACAAATGCAAGGATTTTTTCTAGTTAGGGCAGAAAGGATGTTGGAATTCTTGGATACATTTTTAGCCAAGAACAATGTAACAGTTCGTTACAATGTTAATCTAGGAAGTTATCCAACCACCTTTTGGTGTCAGGAAGGAGTTTTTTTACCCATCTAGGGCATAATTGAAAATGTCTCCAGTGGGGATTTTCCTTCATTTCTCTGGATTAACAACAGAGATAAGGCAAGGGTGGAACTGGATCAATTAATGTATTTTTATCAGCCTCATCAACTATGTAACACTATAGAAGTCTCATCAGAGCTTAATTTCCTATTAGGCAAAGTAATCAGCCAACTAGAGTACTAAGGGCCATATGCCTTAACCCTCTGAGTGCTGAGCAATGCGTTGCATACCCCTCTGGTACTCAAGTGATTAAGATAAAGACGATCAATTCTTTATTAGTCGAAGGGGAAAATGAAACTTCCCACTAATATAAATGTGTCTTTTATATCCCTTATATGACGGAGAGGTGTCCAGTGCATTGCAGCACCATGGTGGAGATTCACAAAGAGGTGAAAGTGGCAATGATTTCTCCAGTACAATTCCTATGTTACTCTATGGAGGCTATTCACTAAGATTTCTTCAACTTTGAAATGCATCGGATACCTCTCTGGAACGCAAAGGGTTAATAGTTTATTAAATATGTATATTTTATGCAAATTAGCTGGTGCTAACTGGCAGGAAGAGGTATGAGGGAGATCAGTGTGGAATGTTCATATCTGGACAGTGGAAAGTGGTTGGAGAGAGAGCAGTGTGGAATGTTCGTATCTGGACGGCAGACAGAGGTGGAAAAGATAGCAGTGTGGAATGTTTGTATCTGTCTGGCAGGAAGAGGTATGGGGGAGATCAGTGTGGAATGTTTGTATCTGTCTGGCAGGAAGAGGTATGAGGGAGATCAGTGTGGAATGTTTGTATCATTCTGGCAGGAAGAGGTATGAGGGAGATCAGTGTGGAATGTTTGTATCTGTCTGGCAGGAAGAGGTATGAGGGAGATCAGTGTGGAATGTTTGTATCTGTCTGGCAGGAAGAGGTATGAGGGAGATCAGTGTGGAATGTTTGTATCTGTCTGGCAGGAAGAGGTATGAGGGAGATCAGTGTGGAATGTTTGTATCTGTCTGGCAGGAAGAGGTATGGGGGAGATCAGTGTGGAATGTTTGTATCTGTCTGGCAGGAAGAGGTATGAGGGAGATCAGTGTGGAATGTTTGTATCTGTCTGGCAGGAAGAGGTATGAGGGAGATCAGTGTGGAATGTTTGTATCTGTCTGGCAGGAAGAGGTATGAGGGAGATCAGTGTGGAATGTTTTTATCTGTCTGGCAGGAAGAGGTATGAGGGAGATCAGTGTGGAATGTTTGTATCTGTCTGGCAGGAAGAGGTATGGGGGAGATCAGTGTGGAATGTTTGTATCTGTCTGGCAGGAAGAGGTATGGGGGAGATCAGTGTGGAATGTTTGTATCTGTCTGGCAGGAAGAGGTATGGGGGAGATCAGTGTGGAATGTTTTTATCTGTCTGGCAGGAAGAGGTATGGGGGAGATCAGTGTGGAATGTTTGTATCTATCTGGCAGGAAGAGGTATGGGGGAGATCAGTGTGGAATGTTTGTATCTGTCTGGCAGGAAGAGGTATGGGGGAGATCAGTGTGGAATGTTTGTATCTGTCTGGCAGGAAGAGGTATGAGGGAGATCAGTGTGGAATGTTTGTATCTGTCTGGCAGGAAGAGGTATGAGGGAGATCAGTGTGGAATGTTTGTATCTGTCTGGCACGAAGAGGTATGAGGGAGATCAGTGTGGAATGTTTGTATCTGTCTGGCAGGAAGAGGTATGAGGGAGATCAGTGTGGAATGTTTGTATCTGTCTAGCAGGAAGAGGTATGGGGGAGATCAGTGTGGAATGTTTGTATCTGTCTGGCAGGAAGAGGTATGAGGGAGATCAGTGTGGAATGTTTGTATCTGTCTGGCAGGAAGAGGTATGGGGGAGATCAGTGTGGAATGTTTGTATCTGTCTGGCAGGAAGAGGTACGGGGGAGATCAGTGTGGAATGTTTGTATCTGTCTGGCAGGAAGAGGTATGGGGGAGATCAGTGTGGAATGTTTGTATCTGTCTGGCAGGAAGAGGTATGGAGGAGATCAGTGTGGAATGTTTGTATCTGTCTGGCAGGAAGAGGTATGAGGGAGATCAGTGTGGAATGTTTTTATCTGGCAGAAAGAGGTATGGGGGAGATCAGTGTGGAATGTTTGTATCTGTCTGGCAGGAAGAGGTATGGGGGAGATCAGTGTGGAATGTTTGTATCTGTCTGGCACGAAGAGGTATGAGGGAGATCAGTGTGGAATGTTTGTATCTGTCTGGCAGGAAGAGGTATGAGGGAGATCAGTGTGGAATGTTTGTATCTGTCTGGCAGGAAGAGGTATGGGGGAGATCAGTGTGGAATGTTTGTATCTGGCCGGTGGAAAGTGATTGGAGAGAGAGCAGTGTGTTTGTATCTGACTGGCAGGAAGAGGTGAGAGGGAGAAGAGTGTGGAATGTTTGTATCTTTCTGGCATACCTATTGGTACTGTCTAATGTTCATAAACGACCATAAATAAAGCTGAATATGTCATTCACTACTTTTTTAACCCCTTTGTGAAGAGTGACGGACCAGTTCCATCATACATTTCCGTCCATTAAGGACGGGTGATGGACTTAGCCCGTCATTTACTTCATAATTGCAGAGTGCCTCAGGGCGCACTGTGATTATGCCAGGTAGGCTGTAACTGCCTGTTCCAGGACTGGAGTAATCAGTTTCAGTCTTTTCCTGGTTGCATCTTACAATGATCACATGTGCCGGTTGTGCCAATGACAAAGGCAGTGTATTGTATTCATTGTTTTTGTCAGTTTTCTCTGCCTCTCTCTCTTCCTTGCAGTGATAGTGAGAAAGAGAGAAGCATAGAATACACATCCCCAGAGGAGAAAATGGTCACAATGGGGGGTACTTTTCATAAAATTTTATGATGCTGGGGACAGAACTAGAGGTAAAGCACTTTTGGGCACTTGATGACCTGCTGCCACCTCTTTGTGCCACTGAATAAATGATTTAGAGAAAACCCAAAGTATTTTATTTACGTAGACTAATTTATAAACACATGTACTGAAGTTTATACAGACATTAATGTGAGTGTTATTGTTGTGGAGCAATGTGATACACTTATATACATACACCACACAGTCTGATCTCCTAAACACAGGGACACCAGGGAGATATACTTATATACACAGCACAGTCTGATCTCCTAAACACAGGGACACCAGGGTGATGCACTTCTATACACACCACACAGTCTGATCTCCTAAACACAGGGACACCAGGGTGATGAACTTATATACACACCACACAGTCTGATCTCTTAAACACAGGGACACCAGGATGATACACTTCTATACACACCACACAGTCTGATCTCCTAAACACAGGGACACCAGGGTGATGAACTTATATACACACCACACAGTCTGATCTCTTAAACACAGGGACACCAGGGTGATACACTTATATACACATCACACAGTCTGATCTCCTAAACACAGGGACACCAGGGTGATTACCTTATATACACACCACACAGTCTGATCTCTTAAACACAGGGACACCAGGGTGATACACTTCTATACACACCACACAGTCTGATCTCCTAAAAACAGGGACACCAGGGTGATACACTTCTATACACACCACACAGTCTGATCTCCTAAACACAGGGACACCAGGGTGATACGCTTATATACATACACCACACAGTCTGATCTCCTAAACACAGGGACACCAGGGAGATATACTTATATACACAGCACACTCTGATCTCCTAAACACAGGGACACCAGGGTGATGCACTTCTATACACACCACACAGTCTGATCTCCTAGAAACAGGGACACCAGGGTGATGAACTTATATACACACCACACAGTCTGATCTCTTAAACACAGGGACACCAGGGTGATACGCTTATATACATACACCACACAGTCTGATCTCCTAAACACAGGGACACCAGGGAGATATACTTATATACACAGCACAGTCTGATCTCCTAAACACAGGGACACCAGGGTGATGCACTTCTATACACACCACACAGTCTGATCTCCTAAAAACAGGGACACCAGGGTGATGAACTTATATACACACCACACAGTCTGATCTCTTAAACACAGGGACACCAGGGTGATACACTTCTATACACACCACACAGTCTGATCTCCTAAAAACAGGGACACCAGGGTGATACACTTCTATACACACCACACAGTCTGATCTCCTAAACACAGGGACACCAGAGTGATACACTTCTATACACACCACACAGTCTGATCTCCTAAACACTGGTGTATGATCTCCTGCACACAGGGACACCGGGGTGATGCACTTCCATACACACCACATAGTCTGATCTCCTAAATACAGGGACACCAGGGTGATGCACTTCTATACACACCACACAGTCTGATCTCCTAAACACAGGGACACCAGGGTGATACACTTATATACACACCACACAGTCTGATCTCCTAAACACAGGGACACCAGGGTGATACACTTATATACACACCACACAGTCTGATCTCCTAAACACAGGGACACCAGGGTGATGCACTTCTATACACACCACACAGTCTGATCTCCTAAACACAGGGACACCAGGGTGATGAACTTATATACACACCACACAGTCTGATCTCTTAAACACAGGGACACCAGGGTGATACACTTCTATACACACCACACAGTCTGATCTCCTAAACACAGGGACACCAGGGTGATGAACTTATATACACACCACACAGTCTGATCTCTTAAACACAGGGACACCAGGGTGATACACTTATATACACACCACACAGTCTGATCTCCTAAACACAGGGACACCAGGGTGATGAACTTATAAACACACCACACAGTCTGATCTCTTAAACACAGGGACACCAGGGTGATACACTTATATACACATCACACAGTCTGATCTCCTAAACACAGGGACACCAGGGTGATGAACTTATATACACACCACACAGTCTGATCTCTTAAACACAGGGACACCAGGGTGATACACTTCTATACACACCACACAGTCTGATCTCCTAAAAACAGGGACACCAGGGTGATACACTTCTATACACACCACACAGTCTGATCTCCTAAACACAGGGACACCAGGGTGATACGCTTATATACATACACCACACAGTCTGATCTCCTAAACACAGGGACACCAGGGAGATATACTTATATACACAGCACAGTCTGATCTCCTAAACACAGGGACACCAGGGTGATGCACTTCTATACACACCACATAGTCTGATCTCCTAAAAACAGGGACACCAGGGTGATACACTTCTATACACACCACACAGTCTGATCTCCTAAACACAGGGACACCAGAGTGATACACTTCTATACACACCACACAGTCTGATCTCCTAAACACTGGTGTATGATCTCCTGCACACAGGGACACCGGGGTGATGCACTTCCATACACACCACACAGTCTGATCTCCTAAACACAGGGACACCAGGGTGATACACTTATATACACACCACACAGTCTGATCTCCTAAACACAGGGACACCAGGGTGATGAACTTATATACACACCACACAGTCTGATCTCTTAAACACAGGGACACCAGGATGATACACTTCTATACACACCACACAGTCTGATCTCCTAAACACAGGGACACCAGGGTGATGAACTTATATACACACCACACAGTCTGATCTCCTAAACACAGGGACACCAGGGAGATATACTTATATACACAGCACAGTCTGATCTCCTAAACACAGGGACACCAGGGTGATGCACTTCTATACACACCACACAGTCTGATCTCCTAAAAACAGGGACACCAGGGTGATGAACTTATATACACACCACACAGTCTGATCTCTTAAACACAGGGACACCAGGGTGATACACTTCTATACACACCACACAGTCTGATCTCCTAAAAACAGGGACACCAGGGTGATACACTTCTATACACACCACACAGTCTGATCTCCTAAACACAGGGACACCAGAGTGATACACTTCTATACACACCACACAGTCTGATCTCCTAAACACTGGTGTATGATCTCCTGCACACAGGGACACCGGGGTGATGCACTTCCATACACACCACATAGTCTGATCTCCTAAATACAGGGACACCAGGGTGATGCACTTCTATACACACCACACAGTCTGATCTCCTAAACACAGGGACACCAGGGTGATACACTTATATACACACCACACAGTCTGATCTCCTAAACACAGGGACACCAGGGTGATACACTTATATACACACCACACAGTCTGATCTCCTAAACACAGGGACACCAGGGTGATGCACTTCTATACACACCACACAGTCTGATCTCCTAAACACAGGGACACCAGGGTGATGAACTTATATACACACCACACAGTCTGATCTCTTAAACACAGGGACACCAGGGTGATACACTTCTATACACACCACACAGTCTGATCTCCTAAACACAGGGACACCAGGGTGATGAACTTATATACACACCACACAGTCTGATCTCTTAAACACAGGGACACCAGGGTGATACACTTCTATACACACCACACAGTCTGATCTCCTAAAAACAGGGACACCAGGGTGATACACTTCTATACACACCACACAGTCTGATCTCCTAAACACAGGGACACCAGGGTGATACGCTTATATACATACACCACACAGTCTGATCTCCTAAACACAGGGACACCAGGGAGATATACTTATATACACAGCACAGTCTGATCTCCTAAACACAGGGACACCAGGGTGATGCACTTCTATACACACCACACAGTCTGATCTCCTAAAAACAGGGACACCAGGGTGATGAACTTATATACACACCACACAGTCTGATCTCTTAAACACAGGGACACCAGGGTGATACACTTCTATACACACCACACAGTCTGATCTCCTAAAAACAGGGACACCAGGGTGATACACTTCTATACACACCACACAGTCTGATCTCCTAAACACAGGGACACCAGAGTGATACACTTCTATACACACCACACAGTCTGATCTCCTAAACACTGGTGTATGATCTCCTGCACACAGGGACACCGGGGTGATGCACTTCCATACACACCACATAGTCTGATCTCCTAAATACAGGGACACCAGGGTGATACGCTTATATACACACCACACAGTTTGTTCTCCTAAACACAGGTACACCAGGGTGATACACTTCTATACACACCACACAGTCTGATCTCCTAAACACAGGGACACCAGGGTGATACACTTCTATACACACCACACAGTCTGATCTCCTAAACACAGGGACACTAGGGTGATACACTTCTATACACACCACACAGTTTGATCTCCTAAACACAGGGACACCAGGGTGATACACTTCTATACACACCACACAGTCTGATCTCCTAAACACAGGGACACCAGGGTGATACACTTCTATACACACCACACAGTCTGATCTCCTATACACAGGGACACCAGGGTGATACGCTTCTATACACACACCACACAGTCTGATCTCCTAAACACAGGGACACCAGGGTGATACACTTATACACACACCACACAGTCTGATCTCCTAAACACAGGGACACCAGGGTGATACACTTATATACACACCACGCAGTTTGATCTCCTAAACACAGATACACCAGGGTGATACACTTCTATACACACCACACAGTCTGATCTCCTAAACAAAGGGACACTAGGGTGATACACTTCTATACACACCACACAGTTTGATCTCCTAAACACAGGGACACCAGGGTGATACACTTCTATACACACCACACAGTCTGATCTCCTAAACACAGGGACACCAGGGTGATACGCTTCTATACACACACCACACAGTCTGATCTCCTAAACACAGGGACACCAGGGTGATACGCTTCTATACACACACCACACAGTCTGATCTCCTAAACACAGGGACACCAGGGTGATACACTTATACACACACCACACAGTCTGATCTCCTAAACACAGGGACACCAGGGTGATACACTTCTATACACACCACACAGTCTGATCTCCTAAACACAGGGACACCAGGGTGATACACTTCTATACACACCACACAGTCTGATCTCCTAAACACAGGGACACCAGGGTGATACGCTTATATACATACACCACACAGTCTGATCTCCTAAACACAGGGACACCAGGGAGATATACTTATATACACAGCACAGTCTGATCTCCTAAACACAGGGACACCAGGGTGATGCACTTCTATACACACCACACAGTCTGATCTCCTAAAAACAGGGACACCAGGGTGATACACTTCTATACACACCCCACAGTCTGATCTCCTAAACACAGGGACACCAGAGTGATACACTTCTATACACACCACACAGTCTGATCTCCTATACACTGGTGTATGATCTCCTGCACACAGGGACACCGGGGTGATGCACTTCCATACACACCACATAGTCTGATCTCCTAAATACAGGGACACCAGGGTGATGCACTTCTATACACACCACACAGTCTGATCTCCTAAACACAGGGACACCAGGGTGATACACTTATATACACACCACACAGTCTGATCTCCTAAACACAGGGACACCAGGGTGATGAACTTATATACACACCACACAGTCTGATCTCTTAAACACAGGGACACCAGGATGATACACTTCTATACACACCACACAGTCTGATCTCCTAAACACAGGGACACCAGGGTGATGAACTTATATACACACCACACAGTCTGATCTCCTAAACACAGGGACACCAGGGAGATATACTTATATACACAGCACAGTCTGATCTCCTAAACACAGGGACACCAGGGTGATGCACTTCTATACACACCACACAGTCTGATCTCCTAAAAACAGGGACACCAGGGTGATGAACTTATATACACACCACACAGTCTGATCTCTTAAACACAGGGACACCAGGGTGATACACTTCTATACACACCACACAGTCTGATCTCCTAAAAACAGGGACACCAGGGTGATACACTTCTATACACACCACACAGTCTGATCTCCTAAACACAGGGACACCAGAGTGATACACTTCTATACACACCACACAGTCTGATCTCCTAAACACTGGTGTATGATCTCCTGCACACAGGGACACCGGGGTGATGCACTTCCATACACACCACATAGTCTGATCTCCTAAATACAGGGACACCAGGGTGATGCACTTCTATACACACCACACAGTCTGATCTCCTAAACACAGGGACACCAGGGTGATACACTTATATACACACCACACAGTCTGATCTCCTAAACACAGGGACACCAGGGTGATGAACTTATATACACACCACACAGTCTGATCTCTTAAACACAGGGACACCAGGGTGATACACTTCTATACACACCACACAGTCTGATCTCCTAAACACAGGGACACCAGGGTGATGAACTTATATACACACCACACAGTCTGATCTCTTAAACACAGGGACACCAGGGTGATACACTTATATACACATCACACAGTTTGATCTCCTAAACACAGGGACACCAGGGTGATGAACTTATATACACACCACACAGTCTGATCTCTTAAACACAGGGACACCAGGGTGATACACTTCTATACACACCACACAGTCTGATCTCCTAAAAACAGGGACACCAGGGTGATACACTTCTATACACACCACACAGTCTGATCTCCTAAACACAGGGACACCAGGGTGATACGCTTATATACATACACCACACAGTCTGATCTCCTAAACACAGGGACACCAGGGAGATATACTTATATACACAGCACAGTCTGATCTCCTAAACACAGGGACACCAGGGTGATGCACTTCTATACACACCACACAGTCTGATCTCCTAAAAACAGGGACACCAGGGTGATGAACTTATATACACACCACACAGTCTGATCTCTTAAACACAGGGACACCAGGGTGATACACTTCTATACACACCACACAGTCTGATCTCCTAAAAACAGGGACACCAGGGTGATACACTTCTATACACACCACACAGTCTGATCTCCTAAACACAGGGACACCAGGGTGATACGCTTATATACATACACCACACAGTCTGATCTCCTAAACACAGGGACACCAGGGAGATATACTTATATACACAGCACAGTCTGATCTCCTAAACACAGGGACACCAGGGTGATGCACTTCTATACACACCACACAGTCTGATCTCCTAAAAACAGGGACACCAGGGTGATACACTTCTATACACACCCCACAGTCTGATCTCCTAAACACAGGGACACCAGAGTGATACACTTCTATACACACCACACAGTCTGATCTCCTATACACTGGTGTATGATCTCCTGCACACAGGGACACAGGGGTGATGCACTTCCATACACACCACATAGTCTGATCTCCTAAATACAGGGACACCAGGGTGATGCACTTCTATACACACCACACAGTCTGATCTCCTAAACACAGGGACACCAGGGTGATACACTTATATACACACCACACAGTCTGATCTCCTAAACACAGGGACACCAGGGTGATGAACTTATATACACACCACACAGTCTGATCTCTTAAACACAGGGACACCAGGATGATACACTTCTATACACACCACACAGTCTGATCTCCTAAACACAGGGACACCAGGGTGATGAACTTATATACACACCACACAGTCTGATCTCCTAAACACAGGGACACCAGGGAGATATACTTATATACACAGCACAGTCTGATCTCCTAAACACAGGGACACCAGGGTGATGCACTTCTATACACACCACACAGTCTGATCTCCTAAAAACAGGGACACCAGGGTGATGAACTTATATACACACCACACAGTCTGATCTCTTAAACACAGGGACACCAGGGTGATACACTTCTATACACACCACACAGTCTGATCTCCTAAAAACAGGGACACCAGGGTGATACACTTCTATACACACCACACAGTCTGATCTCCTAAACACAGGGACACCAGAGTGATACACTTCTATACACACCACACAGTCTGATCTCCTAAACACTGGTGTATGATCTCCTGCACACAGGGACACCGGGGTGATGCACTTCCATACACACCACATAGTCTGATCTCCTAAATACAGGGACACCAGGGTGATGCACTTCTATACACACCACACAGTCTGATCTCCTAAACACAGGGACACCAGGGTGATACACTTATATACACACCACACAGTCTGATCTCCTAAACACAGGGACACCAGGGTGATGAACTTATATACACACCACACAGTCTGATCTCTTAAACACAGGGACACCAGGGTGATACACTTCTATACACACCACACAGTCTGATCTCCTAAACACAGGGACACCAGGGTGATGAACTTATATACACACCACACAGTCTGATCTCTTAAACACAGGGACACCAGGGTGATACACTTATATACACATCACACAGTTTGATCTCCTAAACACAGGGACACCAGGGTGATGAACTTATATACACACCACACAGTCTGATCTCTTAAACACAGGGACACCAGGGTGATACACTTCTATACACACCACACAGTCTGATCTCCTAAAAACAGGGACACCAGGGTGATACACTTCTATACACACCACACAGTCTGATCTCCTAAACACAGGGACACCAGGGTGATACGCTTATATACATACACCACACAGTCTGATCTCCTAAACACAGGGACACCAGGGAGATATACTTATATACACAGCACAGTCTGATCTCCTAAACACAGGGACACCAGGGTGATGCACTTCTATACACACCACACAGTCTGATCTCCTAAAAACAGGGACACCAGGGTGATGAACTTATATACACACCACACAGTCTGATCTCTTAAACACAGGGACACCAGGGTGATACACTTCTATACACACCACACAGTCTGATCTCCTAAAAACAGGGACACCAGGGTGATACACTTCTATACACACCACACAGTCTGATCTCCTAAACACAGGGACACCAGAGTGATACACTTCTATACACACCACACAGTCTGATCTCCTAAACACTGGTGTATGATCTCCTGCACACAGGGACACCGGGGTGATGCACTTCCATACACACCACATAGTCTGATCTCCTAAATACAGGGACACCAGGGTGATACGCTTATATACACACCACACAGTTTGTTCTCCTTAACACAGGTACACCAGGGTGATACACTTCTATACACACCACACAGTCTGATCTCCTAAACACAGGGACACCAGGGTGATACACTTCTATACACACCACACAGTCTGATCTCCTAAACACAGGGACACTAGGGTGATACACTTCTATACACACCACACAGTTTGATCTCCTAAACACAGGGACACCAGGGTGATACACTTCTATACACACCACACAGTCTGATCTCCTAAACACAGGGACACCAGGGTGATACACTTCTCTACACACCACACAGTCTGATCTCCTATACACAGGGACACCAGGGTGATACGCTTCTATACACACACCACACAGTCTGATCTCCTAAACACAGGGACACCAGGGTGATACACTTATACACACACCACACAGTCTGATCTCCTAAACACAGGGACACCAGGGTGATACACTTATATACACACCACGCAGTTTGATCTCCTAAACACAGATACACCAGGGTGATACACTTCTATACACATCACACAGTCTGATCTCCTAAACAAAGGGACACTAGGGTGATACACTTCTATACACACCACACAGTTTGATCTCCTAAACACAGGGACACCAGGGTGATACACTTCTATACACACCACACAGTCTGATCTCCTAAACACAGGGACACCAGGGTGATACGCTTCTATACACACACCACACAGTCTGATCTCCTAAACACAGGGACACCAGGGTGATACGCTTCTATACACACACCACACAGTCTGATCTCCTAAACACAGGGACACCAGGGTGATACACTTATACACACACCACACAGTCTGATCTCCTAAACACAGGGACACCAGGGTGATACACTTATATACACACCACACAGTCTGATCTCCTAAACACAGGGACACCAGGGTGATACACTTCTATACACACCACACAGTCTGATCTCCTAAACACAGGGACACTAGGGTGATACACTTCTATACACACCACACAGTTTGATCTCCTAAACACAGGGACACCAGGGTGATACGCTTCTATACACACCACACAGTCTGATCTCCTAAACACAGGGACACCAGGGTGATACGCTTCTATACACACACCACACAGTCTGATCTCCTAAACACAGGGACACCAGGGTGATACGCTTCTATACACACACCACACAGTCTGATCTCCTAAACACAGGGACACCAGGGTGATACGCTTCTATACACACACCACACAGTCTGATCTCCTAAACACAGGGACACCGGGGTGATACACTTCTATACACACCACACAGTCTGATCTCCTAAACACAGGGACACTAGGGTGATACACTTCTATACACACCACACAGTCTGATCTCCTAAACACAGGGACACCAGGGTGATACACTTCTATACATACCACACAGTCTGATCTCCTAAACACAGGGACACCAGAGGGATTTTCTACTCTGAAAGAAGAGTACACCCCAAAAGGGACCTTTTGGGAGGTATGATTAACTATTCGTACCTTTTATATAGTCCCTAATAAAATGAACATTTGAGAACAAATTATCCCAGGAAAAGCTAGAAAAAGTTGTGTATTTATTCCTCTCTCTTTTTTTTTTTAATCAAACGAAATGTTGCGTTATCCATATAAATGCGATAAAAGCTCCCCTTAGAGCTGCAATCTGGTCTTGAGACTGGACGGATGCAGCGAGGGACAAACTTCAGTAAGTAAATATAAGGAAAACCCTTCCCTTCTTGACGGAGCAGGACAGGATTTTCCTTTTGCTTATTGAAGATTGTCCCTCGCCTCCCTCCAACTGGATCAGACTGAGAGGCAGCGTGACGTGGCCAAAAGGGGAGGGGGGATCCTTTCCCCTTGAATATCTTTTGAAATACAAACATGTAAGTAATTAAACATAGCGCTTCATGTTATAAAAACCATATAGAAGACTCAGAGCTAAACTTTAATATAGACATTACTATCCCTTTAAAGAGATAATATTGTCAGAAATTATTAAAACCCAATCTTGTAGCTATTAAAAAACAAATCTAAATACCCCCAGTCCTATCTCCATACCTGGGAACTCTCTGGATGTGCCCCAGAGACTCCGGTTCTGACAGAGCTTTTACCGGGTCTCCGGGGCAGAGGCTGAGTCCTCCGGATGTGGGGAGTGTCTATTGAAACTCCGCCCACTTCCGCTGTTTCTCCCGCTGTTCCTCCTTCCCCAGCCTTCTGTGTGTCACCTTTAAGCCCTGCACCCCCAACTCGCATCAAGTCACGCCCCTTTTTGACGCAATTCACTTAATTATTGTCACCCCCTGCTGCACAAGAGGACTCCCCTCCGGGCAGACCTCGATTGGAAGTTCCCAGGTATGCCTATCTCTCAAGCAAACTTTGTAGACCATTCCATTGAAGTAACTCTTTTTATGTCTCTCGATCTCGGCTCTGCTGAAGAGCCTCCACTTATCTAGTGACCGGATTCCCCTGCAGTCCGCTAGACGCTGACATCAGGGAAAAGGGAGGGAGGGGGAATCTTTCACTGCGATTATCTCTCAAACCGTAAATGTTTGAGAGATAGGACTGGGGGGGGGATTTAGATTAATTTTTTAATAGCTACAAGATTGGGTTTTAATAATTTCTGACAATACTATCCCTTTAAGTGCTTTCTTTGTGCATGTATTGTTATAGGCCATGGGTGGGCAACCTTTGACACTCCAACTGTTTGGGAACTAGACTTCCATCATCCCCAACCAGCCAGTGTCTTGACTGGACATGATGAGAATTATAGCCCTTAAACAGCTGGAGTGTCAGAAGTTGCCTATCCCTTCTCAAAGGCTAAGAATATTTTTATGCTAAGTAACACTGGGTGGTGCTTGGGGGGTGGGGTCTTGGGGGGAGTGGGTGTGGCTATAGGTGGGGCCTCTTTGGATGCCTTTGCCTAAGGGTCCCTCAGCAATGCAAGGCAATGCCTTACACACCTCTCTAACCTGAAAAGGGTTAATCTAGAAAAGAGCTCAGTGTAAAACACATCTGCTGTGTTAATCCAGAACTGAAATTTCAGGGTTTTTTTTTTTTTTTTTTTTTGCTTTAATGAGAATTTCTTCCTTGGGCTTTGCACTGAAGTGTGACTAGATGATACCATCAACTTGCAATTCAATTATTGCAGAGTCTTTTCCCCATGACCTACATTGTCCCTGTTCTCAGGAATTGCCACGCACAGTCCCAACGCTGTTGTGATAGGATTAGCTCCAGACCACTTCAACTATGAAACCATGAACAAGGCCTTCAGGTAGGTCCTGGCTCTGAATCCATTTTTATGTTTTATTCTATAATAAGCTGGTTACTTTTTAACAGCTGAAATAGTTATTTTCCGCTACAGGAACTTAAACTGTCTCAGAATGCTCAGAGTTTGTAGGATACCCCCATTCTGAAACAGTCTAAGGTAGTAGTTCTCCACCAGGATGCCGTGCCAAGCGGTGTGCCCTCGGCACCAGTTTAGCTTTCCACTGTTTTACTGTTAAAACTTTGACAAAAAATGTGAATATTGTGTTTCAAGTTTATATGTATGGAAATTGTTATGCACGATATGTTAGTTTTTGTGATTCAGAATCTGAGAATATCTTAAAGGGATAGTAATGTTTCATAATAAAAGCAGCTCTAATTAATCATCATAGTATTTGAGTTGCAGTTCCAGAGTAATTCAATGACAAAGTATCCCCCTCCTGTCCCTTTTACTGATGTAACACTGCTCAGCCAGATCAGAAGGGAGGTGCCCAGGTAGACTGCAGAGAGGGACAATCTTCAATTAAGATAAGAGAAAAACCTGCAGGGCTTTCATTGTTCTCATGGGAAGAAGATTGTCCCCTTCTGTTATCTGTCTGGTCTTACAACCAGATTCCACATCTGAGAAGAGATGACTTACACTAGGTAAAAGGGGCAGGAGGGGAAACTTTGCTTGTGAATATCTCTTAAACCATAAAGGTTTGAGAGATAAGACTTATATCGTTCTTCATGTTTTTTTAATGCCTACAAAATAAAATAAATATAAAATTAAGTATTACTATCCCTTTAATTTGTAGGTAAAAGACTGGGGCAGAGGCAGATGATGGGCTTATCAGGTTTGCCACACTGCTGGTTTGATAGCACCAACCAGGGGCGGATTGTAGGGGAATACCAGCCCAGGCATTTATTTTTTTTTTTAAAGCAGCCCACTAGCTGCACCAACGTCCCTATCGATGCCCCCTTGTGGTCCCTGTGCGGCATGGGAGAGCAGGCGCCAGGATATCATGTCCTATCCTGGCGCTCTGCGTTAACCCTTTGAGTGCCAGAGCGGTATGCAACGCATTGGAATGCAATGCGTTGCGTACCCCTCTGGCACTCAAAGGGTTAACAAGGAACGCAAAGGCTGTCACAGAGTGTGCCTGTGCCAACACAGACCTCTCCTTGAAAATATCGTGGGACGGTGAGGTGAGATCCTCTGATCTCCCCCACCGGCCCATGATCTAGCGGCTGACCGAGGGATGCCCAATCTACCTGATAGGACAATCCACCCATGGCTCCAACTTGTATGATTAGTAGTACCAGTCCAGAGGTGCAGCTCCAAGTCAGTCTTTGGAAACAGTGAAACAAAGTGACATATGAAAACACCAAGAGCACAGTGACCTGTCTGAATCACTGCTGAATGCAGGTAGGAAAGATGAATTTAGTCATGGCGCATAAGGGTAGAAAAATGTGAACGTTTATTTGCTACCTCAGTTGGAGCTTAGCAGAGTACAAGGGGAAACAATATTACTGTGTCCACTGACACATTTCAGGCCTACCTCTGCACTTTCAAGGGGACACCCTATTACATTGTCCACTGATGTGTTTCATGTCTAACTCGCCATTTTGAAGGGGAAACCTATTAACGTGTAAATTGATGCATTTCATGCCCACCTCAGGGTTTTCAAGAGGAAACCCTATTAATGTGTCCACTGACGCATTTCAGGCCTACCTCTGCACTTACTAGGGGCAACCCTGTTATGCCTTGTCTACCCTTTCTCCATATCTGTAGTTGTTACAGTTATTTTAGTGCAGGGAGGTTCATATCAGAAGAACAATAGATTTTGATAAGTCATTTTATGCTTTTGGCACCCCTTGTGGTAGTGGAGTGTTATTTCTCTCAAGAGAGGAGCTGGTAATAATTGCACTAGGAAATTCCATAGTTTTCAAAGGGTTCAGTACCTTTGAAGGAATAGAAATGTAAAATAAAAATGCATTTATTTGCATTTAGCTGCAACTTCTGGAAACATTTGTGTGCACTGGGCTAGGGGTAGAAACGCAAGTTACCCCTCTTTTGATGTGGGAGTTGGCATTCAAAAATGGTATACCTTTGTCTGCTTATTATTCTTGTCTGTAGTTGTTAAAGCCTTGTAGGTTTGTCATATAAGGGAAGCAAGATAAGTGACATACTGTGGTCTGTGCAGTTTCGTGGTCCGGGCACGCTCTACAACAGTGTTTCTCAACTCCTGCCCTCAGGACCCACTAACAGGCCAGGACTTAGGGATTTCTCTGCTAGAGCACAGGTGTGGTGATCAGAGGCTCATTCACATTGATTAACTCTCCTGTGCTCTAACAAGGAAATCATGTGATCAGAGGCTCATTCACACTGATTAACTCACCTGTGCTCTAACAAGGAAATCATCAAATCCTGGCCTGTTAGTGGGTCCTGTGGACAGGAGTTGAGAAACACTGCTCTACAAAATGTCATCTCAGTGGGGTACATATTTCTCAGGAGGCCATTACCTACCAATCGTTGTATGTGTAAGAATCTTTATGTGACACCCCCTCCTTTTTTTTTTCTCACTATAACATCCAGAGCCGGATCATCCATAATGTCAGCCTAGGCTGCTGCCTAGGGCCCAGAGCAATATGAGGGGCCCTGGCTGCAAGTGATGGGTCACAGACAAAGGCCCTGCTGTTACTATCAGTAACATCTTGTGTCATTTGCCTTTTTTTGTTGAAAAAGACCAGCATCAGCCAGTTGCTCCCACTTTCCTTGAAGTCACAATACCAGTACCTGTTGGCAGCACTCTGTGTCAGAAGCACTGGATCAAGAGATGTGGGGCCCCAAACTGGTACCTTGCCTAGGGCCCTATTGAGCCATAATCCGTCTCTGATAACATCATCATCATCAAATGAACATTTCCTGAAACTGAAATTTTGTATCGTCAATTTTAGTAACATTAAATTTAGTTGAAAAAGTCCACCAAGTTCAACCATGACACCAAAACCCAGAATAATGAGAGTTATATAAGCCTTCCTGGATATCTTTCTGGCATTCAAAGGGTTAAATGTCCTGAAGTTTGGAGGTTTTTGATTTTTTTTTCTTTATACTTGTTTCAAAGTTATAATTTCCATTTGGCCCATTGAGTGCCAGAGGCATGAGCAACGTATTACTGTGGAATGCGTTGCTCACCCCTGTGGTCTTTATAGGGTTAATGAAAGGGTGAATAGTTTTATAGCGGGTTGCCTGGCGTAGGTGTGGTTCAGCACGTAACTGATCAGAGGTGGGACTGTCACACACAGCCAGCAGCTGGCTTTATCAGGCCTGTATCTGTCCTCATGGGGATCATAAAGATCTGCGATCACTTGATAGGAGCTCTATAATTGCTCAGATAGCTGGATAATGAGATAAGGTCCCTTTCTATCTCATTGCAGGTATACCCAGGACCTATCTATAAAAGGCAATTGTCACATTTCACTAAATCCTATGAGAACGACTTTGTTAAAAAGCCTAGGACTAAACTGTGCAAGCTGAAAATGGCTCCTATCATCTCTTTAGGGTGGGTCAGAAAACTGATCCCCCTCGGCCGGAACGTGACCCAAAAGTGTTCGGCTCTCGAACACAAACTCCTGGGTTTCCTGCACAGCCTCCGTATACATATTGTGTCGATCCTGCAAGCCCAATACAAGGGGTCTATGGGGAACTGCATCTCGCAGGACAGACAATGCATTATGAAACTTCAGCGCTGCAGTCCCGTCTCTTTTTTGCTGAAAAATGAGAGAGAACCTCCTTCTTGTCCCGTGTTGGCCTACGTGGGCACATAGTTCAGCAGGGGAGCAGATCTGCAAATAGGTAGCTGTCAGAGAGATAGTTCACCCTTTTCTGATTTCATCCATTAAACTAAAGAGATTGGAAGGGATGGTCTTGCATTGAATGAACGCTGTTCAATGATCAGGAAAAGTCTAACTTCATACAGGTAACATGGCCGTGCAGCATTGTAGAACTGCTCAGTCCAATCAGTTGTGACTGATATTAATGGTTGTTTGTGTCTGGATGTGCCACCGGCTTTGTTCCATGTTGGTATTGACCAAATATGATTGGTTGATGAAAAACATGGGCTGCAATTGACTGGGTTGTTGTGCCGCTAGTTGATCGTGTGAATTATCTGACCCAATAGGCTGCCATTCAGATAGCTAATGAAGATTCGGCAAGCTTTTTTTTTTTCCACTATTTCATTCATGGTTACAGTCACTCATGTAAACATTCCCATAGACAGAAAGCTGATGTATTTTTGTAATAGAAAAAAAAAAAAGAAACACTACAAAACTGGTGGCTATAATGGCGCTCTGCAAGAGCAAGATAAAAATAAAATAAGGCGATAGCACCAGTATACCCTAGGCTTGCAACTATATGCCAACTATTATCCAAAGATTGGTGTGCTAAATCCTACATAGATCACAATATCAATACAGAAGCAAGAGCGCTTAATAAAAGATAATCTATACTAGTCATAGAGGCACAGAGAATAACGAGAGTATGAAGGCTTTTAAGTATCCAAATAACCTTATATTTAAAAAACTATATACATCAGTACAATTGTATCAACAATTCAATTAAAATAGAAATCCAGCAAGCACATAGTTAAAACGGAACCTCAATAGTCAGTCACTGTATTTCAATCTGCATGCATATTGTAGAGATGTAATGCAAGAAGACTCTTCCAAGTCCGACCATCCTATCCTCTCCTCTCCTCCTATATAATAATTCGCTAAAGTTTGTCAGAAGCCGTCATGCACAGTAGAGACGACTGCGCTCAGTGCAGTCATGCACAGTAGAGACTGCTCGCACCGCAGCTGATACAGCTCCCTGCTCCGTATCAGCCGTGGCGCAGACAGTCTCTACTGCACGTGACTGCACTGCGACCGGCCGGCACTGTGGCCCGTGTAACGGGCTCTTCAAATAGTACAGCATAAAAAAAACACTAGTCCAGCGTGCGTACCCCCATCTATTGTCTTCTGTTAACCCCTGATAATGGTTAGTAATTCAAGTCATCACCATAAGACGATGTACTTAGCTGAATTCAGAGTTTCCTCTTCATTGCTTCTCCCAGCTCGTCAAAGCCAGGTAGCTGATGGCCTCAGGAGGTGGACTGTCGGCAGATCTTTAATTCACACATATGCAAGGTCTTAATACACTTGAAAGCAGGCAGAGATCTTACACATCGTCATAAAAGTTCAGTGTTCAGATTATAACAGTATCATACTGTTCTCAGTGCCTCTGGCTAATAGTTTTAACCCCTTAAGGACCAGGAAAATCTGAGGTCGTTTTCACTTAAGGATTGGAGCAATTTTGACTTTTTTGACTGTGTCTTTGTTCAACCATATTTTCTCTTTAATTCCTTTTGTACACCCACACAAATTATGTACTGTTTTTTTAACCCCTTAAGGACCCATGACGGTCCTGCACCGTCATGGGTTGTTATACCCTTAACGACCCATGAAGGTCCAGGACCGTCATGGCTTAAATGATAGCAGAGTGCCTCTGTGCACGCTGCTATCATTAAATCCAGGCTGAGACTGAGCGCTCCGAGACCGGGGCATTCAGTCTCAGCCCTTCTTCCTTCCTCCGGTTCATGCGATCGCCGTATCAGCGATCACATGTACCGGCATAGTGACAGACAGAGGCAGCATGCAAAGCATGCTGTCTGTGCCTGTCTCGTCTGCCTCTGTCTCCCTTGCTCTCAAAGTAAGGGAGACAGAAGTCGACAGGAGACACCTAGTGGTTAAAAAAAATACAGCAGTTGGGGGTATTAACCCCTTCACTGCTGGTGCAGGAGGCTGGCTAAATGCAGGTCAATTTTTGACCTGCAATTTTACACTTTTTTTTTTTTTTTTTTTTAAGCACAACACACTTTTTTTTTTTTTTTTTACAAAAACATTTTTATTTTAAAAAAATATCTATAATTAAACAATATTACAAGTGTGATTGTTGTGGAGCCATGTAATACACTTATATACACCACCAAATGCCAGGGACAAAAAAGTGTCAAAATAGGGTGGGAAAAAGGGACATGGGGATTTTCACCCGGGGGGACAGTGGCCACTTTAAACTGCGCATTTTGTAGGTATGACTGACCGGTCATACCTTTCATGCAGTCTCCATAAAAATGTAACCCTTTGTGGCCAATTGATCCTAAGAGAAAAATCAAAAATGGTGTTTTTTTTACATTTTTTTACCTTTTTTTTTAATTTTAATAAAGTGAATGGTGGGATATCCATATAAATAGGGTATCAAATGAAAGCCCTATTTATGCTTAAAAAAATAGTATATAATTTATGGGGGTGGAATAAAAGACTAAGAGGGAAAACACTGTTGAACAAAGACATAGTCAAAAAGGTCAGAATTGCTCCGGTCCTTAAGGGAAAACGACCTCAGATTTTCCCGGTCCTTAAGGGGTTAAGTACAAGTAGGGTTTTCTTTTGATACCACAATTATATGAATACCTCATTGTTTAATTTGATTTAAATAGAAAAAAAGAGGAAAACATTAAAAAAAACAACATTTTACTTAAATTTTTTCTGTCAGGATTTGTATACTATTAGTTCATTACAAAAAAATACCCTTAAATATATTCATTTGCTTCTCCTGAATATAAGAGTACCCCATATGCCTAGTATTTCAATCCCTTCCTCACATTTACAAGATGGATGCCATTATTTCCAACTTGTAATTTTTCAACAATTGGCATGTGAGCATCATAGCTTAGCTGACGGTGCCAGAGCCAAAAATGTCCCACAAAGGTATATGTTTCTGAAAACTAGACAACATAAGGTAAATAACCAGGAGAATTTTGGAGTTTTTTATGCAGCTATTTTTCCTGAAAAATGTTTCAAAATTGTGGTAATATGTTTTTTTTTCAGTTTTCACACTTAGATTTCAATATTACTTTTGATATCAAGCACGGGATAGTTGAAAATAAAAAAAAATGCAATGATTAGTATTCAGCTCCTTCTTCTGAGTACGGCAATACCCCATATGCATAGGTTTCTCAAGGTTTGGGAGAGCTACAGGGCCCAAATTGGAACATGCCCGTTTCCAGTTTCACACTTTGATTTTTCACAGTTGCATCACTGGTGCCATGTCTCATTTGAGGCTGTGTACCAGCGCTCCACCTTAAAATTTCCCCCCAAAAGTATATATTTTTGGAAAGTAGACACCCAAGGCTATCATTTTATGTACATTTTCACATTTTTTATGCAGCCATTTTAACACCAGTCCCTCCCTGACTGCAGGGAACAGAGTTGTACGACTTTCAGGCGGCTCTCCAGCACAGCCTGATTGCGTTAACTAAAAAAAAAACTTTCACTGAAATGGTCTTCTACGTGTGCTTGGTTTGCAAGAACACGTAGAAGACCGTTTTACTGAAAGTTTTTTTTTTAGTTAACGCGATTGTGGCTCTGCTGCAGAGCTGCCTGATGATCTCTGACTGGATTTCCCTGAGTCAGCTAGAATGCTGACTTCAGGGAAGGGGGAGGGAGAGGGCAACTTTAGAAGCGTTCATCTCTCAAACCATAAAGGTTTGAGAGATGACACTGGGGGCAATATGTTTTTTTTTTTCACTAGGGCTTTACTGTAGGGATTAGTAATACTTAAAGGGATAGTAATACTTCGTTTTAACTTTATTTTATTTTGTAGGCATTAAAAAAACATGAATAATGATATAAGTCTTATCTCTCAATCCTTTATGGTTTATGAAATATTCACAAGCAAAGTTTCCCCTCCCGCCCCTTTTACCTATTGTAAGCAATCTCTTCTCAGATGTGGAATGCAGTCCATAGACCAGATAACAGCAGGGGACAATCTTCTTCCTATGAGAACAATGAAATCCCTGCCCCCCTTGACAAGTTTTTCAGGTTTTTCCCTTATCTTAATTGAAGATTGTCCCTCTCTGCAGTCTACCTGGGCACCTCCCTTCTGATCTGGTTGAACAGGGGGGGGGATACTTTGTTTGCAAATATCTCTTAAACCATAAAGGTTTGAGAGATAAGACTTATATCATTCTTCATGTTTTTTTAATGCCTACAAAATAAAATAAAGTTAAAACAAAGTATTACTATCCCTTTAAGTATTACTATCCCTTTAAGGTGGTTTGCTTCCCATTATATTTTGATAGTGGTAGATCTAAGAAGGGATCTGTTTTGAAAAATAAAAAAAACAGGATATTTCAAAGGGGGAAAAGTGGCCAAATAATAAAATAAACTTTACAGCACTACTGCATTGTGCCAGAGTGGTATTGCTTGAAGCAGCCACCCATGCAGAGGCCAGGTTTGAAAGGGCAATCAGGACAGTAAGTGGGGGTTTCTCTCCGTATTCCCTTGCTGTAGCAAACCCTGCAGTGCTTTTGTGGGTTTTTCTTTTGGAGGGTTGGGGAGATTTTATAAATAAAATGTACTACCTCGGGTTTTGGTGTAATTATTTCTGTTGCCCCTTCAAACAAGAATTGGGAAATAAGATGGAGCTGATACTGCAGAAAACTAAGTTTTAGAGTGGGGTTTGCCAATTTGGAAATCAAAGAAGAATTGTTTACTGCAGTCTGCATCATGTAAATGGCAACCTTTTTGTACCATGCCCTACACTTTCTCATGGTGAGGTACGGCTGCATGAGTTGATCACACAGATCAACTCCCCCCATGTTCTTGTTGTAGTCTCTGATGCAGACTGGCTTTCTTAGTACCCCCCTTCTGCCACGAACAGAGACTGCCACAGTTTTGTCCTCATGCATGGTGGAAAGCATGTAGTCATCTTTTCTGTCCTTGAACTTACCTGCCAGCAGCTCTTTTTGGCACAAAGCTGAGGACGTCCCGGTTTTTAGTTTTTTTTCTACAAGTTCTTTGGGCATCTCCCTGCAGTTGCGCCTGACAGTGCCACAGGCCACGGTGTCAAAATAAAAAAGTGACTTAAATAAAAGGGGGCTGGTGTAGTAGTTGTCAACATATAAATCATATCCTTTATTTAATAAGGGGTAAATTAGATCCCAAACTATTTTCCCAGAGATTCGGGGAAACCAGGAGGGCCAAGTTGGCTGTCCTTGCCATCGTAAATTTGAAAAGCCTGGGTATAGCCTGTGGCACTTTCGCACAATTTATATAATTTAGTGCTGAATCTGGATCGCTTGGAGGGGATGTATTGCTTGAACCCTTACCTGCCTTTATATTTCATAAGGGATTCATCTATACTTATGTGTTTTTTTGGGGTATATACTTGGGCAAACTTTTCCAGTAAATTATTTATTACGGAGCGAATTCTGAATAGTCTGTCACACTGGGGGTGTTCTTTTGGGAGGCACAGGGAATTATCGCTAAAGTGCATAAAGCGCAAAATAATTTCTTACCTAGTCCTGGTCATTGTTATGGCGAATATAGGGGTATCATATATGGAGTTTTTATTCCAGTGGGATCTAATACTTGGTTTTTTTTTTTACTATTCCCATTGTCATTGTTAGGGCCCAGAATTTCTTAAATTCTAAAAGGTCTGTGGGTTGCCATATTTCTTCCTTGGAAACAAACGCTGATGGGTTGGCGGCAATATATTGTGCTGCATATAAATTTGTTTGAGACACAAATTCCTTTCCCCCCAAATTTCTTCCCCCAAAAATAAATCAAAAAACTGAACATGGGAAAATCCTGCCACAACCACCTGAATTCCTGGGTTGTCTGTGAATTCAGGAATTTGTGGACATAAATTGGCTGGTGATACCCATTCTTCAGCAGGAGTGGCAGTACTTGCAGCAGATCTTTGGGCAGCTCTTTGGGAAGTTGCTGGGGCAGCTTTTTGGGGCATGTGCTGGGGCAGCTCTTGGGGCAGATGCTGGGGCAGCTCTTGGGGCAGTTGCTGGGGCAGCTCTTGGAGCAGTGCGTCTTTTTTTTGACAGAAGGCCCTGCATCATCACTAGACCTGCTCTCACTCTCAGAAAACTGAGTGATGTCAAAGTCTGACGCAGTGTCTGTGGGTTCTGAGTCAGACGACAAAAAGGAATATGCCTCTTCTAAAGTGTACCTCCTCTGCATCGTATACACCTCCTCTAAACTAAATAAATTACTAACTTCTATACCTAACTATACCTAACTCTCACCCCAAACGGTCACTATTCCTATGATACATTTTTTTTGTAATTTTTTTTCCCTATTCTACTCCTAAACCTAAATCTCTCCCTAAACATTATCCTAACACACGTATTCCCTGAACCTACCCAAACCAACTACCTATCTAAACTAGCTTATAATATAAAATAATTTTTTTAACTAAAATAAAATCTTTTTTTTCTTTTTTTTTTTTTTCTACGCTACCCCTAAACCTAAATCTAACCCTAAACCTTACCCTAACCCACCTATTCGTTGGGTGGTGTAGCCGCATATTGAGGGTCTTAATAACAATACCCTAAGCGCTATACTAGTCACTATCTATTCAGCAATATGACCTGTAGTTAAACAGATACGTGGGATCAAAGACGATTAGGCAGTGTGTACTAGCTGCTCATTTTCTGTGATACGAAGTAGCAAGTTAGTCAGTAGTCTGTTATATTTAAGAATTCATAGGGTGAGACTGCGTCGAGGCATCCAACCTATTTAATGAGTTGGATGTCAGGGACAATCAGGCTACAGGTACTATCTTACTGAAGAACATACAAATCTATTGTTTTGAGTGCCAATAGCTAATCTGCAATATGGCGAATACCACGAGGAAGGTAACTTAGCATTTGGTCTCTAGATCGACCAAGTAGTTTTCTGTCCAGGGGATTGAATTAATCAAGGTCAATAGGGAAGCAGGGCACCTGCAGTATATACGAAAGGTAAACTCTGTGTTTAAACTAATTTATGTATTTATAGAGACATGTGATACATTATTCCGGAGCACAGTAATAGTGAGTACTGATAATAGGAAATTGCATCTATGTAACCTGAGATCCCACTAATCCAATATAGCAGGGCGCCTGCAGTTATCCCTAAACTACTTCATCTTAGACGATTTAGACCTGTACAAACAAAATGGATTTATAAAAAACTTCAACTACTTGGTCTCCATAGAATTTTCTTTCAGATACTATACTGGCTACAGAATAGGCTATCACATATTAAGAAGCCATTGTATTGCTGTCATATATATTTTTTAGCGTGATAGATAGTAAGCACATTTAGGCTGCACTATGTTTTTAAAGGAGACACGTCACTGTTGATGTCACCCAAGTCATTAGTGTTTTTAACTTTATTAATAAAGGATATATTTTAGTATATAAGACTCCCGATCTAATACTGAACTGGTCTCTATTAGGGGGACTGTGAGGGGGTGGTCTATCCTATGGCTGGACAGGACATTTCCCTATCAGACAGTGGGATGTCTGCATTTCTCCCCAACTCTCTTTCTTCCTTTGTTGTTTGAATTAGGAAACCATTATTCCCAGCTAGCACAGAGAGAGTTCTAACGAGCACTGCTCAGAGACATTTCACTCTGCAAGTTTTGAAATTTCTGGAATTGAAGTAGTCTCAGAGATAAGTAATCAGAGGAGAATGGCTGTGGCCGCGAGACAAGATGAACAGATAATACAGATTATCATAAACTAATAATAGATCCATCGTCTGTAACTTGTTCAGCATTCCCAAAGAGTTACATTGTACCTAATGTCACTTTGAGATAAATTTAGTTAAAGTGGAAGTTTCACCTTAATTCAAGTTGGCATATTGGAAAACTGCATGAAAAACTATCTATATGGCATGTAAGCCAAAAGACCAGCAAATGTACAGTTAAAGTCCCCAAAAAAATATCCTGTAAACGTCAGCTGCACTAAAAAAACACTTAATGTGCTTAATGTTTCCTCCCCTTTGTGCCTGACTAGCTGTAAAGCTGTCAGAGGCAGAATCCAGTCGCCTGACTGTAGGCGGCTCTTCAGGAGACCTGTCATCTGGATATCTAACTATAATTACTTCATCGGTATGGTCTACAAAGTGTGCCTGGCTTGAAAGCACACTTTGTAGACCATTCAGATGAAGTAATTATAGTTAGATATCTAGATGACAGCTCTCCTGTAGAGCCGCCTTCTGGTCCCGGAAGCAGGATCTCATGACGACGTCCGCTATACAGCGGACGCATGAGAAGGGGGAAGGAGCGGAGGTCTTTATTTTATTACATCTCTCAAACCATAACGGTTTGAGAGAAAGGATTAAGCACATTAAATGTTTTTTTACTGCAGCTACCATTTAGAACATACTTTTTTTGGAACGTTACTATCCCTTTAAAGAGATATTCACCTTCGTTACCATATGCTAATGTATGCTAATTGCGGTACCAGTGACATTGTCACATGCTAATCAAGCTTGCCATGATGTTTCATGTGCTAATGAAGCCTTTTCAATGATGTCATATGCTTATGAAGGTTTGAACGATGTTTCATATGCTAATTCATCCCTGTGCTGCACCAGGAGACTTTCACTTTTCACAGAAATAAGTGTGAATATGTCCTAAACTAGACATCTGCTGGAATATTGGTTAAAATGACAAATATGCAGTTTTGAATGAAGTTTTCAAATATGCAAACTTAAACTAAGGTGAAAGTTCCACTTTATTCTGAAGGAGGATTAAAAGCCTATATTCTGTGCTCACCATTTATTTGTAATCAAGGGTGTAACTACAGGGTTTCCTATTGATGGCTGCTCCCAGGCTCAGCATCCTGGGGGGCCCACAGCCTCTGCACCTTCATGCTGGTGTGCGCTGCGGGTAATTAGAGAGATAAGAACATCTTACCTAATGGGCCCTCTGAAGTCTTTGCCTCCTCTGGTACAGATCTGTAAATTGTCCTGTCCTGTCCCAGTGCAGAGCGTCATAACTCAGTGCTCTGTATCATTATGCCATGTAGGGACCAGGAGGGAGAGCTGATTTAGAGTGGATCCCCAGGGATGAGGCCCCCGTCCTGTCAAGGACAAGGTAGGCCAGTGGGACAAGGCCTCAGCAATATTCTCACCTCCAGGAGCAAGAGAGGGGATAAAAAAGGGGGGATTCAGAGGTGGGGAACTGAGAAATAACATACTGGGAGTGAGAGAGGGCAGGGTTGATACTGGGGTAGAAAGAATATGGGCTAATGGGTAGAAAAAGTGGAGACTTGGGGAGCAGGGCGTCACATGACTAGAGGAGAGGGGGCATGTGGAATATATATAATATAACACACTGATGGAAGAGATAATCTCATTACAAAGTGACTCCACTGTGCTATAGAGGTTCTGAAGTTTTAATTTTAGGTTTGGTGGAGGCACAAATCATTCAGATGTACTCAGGTGGTAAATAAGTCCTGAAGCTTTATATCTCTGTTTGGTGCTGGCACGAATGATTCAGATTTGCTCCTAAATTCAGAACTACAGTGGTGTACGTGTGTGTGCATATGTTTGTGTGTGTGCCTATGTGTCTGCCTATCCGTGTATGTATGTATGTATGTATGTATGTGTCTGTGTGTGTGTGCCTATGTGTCTGCCTATCCGTGTGTGTATGTATGTATGTATGTATGTATGTATGTATGTATGTATCTGTGTGTGTGTGTGCCTATGTGTCTGCCAATCCGTGTGTGTATGTATGTATGTATGTATGTATGTATGTGTCTGTGTGTCTCTTTGTATGTGTGTGTGTGCATATGTATGTCTGTGTGTGTCCATGTGTCTGTGTGCTTGTGACTGTGTGTCTGTGTGCATATGTATGCGTGTGACTGTGTGTGTCTTTGTGTCTGTGTGTGTATGTATGTATGTATGTATGTATGTATGTGTGTGTGTGTGTGTCTCTGTGTATGTGTCTGTGTGCATATGTATGTCTGTGTGTGTGTCCATGTGTCTGTGTGCTTGTGACTGTGTGTGTCTATGTGTCTGTGTGCATATGTCTTTGTGTGACTGTGTGTATGTGTCTGTGTGCATATGTCTTTGTGTGACTGTGTGTATGTGTTTGTGTGCATACGTATTTGTGTGACTATGTGTCTGTGTGCATATGTCTGTGTGTCTATGTGTGTATGTGTCTGTGTGCGTATGTCTGCGTGGGAGTGTGTCTGTATGCATGTTTGCATGTGACTGTGTGTGTTTCTGTGTGCATATGTCTGAGTGTGACTGTGTGTGGGTCTGTGTGCGTATGTTTGCATGTGTGTGTGTATGTTTGCAAAGCATTGCAATGCTTTGGATACCTCTTTGGCACTCAAAGGGTTACAATTCATTTGTGTTAACTCTTTACTATTTCCACCAGTATCTACTACCTTTACCGTAGAGTTGATTTGTCATTTATGTCCAATAAGGAATCTTTCTTTTGGGCAATTGGAATGTGGCAATGGTGCCACCATGTTCCAGTCATGCCGCCATGTTCCAGTCACCTGTTCTGTCGCTGGCGGTGGTGACTAATAACACGGGAATGTCAGCCGATTGTGATGTGGGCCGCCATTGTTTGGATCCCTACATTGAGCTTCTCTAAAGATTTAATTGGTTGTGTAATAGCGTCATAGCTGCCCCATAGGATCAGTGCAGATTGTCTCTGCTGCATTCTGAGTTGAACACAGTAATGGTGCAACGTGCTGCTTTCTGCTGCACTGCAACTGGTGATATCCATTTATGTAAACAGCTGACTTGACAGCAAGTTGTGTTTGGGGGCATTCGGTGCAGCCTTAGAAATGTTATGCTAATAGAGCCTGTGTGAAAGGACCCTTAAGGTGGGTAATTTTGGGGGCAAACCAACCAAAGAAGTGATTGATACCATTTTAGCGTGACAGTTGGTTACAATGCAGGTAGATTGTTGGCAATGGCTTACATTTTTTTTTACAGTCCACTGGATCTACAAAGTGCACCTGGCAAAGGTTGGACTAGATTGACTTCTCAGCCTCATCAGCTATGTTACTGTGTTAAAGGAACACTAAAATGCCCCAGAAAATCTTTATCTTGTTTTATAGATTTCAAAAAAAATAAATTATGTGGCGCAAATCCTATCTCTCAAACCTTTATGGCCGACAGCAGAGCCGCAGTAGCGATATTGGAAAATAATTACTTCATTGGAACGGTCTACAAAGTGTGCTTGGAAACCAGGCACGCTTTGTAGACCGTTCCAATTAAGTGATTATTTTCCAATATCGCTATTTCGGCTCTGCTGCAGAGCCGCTGGCTGGTCCCAGGACCGGGATCTTCTGCTGTCAGTAGAGCGCTGACGTCAGGAGAAGGGGAGGGGGGAGCTTTAGATGTGAATATCTCTCATTTGTGTCCCTTTAAGTGCACCAGTGGGGACAAATCACAGTACCCCAAATTTCCATTGATTTTAACCAGTGCTTTTAACCCTTTCAATACATAGCAATACATTGGTGACATCTGTAGGATTCTGATTGTGAAAAGTCCCATTTAAATCAGTGTGAGTTTTTAATTTATAACTTATCTTGCAATTATAAATCAATAATAATTATCTGCTCCAGAACTGCATCACTTTTTTGTAACTCTTAATTCTAACGCTGTAAGAGCCTGTAGAACACATGTACGACAAGTATGACAACTTTACTTTATAGAAAAGGTGCATGGAATAATCTCCAGGTGGAATTAGAAGGGTCCAAATTGTAGGAACCTAACTGGCAACTATGGGAATCAAGCTCCAAATCCATAGCTTATAGGGACAGTAGCACTTAATATCTATCTAATATCTATTATTTTCCTGAGTAAAACAAAGGGTACTCCCACTGCTGAGGGGTGTTTTATTCAAGATTTATTGCAACTCAAATCTGATTTTTTTTTTTTTAGGAGCAATATCTCAATGGCCTGAAATGTTACAGTGGCGCTGTTGCTACACCATCCTATTGAGTTTTATGATCAACTGACCAGAGCTGCCCATAGGATGGTATAGCAACAGCACCAGTGTAACATTTCAGGCGATTGAGATATTACACCTAAAAATATCACATTTAGCTTTAATAACTCTTGAATAAAGCTGGAGTACCCTTGTTTTACTTAATAACATAAACTCTACAGTAAAAAGGATATTACTTATTAAAGGGATAGTAATACTTGCAAATTACTAATCCCCATATTGTAGCTTTGTTAAAAAGAAACTTATTGCCCCCAGTGTCACTGAAACAGTCTTCTACATGAGCTTGGTTTGCAAACACACGTAGAAGACGTTTCAGTGAAAGAATTACTTTATATAAACGCAATCTCGGCTCAGCTGCAGAGCCGCCTGATGCACATAAGACTGTCGTACGACAGCTTCCCCTGCAGTCACCGTTCAGTCAGGGAAGGGGGAGGGAGGGGAGAACTTTGAGCGCTATCATCTCTCAAACCATAAGGGTTTGAGAGATGACACTGTGGGCAATAAGTTTCTTTTTAACAAAGCTACAATATGGGAATTAGTAATTTGCAAGTATTACTATTCCTTTAAGTGTTACTACCCTTTAAAAGTCTGCCTTGGTCTCTATTTCTGCCTTTGCAGATCTCTGTGATCTGCAGGGCTGGGTGATGTCAGCTCTTGGTGCTTCTGGGTGATTTCTAACCTCTCTGAGAAGTCCATTGCCAGAGAATTTCCCAACATGTGGCCTCAGTGGAGAGTATATCAATAGTGTTTACTCTCCCTGAAGCATCGATGTGATTTTACCAAGATCAAGGAGATCAGAATGAAGAACGAAGAGAGTATGGCAGAGTTTTAAGTAATGGGAACTCGGTTCTCGTAGCTTTCAGGTAAGTTCCTACAGTTATAATGCCCCTTCCCCTGAGCTTTAAAGGGCAATTATTGCATTTTGCTAAGTCTTTCATGCTCCAGTTTCAGATGGTGTCTTCTTGTTGTATAATTTATCTTTTTGTGGATAGTAGCGCTGCTTATCATGTAGGGGAAATGGCAGTGAAATCACTGACCTGCCCAGCTGTGGAAGTTCATCCTTGTATCCCGATAACATGAAAGAGAAAGGTAACAAGGAATTATAAGGCAGCAGCAGGCTCATCAGTCACATAGAAAAACACAATTGGAATTGAGCAGAAAAAAATAAGAGCTAATTTCACCTGCAGATCCAGGGGTGATAAGATAAGGACTGCTGGAAGATTAGATAAAATTGTGGGTGGTGAGCTCCATCATGGTATGTGCTGCCTATGGTCTCTGTGAACTCACCAGCATTCAGCCGCCCGGTTATAGAGTCCTTATCCGCAGGGTTATATGCGTAGAGACAAAAATAAGCAATTCTGGGGAAAACTAATTGTGCCACAGCGGTAAAATAAACATTCCTAAAATTTCCACTGATTTAACCCCTTAAAGCAGAACTATCACCTAAAACCAAAGTTTTACCATGCGTTCTAATGTTTAACCCGACATTAGTGCTGTGTGTGTGTGTGTGTGTGTGTGTGTGTTCTTCAAGTCACCTGGTAGTGGAGATATTTGCCCTGCAGAATCGGGCACTTCCACGTTCTACAGTACCCTGTACCGTCTCAGGACTTCCCAGCTGCCCCAGGGAGCACGTTCACGCTGCCATTCAAAGCTCTATTTCTGTGATGTAGCGTTACAGCAAACTCCATCTACAGTGCTACTGAGGTTGTATATAGTTGTATTACAGGTTGCAACCTCAGTAGCATTGTAAACGGAGTTTGCTGTAACGCTACATTACAGAAATCCGGCTTCAAAGGGGAGCATGAACACGCTCCCTGGGGCAGCTGGGAAGTCCTGAGAGGTCATGGAGTCCCGCAGAACGCGGAAGTGCCCGATTTTGCAGGGCAAATATCTCCACTACCAGGCCACTTAAAGAACACACACACAGATCACTATTGTCAGGTTTAATACACATGGTAAAACTTTGGTTTTAGGTGATAGTTCCGCTTTAAAGGGATAGTAATAACTGTCAGAGTTATAGTTCAAGAGTAATTCAATGACAAAGTATCCCCCTCCCGCCCCTTTTATTGATGTAACACTGTTCAGCCAGATCAGAAGGGAGGTGCCCAGGTAGACTGCAGAGAGGGACAATCTTCAATTAACATAAGGGAAAAACCTGAAAAACTTGTCAAGGGGGCAGGGCCTTCATTGTTCTCATAGCGAGAAGATTGTCCCCTTCTGTTATCTGTCTGATCTATGGACTGCATTCCACATCTGAGAAGAGATGTCTTACACTAGGTAAAAGGGGCAGGAGGGGAAACTTTGCTTGTGAATATCTCTCAAACCATAAAGGTTTGAGAGATAAGACTTATATCGTTCTTCATATTTTTTTAATGCCTACAAAATAAAATAAAGATTAAACAAAGTATTACTATCCCTTTAAAGCATCTCCAATTAATCTTCATAGTGTTTGGACCTTGGAGAGTGTTATTTCAATAGTCAGAGTTGTAGTACAAGAGTAATTGAATGATAAAGTATCCCCTCCCACCTCTTTTACCTAGTGTAAGTCACCTCCCCCCAGATGTGGAATCTGGTCTCTTGACCGGACAGATCACAGCAAGGGACAATCTTCTTACTGTGATCATAAGGAAAACCCCGCCCCCCTCCCCCCTTGACAGGTGTTTCAGGTTTTTCCTTATGATCACTGAAGATTGTCCCTCTCTGCAATCCATCCGAACAGTCTTGCTGCTCTGAGGTGAGCAGTGTTACATCAGTAAAAGGGGAGGGAGGGGGATAATTTATCATTCAATTTCTCTTGAACTACAACTCTGACAGTATTGAAATAACACTCTCCATGGCCCAAATATTATGATGATTAATTAGAGCTGCTTTTATTGTGAAACATTACTATCTCTTTAATTTACTGTTTTGGGTGTACCAGTTCCATATCTTGCTCAATTTGGTCCTTGGACTCTGACACCTTCCTTTTTTCGCCCACTGAACCAGCCTACCGTCCATTTCCCTACTGTCTTGATTCGCGCCTTCTGTTTGCATTGTTAATCAGGGTGGTATGAGCCAGAGGCTGTAAAAGGAATGGATTAAGGAGAAGCTAGGAATGTGGAGACATCAAAAAGGTTTTATTGCTCTGGCATTTAGCAGTTCCAGTATCAATGTGTGACCGTGACAGGATCTCATTTAACACTTTGAATGCCAATGGAATGGGCAACACATTGAGACGCGATGCATCTCCCAGCCATCTGGCTCTCAGAGGGTTAATTGTAAGGTCGCCGCAGATATGTGCTTTTTTATTTTATTAGTGACAAAGATTATTTTTATTTACATTGTACAACTCCGTGCTAATCACATTAACAGGGTGAAATTAATATTATCTTTTATTTATAAAGTGCCAGCATATTCTGCACCAAAACCGGAAGCCTTAATTTGATGACAGATAAGCAGCGATTGGCCCATCTGCCGGTTTCTCTAATTAAAAACCTCAGAATTATGAATTCCTCAGGGTAACATTATGTCTGTGCAGGAGTTCTTAAAGGGACAGTAATACTTCCAAATTACTAATCTGCATATTGTAGCTATGCTAAAAAGAAATGTATTGTCCTCAGTGTCATCTCTCAAACGAGAGATAATAGCTTGCAGAGTTCCCCCCTCCCTCCCCTTTCCCTGAAGTCAGCGTTCTAGCTGACTGCAGGGGAAGCTGTGTGTACGACAGTCTTATGTGCATCAGGCGGCTCTGCAGCAGAGCCGAGATTGTATTTATAAAAAATAATTCTGGCACTGAAACGGTCTTCTACGTGTGCTTGGTTTGCAAGCACACGTAGAAGACAGTTTCAGTGAAAGAATTGTTTTTTTATAAACATGATCTCGGCTCTGCTGCAGAGCCGCCTGATGCACATAAGACAGGATATCCCTGCAGTCAGTTAGAACGCTGACTTCAGGGAAGGGGGAACTTTGCATGCTATTATCTCTCAAACCATAAAGGTTTGAGAAATGACACTGGGGGCAATACGTTTCTTTTTAGCATAGCTACAAGATGGGGATTAGTAATTTGGAAGGATTACTATACCTTTAAAGGAACACAGACACATCCTAACAATAGACCCTCCACACTCAATAATCTAGGTGGAAAATCCGAATTTCCACTATTTTGTCTGGGCTGGTTCTTCAAAATCAATCTTTAGGGATAGTAATGTTTCACAGTAAAAGCAGATCTAATTAATCTTCATAGTATTTGAGCCATGGAGAGTGTTATTTCAATACTGTCATTGTTGTAGTTCAGGAGTAATTTTACTGATGTAACACTGCTCACCTCAGAGCAGCAAGACTGCCCAGATGGATCACAGAGAGGGACAATGTTCAATTAGCACAAGGGAAAAACATGTCAAGAGGGGCAAGGTTTTCATTATGATCACAGTAAGAAGATTGTCTCTTGCTATGACCTGTCCAGTCAAGAGACCAGATTCCACATCTGAGGTGAGCAGTGTTACACTAGGTAAAAGGGACAGGAGGGGGATACTTTATCATTCAATTACTCTTGAACTACAACTCTGACTGTATTGAAATAACACTCTCTATGGCTCAAATACTATGATGATAAATTTGAGCTGCTGTTTTTGTGACACATTACTATCCCTTTAATTAGTACTGGATATTGTGACCATGGAAGAGGACATGATACTTTTTGCAGGACTCCAAACTCCTGCTACTGAAGTCTTCTTAGGAAGAGTCCTTGAATCCCACATTAAAGAGTCATGCATGCCTCCATGAATATGATATTTTGTTTTAACTGAATATTTATTTTGGAGAAACAATGGATTCACATGGGGTCATTAGGATTTCCTGCCCATATTTAGGTAAGTTGGAGTTGTTCCTATAAATTCATTTACTGCATCAATCTATGACTGGGTCGGGAGGCTCTTCTATGTGACTGTACAATCTGCTACCATTCACACTAGTATCCTGTTCTCTGTCCCTTCTCGGCCACTATTAGGTTGGCATTGGAAGGGGCCCCAGTCATAGATATCCACACTCACAATGGTTACCTGCTCTCTCTTTCTTCTCAGACATTGATAGGTTGGTGTTGGAAAGAGCCCCAATAATAGCTACAGATACATAGACACACTAACACTGGTAACCTGTCCTCTCTCCCTTCTTGGCCATTGATAGGTAGGAGTTGGAGGGGGCCCCAATCATAGCTACACGTGCAGAAACACACATGTAATGAGGTGCAGACTCTCTCTCTTCTTGGTCACTGGTAGGTTGGTGTTGGAAGGGGCACCAATCATAGACACACACACACTGGTATTGTGTTCTCTCTTCTCTGCCATTGCTAGCCTGGAAGGGGCACCAATCATAGGTAAACATACTCACATTGCTAGCCTGTTCTCTCTCTTCTCTGCCATTGCTAGGTTGGCATTTGAAGGGGCACCAATCATAGGTACAAATACTCACATTGGTAACCTGTTCTCTCTCCTCTTGGCCATTGCTAGGTTGGCGTGGAAGGGGCACCAGTCATAGGTACACACAGAGACATTCACTGGTGTTCTCTCTCTTCTCTGCCATTGCTAGGTTGGCGTTGGAAGGGGCACCAATCATAGCTACACAGATAATCACATTGGTAAACTGTTCTCTCTCTTCTTCGCCATTGCTAGGTTGGCATTGGAAGGGGCACCAATCATAGCTACACAGACACTCACACTGGTAAACTGTTCTCTATCTCTTCTTTGCCATTGCTAGGCTGGCATTGGAAGGGGCACCAATCATAGGTACACATAGAGACACTCACACTGGTAAACTGTTCTCTCTTTCTTCTCTGCCATTGCTAGGCTGGCATTGGAAGGGGCACCAATCATAGCTATCCACAAGGCCCGGTATTACAAAAAAAAAGATGGTTTAGCGCTGGGCCCCGGACCTTTTGTTACTGGATTGGAATACGCCACAGACACGAAGGCCACGGTGGTTGGAAAGCCAGAGAGGACTTTCTTCCTGGAGGCCCTGAGGAGTACCGGGTGCAGTCCGGAGGAGGCCGTCATGATCGGAGATGTAAGTGCCATTTGTGTGACATGGGACATACAAGGTGATAAGAGACACTGAGGCTGATGGATCAAGAAAAACTGGAGTCATTTCAGAGCAAACCTCAGTACAGGTGACAGATATTCCCAGTTAAGTGTGTTTTAACCCCTTGAGTGCTGTGTGTTGGAGACCTCTAGCATTGAAGGGGTTGAAATCTCCACTCAGACCAATAAAAATGTTAGGAATTTGTTTTGTGTCCCCCTCTACTGTGGTGCAGTTAGTTTCCTCCAGAATAACCTCATAGAGCTGAGCTGAGAACAAGAGGTCATCCATTAGGAGGAAAGGCACTTTTGATTAAAACAAAGGCAGGGATTGTTTACAGTAAGGGCGGTAAAGCTATGGAATTCTTTGCGTCAGCATGTTTTGCTTGCAGATAATGCAACTGCTTTCAAAAGAGCAATGGATGCCTATCTAGCACAGAATAATACTGACAATTATAACAGATGACTTCAAGTCTTCAATGCAGATAGGTTGTTGATCCAGAGAACTGTCTGACTGCCATTTGGAGTCAGGAAGGAATTTTTTTTTATACTCACTTGGGGCTAAATTGGAAATGGCTCCAGAGTACTTTTTTTTGCCTTCCTCTGGATCAACAGTGGTGATTTGGCATGGGCTGGACTTGATGGACACATGTCTTTTTTCAGCTTCATCTACTATGTTATTATGTTACTCTCTGTTCCTCCCACTCTCCCCTTGCTCCACTATTACTCTCTGTCACCACCCTCTCCCCCTCGCTCATTGTTCCCCCCTCGCGCTGTGTCTACTCCCTATCACTCAGGCTCCCCCTTCTCTCTCCCTATCACTCAGACTCCCCCTTCTCTCTCCCCACTTCTCACACTGTCTCTCTCTGTGTTATTAGGATTGTAGGGACGATATCGGAGGGGCACAGAATGCCGGGATGCTTGGAATTCTAGTAAAAACAGGTATGATCGGTGAAGCTGTATTGCGGAGATGGACAACGTGAAGCACTCCTGCTGCTGCCAGGCCACAACTCCCATCATCCTCCATCAGCCGTTGGCTGCTTAGGGATAATAGGATTTGTAGACCCCGACAGCTGGAGATTAAATTGACTACCCCTGTATTAATGCATTACTGGCCCTCTAAAAAATACATTTTAAATATCACATTCTTACAGGCGACCTATATAAAGATTATTTGTATGTTATTTCCCCAAAGGTATAATCCTAAACATGCTTTTTAACCCTGTGTGTGACAGAGGGGTACACAGAACATTGCTTTGCAATGCATTGTATACCCCTCTGGGACTCAAAGGGTTAACGCATGTGAAAATTGTCCTGTACAGAGAGCAGTAATGTCATGTTGCTTATATTGTGACACAATGCCTAATGGATTGTAATTAATGCCCACTGCTCTGGTATTCACAAAGGTGGTTATCTTATCTCAGCCCATTTACAGACAATTCTGGACAATCAGTCCTAGAAAGGCAGGAATGGCAGCTCCCCTAGAGCATATGTAAGACTGGATTTTAGGCTTTAGAAAACTGCAAATTGCTACAGATGTTTCATGATGTACAGGATATTTAACCCTTTGCATGACAGAGAGGTTCCTTTTTTGCACTCAATTAATCTTCATAGTATTTGGACCATGGAGAGAGTTATTTCAGTACTGTCAGAGTTGTAGTACAAGAGTAACTAAATGATAAAGAACCCCCTCCCGTCCGTATTACTGATGTAACACTGCTCACCTCAGAGCAGCAAGACTGTCCGGATGGATCACAGAGAGGGATCATAAGGAAAAACCTGTCAAGGGGGGCAAGGTTTTCATTATGATCACAGTAAGAAGATTCTCCCTTGCTACGACCTGTCCAGTCAAGAGACCAGATTCCACATCTGAGGGGAGGTGTTTTACACTAGGTAAAAGGGGTGGGAGGGGGATACTTTATCATTCAGTTACTCTTGAACTACAACTCAGACAATACTGAAATAACACTCTCCATGGCCCAAATACTATGAAGTTAATTGGAGCTGCTTTTTTATGACACATTACTATCCCTTTAAATGTATATAAGCCCAGTTTTAGCATTCTTATAATTGTTTAAATTAGTTTTATTTATCGTTAAAGGAATAGTAATGCTGTATTTAAATCTATTAATACATACTACACAGTTCCTTTTTTCTTTAATTCTCTGTATATGTATTAGTTATTTTTCATTTCATTCTTAATGACATGAGCACCCCCTACCTGCCGTCTTTAAGAACAGTCCCTGAGGCTGATGAATTAAGAACATACACTAAGGTGTGGTAAAGAGATAATAACTTCTCCAATTCCTATATTATTGTACGGATCCCATGAAGAGAGATTTTGGAGTAAACTAATTGTGTTATGGGGACAAATAAAAAAATTCCCAGATTCCTATTGGACATCACTTCTCCAGTGTGATATACTCTCTACTTCCTGATATATTTTACTGCATAGGCCCCATAGAATAACACAAGAAGTGGACAGGAAAGGTATCTGCTGTTTTTCACACCATGCTGCATCTCCCCCTGCAGTATTCTTATGCAAACTGCATCATAAATAACAATGACATTTCTCATTGATTTAACCCTTTGAATGATAAAGTATCCCCCTCCCGCCCCTTTTTCCTAGTGTAAATTGCCTCCCCTCAGATGTGGAATCTGGTCTCTTGACCGGATAGCTCACAGCAAGGGACAATCTTCTTACCGTGACCATAAGGAAAACCCTGCCCCCCTTGAGAGGTTTTTCCTTATGCTCACTGAAGATTGTCGCTCACTGCAATCTGTCCGGACAGTCTTGCTGGTATGAGGTGAGCAGTGTTACATCAGTAAAAAGGGTGAGAGGGGGATACTTTATCATTCAATTACGGCTAGTACTATATTTATATCCTTGAATAGTTAATGTTGGGTATCTGTGAGATCTGGTTAGTTTCTCTTGATAGAGCCCTGATGAAGCTGCTTAGATGGTGAAACGCTCGTCGGGTCTCATGCGTTGGATACCTTTCTGGCACTCAAGGGGTTAATGGCTTCTGCCACTCAATTCCACTTAAACTGGTTCCCCAAAAGGCACCTTTAATACTGGATACTATGTCCACAAAGGCAGATCTGATTCTGTGTTCCTTGACCGCAGGACCCCAAACCCTTGTGATCCTGAGGTCCTGCAGAACGAGTCATGTCCATCTCCGTGGGCTTGATATCCAGTAATAATGTCCGATTACATCAGGGAACCAATACATGCAAAATGTATTCATTGCAGTGTCTGGGCAGATTAACCCCCTAAGAACCGGAGAGCACATGTGTGGCCGGCACTTGAGGACCACAGGGCTTTTTTTTTATGTGCTTCCGGTTCAGGGCTCCCGGAGTGGTGTGCATCCCTGAACTCCATGACGTTCCAGGACCATTACTGGTCCTTAAGTGTCGGACAGCCGTTACAGTCTTGGCACGGCAGTGGTCGTCAAGAGGGTTAAGATAAGTGGTGTGGGGGGATTATAAGGGGGTGGTAATGTTAATTTAAAAGTTAAACTATTTTACCTATAGCTACAACCTGGATTAAATTAGGAAGACCACAACCTTTTTTTATACAGTATTCTCCTTTCTACAGCTTCATTTTTTCAGATTCTTACTATTATGTGTAGAAAACAAATCCCATTTAACCCTTTAAGGACCAGATAGACTACATTCAGGGAGCCGGCACATGTGAGTGATCACGTACCAGCTCACCAAGAGAGAGAGGCTTAAATTGACTGACCTGGTCTAAGAACAGTCAGTTTTACATTCGCGGTGTGATCGCAGCACACCCAAAAGGGTGCTTTGATTAAAAAAACAACATGAGGTACCAGGACTGTTACCGGTCTTTCACGCACGGACTGTGGTGACAGACCTGGCACGTCAACGGTCCTTAAGTGGTGGAAAATGTAGACATTCCAGCATAAATATCATTCAATTTTTTTTTTTTTGTCAACCAGGAAAATACAGAGCAGGAGATGAAGGTAAAATAGACCCGCACCCTTACCTGACATGTGAGAGTTTTCCCCAAGCTGTGGATCATATACTGAAGGAACTGCTATAAAACCCCACCCCTGAGGAACGACAAACCTGAATTGTTTTCTCCAATTCATCTTCTGTTGGTAGATACAGTAATAAATAAATAAATTGTATTTATCAAGTTGTGTTGTTACTTGAGATAAACTAAAAGGTTTTGACCAAAATATAGAAGTATGACTTTTTCTTGTTTAAATAATCATATTTAACTTTAAACGCAGAATTAAATAGTGTAATATTTTTGTTTCGTACATTTATTAGAGGCATGTATCCAAATTCACTAAAACAGAGATTCTAAATATATCCTAATTTCCCTTTCCATATGTAATGCTTTGAAAGTTCACTTTATACATCGCATCATAAATGCAACAATTTGCTCTGAAAAGTCAGAGACTCCTGACAACTATTTGGTCCTAGAAAGTAGGTCAGTATGATCCCTGTGAAGACTGGGGGTCACACCTGCATTCTTTCCAGCTTCTGGTTGTCTTGGCTTTACGTCAGCATGGTCTTCAGAAGAGACTTGTTCTTGGTTCTATTAAATTTCACATCTCAGCTCTTTCTGTCCTTTTCCAGAGGCATGTTGCCTTACTACACAACATACAGATTTTTGTGTAATGGGTAGCTCATGCCCATCTAGTCTTTTGGGATCCCACTCCTCTACTGGATTTGTACCTAGTTCTGTGAGTGCTTCAGAAGGCTTCTGTTGATTCATTGTCTTTCTCCTGGCTATTGTGTCAGTTCGGTGGGAGGCTGAATTTCAGCCTTTATCCTGTAACCTTACTTTCCTGGTCTTCCATTCTGATAGGGTGGTTCTGTGGACTCCTATAGGGTTCCTCCCTGAGGTTGTTTCTGAGTTTCACATTAACCAGGAATTTGTACTTCCTCCTCCCTGTCCAGCTACATCTAATAAGACAGAAGCAAGGGTTTCACCTCTTGGATGTGGTTGGGTGCTTGAAGTACTGTGTTCATTGCACACATCCCTTTTCAGAAATCAGATTTCTTTTTTCACTGTCGTCCAATACAGGTCACTGGTACTTCTGGGAGGCGATTCGCCCCTTTAATAGGCAGGAACAATTATGCAAATGATTGCAGGGGGCGGAGCCTCCCCTCCTACTTAAGCCACCTTCAGGCCAGAGCCACTAGATTGATTTGTTCCTGGGTGCTGTGCACACCAGGTAGAGAACATCTATGCATTCAACTTAGTATTTTGTTATTTTTATTCAAATATGGAATACCACCATTAGGAGGGTGACCATGGCTTTGAATTGCCCTCTTTAAAGTGGCTGGTGCAGCTTCCAGGGATTTTCTGTGGACCTTATGCCCTGAAGAGGGAACAGTTGAGTTAAGCAGCTTCCCTACTGGGGAATTTTCCTCTGGTTTATTCCTCCCTCATCATGGTCACCTGAAGACAGAAGTCCTGCAGGAAAGGTGAGTCACCCATTGAGTGCTGAAGGTCCACTTGTCCCCACAGTGTCCCTTTGCTGGGCTTGTATTTGGGAGTTTGCTTTGCACTCCAGCACTCATAGGGTGTTTTTCATTGCATTCAATGTTTAATGCAGTTTCTGTGGTTTTCTCTGGGTTTGGAGCCTTACATAATGTTTATTTATGTGTTTAATGTATGTTTGGGCACTTTTTAATGTTTTGTTAAACTTTATTAAAAATGGTGTTCCGCGGCTTTCCCGCTTAAACGCTATGGCTCCTTTACTCTCTATGAGATTTCACAGTGTGGGACGTATCTCTGGAACCGCTTGTCATTTTACAGCTAAGCTCTTGCTCTATCATCCGGTATATGTTTTATTAGTGTGGGGCGTTCAGGGGGGCTTCGGGCACTGTTTGGGGTACTTGCATGGGGAAAACTACATTTCCCATGAGCGCCCGGTTCGCGCTCGTTTCTGATTGGCTATCCTGACGGCCGCCATTTTGTGGAGCTCTTCCTCAGCGAGTACACTACGCAGGGACCGAGCCTTCTCTCTCCTTAACAGATTAACCCTTCGCTGGCCAGATAAGTCCGAATTTAGGCATTTCTGGGGTGAAACTTTAATCTTCCACATTTTTTCTGGGTGATAGAGTTTAAAGTGGGGTATATTGACGCTGTGAGCATGTCTACTTCACTGGAGCTAGGGGCTAGACCCAAGTCTAAGGAGGATGGGGGGTCCGCTCCCCCCATGGCGTTTTGCTCCTCTTGTCACATTGGGCTATCTAGCGATAATGCGGGGGATCTATGCCCTAACTGCACTGGTCAAGATAGCAACCCTGGGCTTCCCAGCCATGCTATTGAGCCATCTTGGGTGAGGGAGTTTAAAGCTGCCACTAGGGATCTCAGATCCACTCTTCAACTTTTTCCCTCACAGGTACAGGGGGCTCTCCAGGTCTGGCAGACCCCCACTACAATCAGGACCTCCCTGCCTAAGCCACAGGGTGCTCCTGATGTGTCTGATTCTTCTGAGGAAGAACTCTTGCAGGATTCTGATGCTGAGGAACGCACTGTTATTGAGTCTAACAGGTCCATTGGGGACCCTTATGAATGTGACCCTGAAGTTTCGGCTGAGGGTCTGATTAGAGCTGTGTTGAACACGCTTAACCTTCCTCTGACTCAGGAATCCACTTATGATCCTACTGATGTTTTTCAAAAGAAACCATCTAAGCCTGTTGTTTGTTTCCCAACTAACCCTACTCTTGCCCTTCTAGTCTCTGAGGCATGGAAGAATCCTGATAGATCCTCCTCTGTCTCTAAAAAGTTTGCTAAACTGTACCCTTTTCCTGAGACTGAGCTGGCAAAATGGGTTCATTCCCCCAAGGTGGATGCTCCTGTTTCCAGACTATCCAAGTCTACCGCTTTGGCTGTCTCTGATGCCTCTGCCCTGCAGGATTGGACGGATAAAAAGCTAGAGCTTTCTCTTAAGTCTATTTTTGCCTCCATTGGCACTGCCATGCGTCCATCCTTTGCAGTGGCATGGGTTAATAGAGCCATTGCGGCCTGGACTGAACGACTGACTGAAGCAGTTCGCCAGGATGCACCAGTATCTGAACAGTTGCAGCTTCTTGCTAATATCACTGAAGCTCAGAACTATGTTGCTGAAACTGCCTTTGATGCTGTGCGCATGATGGCGAGGGCCTCCACTGCTTCTGTGGTGGCTAGACGCGCCCTTTGGCTGAAAATTTGGTCTGCTGATACAGCCTCTAAGAAAGCCTTGCTTTCCTTGCCCTTCCAGGGGAATTTGCTATTTGGATCTGAGCTCAAAGAAATGATCAGTGAGGCTACTGGTGGTAAAAGTACTCTTCTACCCTCAGTCTTTAAGAAAAAGTTTCCAGCCAAACGCAATCGGTCCTTTCGTTCCTTTCAGACTGAGACACGCTCCTCGGCCCAGACGGGTCCTCCCGCTACACGCTCCTCCTCCAAGCCCAAACGGTCCTGGAAGCCCAAAGTGGCCCCCAAGGCCAAGACCTCCAAGACTGCTTCGGCATGACTCGCCGAACCCGGGTCCGCATCCGGCTGTAGGTGGACGTCTCCGCATCTTTCGCCGGACTTGGGAGGAGTCAGTGGCGGACCCATGGGTTCTTCAGGTGGTGTCAGAGGGATACAGGATCCCTTTCTCCTCCCTTCCTCCTTTTCGGTTCCATTTTACTCGTCCTTCTCAGGAACCCACAAAAAGACGTCTGTTCGACGACGCTATTCAGGATCTCTTGGACAAAGAGGTTCTGGAAGTGGTTCCTCAGGAGGACACAGGTTCAGGATTTTATTCCAACCTGTTTGTGGTGGCCAAAAAGGACGGAGGGGCTCGTCCTATTTTGGATCTCAAAGATCTCAATGCCTATGTGGTGACTTCCCACTTTCGCCAGGAGTCCCTGCGCTCTGTGATTGCGGCAATGTCTCCAGGGGAGTTCCTTGCCTCCCTGGACCTTCAGGATGCTTATCTTCACATCCCTATTCATCCAGAGAGCAGGCGGTACCTCAGGATTGCCTGCCACAGGGGACACTTTCAGTTTTCTGCTCTTCCCTTTGGGCTGACATCAGCTCCTCAGGTCTTCCAGAGAGTGCTGGGCTCCCTGATAGCGGTGCTTCATCAGGACGGGGTCAGGGTGACTCCCTACATGGACGATCTCCTCATCAAAGCTTCCTCTGCGGAGCTTCTTCACCAGCAATTGCAGAAGTGTATCCACACTCTGAACCGCCATGGCTGGATCCTGAATCTGGACAAGTCGGACTTGGTCCCATCTCAGAGGCTTCTGTTCCTGGGTCTCCTGTTCGACACTCGCCAATGCATGGTGTTCCTGCCAGAGGATGTGGCTCATCAGATAGCTATCAGAGTGGCGGGGATTCTGGAACTGGACTTAGTGCCGGTAACAAAGTTGTCATCCCTAGTGGGGAAGTTCATCTCCACGATCGAAGCGGTTCCTTTTGCCATGGCCCACTCCAGGGAACTTCAGAGATTTGTGATCCAGACGTGCAAGTATCATCCAGATCATCAGCATCTGTCAGTCTCTCTACCTCCTCATGTGGAATCGAGTCTGCACTGGTGGTTGGATCTCTCCCATCTTCTGAAAGGGAGATCCTTTCTAGTTCCTTGTTGGACCACGATCACAACGGATGCCAGCCTTCGGGGCTGGGGTGCTGTGTTGGGTCGCTTCAGTACTCAGGGGAAATGGGGTCTGGAGGAATCTATGCTCTCCATCAATGTTCTGGAACTTCATGCCATCCGGCTTGCCCTGAGACATTGGGAATCTCAACTGACCGGTCTTCCGGTCAGAGTGGAATCCGACAACGCCACTGCGGTGGCTTACATCAACAGGCAAGGCGGCACAAAAAGCGGCACCGCCTGGTTGGAGGTCAAGGATATTTTGTCTTGGGCAGAAGATCACGTGCCTGTCATCTCTGCAGTTCATATTCCAGGCGTGGACAACGTCATGGCAGACTTCCTCAGTCGTCATACCGTCGACAGCGGAGAATGGGCTCTTCATCCAGAGGTGTTTCACTTGCTCACCCAGAGGTGGGGGATGCCGGAGGTGGACCTGATGGCCTCCAGACACAACAGGAAGGTTCCAGTGTTTTGCTCCCGGCGGAGGGACTCCCTTGCTCTAGCAGTGGATGCCTTTTCGATCCCTTGGGATTTTTCCCTGGCTTACATCTTTCCTCCTCTTCCTCTATTGATCAGAGTCATCCAGAAACTGAAGCGGGAGCGTTGTCCTGTGATCCTGATCTCTCCAAACTGGCCTCGCCAGTCCTGGTATCCGGAGTTGATGGCCATGTCAGTGGCGGATCCGTTCCCACTTCCTGCCCGTCCGGACCTACTTCTTCAGGGATATCTGTGGAAGGAGGATGTTCACTCTCTCCATTTGATGGCATGGCGGTTGAATCCTCGATTCTAGCAAAGAAAGGTTTTTCTCCTTCTGTGGTGTCGACTATGCTCAGTGCTCGTAAGCCTGTGTCTTCCAGGATCTATCATCGCATATGGTCAACCTTTGTGACATGGTGCTCTGATAAGAAGTTATCCCTTGAGTTTCATCTTCCCACTGTCCTGGCTTTCTTGCAGGACGGTGTGGATAAGGGGCTCAGTCTGAGTTCCCTCAAAGTTCAGACTTCTGCTTTGTCTGTGTTTTTCCAGGAACGGATTGCTATCCTTCCTGATGTGAAAGTTTTCTTCCAGGGTGTGACTCATGTTCGACCTGCCTTCAAGAGTCCTGCTCCCCAGTGGGACCTCAATTTGGTGCTGGGAGTTCTCCAGCGACCCCCGTTTGAATCCTTGGCTTCCATTCCATTACGTCTCTTGACTTGGAAGATGGCCTTCCTTTTGGCTATTGTTTCAGTTCGCCGGGTAGCAGAGTTACAGGCTCTGTCTTGTAAACCTCCTTACCTGGTCTTCCACAAGGATAAGGCTGTGCTTCGCACTACCAAGGAATTCTTACCCAAGGTTGTGTCCGAGTTTCACATCAATCAGGAGATTGTGGTTCCCTCTTTCTGCCCTAATCCTTCATCTGACAAGGAACGAGATCTCCAGTTGTTGGATGTGGTGCTTTGCCTCAAGTTTTATGTTCATCGCACCGAGTCTATCAGGAAGTCTGACGCTCTATTCGTCATTCCTGAGGGGCCTAGGGCAGGGAGACCGGCTTCCAAGGTTACCATTGCCTCTTGGATTAAGGCTACTATCCGTGAAGCCTATAAGTTGCGGAATAAGCACGTTCCCTTCCGGGTGACTGCCCATTCCACCAGATCTATTGGGGCTTCTTGGGCCTACAAGAATCAGGCTTCTGCTGATCAACTGTGCAGAGCGGCCACTTGGTCCTCTGTCACACTTTTTCTAAGCACTATCAAGTTGATGTACTGGCTTCGGCTGATGCCAGTTTTGGAAGGAAGGTCCTGGAGGCAGTTTTGCCTGTGTAGGTCTTCCGCTCTGTGATCCTTAGTGCTTCCTTACTGTTGAGCCCTGTTGGCTCTACTTCCGTGTGCTGTGTTAGTTCAGGGATTGTTCCCTTGTTTGGTGTCCGTTGACACTTACAGTTTGGGCTATGTTATTAACTGGTTCATAGCAGTTTTATGGCTTGGGCCTTGTTCTGGTCCTTGCCTTCTTCCCACCTCTGGATCAGCTCAATGTTTGTACATCCCAGAAGTACCAGTGACCTGTATTGGACGACAGTGAAAATAGGATTTTAGTCTTACCTGTTAAATCCTTTTCACTTAGTCCATACAGGTCACTGGTCTCCCACCCTGTCAAGGGACCAGACCTGGCTCTCCTGTGGCATCCAGTGGGAGACCTTTGGGGCATGCTCACAGGAGTCTTTCTTCTTGCTTACCTGGAGTCAGTTTTTTTTGGGGTCTCAAATCAATCTAGTGGCTCTGGCCTGAAGGTGGCTTAAGTAGGAGGGGAGGCTCCGCCCCCTGCAATCATTTGCATAATTGTTCCTGCCTATTAAAGGGGCGAATCGCCTCCCAGAAGTACCAGTGACCTGTATGGACTAAGTGAAAAGGATTTAACAGGTAAGACTAAAATCCTATTTTTTAGTCATCCCTGAGGACTCATGTGCGGGCCAGTTTGTGTCTAAGGTTACAGTTGGTGTCTTGGATTAAGGCAGCCAGTGCCCTTTCGGGTTACAGTGCATCCTACCAGGTCTGTGGGCACATATTGAGCCGACAAAAATCAGGCCTCTGCTGAGCAGTCCTGTATGGCGGCAGTGTGGTTGTCTCTTCACAGATTAGTCCAACCCTACTGTGTTAATGTGCTTCAGCTGAAACCAGTTTTGCCCACATTTTCCTGCAGGCCTTGGCACCTGCGAAGGTGTCCTTTTTCATACAACATTGGGCAGTACCCTGTTAGTTCCTGTTCTTTGACATCTGAGGTGCACGTTGTTCCAGTTACAAATGGTGTGTTTTTGGAGGGGTTTTTCTCTTTTCCTCCATGGAATACTTTATCCCAATGATTCCTGCTTTCCACACAGTAAATAAGAGAATGTGGGACTTGCGTGTACTTACTTATGAATCCTTTTCTCTAAATCCATGTGGAACATAGGACTTCCCTCCTTGAGAAAAAAAACCCATTGGTTCAAATCATGGGCAGGGTCCTCCGGTGCAGGGGATTCCCTTTCTTGTTACAATTCTATTTCTTTTTGCTACACATTAAAACTGAGCATGATCAGGGGGTAAAGTGGACAGGACAGGGAGTACCTGCCTCAGAGACCTTTATTTGATCAAGTGCCTTGCCCTCCTGGAGGAAAAGACTTTACCCCATGGTTCCTGTGTTCCACACGGATAAAAAGAAAATGATTTGTCAATAATTACACAAAAATCCCCCTTTTTAACCCTTCAAATGCTATAATGGTTTCCAGTGCATTATTATTATTATTATTATTATTTAGGAAGCTTCCTAACCACACTATATGAAAATTCACATTCATTTAAATTAAGCCTTTAACCCATTGAATGCTAAGGAGGTCTCCAACGCCTTGTTTTGCAACATGCCGGAGATATCTCTATCATTCAAGTGGTTAAAACCAGTTAAAGGAGCAGTACACTTTTCAATGAAAACCTACATGTTGTAGACCTTTTGCTGTTGAATAAAACAAGGGGACTCCCGCTGATGTCAGTTGCTTTATTCAGAAGTTATAACAGTTCAAATGGTCAGGAAGTGATATAGTTGTAACTTTCACATTCTAAGTGACTCTTCTCCCATAGACTAATTGAATATACTTCTGAATATCAGGAGAACTTCTTGAATATTAGCGTGGATGTATTTTGTAGAACTAATCATACTTCCTCAGATAACCCTGAGGTTCCACGTTCCCAGTTTGAGAACCCTTAATGTAAATACTTGGCTGTCTGCAGAAATCCTGCTTCCTACAAATACAAAAGGAACTTAACATGATTCAGTGCATCAGGTGAAAAGAAGTTGTTTATTACTCACTACTGTAAAAATATATCAGTATTTGTTAAACTCTGTTTTCCATGATAAAAAAAAGTATCTTTGGTAGTAAGCATAAAGGTCAAGCGGACCTTCATAGAGGGCAGTTTTGTCCATGTAGTTGAAGTAGCTTTGCCAATAGAAGTCCCTGATCCTCTCACACAGACTCAAACTCCTTCTGCCAGGCCATATATTTCTGAGTTAGACTCTTGGCAGAGGGCTTGGTGTGAGCGATGACCTCCAGGAAGTCAGATGTGGTGACCGTGTCCAGACTGATAATGGGCAAAGTCGTATTACCTGATAGGCAGAGAAAATGTAACATTATTATGATTTCATATTCCGTACTCCAGTGCAATATGAGAGACTACACAAAGAAGACCAGTCTGCATATGACCTCTCAACATTTAACCATTTTTATTAAAGGAACACTAAAACTTCCCACTTAAAGAGTCACTAAAACTTCCCATTAAAATCCTTCCACTTGTTAATATGGGTGGAAGATTCCGCTGGCCTTTGCTTCTTGGTTCAAGAAATGAAATCTATCATTGATAATATGTCCGCAGAGGTGGACAAGACCATTCATAGCAGGAATATGGATCTCAAACTCTCCCACTGGACTTTTTTTTCCCTTCAAACTGAAACAGGCAAAATGCATGATTTGTGGAATACTATGTGCTATTTGGAGGCGTTTGAGGTTCAAGAGTCCTGCTTGGACATGACATGACATGCAGGACTAATTGAAGATGTTATCTATTGAACCAAATTACAAGAGCAAACTTCACAGGGGCCATTACGAGTGTCTGGAAATGGTAAAGTAAGGTTGTTATAGGAGGTATTAGTGTTCCTTAAAGAAACAGTAAGCCCAAGAACTAAACTAACTTAAAAGCTTGGTAATTTGTCCCTTACTACCACTGAGGGGTTAATGCTCATCAAGAAACTCACCTGATTCCATACCGTCTACAAGGTTAGGTGAATGACTGCTATGGGGGCTGAGAAGGACAAACTTCTGAACTCCAAAACTCCATAGTATTAGTTACAGATGTAGCCAACCCTACAAGACCAACCTTCCATGTTTCCAGGATCTCACAAGTGGAGCACAGGTGGACTGAATAGCTGCTCAGTCACTTTAAAAAGAGGATTTTAGTCTTGCCTGTTAAATCCTTTTCTCTTAGTCCATACAGGTTACTACTGGTAACTTTAGGTAGGCAATCCACCCCTTTAACTAGGCAGGAACAATTCTAGAAGTGAATGCAGGGGGTGGAGTCTACCTTCCCTCCTTGGCTGCAGCTAGCCAATCAGCTTCAGTAAGATCTGAGAAACTAACTATTGACTAGATAGTAGAAGGGAAAGGAGACTCCTGTGAGCATGACCCCGAAGGACCCCCACGGTCTGCCACAGGAGAGCCAAGCATGGTCCCTTGACAGGGTGGGAGACCAGTAACCTGTATGGACTAAGAGAAAAGGATTTAACAGGTAAGACTAAAATCCTCTTTTCTCTGTCGTCCAATACAGGTTACTGGTAACTTGGGGATGTCCAACCATTGAGTTTCCCAGAGGTGGGAAGTAAGGCAAGGACCAGGCGCAAGGCCCACAAAGTCACCAGAACAGATATGAACTATCAGATCAGAGATAGCCCAACAAAACAAATGAAGTGTCAACGGACACTGAACAGGGGTAGCAACACCCCAGGAACTGTTACACAGCACACTGAACTACAGCCAACAGGACTCAAAAGTGAAGGAAGCACCAAAGAACCGAAGAAGATCCTAGACAGGCAAGACTGCCTCCAGGATTTTCCTCCCGATGCCAGTACCTCAACACGGCAGTGCTTGGAAAAGGTGTGCGCAGACGACCAAGTGGCTACCTTGCACAACTGATCAGCGGAGGCCTGATTCTTGTAAGCCCAAGAAGCCCCAATAGATCTAGTAGAATGAGCCGTGACCAGAAAGGGAGCAGGCTTCTTCCTTAGCTCGTAGGCCTTACGAATAGTGGACTTGATCCAAGTCACTTTGGATGCAGGTCTTCCTGCCCTGGGACCCTCAGGAATGACGAACAGCGCGTCAGATTGCCTGATAGACTCAGTGCGATGTACATAAAACCTGAGACAACGCACCACACCTAACAAGTGGAGATCCCTCTCCTTGTCAGAGGTGGGGTCAGGGCAGAAAGAAAGCACCACAATCTCCTGATTGATGTGGAACTCCAAAACCACATCACTCCTGCGAAGTACCGCCTTGTCTTTGTGAAACACCAAAAAGGGTGGTCTACAACACAGAGCATGTAACTCCGCAACACAACGAACAGACACGATCGCCAGGAGAAAAGCCATTTTCCACATCAGCAGGCGTAGAGGAATAGTAGCTAAGGTCTCAAAGGGAGGAAAACCAAGTTAAGATCCCACTGAGAAGCGGGAGTCTTAAAAGCAGGACGAGTATGAACAATGCACTGGAAGAAAACCTTGACATCAGGAAGAACAGCCATGCGCCTCTGAAAGAAAAACACCACCGACCCTGAGCACTCAGGCGACCCAGGACCACTCCCCAGCCGGAGAGGCTGGCATCCGTCGTCACTGTGGTCCAGGAGGAGCCACCATGACAAACTCAGTTCCACATGAAGAGGGAGGGATACAAACGTCTTCAGAAGGTCCGGCTGACCCCTGCACACCTGGATCACAAACCTCTGGAGTTCCCTGGTGTGAACCATGGAAAATGGGACCGTTTCTAAGGTAGAGAATAATTTCCCCACTAGAGAGGACAGCTTCTTGGCTGGAACTGGATCGTGAGCCAAAACAGCAGAAACCCTGTGGGCGATCTGGTGAGCCACCTCATCCGTGAGAAACATCATGCTCTGCTGAGTGTCGAAGAGAAGGCCCAGCAAGACCGGACGCTGGGATGGGACAAGATCTGACTTGTCCATGTTGATGATCCACCCATGATGGGTGAGAGCATGAATGCAGTCCTGAACCTGCTGATAAAGAAGTTCCGCAGAAGGGGCTTTCAGAAGTAGGTTGTCCATGTATGTAGTAACTCTGATGCCGTCCTGGAGGACGGATTCTCCCAGGACACGGTTGAAGACTTGAGGAGCTGTAGTCAGACCAAAGGGAAGAGCTGAAAAATGAAAATGCCCTTGGTCGCAGGCAAATCTGAGATACTGCCGACTCTCTGGATGAATGGCGATGTACAGATATGCGTCCTGAAGATCCAGAGAGGCAAGGAATTCGCCCAGGGACATAGCAGCAATCACCATCCTTAGGGACTCCTGGTGATAATGAGTCTTGATCACAAAGGAATTGAGATCCTTCAAATCCAAAATGGGACGACAGCCGCCGTCCTTCTTGGAGACCACAAAGAGGTTTGAGTAAAAACCCATACCTCTGTCCTGAATTGGAACAGGTTCCAGAACATCCTTGTACAGAAGGGCCTGGATAGCACCATTGAACAGACTGCGTATCTCTATGCTCTGAGGCGTATGAGAGGGGAAAAACCGAAAGGGAGGAAGAGAGGCGAAAGGGATCCTGTACCCTTCCGCCACCACCTGTAAAACCCACGGGTCCGCCACTGAATCCTCCCAGACGCTGTGGTAGTGATGCAGATGGCCACCCACAGCTGAGTGGGGACCTGGGTTTGGCGAGTCATGCCGAAGAAGGCTTGGAAGCCTTAGGCTTGGAGGAGACCTTGGGCTTCCATTGCTGTTTGGGCTTGGAGGAGGAACGCGGAGCTGAGGGAACTGCCTGGTTCGCCGGACATGTGTCAGTCTGGAAGGAACGAAAAAGCCAATTACTCTTGAGAGGCGTCTTCCTCCTGGGCACCATAGGCAGAAGGGTACTCTTGCCCCCTGTGATCTCACTAATCAGATCCTAAAGATCTGGCCCAAACAAAAAGGTGCCTTGAAAAGGCAATGAGAGCAAAGCTTTCTTGGAAGCAGTGTCAGCAGACCAGATCTTGAGCCAAAGAGCTCGTCTGGCAACCACAGACATGGTGGAAACCCTTGTCACCAAACGGATGGCATCAAATAAGGCAGCAGAAACATAGTGCTGGGCTTCAGAAATGTGGGCAAGAAGCCGCAACATATCCGAAGTAGGAGCACCCTGAGACAGACAGCCAGGGTGAGCTGTTCAGTCCAGATCGCAATGACCCGGTTCACCCATGCCGCAGCGAATGCCGGACGCATGGCAGTACCAGCAGTGTCAAAAATGGACTTGAGGGAGACCTCAAGTTTCTTGTCAGTCCAGTCTTTCAGAGCTGAAGCATCAGCAACTGGCAAGGCAGTGGACTTAGATAGCCTGGAGACAGGAGAATCCACTTTGGGGGCATGAACCCACTGAGCAAGCGCCGACTCAGAGAAGGGGTAAATCTTAGCAAATTTCTTGGAAACAAAAGGTTTCCTGGCTGGAGACTTCCACTCATCAGACACAAGGCGGTCAAGAGTGGGGTTAGGTGGAAAACAAGTATAGGGCCTTTTATACTCCTGAAATACATCAGAGGGATCTGAAGAAACCTCCTGAACTAAGGGAATGTTTAGGGTAGTTAAGATGGCTCTGATCAAGCCCTCAGCCGAGGGATCAGGATCAGCCTCCAAGGGGTCCCCAAAAAAACTGAGAGGAGCCCACAGCAGAACATTCCTAAACATCCGAATCCACCAACAGTTGCTTCTAAGAGGAATCTGATTAGTCAGGTACTCCCTGTGGTTACGGCAGGGAAGATCTGACTGAAGAAGGGTTCTGCCAGAGTGGAAGACCCCCTGTAACTGGGATGGAAAGAGCTGCAATGTAGACTGGAGGTCTCTAGTAGCAGCTTTGAACTCTTGCACCCAAACTGGCTCTAATGCATGGCTGGAGGTCCCTAGAAGAGACTCAGGGACATCAGAACATGCTGGGCATAATGACCTGAGAATTCTCTAGGTAGCCCTGAATGACATGAGGAGCAATGCGCAATAGGGGACACAGAGACCCCAGCGTCCTTAGTCTTAGGCCTGGCCTCAAGCTCTAACGGATTAGACATTCTCACAGTGGCAAAACGTTTAAAGTATAAGGAATCCCCAAATACAGTGTATAAGATTACAATTTCACCCTAGAAATCGCTAAAATGCGCTTATCTGGCAGGCAAAGGGTTAATCTGCAGAGGACAGAAGGAGAGTCCAAGCCCTGCATAGGATACTCGTTCAGGAAAAGGCACAAAATGGCTGCCGCGGCGGGAGCCAATCAGAAACGAGCACTCGAAGCAGGAGCTCATGGAAAATGTAGTTTTCCCAGAAAAAGTACCTCAACAGTTCCCGAAGGCCCCTGAGCCCCCCAACACACATAAAACATTAACGGGATGACAGAAGCAGACAATTAAAATGAGCGATCTCTGAATTCTCTACGTTGAGTGGTTGCAGAGATATGTCCCAAACTGTACAGTCCCATAGAAGTGAATAGAGCAATGGCATCTATGCGGTAAAGCAAGCCTTAAAGGCGCAGAACACAAATTTTGCAAAGTTGAAACTGTGAATTAAAATTACATGAAACATCACTAGAACATGTTAGCAGACCCAAAAAACACTGAACCCAGTAGGGAAAGTGCCAATAAACCCCCAAAAGATCCCAAACCAGCAGCTAAAGGGTTAAGTTACCACAGAAACTTGCTCCAAAACACCCAACAGACATACAGATAAACCTAATGAGTGCAGGAGTGTGCAAAGGGAACTCAAAGAAAAACCCCTGTGTGAAGGGACACTGTGGGACGTGGACCTGCAGCGCTCAAAGGGTTGCTCACCTTTCCTGCAGATCTTCTGTCTTCAGATTACTATGTATTAAGAAGAAGCCTCAGTGGGCAACTCCTGAGGAAAGAACTTGAACCCAAGATTTTCCCCCCAGGGCTTAAGGTCCACAAAAAGCAACTGGATACTGAGCTAGCCACATCTAAGGGCATTGTCAGTTATGTGAAACCGCCTAATGGTGGTATTCCATATCTAACAAAAATAAAAAATTAGCTAAAACTATAGCAGATCTGTTCTCTTGCCTGTGTCTTCACCAAGGAACAAATCTTAACGGAGCTGATTGGCTAGCTGCAGCCAAGGAGGGAAGGTAGGCTCCACCCTCTGCATTCACTTCTAGAATTGTTCCTGCCTAGTTAAAGGGGCGGATCGCCTACCCAAACTTACCAGTAACCTGTATTGGACGACAGAGAAATAGAACTTTCACCCTAAGTTGAGTTAACTAACCTAACTCAATTCTTCTAATAAAGTTATCTTTACCTCTTTTTTTTCAGTTTAAATGGTTATATTAAGTGAGATCTTGTGACGTCGCTATCAAGCTTGTACCGCACCACTTCACTTTAACTCCCACCTGTCTTGAAATCCCTCCTTAAACCTGCCCAACCTATAGGCACGACCTGGTGTACGCTTTAACTTACGAGCATCCGGATCCTGAAGCAATAGTGACAGTGCATTCATGTAATGCTCTCTTACTGTATAAAGGGCCAGCCCGCTCATGCATTATACACACACACTCCAAGGAAGAGAAAAACAATTTGAGAAGGGGAAGTAATTTATGCTATGATTGACACATACAGGGAGGAAGACAACAGCCACTCATGAATCACGTCACCAATATGGCCGTGCTCTCCCTCTTCCAGTCGGGAAGAACCTTTGATAAGTTTCAACTGATGCAGCCACCTTCTAAGCATTTGAACGTGATTTTCTTGAAGAGATAAATCAATAGAAGACGACATGAATACGCATGATATATTATCTTTATTTGGTCCACCTGTGCTCATTCTAGGGCATCCTGGAAACAAGCACTGTCGGTGCTACCCCTGTACTAGTGTGAGTATTGTCCTTCTCAGTTGAGCAGTCTTCACCATACCCTGCAAGACACAGCAGGGATCAGGTGAGCGGCTAGGAAGTGGTAGTCAGGGATACATGACCAAGCTTTGAAATTACTTTGTTTTTTTGAGTTTCGTTTTCCAATAACCCTTTAAGACCAGAGGGGTTCATAACACATTGCAGAACAATATGTTGCGCAACCCTCTGTTCCTTGAAGGGTTACTGCTAAAACACCAGTTGATTACATGCGAGTGAGCATGTTCTACATTTCACGGATACAAGTGCACAAGCGTCTGCGGCTTGATACATCCAGTAAGTCATTTCCACTCACACTCCTGACTTCCTGCCGTGTCTAATACAACAGAGTCTCCTGAACAGGAAGTAAGTGGCCTGCTGATAAAACCGCACAGGATTCACGCTAAATATTAAATTGCAACCAGCATGAAAAAAATATAACAATATATAGGGGAGAAGCAGAAGAAAAATATGACAAAGCTAAAGCAATATTGGATTTGTGTGTGTGATAGATATGCATTCGTATGAGATTTATATATGCATAATACCTACACTCAATTGTGACTTTTTGTAGCACTGTAATTTTTAACCCTTTGAGTGCCAGAGGGGTACGCAACGCATTGCTAAGCAATGTGTTGCGTACCCCTCTCGCTCTCAAAAGGTTAATCAATTATATGGCGGGTAAGGTCAATGGTTTCGGCTCTCTCACGGTGCCTTTATCAAGATAAATGCATTGGTCACCGCTCTGGTGCTAAAAGGGTCAATGAAAAGAGACTGGGCTCAGCATTGCTATTCTTATTTTACTGTCTGGCAGAGGCCACATGTGATGAAGTCAGCAACAGCCAGCTAAGATAGGAAACTGGTCTGACAGCAAAGGATCATGGGTAATACAGAGCAGACAAGCCCCATCCCAACTGCATCGCTGTAGTTATGAGTGACCATTCAGATGACCAGTGAATGTCTCACAAACACATACCTGGCTGATGATTTTCCAGTGCGTTGAAGATTTTCCTCACCGGTCTCATTGCAGCTTCTTTGCACACCAGTTTAATGTCTGATCCAGAGTAGCCTTCAGTCTCCTAACAGCCCAAAGAAACAAAATCACATCACTTCCTATCCTATCCTTCCTATCCTATATAATAATTAGCTAAAATGTTTGTAACAACGCAGTCTTGCGCAGTAGAGACTGCCCATGACGAGACTGATACAGAGCCGCTCTGTGTCAGCCGCAGAGCGGCCAGTCTTTACTGAGCATGACAACACCGCGACCGGCTGGTACTGTATCAGCCGCGGCGTGGGCAGTCTCTACTGTGTATGACTGCCCCGCGACCGGGGCACTGCGGCCCATGTAACGGGCTCTTCAACTAGTCAGAATATAAAAAGGAAAGTGAAAGAAGCACAGATGTGTGAGGTTTTTATAAAACAAAACATAAATAAAGAAAAAGGAGGCAGTCACAGGTACCTCGTGTAGAAGATGTGTTGGTTTCATATAAACATACATTGGTCTTTCATAAACCAACCCCTTTTCTACAAGAACTGTGAGTGCCTGCTTTTCTTATCTAAACAACGTTCCTGTCTTCCCTTTCCTATGCCCAGTCCTGATCAGCTCTCACCCTGGTGATTGGGCAGAGAGTCCCCACTGATGTCTCTCACTTCACTGGAACTAACAATAATCAGTGCAGAACAGTTTCATTATCTGACTGGCTCAGGGGCAACGTCACCTGGTGGGAAGCTGATCAGGACAAGAAAGGCTTCCAGAGAACTGGGGGAAGAAGAAAAAGAAGTTTCATTAGCTATGAGAGTGTCACATATATTAGTGTGTAGATCACTGGAAAGGACATAAGTACAATAGGAGAAAGTTCTTTCAGGCAATGGCTGAACCTATTCCCTGCCTGTATAGCAGCTAGTCACTCCACCCATAGCCCAGGATTTTGGCCAGCAAGGATCCAGAACCAGGTAATGACCTTCTTAATCATAATTAAATTATCTAACTAATATATAGCTATACATAATAGAATATATAAAAATGGAAGTCACATGATCCTTTTCTGGATCTGGGCTGGGCACACGCCTAGGCTGCCAGTGGGTAGAGTAATGCATTGTGGGAGAAAAAGCACGCACAATGTGTTACTCTGACCACTGCTATAGGATGATGTTCAGACACCCAAGCCTGCACACTGACACACTTATATACTCACACATGGCTCAGTCACACATTGACCTTTTGAGGAGTCACACTGCATTGTGAAGCAATGAGTAGCACACCCATTTGGTCCTCAAAAAGCTGAAAATAAAAAACTGCACAAAGTAAATTAGTGAGATCTGCCTGGGATGTTCCCTTAAAGGGATAGTAATGTTTCATAATAAAAGCAGCTCTAATTAATCATCATAGTATTTGGACTTTGTAGCGTGTTATTTCAATTCTGTCAGAGTTGTAGTTCACGAGTAATTCAATGACAAAGTATCCCCCTCCCGCCCCTTTTACTGATGTAACACTGCTCAGCCAGATCAGAAGGGAGGTGCCCAGATAGATTGCAGAGAGGGACAATCTTCAATTAAGATAAGGGAAAAACCTGAAAAACTTGTCAAGGGGGGCAGGGCTTTCATTGTTCTCATAGGAAGAAGATTGTCCCCTGCTGTTATCTGTCTGGTCTATGGACTGGATTCCACATCTGAGAAGAGATGGCTTACACTAGGTAAAAGGGGCGGGAGGGGAAACTTTGCTTGTGAATATCTCTCAAACCATAAAGGTTTGAGAGATAAGACTTATATTGTTCTTCATGTTTTTTTAATGCCTACGAAATAAAGATAAAACGAAGTATTACTATCCCTTTAAGCTGACAGGGTCTCTGCACACTCTCTCCAGCTTGTTTTACCTTTGCTTAGGTCTGTGTGATCCAGTATTACAGTCCTGCCATGTGCTTCGCACTCTGTGATGACATTCATACACTTCAGGCCACTAGACTTTCAGATGGATCTAACAGAACTGGGAAATGGGTAGAGAAGCCAGAACAGGTTTACAGAGACAGCACTGGTTTATGGGAACACCTGAGCCAGATCTCATATAACTTATTTAGTGGAGACCAGACAGTAAATAATTTATTGGGTGGAGGTCATTGGACTCTGCTCTGGTGCTTAGAGGGGTGGGTCGGTGTTATTTCTTTTAGGTGGGGAGAAGGGAGTTGCAATTATTTATTGTAGCACAGATCAACTACACCACATAATGTGTGCTAATACTGTTGACTGTATGAGTGCTAGAGTGTTGTGCAAATTATCACACCTCTCTCGTTAGGCATATGGTTAAGAAACCTGATGAAATACTGTTTAATCCATTACACTGTATTTGATGATCGCTCAAATGCATTGCACAGCACTGAGAACTCAAGGGGGTACTGATGACCCACACACCAGTTCAGATGGTATGAGTGGGGTCATGCTCTAGTCAAGGAACCCAACTAGTCGGTTGACACAGCACCACCTGCTGGAGTTAGGTAAATGCACCAGGAGTAATATCATTTAAAAGAATGTACAGTGTATGGCAGGGACGTGCACAGACATTTTGGGGGGCAGGGGTTCAAATGAAAAAAAGGGCACTTCTCACAATTATTTATTTTTCTTTTTGTTAAAAGGGTACGAAGGCACTTTGGACAAAAAGGGCAGGTGCTCAAGCCCCCCTTGGTGTCTATGTGTGCACGTGCCTGGAGTATGGCATTGAAGTGCTAGCAGCTCAAGACAAGACCTAACTTTGTGCACTCTCGCAAAAATACAATATCCACTTTCTGCAAAAAAGGTACTGCACATGCCTCATAATTCACACTGACAGCACTCACAGACTTAACCTTCTGAGTACCGGAAGCGTGAGCAATGTGTTGCATAGGAGTGTGTTTCTCAGTCCTCTGGAACTCAAAATATTAACTGCTTCCATCCCCCTACCTTCAGCTACAAAACAGTTAAAAAAAAAAAGATTATATATACACACACATATACATATATACTAGTATAAACGTCCATGTACACTGGTCAGAGTGCCAACCTGCGGCCTCGGCTGCTGCCCCGGAAGCAGAGACAAGCGGTGGGCCATTAGGAGAGCCCCACTACAGATGGAGGCCAGCTTGTTCGGCCAGTCTCTACTGCGCATGTGCATGTTACGCACACAGGGAGCAACGCATTCTAGCAAATTCTATATACTGATATATATATATACTATAAGTGTGTATCTTCCTTTATGGCAGTGCCACTTCAGGATATTCCTATCCCTCGGAATCACAGCGATTGTCCTTTGCAGACGTACACGTGCACATTCAATGGAATGGCTGTAACAAGCAAGGTCTTCTCCTTGGTTAGGAAGGGCAAGAAGTTCCCAGAGTGATGATGATATGGAGGACATCAAACTCAAGAACAGGATCCCTTTAGGCCAGGCTACAGTGGAGCCCCTGGGATTGCCATACCAAGGTTTAGGGGTGAGTGTTTCATTGGTTATACTTCCCCATGAAGTGACAGTATCACATGAAGAGAGAACAATGAGCTGTTGTTCTTACCTCTCCCAGCATGCTGTACTCTAGGTCTGTTCTCAGCTCCACCCCTCCGCTGTTACTTACAGGAGGAAGCCAGTGCTCGATCATTGCCTGACGCGCTTCTTTAGTGGGAAGACCAACCAGGATCCTCTTCTCTAAACGCCTTAACATGGCATAGTCTAGCTCCCTAGGGCAAGAAACATTTAAGTGGTCAATGGATTAACCTATTCTGCAGAACAGATAGTGAAATGGTAATATCCAGTAACGTAGTTGATGAAGCTGAAAAAAGACTTGCGCCCATCAAGTCCAGTCCATGCCAAAAATACCCCTGTTGATCCAGAGGAAGCCAAAAAAAGCCCTCTGAAGCCATTTTCAATTTAGCCCCAAGTGGGTTAAAAAGTCAGACAGTTCCCTGGATCAATATCCTATCTGCACTGAAGTCATCTGTCATCATATTCAATATTGTTCTGTGCTAGATAGGCATCCATTGCTTTTTTGAATGCAGTTGCATTATCTGCAAGTACAACATCCTGAGGCAAAGAATTCCATAGCTTTACAGCCCTTACTGTAAAGAACCCCTGCATTTGTTTTAGTCAAAAGCGCCTTTCCTCTAGTTTTCATGGATGACCTCTTGTTCTTAGCTCAGCTCTATGTGATAGACTACACCTGTGATTCAAATTAGACTGCTATCGAAATAACTCCTACCTAGGTTAATCCTTTTTTAAATAAAGAGAGTGCTATTTATTCCTGGAGTATAGGCTGCCTTCACTTTCACTGGCTTTTTAGGCTTGTTTAAGGACCAGAGTGGGTGCTCAGTGCATCGCTTAGCAATGTCTTGCACACCCCTCTTCCTTGAAGGGTTAAACACATTTTCTTGATTGAAAAATATAATTTAGAAAGGAGGTTGTTGATCCTTTAATTATGACACTACGGCAGCGCTGCCATAGTCGGGTTTGAATACAAGATCTAGCTGGGTGTAATTACTGTAATTATCAATTCTAATTTTGTATGGAATAACCACTTCGCCTGAAATATTACATTCCATGTTCAGTCACTAAACAACATGCTAATATCATTTAAATAAATTAATTAGTATATAAGAATGAGGAAAGTGAAAAAATCATAGCGATTTAGCAAAAACTGAACTAGTGCCCTTAGATCTTTACATATGCGACAGCCTTGATTGTCCCAAACTATTTATGGGTCGCTATTTTCGAATTTCCAACTTTACTAACTAGGCACATGCATTTGCAAAGACAATTTTTAACTATTAACAGATCTTTGTGGCAGGTTGATGCATATGCACAGTAATGTATTTTGGCCTAGATTCCGTTCCATCAGAATGGATCAACGGCCAGCAAAATGCCCAGAAAAGGGCAAGTAGTAATACTCAGGGGGGTTTATCCCCCTGAAGTAAAACAAGAGTACTCCCACTGCTGAAAGGGGTTTCATTCAAAATTCAAAGTTGAATTTTTTAGGTGCAATATCACAGTGGCCTGAAATTGTACAGTGGCGCTGTTGCTACACCATCCTATGGATAGCTCTGGTCCCGGGACCTTAAATCTCCATAGGATGGTGTAGCAACAGCGCCACTGTACAATTTCAGGCCACTGTGATATTGCACCTAAAAAATTCAACTTTGAAAATTAATAACTTTTGAATGAAACACCTTTCAGCAGTGGGAGTACTCTTGTTTTACTCAGGGGGATAAGCCCTACAACATATTGTTTTTTTACATGTTAAGTATTACTATCCCTTTAAGTGTCGGCTGCGGTCCTTAAGGGGTTAAAATTAATTAAAAAATATAAGCAGTTTGATTTTACATATTAGACATTTCAGACTATGTAATTAGTTTGTTAGTCTTGCATTAACCTACTAAGTGTCAGAGGGGTATCCAACGCATTGCAAAGCAAATTGCATTGGGTTAAACCTTTGCAATGCATTGCGCACCTCTCTAGTCTTTAGAGGGTTAACGTCAGGAAGCCGTGCATCTTCGTAAGAAGAATAATCATAACATAAAGCTTAGAGACAGATCATCTGGGGTGGGGGGTGAATACAACCCAGTTGTTACTGAGAGAAGCAAAAGATCAGTCCTATTTCTGACATATGCACTTACACTTAAATCAGATTACACACGCAGTGAAAGCCACCCTCACTATATTTAGTCTGTGCTTCTAGATTTAAGTACTTTAAACTTGAAAGTTCAAATCCTCCTTAGATAAACCATAGTAAATAACTTGGGGTATATGCTCTGAGTACATTTTAAATACTGGCATATGGTAGCTCTGAGTTTATTAAAGATTATTTCTGAGAAAAACTCCTGTCTCTAAAGGCAAAAGCTCTCAATTAATCTTTTAAATGCTTTAACCAAAACGAAGGCCCTTTTTCTCCTGTCGTCTAAATACAATCTTTATCGGTGCTTAGAGGGATCAGGAAAGTGTATTCACAAAGCGCGTTTCTGATCTCTTACCACGGCAGATTGGAAGCAGCCAGAACAAACACAAGATCATCAGATCGAGACAATCCGTCCATTTGTACCAGTAATTCTGTCTTCATCCGACGGCTTCCTTCGTGTTCACCCCTAGGAGGATTTGAAAGGAAGAATGGATGATGCGTTAAGATAAACCGGAGCAATTCGGGGGCAAGCTAACTGCTCCATAAGTGAGAAACAAAAATTTGGATTGATTTAAATGGGGTTTTTAACACCTTGAATGCTCTAGAGATCTCCAGGGCATTGCATTTGAGACCTCCCTAACATACAGGGAATTAAAATCAACATATTTGAGGGTCACCAGTCTTGTAAAAGATACTGACACTATATACAGGGCACAATATTATTACTGACTGACTTGTCATATACCTAAAAGGTTTAAATATACAAACCTGTTGAAAAGTTGTATTGTTAAGTACTGGAACTGAGAAATTTCTGATTTTGATTTTAGTTTATTTAAAAAATCCATAAATGATTTTATTAAAAACAATAAAGGTTAACCCCTTAAGGACCATTGACGTGGCAGGACCGTCACGCTGGTCCGGCACTTAAGGACCAGTAACGGTCCTGGCACGTCACGTACTTTTACTCACCGCGCTCCTGTAGGAGTGCAGTGAGTAATACCAGGGACTGGAGTTGATCACTTTAAGACCAGAGCGATCTCTTTCAGTCCCCCGTTCGGCGTGCCGCCCCACGTGATCAGTGGGACGTCACGTCAAAGTTTCCTATGTGGTCCTTAAAGGACCGCACACCCCGGGACCGCTGGTCCTTAAGGGGTTAAAAGGCACAATATTGTCACTTTTATACAAAAATGTATCTTACCGCCATTAAAAACGTAACCGTTTGAGTGCAAGAGAGGTACGCAACACATTGCAGAGCATACCTCTCTGGCACTCAAAGGGTTAAACTAAATGCCCCCAGTCCCATCTCTCAAACCTTTATGGTTTGAGAGATAATTGTAGATAAAGTTCCCCTTTCCCTGACGTCAGCACTCTAGGTCTGAGAGATAATTGTAGATAAAGTTCCCCTTTCCCTGACGTCAGCGCTCTAGGTTTGAGAGATAATTGTAGATAAAGTTCCCCTTTCCCTGATGTCAGCTCTCTAGGTTTGAGAGATAATTGTAGATAAAGTTCCCCTTTCCCTGACGTCAGCGCTCTAGGTTTGAGAGATAATTGTAGTTAAAGTTCTCCTTTGCCTGACGTCAGAGCTCTAGGTTTGAGAGATAATTATAAAGTTCCCCTTTCCCTGACGTCAGCACTCTAGGTTTGAGAGATAATTGTAGATAAAGTTCCCCTTTCCCTGACGTAAGCGATCTAGGTTTGAGAGGTAATTATAGATAAAGTTCCCCTTTCCCTGACATCAGCGCTCTAGGTTTGAGAGATAATTGTAGTTAAAGTTCCCCTTTCCCTGACGTCAGCGCTCTAGGTTTGAGAGATAATTGTAGATAAAGTTCCCCTTTCCCTGATGTCAGCGCTCTAGGTTTGAGAGATAATTGTAGATACAGTTCCCCTTTCCCTGACGTCAGCGCTCTAGGTTTAAGAGATAATTGTAGATAAAGTTCCCCTTTCCCTGACGTCAGCGCTCTAGGTTTGAGAGATAATTGTAGATAAAGTTCCCCTTTCCCTGACGTCAGCGCTCTAGGTTTGAGAGATAATTGTAGTTAAAGTTCCCCTTTCCCTGACGTCAGCGCTCTAGGTTTGAGAGATAATTGTAGATAAAGTTCCCCTTTCCCTGACGTCAGCGCTCTAGGTTTGAGAGATAATTGTAGTTAAAGTTCCCCTTTCCCTGAGGTCAGCGCTCTAGGTTTGAGAGATAATTGTACATAAAGTTCCCCTTTCCCTGACGTCAGCGCTCTAGGTTTGAGAGATAATTGTAGATAAAGTTCCCCTTTCCCTGACGTCAGCGCTCTAGGTTTGAGAGATAATTGTAGATAAAGTTCCCCTTTCCCTGACGTCAGCGCTCTAGGTTTGAGAGATAATTCTAGTTAAAGTTCCCCTTTCCCTAACGTCAGCGCTCTAGGTTTGAGAGATAATTGTAGTTAAAGTTCCCCTTTCCCTGATGTCATCACTCTAGGTTTGAGAGATAATTGTAGTTAAAGTTCCCCTTTCCCTGACGTCAGAGCTCTAGGTTTGAGAGATAATTGTAGTTAAAGTTCCCCTTTCCCTGAGGTCAGCGCTCTAGGTTTGAGAGATAATTGTAGATAAAGTTCCCCTTTCCCTGACGTCAGCGCTCTAGGTTTGAGAGATAATTCTAGTTAAAGTTCCCCTTTCCCTGACGTCAGCGCTCTAGGTTTGAGAGATAATTGTAGATAAAGTTCACCTTTCCCTGACGTCAGCGCTCTAGGTTTGAGAGATAATTCTAGTTAAAGTTCCCCTTTCCCTAACGTCAGAGCTCTAGGTTTGAGAGATAATTGTAGTTAAAGTTCCCCTTTCCCTGACGTCAGAGCTCTAGGTTTGAGAGGTAATTATAGATAAAGTTCCCCTTTCCCTGACGTCAGCGCTCTAGGTTTGAGAGATAATTCTAGTTAAAGTTCCCCTTTCCCTAACGTCAGCGCTCTAGGTTTGAGAGATAATTGTAGTTAAAGTTCCCCTTTCCCTGATGTCATCACTCTAGGTTTGAGAGATAATTGTAGTTAAAGTTCCCCTTTCCCTGACGTCAGAGCTCTAGGTTTGAGAGATAATTGTAGTTAAAGTTCCCCTTTCCCTGAGGTCAGCGCTCTAGGTTTGAGAGATAATTGTAGATAAAGTTCCCCTTTCCCTGACGTCAGCGCTCTAGGTTTGAGAGATAATTCTAGTTAAAGTTCCCCTTTCCCTAACGTCAGCGCTCTAGGTTTGAGAGATAATTGTAGTTAAAGTTCCCCTTTCCCTGATGTCATCACTCTAGGTTTGAGAGATAATTGTAGTTAAAGTTCTCCTTTGCCTGACGTCAGAGCTCTAGGTTTGAGAGATAATTGTAGTTAAAGTTCCTCTTTCCCTGACGTCAGAGCTCTAGGTTTGAGAGATAATTGTAGTTAAAGTTCCCCTTTCCCTGACGTCAGAGCTCTAGGTTTGAGAGATAATTGTAGTTAAAGTTCCCCTTTCCCTGACGTCAGCGCTCTAGGTTTGAGAGATAATTGTAGTTAAAGTTCTCCTTTGCCTGACGTCAGAGCTCTAGGTTTGAGAGATAATTGTAGATAAAGTTCCCCTTTCCCTGACATCAGTGCTCTAGGTTTGAGAGATAATTGTAGATAAAGTTCCCCTTTCCCTGACATCAGCGCTCTAGGTTTGAGAGATAATTGTAGTTAAAGTTCCCCTTTCCCTGACGTCAGCGCTCTAGGTTTGAGAGATAATTATAGATAAAGTTCACCTTTCCCTGACGTCAGCGCTCTAGGTTTGAGGGATAATTGTAGTTAAAGTACCTCTTTCCCTGACGTCAGAGCTCTAGGTTTGAGAGATAATTGTAGTTAAAGTTCCCCTTTCCCTGACGTCAGAGCTCTAGGTTTGAGAGATAATTGTAGTTAAAAGTTCCCCCCTTCCCTGACGTCAGCGCTCTAGGTTTGAGAGATAATTGTAGTTAAAGTTCCCCTTTCCCTGACGTCAGCACTCTAGGTTTGAGAGATAATTGTAGTTAAAGTTCTCCTTTGCCTGACGTCAGAGCTCTAGGTTTGAGAGATAATTGTAGATAAAGTTCCCCTTTCCCTGATGTCAGCACTCTAGGTTTGAGAGATAATTGTAGTTAAAGTTCCCCTTTCCCTGACGTCAGCGCTCTAGGTTTGAGAGATAATTGTAGATAAAGTTCCCCTTTCCCTGATGTCAGCACTCTAGGTTTGAGAGATAATTGTAGTTAAAGTTCCCCCTCCTTGACGTCAGCGCTCTAGGTTTGAGAGATAATTGTAGATAAAGTTCCCCTTTCCCTGACGTCAGCGCTCTAGGTTTGAGAGATAATTGTAGATAAAGTTCCCCTTTCCCTGATGTCAGCACTCTAGGTTTGAGAGATAATTGTAGTTAAAGTTCCCCCTCCCTGACGTCAGCGCTCTAGGTTTGAGAGATAATTGTAGATAAAGTTCCCCTTTCCCTGACGTCAGCGCTCTAGGTTTGAGAGATAATTGTAGATAAAGTTCCCCTTTCCCTGATGTCAGCACTCTAGGTTTGAGAGATAATTGTAGTTAAAGTTCCCCCTCCCTGACGTCAGCGCTCTAGGTTTGAGAGATGGGACTGGAAGCATTTAGTTTATGTTTATGATGGCTGTAAGATACATTTTTGTATAAAAGTGACAATACTATCCTTTTAAGTCATAACCATTTATTCTACTAATTACTGTTACGTAGGTAATACTACTCGAGGTGCCAGAACAGGTCTTTGTTCTTCTCCCTTTTTGTGACACGTTTATACTTATTCCGGTAGGCACTCACCTATAATTGATATATTAGGTTTAGTAATACCAGTGTTAGTTTGGTGCAAATACATTCTTCCCCTTTTGATGATAGGTCACCAGTCTTTGTCAGATGGCACACTGACGCAAATAACAGTGGACAACAACTCTGACAGAATTGAAATAACATTCTCCATGGCCCAAATACCATGAAGATTAATTGGAGCTGATTTTATTGTAAAAAATTACTATCCCTTTAATTAGTGAATGCTCTTTTTTTTAGAGCATGTGTTTCAAAAAGTGGGTGTGGCTAAAATGTACATTTGCTCCTAATTCAGTAAAGCAGTTACATACATTTTCATACTTCTGGCTAACTTAGCCGTTAATTTAGGAGCATGTGTTTAATTTGCTGTTAATTTATGGGCATGTGCGATACAGCATCAAGGCATTAATATGTGTCTTGTATCAAAACATGAACAATCGCAAATAGCGCATACATTTATGGCTTTCAAAAAATAGCGAATGCTCCACTTTCTTGCATTCCGCCTTTAGTCTGTAATATTAATTAGCCAAAGATACTGCGGCTAATGTACTAAGAAGAGTACTTCTGGGGCAAACCAGCCGCACCAATAAAAAGTCCTCAAATTCCCATTTATTTAAATGAGGCTTTTAAAGCGGAACTATCACTCAAATTAAAGTGCCCCCTAAATCCTTATGCACATAGCGATACACATATCAATGCTAGTATTATCCTGAATAAGTCTGGCATTATTGAGATATCCAACTTGTTCCAAGATGCATAGGTAGGCATCTTGCTGTAGCGGCATCTGCGTTCCTGTGCCATCAGTCCCTTCCTGTACCTTAAAGGAGCAGTAAACTTTTTTTATGAAAACACATATTTTATAGCTCTTTTCCTGCTGAATAAAAAAATGTCACTCCCACTGCTGTCAGATGTTTTATTCAAAATGTATAGCAGTTCAAATAACCAGGAAGTGAATTTACTGTGTTTACTTCCTGATAGTTCTAACTGACAGGAAGTGACAGGCAGTTTCTATCACATTCTATGGGGAACTGTATGTCTCTGACTTTTCTGACTTTCCTCTCCATTAGAATCTAACAGGAAATCTAATTAGATTTTGACCACTAGAGGGCACTGCTAATGTAAAAAACATGGGTTTAAACTGTAATAACTCTGGAAATATAAATCTCTCGGCAGTGGGAGTACCCCTACAATATATATTTTTTCATAAAAAAAGTTTACTGCTCTTTTAAGGTACAATGCAACCCCCCTCACCAATCCTAGAGGAGACCGGGATGGACAGCTCAGTAACACAGATGTTTCTTCAGCAAGATGTCTGCACTGATGCCTGTGAGTTTCCAAACAAGTTGGATTTCTCAATAAAGCCGGACTTATTCAGGATAATAATAGTATTGATATGCATATTGCTATGTGAATAATGATTTGGAGGGGACTTTAGTTTGAGTGATAGTTCTGCTTTAACACCTTGAATATCAGAGAGGTCTCCAAAGCATTGCGATGCAATGCGCTGGAGAACCCTCTACCATGCAAGACAATAAAATGTACATTTAAAGCAAAGGGAATGTTTATTCATTTCGTATAGTTGCTTGGTACCAGAATGACTCCACTTCTCCTGAACACAGTGCCCTATCTCCGTTCTGTTACTATGCACACCAAGATCTGCCCCGCGGTTTAGGAGATTGTCACTCACCCTGGGCCAGTTCCTCTCTGACTCATCACAGACTCCAATTCATCCAAGAAAATGGTGGAGGGGGCGTGATATCGGGCGAGTTCGAATAATACCTGTCCAAGAAGAGTCATTTTTATCTCAAATAAGTTACAGATTAGAAAATACATAAATAAATGAGCTTCACAATGCGGTGAATGCAGGAATGGTGAGATGGGATCTCCGTAAACTCCCTACACCTGCCTAATATAAATATACCAAAAAGCATCCTCTTACCACGGCTTGCGTCATACTGGGGTTGTGCCAGGGAGTTCATTTAACCCTCTGAGTGCCAGAGGGGTACGCAACGCATTGCTTTGCAATGCGTTGCATACTACTCTGGAACTCAAAGGGTTAAACAGTGCCAAGGTCTAAGCTATGTTACATGAAGTAGACAATTTGGTTACCGTGACTGTCAGTTTCCCTGTGCGTGCTATGGGAGTGGTGTATGAGGCTTGCTGGCATTAACCCAGCATTACCCATTAATGCCAGAGAGGCATTCAGTGCATTGTGGAGCAATGTATTGCATATCCCTGTGGCACTCAGCATGTTAAACTCTAATGCTGGTGCAGTATGTTCGGCGTTATGTACAGTGATCATGCTCTGTAGTGTATACCCCGGCAATGCAGATGCTGGGGGTACAAACTAATGCCACGTAGCTGCACTGGTGGATTCGTACTTTCATCACAATGTGTTGAGACCTCACTTGCATTTGAGGGGTTAATAGCTCAATTAAAATCAATTGTTGCTGGCACCTAGAACCTGGGACTGCTATTATTCAGTCATCGAGACTTATGTAGAAAATAAATTAACGGTTCTAGATCAAAACAATGATCCGCACGATGGAGGGGGGAGGTGGAATACATAATCACAAACAATTACCTGGGGCTGTTCACCATTTGAACTGTAGCGAGTTTTGCATTGCTTTGCAATGCGTTGGAGACCACTCTAGCATTTAAGGGGTAAAAAAACACCATAAAAAACAACATGACATTTCGGGAATGTATAATTCCCCTCCATGGTGCATTTGGTTTCCTCCACTATTGCTTATATTTTGCTTTCTGCATAAGAACGAGAGGTCATCCATTAAGACAATAGGAAAGGTGCTTTTGACTGAAACAAAGGCAGGGATTGTTTTTACAGTAAGAATGGTACATTTATGGAATTGCCTCGGGATGTTGTGCTTGCAAATACTGTAACTGCTTTAAAAAAAGTAATGGATACCTATCTAGTACAGAAAAATATTGAGAATTATGACAGTTGGCTTCAATGCAGATAGGATGTTGATGCAGGGAAATACGTGACTGCCATTCGGAGTCAGGGAGGAATTGTATTACCCACTTGGGGCTAAACTGGAAATGGCTTCAATATGTTTTTATTGTCTTCCTCTGGATCAACAGGGGTGTTTTGGCATGGGCTAGACCAGATGGACGGATGTCTTTTTTCAGTCTCGTCAACTATGTTACTATGTATGTTACTATGTATATTAGTATGTTTATTAGTATGTATGTTACTATGTATGTTACTATGTATATTAGTATGCTCCCTAGTATAATGTCCTTATCAGGAAGGAGACAGATGATCAGACACATGATGGCAGCTGTTACAGAAGGAGAAATTGTAGGAACATATGGGGGGAGATTTTCCTTTATCCCCAATTTATACAGAAATAGCTGCCATGACCAGATATTGCCAAAGTGCCAATTTCTTACATAAATCATTGTGCCACACATGTCCAGTCTGCTTCCTAACTTAACCCTTTGAGTGCCAGAGGGGTGCGCAACGCCCGCTCTCCTGCCCCTTACACCCCTGTATCTGTGTACTTGTCTCTTTGGTTGCCCTATGCGAGTGCAGCACTGGGGACCAATAGGTGGGCAAACAGCTACTGAATTTGGTGCCATATACACAAAGAAAAAGTGGTTCAAAATAAAAGGAGCAATTCTGGGACAAACCAAATTCACTGTAGGGGATAAATAACAATCCCGATTGACTTAAATGGGTACTTTAAACCTCCTCAGTTCTAGAGAGATCTCAGGCATACTGCATGGGAAGACTGTTTGCCCAGAATTGTTCCACTGTGTCCTTGTGCATGTGACTCAAGGTCCCTGAGAATTACCAAAAGAGGAGCAAATCTGGGTGAAACCAACCGTACAGAAGGTGACACATAAAAATCCCCATTGATTTAAATGGGTCTCTTAACCTCTCTAAAGGGATCGCTAACATTCAATCCCTTTAACGCTAGAGAGGTCTCCAATGCACCCCCTTTCTCTTCCATGTCCCCCCTTTCCTTTAGTCTGTTTGATTCCCTCTCTCCAAGTCCACCACTTCTTTCTCCCCGGCCTCCTTCTCCTTCTCCTCTTTTTTTTTTAATCACCCCTCTCTCCCCCAGTCCCCTTACTTCTCTCTCCACCTGTATCTTCTTCGTGAGCACAGACTGTCTGACACCCCAGCCTTATTCCACTGTCCACTAATAGTCACAGACCCACATATATACTGTCTGACACCCCAGCCTTATTCCACTGTCCACTGGTAGTCACAGACCCACATATATACTGTCTGACATCCCAGCCTTATTCCACTGTCCACTAATAGTCACAGACACAGATACAGACTGTCTGACACCCCAGCCTTATTCCACTGTCCACTAATAGTCACAGACCCACATCTATACTGACTGACACCCCAGCCTTATTTCACTGTCCACTAATAGTCACAGACCCACTCACACACATACAGACTGTCTGACACCCCAGCCTTATTCCACTGTCCACTAGTAGTCACAGACCTGCATATATACTGACTGACACCCCAGCCTTATTTCACTGTCCACTAATAGTCACAGACCCACATATATACTGACTGACACCCCAGCCTTATTCCACTGTCCACTAATAGTCACAGACCCACACACACACATACAGACTGTCTGACACCCCAGCCTTATTCCACTGTCCACTAGTAGTCACAGACCTGCATATATACTGACTGACACCCCAGCCTTATTCCACTGTCCACTAGTAGTCACAGACCCACACACACACATACAGACTGACTGACACCCCAGCCTTATTCCACTGTCCACTAGTAGTCACAGACCCACACACACACATACAGACTGTCTGACACCCCAGCCTTATTCCACTGTCCACTAGTAGTCACAGACCTGCATATATACTGACTGACACCCCAGCCTTATTCCACTGTCCACTAGTAGTCACAGACCCACACACACACATACAGACTGACTGACACCCCAGCCTTATTCCACTGTCCACTAGTAGTCACAGACCCACACACACACATACAGACTGACTGACACCCCAGCCTTATTCCACTGTCCACTAGTAGTCACAGACCCACACACACACATACAGACTGTCTGACACCCCAGCCTTATTCCACTGTCCACTAGTAGTCACAGACCCACATATATACTGTCTGACACCCCAGCCTTATTCCACTGTCCACTAGTAGTCACAGACCTGCATATATACTGACTGACACCCCAGCCTTATTCCACTGTCCACTAGTAGTCACAGACCCACACACACACATACAGACTGACTGACACCCCAGCCTTATTCCACTGTCCACTAGTAGTCACAGACCCACACACACACATACAGACTGACTGACACCCCAGCCTTATTCCACTGTCCACTAGTAGTCACAGACCCACACACACACATACAGACTGACTGACACCCCAGCCTTATTCCACTGTCCACTAGTAGTCACAGACCCACACACACACATACAGACTGTCTGACACCCCAGCCTTATTCCACTGTCCACTAGTAGTCACAGACCCACATATATACTGTCTGACACCCCAGCCTTATTCCACTGTCCACTAGTAGTCACAGACCTGCATATATACTGACTGACACCCCAGCCTTATTCCACTGTCCACTAGTAGTCACAGACCCACACACACACATACAGACTGACTGACACCCCAGCCTTATTCCACTGTCCACTAGTAGTCACAGACCCACACACACACATACAGACTGACTGACACCCCAGCCTTATTCCACTGTCCACTAGTAGTCACAGACCCACACACACACATACAGACTGTCTGACACCCCAGCCTTATTCCACTGTCCACTAGTAGTCACAGACCCACATATATACTGTCTGACACCCCAGCCTTATTCCACTGTCCACTAGTAGTCACAGACCTACATATATACTGTCTGACACCCCAGCCTTATTCCACTGTCCACTAGTAGTCACAGACCCACACACACATACAGACTGTCTGACATCCCAGCCTTATTCCACTGTCCACTAGTAGTCACAGACCCACATATATACTGTCTGACACCCCAGCCTTATTCCACTGTCCACTAGTAGTCACAGACCCACATATATACTGTCTGACACCCCAGCCTTATTCCACTGTCCACTGGTAGTCACAGACCCACATATATACTGACTGACACCCCAGCCTTATTCCACTGTCCACTAGTAGTCACAGACCCACATATATACTGTCTGACACCCCAGCCTTATTCCACAGTCCACTAGTAGCCACAGACCCACACACACATACAGACTGATGCCCCAGCCTTGATCCACTGTCCACTGGTAGTCACAGAACCACACATACACTGTCTGACACTCCAGCCTTGTTCCACTGTCCACTGGTAGTCACAGAACCACATATACACTGACTAATGCCCTAGCCTTGGTCCACTGTCCACTGGTTGTCACAGACCCACTCATATACCATCTGACACCCCAGCCTTGTTCCACTATCTACTGGCAGTCACAGACCCACTCATACACTGTGACACCCCAGCCTTGTTCCACTGTCCACTGGTAGTCACAGACCCAATCATACACTGTGATACCCCAGCCTTGTTCCATTGTCCACCGGTAGTCACAGACCCACACATACACTGTGGCACCCCATCCTTGTTCCACTATCCACTGGTAGTCACAGACCCACTCACACACTGTCTGACTTCCCAGCCTTGTTCCACTGAACATATGGTAGTCACTGAACCATATATGCCTCTCTTCCAATACCTACCCCCTCGATCTTACCCAGTCTTTTCTCCCTCTCTTTCAACCATTCTTTCCCCCTCTGCCTTTTCCAGTCTTTTTTTATTCTGTTTCTCCCAGTTTTTTCCATCTGTCTCCCCCAGTTATCTCTCCTTAGGCCCCCCTTCTTTCTTCCTACCCCTATCCTTCAAACCCCCTTCTTTTCCACTCTTTCCCATGGCACCCTCCCACTTGACTACCTTTCCTGGCACAAGAGATTTGTGACTCCATTGGCACAGATCTCTATATCACATAGAATAATGACACAGAGCATGAGGTATGACATATGATAGAGGTATGACATATGATAGAGGTAGACATCATATCCCAGTGCTCTGCATAATCCAAGTGCTCAGGGCTGTGAGAGACCAGTTTCACTACACCTGCCACTCCCTGTACTAGCAAATTTGCATACCATGATGAATAAATAAAGCTATACATCTCATAAATTACTGTTTTTTTTAAGAAAAATAGCATATAGTTGATGTTAAAAGCTCAGGTTGTTATATGTCAGAGCAAACAATGACTTTCTCGTGAAGAACTCCAAGAACAGGGAATATGAAGAATTGTTCCTACCCGCACAAGCTTCTCAGAATCACCTCTCCATTTGCTGACTATTGTAGAGGCTGAGATGTTGAAGAAGGTTGTGTTGCATTCTGTAGCCACCGCCTTGGCTAGCAATGTCTTTCCTGTACCTGGTGGGAATCAAAGTATATCATGAAGGGCAGTGTGTGTGTGTTACCTAGAGTGTGAAACACAGCCATTCTGCACTGAATGCACACACAAAAAAAGGAACAATCCTGAATCAAAGTAACTGCACCAGATAGGAGAACTAAATATTCCTAAACCTCCAATTGGCTTAATGGGATAGTAATACTTTATTATTACTATCCCTCATATTGTAGGTATTTGCAAAATAAGTTAATAGCCCCCAGGTTCATCTCTCAAACCTTTATGGTTTGAGAGATAACCGAAGGCAAAGTTCCCCCCTCACTCCCCCTTCCCTGAAGTCAGCATTGTACTGACTGCAGGGATATCTGGTCTGACTTTCATCAGGCGGTTCTGCAGCAGATCCCCGATCATGTTAGTGACAAATAATTATTTCACTGAAACGGTCTTCAACATGTGCTTGGTTTGTGCTTAGTTTGCAATCACATGTAGAAGACCGTTTCAGTGAAATAATTCTTTGTCACTAACATGATCGTGGCTCTGCTGCAGAGCCGCATGATGAAAGACAGACCGGATATCCCTGCAGTCAGCACAACGCTGACTTCAGGGAAGAGGAAGGGAGGGGGGAACTTTGCCTTCGGTTATCTCTCAAACCATAAAGGTTTCAGAGATGAACCTGGGGGCTCTTAACTTATTTTGCAAATACCTACAATATGGGGGATAGTAATAATAAAGTATTATTATCCCTTTAAATTTTACTATCCCCCATCTCGTAGTCCTTAAAAAACTGAATTAAATGAGCCCAACGGCATCTATCAAACCTTTACGCTTTCAAAGTTTTGCTTTTTTCCCTCTTCCCTTGAAGTCAGTGTCTAGCTGACAGCAGGGGAATCCGGTCCCTGAGCAAGCAGAGGCTCTTCAGTAGAGCCGAGATCGCTTTATGGAGGAAGAAATCCTTCACTGAAATGGTCTATATTTTTCTTAAAAACAGTTTAACCCTTTGAGTGCCAGAGGGTTAAGCAACGCATTGCTTTGCAATGTGTTGCATACCACTCTGGCACCCAAAGGGTTAATATAAAACTGGTAATGAATCCAGCCAGCATTAATCAGGAGCGGATGTTGGAGGCCGGGACATTGAGTGGAATGGGTCAGCACCAAAATCAGATGCCCTATGTGACTGGCTCACTGCTCCTCACGTGTCCCATTCACAGCAGCACTTCCTGTCTAGTTACCTGGGGGTCCGTACAGCAACAGTCCTTTCCAAGGAGACAATATGCCTGTGAATAGTTGGGGGTACTGCAAGGAAGAGGCGTCACATTAGGACAAAGCAAAAAAAAACAAAAAAACGTATTACTACTGATGTGCAATGTTTCAAACATACATAGGGCCGTGTATATAAGCACAAAGTGGAGCAATTGTGAAGCAAATTCTTACTGATTTAAAGGAGCAGTATTGCTTAATATGGACAAATATACACACATACATATTATATACATATATTGCAGAGTTTATTCTGCGGAATAAAAATAAGGGTATTCCCACTTATGAGAGGGTTTATTCAAGTCTTATTGCAGCTCAAACCTGCATATTTTGGATGCAGTACTTCCATAGCTTGAAATTCTATGGTGGCGCTGTGGATACAGCAGTCTCTGGACAGCTCCTATAAATGCAACAGCGCCACCATAAGCTTTCAGGCCATGGAAATAATGCACTCCAAAACATGCAAATATGAATTATAATAACTTTACGGAAAGTAACTCTCTGCAATGGGAGTTTTACTAAACAGGAAAAATCCTATTCATTAATCCTCTCTAGCCTTCAAAAGATTAAAGGGATAGTAATACTTAATATTATATTATTTTATATATATATATTATATGTAGAAGGGTTTCTCCTCCTGAGTAAAACAAGGGTACTCCCACTGCAGAGAAGTGTTTTATTCAAAGTTATTGCAGCTCAAACTTGAACTTTTTTTTCTTTTTTAACATCACAGTGGCCTGAACCTTTACAGTGGCGCTGTTGCTACACCGTCCTATGGACAGGTCTGGTCAATACACAATAAACCTCCACAGGATGGTGTAGCGACAGTGCCACTGTAAAGGTTCAGGTCATTAAGAAACTGAACCTAAAATCAAGTTTGGGCTGCAATAACTTTAGAACAGCTCTCTACAGTGGAAGAGTATTTGTTTTACTCAGGAGGATAAACACATGTATAATTTTTAAATGAAAAAAAGAAGAGGGACAAATGAGAGACACAAAACAAGGCACCCCCTATGTTGAATCCAATGAACACAGTGAGTTATACTCCAAGGATAATTGCCGTTTTACTATCTACACAGCAAACAGCTTTAGAACATCCGGGGAATATTCATAGACCGCCCCAAACTAGGTCCCTCTATCACACAAAAGGACCAGGCAGCGTCTTCTGAATCCGGTCTCCCAAGTGCCAAACCATGTAGATGAAACAAAGGAAAAGGGCAACCAGTGTGATACCGTATAGCAATTTAAATAGACAAAATAGTTCAATATGTACCCACAAAAGTTGTTGTCAGCAAGTAGATGGCTGACCAATAATGCATGTGGAGAAATTCGACCCGTCTCCGTTCATGTTGTCTCCAATGGTGAAATTTTGTGAGTATATATATTGAATTATTTTAAATTACTATACGGTATCACACTATTTGGGCACTCTTTTCCTTTGTTTCCTTTACATTTTGTTCCATGTTAATGGGATAGTAATGTGTGCATATTAAAGGGATAGTAAACCCCCCGAAAAACTTTAAGCCAAATGATAGGAATAATAAAAACATACTTAACGCCCTCATTCCCATCTCTCAAACCGTTATGGTTTGAGAGATATAATAAAGTAAAGACCTCCGCTCCCTCCCCTTTCTGCCTGATGAGCTGTAAAGCTGTCAGAGGCAGAATCCGGTCGCCCGACTGTAGGTGGCTCTTCAGGATCGCTGACATCGGAATATCTAACTATATTTACTTCATCGGTATGGTCTACAACATGTGCCTGGCTTGCAAGCACATGTTGTAGACCATTCCGATGAAGTAATTATAGATATCTAGATGACAGCGCTGCTGAAGAGCCTCTGTCTGGTCCCGGAAGCAGGATCTCATGACGTCCGCTGTACAGCGGATGCATGAAAAGGGGGAGGGAACAGAGGTCTTTATTTTATTACATCTCTCAAACCATAATGGTTTGAGAGATGGGAATGAGGGCATTAAGTATGTTTTTATTATTATTCCTATAATTTGGCTTAAAGTTTTTCGGGGGGTTTACTATCCCTTTAAGGTAAGGTCAATTATTCAATATACTTTTTTATAGTGAAACGCTGTATTCTCCTGCCCCTTTTCTCTACATCGCACAGCGTCTCCTCAGAACAGAAAGCCAGTCTAAACGGATCACTACAAGGGACAATCTTGTGTCAACATAAGGAAAAACCTGTCCAGTCACATGACTGGCTTTCAGATCTGAGGGAAGGCAACGTGACGTAGGGAAAAGGGGTGGGAGGGAGACACTTTAAAATAAAATATGGACACTTAGAAAGGTACACGTTGTTATAAAAAAGTATAATGAATAAATCAACTTTAATATTCCCACATTACTTTCTCTTTCAGTGTTACTATCCCTTTAAGAGCCCCATTTAAATCAACTGATATTTGTATTTGTTTTCCTCTGACACATGTAGTTCTCTCTCCCTGATGGCACTATTGTGTGAAGCTGGATACAACTGTATTAACTCTTTGATTGCCAGAGGGATGTGCAACACATTTCTTAGCAATGGGTTCACACCCCTCTGGCACTCAAACGGTTAATAAGATTAATTACCAAACACTAGTAGCCACTGTGCATTACAACTAGGATTAACTTACAGTTACACAATAGTAATTGTTTATGATAAATATTATATGGCTTTCCTACTGCTAGGAGATGTTTCGTTCAAAAGTTATTAGGGCTCTTCCACATGGGTGAGGAGAACTGTATCAGACTCCTGCTACAGTCTTGCTGCCAATGTTGTGAACCCACCTTTTCCCTGGGTTCCTCTGGCGATCTTGTCACAGGGAGATGTGGCTGATGGCCAGCCCACATGAGTTCCAGCCAAATATTATTGGCTGTTGTCCACCTGGGTTGGCCAGTCACTGGAGGATGTGGTTTAACAGCTTTGCCAGCAGCCCCATAGGCCTCTGTACAGACGTACCCTGCTGTATCTTTACTGTATTGCTGCGTGAGTGCAGTAAAAACGCAGCTTGCTGTACTTTGGAGTGTTCAATCAAACGATAGTCACTCATAGCCCATCATGTTTGACATCCCCAATGTACCATCACTGCACTGGGGTCATCTGTGTGAAAGGGGACATTCAGCACAAATCACATAACAGAATGTATGTTTTATTTTTCTGATTTTGGAGAAAGTCTGTCCACAATACTTAGATCTGTCTTTAAAATATGTAGCAACATCGTCTCCTAGTGGTTACTTTTAATAAGCAGACTGTAGTTTTCTCCCATCCCTGTTAAAGTGGATGTGTCACCTATTTAAAACATAGCCTAAATAGTTAGGCTACATATCGAATACTTCTAAAACGTTATTAATTTATTTTTTTTAAGTTTTATTTGTTGTAAATTGAACTTAAAGTGTCCGTCTCCCAGCTACTTCTGCATAAACTGCGGTTACCTGCTCTGTAACTGCAGTCCGTCGCTCTGCCTCTAATCCCCTCCCTCTATCCAGCCTCATCCGATGTCTTCTGTCTGTAAGCTGGAGCGGTCTCATTAGCAGAGATCGATATCTAGCCAATGAGACCGCTCCAGCTTACAGGCAGAAAGCCTCCATCATCAGAGGAGGGAGGAGAGCAGAGGCAGAGCAGTCTATGAGTAAGTAGCTGGGGGACAGACTTTCTAAGTTAAATTTACAACAAATAAAACTTAACAAAGAAAATGTATAACGTTTTAGAAGTATTTGATATGTAGCCTAACTATTTAGGCTATGTTATAAATGGACAACACATCCACTTTAAGTACCATCAATTGGATGATAGATATAATTTAATTCCGTGATCTGCATTGGTCCTAAAGAAGGGGTCACCGATGTAGTATCCTGCTGGCTTCACATCTGGTAAGTATGGAATCTATAGGCTCACAATATGGGACAGTCCAATATATCTAATTATCTTGTTCCTCTTTCTTCCTTCCCCTCTTTCCTTTTTTAGCGGGTCAATGCCCCCTTCCCTTTAAAAAATGTGTAAAAGTACATATATATATGTACATGATTGTACTTTGTGTTATAATTAGATTTTTATTGACAACAACAAAAATAAGAGGATTTTAGTCTTACTGTTAAATCCTTTTCACTTAGTCCATACAGGTTACTGGTAACTCTGGGAGGCGATCCGCCCCTTTAAGTAGGCAGGAACATTTCTCCAAATGTATGCAGGGGGTGGAGCCTCCCCTCCCTCCTTAGCTGCTTCCCAGTCAGCTTGATGCCAAATGATTTGTTCCTGGGTGTGTTCACACCAGGTGGAGAACATCTCTCTTCAGTTTCTCACCTTTCTGCATGTCTTCTGTCTTCAGGTCACCATGCAAAGAAAGGATTACCACCGTGGATAATCCCCCAGGGAAGTACTTGAAGCCAAGTTGTTCCCCCATCAGGGCATAAGGTCCACCAGAAAATCCCTGGACGCTGAGCTAGCCACTTTGGAGAGGGCATTTATCAGCCATGGTAACCCACCTAATGGTGGTATTCCATATTTGACAGAAAATAACAAAATACTAAAACTGAACAGAGATGTGAACACACCCAGGAACAAATCATTCTGACATCAAACTGACTGGGAAGCAGCTAAGGAGGGAGGGGAGGCTCCACCCCCTGCATACATTTGGAGAAATGTTCCTGCCTACTTAAAGGGGTGGATCGCCTCCCAGCGTTACCAGTAACCTGTATTGGAAGACAGTGAAAAGCAAGTTTGTTATGTGATACTTTTGAACAAAGAACCTCCTTGCAGCAAAGGTGGCCTTGTTTTACTCAGCAGGAGAAACTGTATAATATACCTGTTATTCCTGAAACAACTTTACTACAGAACATCCTGTGACCAACTAATATGTATGGACAGTTGTCTCTGAAATACATTTCACATTTCTCTTCACATGCTCTATGCCATGAGTAGTCAATTGTTGGACCACCAGCTCTTGGCTGGTTAGGGATGATGGGAATTGTAGTCTCCAACAGAACCGACGTCCAACAATTGACTACCTCTGCTCTACTCTGCCACCGGTTTGGAGGACTAATCTCTGTAAATAAGTCATCAGGAGATATGATCTGCACCCTTATAGGATACACCACTGCCTCCTTCACCAGCCGTTTGGCCGCGTCCAGTCCAATGATGTCATCCCACCTCACATTAGGGTTCTGTAGGTAAATATCCTGCAACAACAGAAACACTATATTACAATTATTTAATTTTATTTATGTAACAAGATCATCATTTCTTAACTGTATATATGCTGTTAGTAAAACATATCTATGGTGAGTGTAACAGGTTTGTTTTTTTTTTAGTTTCCATGTTTTTGGTTTTTCGTAGAGGAACAACCTGGACAAGAAACCTAATGACCCCTGCGGGCTAAACAAATATATTATGTGACAGAAATAAACATTTCCATTGGCTGAAATGGAGCTTTTACCACTCTGAATGCTAGAAATGTTTCCAGTGCATTGTAAAGGAGTTAAACTCTCCATGCCGATTAATATGAATTTTTGGGATTTTTTATCTCTCATTTCAAAGGGGCCTCTTATAAAGAAAAAAAAGAAAAAAAAAAGACTTTGTGCAGGGCTGCACTGGTAATATTGCTCCATATAGTTTTTTCTTTCACAAGTGTCTCCTTTAACCCTTTGAGTGCCAGAGGGGTACGCAACACATTGCAGAGCAATACATTGCATACACCTCTGGTACTCAAAGGGTTAAAAATCTAACGGTGATAGCCCCACTGGTGAGTCTCTTTGTCTTATTATTTGACTGGATAATCAAGCATTTTCTATACTGATTAACCCTTTGAGCGCCAGGGGGGTAGAAAAGGCATTGCAAAGCAGTGCTTTGGCTACCCCCCGGCACTCAGAGGATTAAAGGGATAGTAATGTTTCACAAAAACAGCAGCTCCAATTAATATTCATAGTATTTGGGCCATGGAGAGTTAAGGGTTAGTTAACAATATGAAACATTTCTATAAATGGAGTTAAAGGGATAGTAATGGTTCACAGAAAAAGGAGCTCTGATTAATCTTCATAGTATTTGGGCCATGGAGAGTGTTATTTCAATACTGGCAGAGTTGTAGTTCAAGAGTAATTCAATGATAAAGTATCCACCTCCCACCCCTTTTACCTAGTGTAAGCCACCTACCCCCAGATGTGGAATCTGGTCTTGAGACCAGACAGCTCACAGCAAGGGACAATCTTCTTACTGTGAGAACAATGAAAACCCTGCCCCCCTTGACAGGTTTTTCCTTATGATCACTGAAGATTGTCCCTCTCTGCGATCCATCCGGACAGTCTTGCTGCTCTGAGGTGAGCAGTGTTACATCAGTAAAAGGGGTGGGAGGGGGATACTTTATCATTCAGTTACTCCTGAACTACAGCTCTGACAGTATTGAAATAACACTCTCCAAGGCCCAAATACTATGAAGATTAATTGGAGCTGCTTTAATTATGAAACACTACTATCAATTTAATACTTACATAGAATTACATTGGACTGATTGCATGATTCACCCACTTGTATATTAGTAAAGTGTAGACTAGTTCACTGGAGGAGTTTAGCCTACTGATTAGTTAAAAAAGCAGTGATGTTTAATTATGAAAATTATACATTTCTGTGCTTTTCCTACTATGTAAAATAAGTTTATTCACACTGCTAGTTGATGAATCATAAAGATAAGATAAAGCTGTTACTTTGAAGGCTAGTCTGACAATCACAATCTCCCATGCGATACAACAGAAACACAACATGATGTATGGACACTGGAGGGACATTCATATCACTTCTCCAATTCCTATGTTATTCTATGGAGCCAATGCACTAAGATTTCTTCAACTTTGGAGATCTTATTGAATAGGCCCCATAGAATAACATAGGAACCGGAGAAGTGATATCACTGGAGAAGTTATCTCCACTTTATCACCTCTTTATCACCGCTTAGTGAATCTCCCCCAGGTGATGCTGTTACTTGTAGTTCAATCAAAATGTAAATAGTGTAATATCTTCTAAAGAAGCATCTCCCAGCAGTGGAAGTAAACTTTTATTACGAAGCAGAAAAGGCCCCAACATATACATTGTTTTGCATAATAAGGCTCTATTGCTCTGTGCTGTGGAATAAGTTGGTGCTTTAGGAATATTAGACATGTGCACAGAGATCTCTTACCCTGCTTATCACAGCTGCCAGTTCTCTCAGCTCGCTGTTTGCCCCAATGAACGCACTCACTGGTTTGATCAATCGTTCCTGAAGGAAAGGATGAAATTGTAAGTAAGACCAAAAAACAGCACATTTTGGGGAGGTGTACCCCACATACCCCAACTAATAACCAACCCTAACTCATCTGAAACCAAAACAACAGAAAAGACAGGAGGCGCCAATAGTGCCTTATCATACAAATAATATTGTTATGTATAAAATCATATGTAGGTTGCACTCCCATGTATAAATGGTTGTAAATGTACATATGTAGTATAAATGTCTGTATATGTACATATGTAGTATAAAAGGCTGTATATGTACATATGTAGTATAAATGGTTGTATATGTACATATGTAGTATAAATTACTGTATATGTACATATGTACAAACACAGCATAAAACAGCATACAGGGAATTTCTTACCGTCCCTGTTTAGTATAGTGCAGGTCAGTGCTTGGCTCATGTAAGATATAAATCTAGGGATGAATAAAAGATAAAGGTGCCTCTCAATATGTCCAAATATCATAAATGTATTAATATAAATCTAAGTAAAATAACAAACATTATATCACTACAATTGAGTACATTTCACAGTGGTCCACGCTGCTTCCTCAAGATACATAGGTTATTACTATGAGGAGTCAAGCACATCTTGAGGAAGCAGCGTGGACCCCTGTGAAATGTGCTGAATTGTAGGATATAAAATTTGTTATTTTACCTAGACTTTATATTAATACATTTTTGATACTTGGACATTTGGAGCAGCACCTTTATCTTTTATTCATCCCTGGATTTATATCTTACAGGAGTGTGCGGTGGTGGTGGTGTGGGGGGGGGGGTATATTACACCAGTGAAAAAAATATATATATATGCTCTTGTATGGTCCCCTCTTCCCACCTCAATATGCTCCCACCTTCCCCTTCCTCTACTCACCCCCTCCAGAGGCATCAAGGACATCTGCATAGTGGGCTGCATGCTTGCATTTTCCACATACATCTCCCTGTGAGGACCTATGTTAATGCAAGATAATGGTAGGTCCTTGCAGGGAACTACTGTATTTTCAGTACATTGGATCTATGCTACTGAACCTGAGAGGACTTTCAGATCCTCAAAGGGCACTACCATGATCTTGAATTACCGCAGGTCCTCAAAGAGGGATGCGGAAGGCAGGTGCAAGCATACCGCTCGCTGTGCAGATGTCCCAGGTGCCTCTGGAGGGGGTGAGAAGAGGGAGGGGAAGGTGGGAACATATTGAGATTGGTGGAGGGAGGTAATAATAATAATTTTTATTTATATAGCTCCAATTTATTCCGCAGAGCTTTACAATAGGGGATAGACATACAGAGATATTAAATAGTACAAATCATATGTGGAGAACAGAAGGATCAGAGGGCCCTGCTCGTAAGAGCTTACAGTCTAGAGGAAGGTGGATTAGATACAGAAGGTATAAGTGCTGTTGGTTATATGTGTCTCCTGCCACACAAGCTGCCAGTCAGTGGGTGGGAGAGAGAAGTGCTAGTGAGTGTAGTGGTCCAGGGAGGTAAGCAGAGAATATTATTTTTTTGGTGGGTGGATGGAGGGAAAACAAGGGTGTGTATTATACGTAGGCACTTTTGTTTTCCCCTAAAATCTTGGGTATAATTGACACCTGCGTATTATACCTGAAATTTTACGGTAATCACAGGTTGGTAAGCAGTGGATCAGTCTTCGTGCTTAATTAGGTATCCTGAAACCTAATCTGTTGGTGTGTGTCCCAGGGACTGTGGCAGAAAATCAGTGTATCTTAACCCTTAGTGCTGCATACCCCTCAGGCACTCAAAGGGTTAAATCACCCTAGTCCCGCCCATGGACACTCCCAACCCTCACATAACTCCTCCCATGGATACACCTCTATGGGACGCATGACCCCTATACTAACCTCATCCACTGTTTTCCGGCATAGAAAATACTGTACCCTTACAGCCATATGCACAAAAGAAAAGTGCAGTCATTCTGGGACAAACCAACTGTACCACAGGGGAAAATAAAAAATGCCTATTGATTTAAAAGGTTGCTTTTAACCCACTGAATGTTAGAGGTCTCCAATGCATTGCAGAATGTGTAAAGTCTAAAAGGAGCTGGTTGATTGTCCCTTTAAGACCCCAAGAGGAAGACAAACCATTTGCTATAAATATAGAGATTTGTTTTTATTCACATACAGACGGGTCTGGGTTGCAGTTCAGACTATTCAATGCAATTTCATTCGATGCCCCTTTAATTGCATCTTGTATCATGCCACGATAGTCAATTATCTGTCCCTAAAGGGAAAAATAGAAAATAAAGAGAGATCAGATAAACAGAAATTCAGTTAAATTGGTAAAGTTTTATTTTAAAGGTATAGTAATGTTTCACAAAAACAGCAGCTCAAATTAATCTTCAGGTCATAGAGAGTGTTATTTCAGTAGTCAGAGTTGTAGTTCAAGAGTAATTGAATGATAAAGTATCCCCCTCCTGCCCCTTTTACTGATGTAACACTGTTCAGCTCAGATGTGGAATCTGGTCCTGGGACTGGACAGATCACTGCAAGGGACAATCTTCTTACTGTGAGAACAATGAAAACCCCGCCCCCCTTGACAGGTTTTTCAGGTTTTCCTTATGCTCACTGAAGATTGTCCCTCTCTGTGATCCATCTGGACACCACCTTGCTTGACAATGGCTGGACACCTTCCTGGCACTCAAAGGGTTAAGTCAGGCACAGAAGATCCCCCTCCCGCCCCTTTCACCTGTGTCACTCTGCCTCCCCAAGCCAGTCCGGATGGAGCACAGTGACAGACAATCATCAGTAAGCAAAAGGAAAATCCTGTCCTCCTTCGACAAGGGGCGCAGGGTTTCCTTATATTTACTGACTGAAGATGGTCCCTTGCTGCATCCGTCCGGTCCCATGACTGGATTCCACAACTGATGGGAGGTGCTAAAAGGGACAGGAGAGGGAACTTCTCATTCAGTTGCTGCTGAACTACAAGACTGACAGTACTGAAATACAGCTCTAAGTGGGACAACTAGTATGAAGAAGAAGCAGAACTGCATTTTGTTTGAAGTATTACTATCCCTTTAAGTATTACTGACTGTATAGTTTCTTCCACTGCTTCAAACAGGCTTTCATCCAAATCACTCAACAGTCACTGCCGTCCTAAATTCTGCAATAATATCCAGACTGGCGTGGGAAATGGTGAACTCACAGGAGCTGTTTTCCTAGATTTTACAAAGGCTTTTGATGCCATTGGCCATCATATTATGATAAGTAAACTACAAAAGTTTGACTCATTATAAAGTTAGGTTCGATCATCCTATATAATAAAATGCTAGAATGTTTGTCCGATGCCGTCATGTGCAGTAGAGACTGCCCGAACGCACGGAATGCTGGGAGTTCTGTGCTTGGAGCATGAAATGCTGGGAGTACGGAATGCTGGGAGTTCTGTGCTGGGAGCACAGAATGCTGGGAGTATGGAATGCTGAGAGTATGGAATGCTGGGAGCATTCTGTGCATTCAGGCAGTCTCTACATCACATGATTGCATCACAGGCACCGCCAATGAGGAGGTGGCAGTATGCAGAGCAGGACCAGCGTCTTAACCCTTTGAGAGCCAGGGGGGTACACAACACATTGCAAAGCAATGCTTTGCATACCCCTCTGGCACTCAAAGGGTTAACATCACCCAGCCCTTGGCCAGTGTACACAGGCTTTTACACTAGTTCCTTATACTTTGTAATATCACTCTGTTCCATTGTCAGTGCTCATATTGGTCTCATTTTTGTGTAATTATATTATAAAGTTCCCCCTCCCGCCCCTTTTACAGGCATCACTATTCTGTCTTAAAGAAGCAGGAAAACATTGAGCTGAACGGATCACTTTGCAAAGAGCTTTCTATCAAACATGAAAGTAGGTCTAGATATACAATATAAAAAAGATACAATATACACAAGGCAGCACACAGTGCATTCAGGGGAATGTAATACATCCTGCTTTGATGGACTACTGACCAGAAAACTCTAAAAACAAAAATTCAGTGAGCTTACTGTCAAAGACATAGAAGTACAGGCAACTTTATTGTATATATTATATACTTGCAGAGTGTGTAAAATCAAAATAAATGTTTATTTTTCCTTTAAAATCCCCTCAGTCAGGGAATGAAAGTAATCTAACTGTTGAAGAAAGAAATGAGAGATGCACAGCTCCATCTAGTGGCCAATTTCGAAATCCAATTTACGAGCCCTTCACAAGAAACAAGCTCAAAAGAAGCCCACACACATTTTCAGCACAAAAGCAAAGGGTATAGATGTGGGAATTGTTGTTATTGTTGATAAGAGTTGTAGTCCCCAACAGCTAGCGGTGACTATTGAATACCCCTGGTATAGACTAATAGATACATCAAACAGCATAATGTGATGTGTAAACACTGGTATTGGAACCAATTACATAACATAACTAAAAGTTCATAATCATAAGAAAAAAATGTATATAAATAGGTTCTATTATCTACATATATATATATATTATAAATTGTCACAATCTCCATACACATTCCACAGCAAGATTAGCCTGTCAAATCCAGCTGAGGACAAAGTTAAGCCATTGGGGTGAAATTTGGAGCAGTAAACGTCTCCCTCATGGCCAGAAAACAGCATTATTGGAGCCTGGAGACTGGATGTTCTGGGTGGACCCGACACAATTAATTAATTCCTTGGCTTCTTTGCCAGCACTGGAACCAACGCCATGCCCTTCTGCTTATTCTGTTCGATCATGTTTCCAATATGTGAAGCTCAGAGCTTGAAAAACTAAAACTAAGGCCTTCACTTTACACCAGGGATGTCTTTTTTTTCCCCTTGGAGCAAACCAATGACGTAGATATATATATAACTAACTTAATATTAAAGTACCTGTTACTATTTAAAAAGCAAAATATATGCCCTGATGGAGTCTAACATTGACCATGTGAGGATGTAAGTTGTTTATTGCACCGTTTGATTTATTTTAAGGAGCAGACTATCCGCCTAACAGCTGATTCATGCAAATAGAAAACTCTCAAGGTAATATGCTTGGCAAAATGAGTGCCTTGTGAGTCCTCTGTTTACATGAATCAGCTGATCAGTGGATAGTCGGCTAAGGGCCTGAAACAGCTAAGCAGCTGTTTCATGTAAGTACAGAACCAGCAGAGAAGCTGTTATATGTATTATCTTCTCTGCCAGTTCTCTCAATTTCTGTATTATCTGTGAAACCGGTCCATAGATTATTAATGTTATAACCATTTCAGTGCCACAGTGGTACTCAATGTACTCTATGCTCCCCAACTTGATCTCCCTATCATACTGCCAGCATTACAATAACACTACATACTAATGATTACACTGTAGTGTCGTATTCTCCATGGCAAAATGATCTCCACACATTGCCAGCACATCTTCCCCCCGGACACAGATACAACATTCAGATGAGGGAAATATCTCCTTCGATCTGAATGCCTAGTAAGGTTACCAAAGCTACCGGAGTGCAGCCGGCAGGGTCTCGCTGAGTAACCAGTCAATTCCTTCTGAACGATGAGCTGATGTCACTAAAAGGGACGGGACAGGAGGAACTTTTAAAGTAACGTTTTCTTATGAAAGTGTTTGATAAGAGTTTGACTGGTGTCAGTCACTCTGTAAAATCATAGCCTTTCAGTTAAAAATTATATTACACCTTATATCACTTTAAAGGGACAGTAATGTACCCTAAAAAAATATTTAGAGTTAGGTAGAGGTTGAAAAAGGAAATTAACTGCCACAAACCCCATCTCTCAAACCTCTATTGTTTGAGAGATATAAGGATCCAACCTCCCCTTCTCCTGATGTTAGCTGTAAAGCTGACAGCAGGAGATTCCAGTCATATGACTCGAGGAGGCTCTGCAGCAGAGCTGAAATCGCTTTGCTTAAAAAGATTTCATTCATTGGAATTCCGGATCTGCTGCAGAGCCGCCTGCTGGTCCCCGGACCGGGATCTCCTGCTGTCAGCTAGACGCTGACATCATGAGAAGGGGAGGGAGGGGGAACTTTGAATCCCTATATCTCTCAGACCATAGCGGTTTGAGAGATAGAGTTCATGGCAATTCATTTCTTTTTTCAACCTCTACCTAACACTAAATGTTTTTTAGGGGACATTACTGTCCCTTTAAAAGGGAACTATTCCCGTAGGAATAAGCGGCTCTCAAAGTGCTCACATGCAAAAAATGTGAATAAACGTAAGGGAATAAATATGCCTTCCTTCATCAAGAGGGGGCAGTATTTCCCTTATACCTACTCACTGAAGTTTTTAACTCACTGCATCCATTGAGTCACATGACCAGATTTGAGATTCAGAGGGAGGTGGCCAGAAAGGGGCGGGTGGGGGATCTTTAGCATTGAATAACTTTTGAACTACACACAAGTAAGATCTGAGACATAGCGTAATCTGTTACTATTAATATACAGAAGACTCTGCAAAAGTATTTTAAACCGACATTACTATGCCATTAATAGAATGGTTTTAGCATGGCAGTCAAGCATAGTCAAGACAGTCTCTACTGCGCATGACTGCCGCACGCGCAGCAGTGTCTACTGCGCATGTTGGGCGTTACACACAACTTAGCGAATTATTATATAGGATTCCATTTTTGAGGTTACTGTCCCTTTAAGTTATCTTAGGTCTCTCCTCTGACCCTACAGGAGATTTTACCATTGGATAGAAAGATCTCTGGACCTTACTGACCCTCCTCGGTTGGCCACCTTCTCCTCCACTTTTGTTAATTGCGGACACATTCAGACCAAATTCAGACACCTCTGGGGGGCTATTACGCCCGTTCTCCTGCAAAATAAAGGAAATGATGATAATGTACAATATTACAACGTTGTACAGCACTGTAGGATTTGCCCAATAAACAATATTATTAGCCCCTTGGTCTTTAGCATCACAAGGGTTTAACCATTTGAGTGCCAGAGGGGTGCATAACACAATGCTTTCCAATGCATTGCATAACCCTCTGGAACTCAAAGGGTTAATATTTTGTCAGTCAGTGTGCAGATTGTGTTCCACAAACTGGGACACCATCAGGTTTCATAATCCAATCAAAAATTAAATGTGACGTTTTAACCCCTTGAATGCTAGAAAGGTCTCCAATGCATTTAGAAATGCGTTGAAGACCTCTCACGTATTCAAGGGTTAACTACTTGACTGCCCCATTCAAATCAATGTAAACTTTTATTTGACCCCCTAGGGTACAATTGATTTGCTTCATAATCATTTCACTTTATTTACACAAAGAACTGAGCCAAGAATGAGAGGGTAACTCATTAAGAGTAGAGGAAAGGTGATTTTGACTAAAACAAAGGTAGGGATTTTTTACAGTAAGGGTTGTAAATATATGGAATTCTTTGCCTCGTGATGGTGTGCTTGCAGATAGTGTGACTGCTTTAAGAAAAGCAATGGATGCCTATCTAGCACAGAACAATATTAAGAATTATGACAGTTGGCTTCAATGAAGATAGGATGTTGATCCAGGGAACTGTCTAACTGCTATTTGGAGTCAGGAAGGAAGTTTTTATACACACTTGGGGCTAAATTAGAAATGGCTTCAATGTTGTTGTTTTTTTGCCTTCCTCTGGATCAATAGGGGTGATATGGCATGGGCTGGACTTGATGTACTCATGTCTTTTTTCACCCTCATCAACTATGTTACTATGTTTGGTTTTATACATACAGCTCATCTTGTTATTTAGGTAAGTTGTGTTTTTTTCCGGTCACATTGATTCAAGTTTGAATATCTGAAAACATCATTAAAAACTGTATACTAGTGTATGCTAATTATGGTACTCGTGCAATAACAGTGACGTTTCATATACTAATTAAGCTTTTTTGTGAATTTTCCTATGCTAATGATGTCTTTAGGTGACTTTTCATATGCTAATTAAGAGTTTCAGTGATATTTCATATGCTAACTAAGATCTATGCTACACTAGGAGCCTTTCACTTTTACCAGAAAAAAGTTTGACTAGTTCCTGAAATATACATCTGCTGAGCTTTTCATAACCGTGACTCATAGGTAGTTTTGAATAAATATGAAAAAAAAAATACAAGGTGACAGGTCCAGTTTAACAGGGCTGGATAGAAAGATTCGTTCATACCCAACAAGTGTTCCTTTTTAATGGGGTACTGTCCCAGTTAGATGCAAATCACTTTCCCACCCCGGTGTCCCTGTGTTTAGGAGATCAGACTGTGTGGTGTGTGTATAGAAGTGTATCACCCTGGTGTCCCTGTGTTTAGGAGATCAGACTGTTTGGTGTGTATAGAAGTGTATCACCTGCTGTCCCTGTGTTTAGGAGATCAGACTGTTTGGTGTGTATAGAAGTGTATCGCCCTGGTGTCTCTGTGTTTAGATCAGACTGCGTGGTGTGTATAGAAGTGTATCACCCTGGTGTCCCTGTGTTTAGGAGATCAGACTGTATGGTGTGTATAGAAGTGTATCACCCTGGTGTCCCTGTGCGTAGGAGATCAGACTGTGTGGTGTGTATATAAGTGTATCACCCTGGTGTCCCTGTGTTTAGGAGATCAGACTGTGTGGTGTGTATAGAAGTGTATCACCCTGGTGTCGCTGTGTTTAAGAGATCATACTGTGTGGTGTGTATAGAAGTGTATCACCCTGGTGTCCCTGTGTTTAGGAGATCAGACTGTGTGGTGTGTATATAAGTATATGACCCTGGTGTCCCTGTGTTTAGGAGATCAGACTGTGTGGTGTGTATATAAGTGTATCACCCTGGTGTCACTGTGTTTAGGAGATCAGACTGTGTGGTGTGTATAGAAGTGTATCATCCTGGTGTCCCTGTGTTTAGGAGATCAGACTGTGTGGTGTGTATAGAAGTGTATCACCCTGGTGTCCCTGTGTTTAGGAGATCAGACTGTGTGGTGTGTATAGAAGTGTATCACCCTGGTGTCACTGTGTTTAGGAGATCAGACTGTGTGGTGTGTATATAAGTGTATCACCCTGGTGTCCCTGTGTTTAGGAGATCAGACTGTGTGGTGTGTATATAAGTGTATCACCCTGGTGTCCCTGTGTTTAGGAGATCAGACTGTGTGGTGTGTATAGAAGTGTATCACCCTGGTGTCCCTGTGTTTAGGAGATCAGACTGTGTGGGGTGTGTATAGAAGTGTATCACCCTGGTGTCCCTGTGTTTAGGAGATCAGACTGTGTGGTGTGTATAGAAGTGTATCATCCTGGTGTCCCTGTGTTTAGGAGATCAGACTGTGTGGTGTGTACAGAAGTGTATCACCCTGGTGTCAGTGTGTTTAGGAGATCAGACTGTGTGGTGTGTATAGAAGTGTATCACCCTGGTGTTCCTGTGTTTAGGAGATCAGACTGTGTGTTTGATGGCTAAACACAAATGGAGCAGCCTTCACCGTATCATTCAAGACACAGGGCTGGATTAGGTGAGTAGCTGGTCCTGAATTACTGAAGCATTTTAGCCGTAGTCAGGGACACATGACCAAGGTTTAATATTAGTTTAATGATTGGGGCTTACTTTCCCTTTAAAAGTTATTACAGGTCAAACTTGTTTAATTTTTAATCATAATTGAGCCTATGAAAAGTCACATCTAGGTGGCTCTATTGATATAGTTTACTATGGAGAACTACAGTCAGAAACATACATTCACCAGACACAGGAAAAGAAATACTTTTCTTGTCTGTTTTGAGCTGCAGTAACTCTTGAATGAGGCATTTCACAGCAGTGGGAATACCCTTGTTTCATTCAGCAGAAACAGGCAAGCCATATATGTTTTTGATAATAAAACTTTGCTGATCCTTAGCTAGCCATCTTCTGGAACTGATCTACCATGTAATCCATCGATTTGACCGCTCTTGTAATTGACCTCACCTGTTTCAGACTCTCCCTGTTCTGAGCTTTGAGCTGCTCTGTTGTCCTAGTGTAGGACCTGGACATTGGTCTTTGTACTACGTGATGTTGGCCAATTCTCGGAAGTCCTTGAGATGAGTTACTGTTTGTTCTGTGAAACAAAGGAATTGAATTATAAAGTGATCTCCAGCTCTGCCTTGGTGTATCACTGGCAACGAGTGTACCACAAAGATGGGGAGACATAAGTCACTTAAAGGGATAGCAATACTTCGTTTTATCTTTATTTTATTTTGCAGGTATTAAAAAAACATGAAGAACGATATAAGTCTTATCTCTCAGACCTTTATGGTTTGAGAGTTATTCACAAGCAAAGTTTCCCCTCCCACCCCTTTTACCTAGTGTAAGTCATCTCTTCTCAGATGTGGAATCCAGTCCATAGATCAGACAGATAACAGAATGGGACAATCTTCCTCCTATGAGAACAATGAAAGTCCTGCCCACTTGACAAGTTTTTCAGGTTTTTCCCTTATCTTAATTGAAGATTGTCCTTCTCTGCAGTCTACCTGGGCACCACCCTTCTGATCTGGTTGAACAGTGTTACATCAGTAAAAGGGGCGGGAGGGGGATACTTTGTCATTGAATTACTCTTGAACTACAACTCTGACAGAACTGAAATAACACTCTCCAAAGTCCAAATACTATGATGATTAATTAGAGCTGCTTTTATTATGAAACATTACTATCCCTTTAAAGTGGAACTTTCATTAAAATTAAAGTGCCCCCCAAATCATTATTAACATAACGATACGCAAACAAATAGCAAGCATCAGCGGCAGACATCTTGCTGCAAACTCTTCCGTGCGCCTGCGCCATCAGTCCCTTCCAAAGTACAATGGAACTCCCCCATCAATCCTGGAGGAGACCAGGACGGAGAGTGCAGACTCACAGATGCATTTTTGTCAAGATGTCTGTGCTGTTGCCCGCTGAACAAGTTGTATTTCTCAATAATGCCGGACTTATTCAGGATAAAACTAGTATAGATACGCTTATCGCTATTTGAACAATGCTTTGGGGGGCACTTTAATTTTACTAACAACTCATAATAATACCCCCACCACACACACACACACACTTACTGGCCCCTATGAATTTTACAAATTAAAGGACAGAGATGCTCAACTAGTAACAAGCCTGCTACAATATACAGCAGGATCAATAGGACTGTACCCTACCATGGGGGCAATCTCTTGTAGCTCCTAATACTGACCCTGCCCAGGTGACAGCCACAAAGTGCCAGGCAATTTCTCACTGAAGGATGGAAGCAGGTAACCCCAGGTATACTTTTGGGCCTTGTCTGCGAGCTGCGGCTGTTCTCTCTACTCTTATTAATTTTGCTCCTTGATTCAAGAGATAACATCGTCATTTAGTCCCGAATGTCGTGCCCATGGAGGCGGACATGACAGTTGTGTGTAGTTTTTTTTTTCAAACTGAAGCAGGCTAAGTGTATGATCCTACACACCCCTTTAAAGGGATAGTAATGTTTAAAATTAAAAAAGTATGTTTTAAGGTTTATTCCCCTGTGTAAAACAAGGCTACTTCCACTGCTGAAAGGTGTTTTATTCAAAAGCTATTGCAGCTCAAACTTGAGTTTTTAACTGCAATATCTCAATGGCCTGAAATTGTACAGTGGCGCTATTGCTACACCATCCTATGGACAGCTCTGGTGAGTTGACCATAAGTCTCCATAGGATGGTGTAGCAACAGCGCCAGTGTACAATTTCAGGCCATTGAGATAATGCATCTAAAAAGTTTGAGTTGTAATAACTTTTGAATAATACACCTTTCAGCAGTAAGAGTAGCTTTGCTTTACTCGGGAGGGATAAACGCTACAATATCTATATTTTTTCCATAATAAGTATTACTATCCCTTTAAGGATCAGAGGACAAGGTAAGCTTTGGGTTATTAGGAGATGCTACTTCTCCTTTAATTGGAAACTATAACTAGAAGCGCCTGTTAATCTACTTGGTGAGAGATGTACTAAGTTGTGATAAGGAGTTGATAAAGCAAAGAGGACTTCTCCAATGATATAACTTCTCCAGTGCCTGTGTTATTCAATGGAGCCTATGCACTAAGATAACTCAAGTGGCTTACTTGGTATGCAGCACAATTGCTTATTGTTTGCTTACTGCACAAGGCCCTATATATTACTGTGTATTCAACTGTGGTAGGGACTGCCACGACAGACAATCTTAGACCCCTTTCACACAGGAGGCACCAATGCACTGACACTGTATTAGGTCTGTCACCCGCGGTGAAAGCCTTTATGCTGGACTATGGAGCTGTTAGCGCGGGTGATTATCACCTGCGTGCACGCAACAAAGTCCAGAATGCTGCTACTTTTCAGCAGACTTTAGTTGCAGTAAGCAAAGCTACATGGTGGTTTATGGGACTGTGTGTGGACCTTTCATATTTACAATAAACAGCAATCCCATGTGGGTCAGACGTTAATACTGATTCGCTGGCGCTCACTTGGGCCGAGAGGAAGACACACTCCTCCTGCATTCCAGATGAGCAGCGTAACACAGGAGAGGGGAGTGAACTACTCGCCCATCTGAGCCGTCAGCAAACACATTAGGCAACGTTGGGTAAACAGCATACAGAAGATGCCAGCCTAGACTCCCTAGGGCAGTGGTTCTCAATCTTTTTTTGTTCAGGGCACCCCTACCATGTAATCTAGAACATTCGGGACACCCCTAACATATTTAATGTACTTTATCAAAGGCATAATGAAGGGTACAATACATAAATATAGTTATTATTAGGTCTTACAATCATAATAACAAAACTAAACATGTTGTGCATAACAATTTCAATAAATCTTTATTTAAAAAGTCCAATTTTGTTAGTCTTCATAGAAAACATGGGGTACCCTAAGTTGCTGTCCGTGGCACACCAAAGTACCACGGCACCCTGGTTGAGAATCACTGCCCTAGGGCATGGTATATATAACAGCTGCTTCTAACCTAGACTGGCTGCAAAGTCAAACACACAGATTTAACCCTTTGAGTGCCAGAGGGGTACACAACACAATGCAAAGCAATGTGTTGTGTACCCCTCAGGCACTCAAATGGTTAAGAAAAATAATAATACTTGAAGTAAATACATTGTAATTACACGCACTTGATATATGTGTCCTCTCTACCCTTTTCGTGCCAGACGGGTGCACGTCACAATGCTATGCAATGTGTTGTGAACCCTATGGCACTCAAAGGGTTAATTCTTGGAAACAATCCCATAAAAAATAAAATCTCAGTTACTGTATGTAAATCCTGTGCCAACTCTTGTTCAACAATGCGACAAAAAGGGAATAAATGATCAGATTTCAGTTTACCAACAGACATTAAAAATAGGATTTTAGTCTTACCTGTTAAATCCTTTTCACTTAGTCCATACAGGTCACTGGTACTCTGGGAGGCGTAAGTCCCCTTTAATAGGCAGGAACAACTATGCAAATGATTTGCAAGGGGCGGAGCCTCCCCTCTCACTTAAGCCACCTTCTGGCCAGAGCCACTTAGATTGATTTGAGACCCTAAAAACTGACCACAGGTAAGCAAAAAGAAAGACTCCTGTGAGCATGCCCTGACGGTCTCCCACTGAATGCCACAGGAGAGCCAAGACTGGTCCCTTGACAGGGTGGGAGACCAGTGACCTGTATGGACTAAGTGAAAAGGATTTAACAGGTAAGACTAAAATCCTATTTTCACTGTCGTCCAATACAGGTCACTGGTACTCTGGGATGTACAAACATTGAGCTGATCCAGAGGCGGGAAGTAAGGCAAGGACCAGGCGCAAGGTCCAAGTCGCTAGAACTGCAATAAATCAGTTAATTACATAGCCCAAACTGTAAGTGTCAACGGACACCAACCAAGGGAAACAATCCCTGAACTAACACAGCACACGGAACCAGAGCCAACCGGGCTCAACAGCAAGGAAGCACTAAGGATCACAGAGCGGAAGACCTAGACAGGCAAAACTGCCTCCAGGACCTTCCTTCCAAAACTGGCATCAGCCGAAGCCAGTACATCAACTCGATAGTGCCTAGAAAATGTGTGCACAGAGGACCAAGTGGCCGCTCTGCACAGTTGATCAGCAGATGCCTGATTCTTGAATGCCCAAGAGGCCCCAATAGAGCTGGTGGAATGGGCAGTCACCCTGAAGGGAACATGCTTATTCCGCAACTTATAAGCTTCACGGATGGTAGCTTTAATCCAAGATGCAATAGTAACCTTGGCAGCCGGTCTTGTCAGAGAATTTGTCCTGGGGGACCATACAGGGTTAATTCTAATTCTAAAAAATTAGCTGAAATTCTGTTTAAAATGTGTTCAAATTACATCATATGTGAACTATGGGCCATTAGTCCAAGGTAGGGAGGAAAAACAATTGAATGGCAGATTGATAGTCAGTTGGAGCCAATGTGGCTGAGAGAGACGGACTCCCTTATGTGAAAGACAGAGCAACGTGACTAGTTTATGAGGTTTTTGATAACCCTTTTGACCTTTCTCAGTCTTGACGAAAGCCACATGATCTGACATAAAACTAATTATAGGTAAAATTCTAAAGTAGAGTAAGAGCTCCACCTAGAGTCTTGAGAGCATTATGACTGGGATATCCGCATTCCTTGAATAATTAGGGATATATTAATATCCAATCAGGGCAGACCGGTGATGTCACGGTATAATGAGATGGCTCTTTGTCCAATCATCAGACAAAGGTGGGGATTACTGATAAGGCAAAAATTGCAAATATAATGCCCAATTACTCTTAGTTAAGGGTCTTTGGACTTCCTAAAAGAGGGTCTTTGGACTCAACTTAACTGGCTGAAACAGAAAAGGTGACTTCCTGAAGGCTTTGCTGATCCTGCCATCTCACAGAGAAATACTAAGAAACTTGGATTGGTAACTATATCATTTATTCATTTAGATTCATTTAATCCAGAATTTTATAATTTTTCTTCTGTTTGAAGAACTTAGTTTTAAATTGTCTTAAGTGGACTGGCCAACCATTTGGGATAATTTATAATAAGCTAGATTTAGCTATTAAATTCTGGAAATAATAGAATCTATATATATAATTATTGGGAAATGTTATAAATTGCCAATCAGTGTAATACAGGATATAGCGTGGGTTATTTATATTAGCTAATATTAATCTTGGTATTCCTAGAGTAATATTTTGTGGTTCTGGGAAGATTATAATAGTTAATATTTGATACAGGGTATTCTTTGAATCCAGTTATTAACCCTTTAACCGCTATTTGTCTGCTGTTAGTGGTGTTTTCTTTGGAATTCTCTGTGTATGTGTTAGGCTTATATTTTGTAATTTGAAAGTATTATCTCAATAGACAAAATAACTGCTGAGTGTGGCATCTGTTTTAAACGTCTGTATTAACCCTTGGAGTGCCTATAGGTTTTATATATAGGTTGCTGTAGTCAAAATTATGATAAATGTTGCATGAAGTAATTCTAAGTAGATTATTTGTGTGATTTGGTTTGACTATATTAATTGCAATTTATGTATTTTATTCAGAGGTATTCAATATTGAATTCAGTAGATAATTAAATTATAGTGATTTAAATCTGGGATTCTATTCCAGTTATTCCCTAAATTTAATTATTATTTATATATGATACAAGGAATTGTTAGAGGAATTATTTAATTCATCTCACAAAACCCCTTACATCATCATTGGCATAGTCTATACAGTTTCTGGGGCAGAGGTATTAAGAGACCCTGCAACCAACTGTATTATATTAATTGTAACAATCAATTAACCTATTCTATGCTGCTGAATGCAATTATTGTTATTATACCTCTGGATATACCTATAGGTGGTTAACCCTTGCACCGCTGGTAATCTTTATGATAAATAGTGTGGTTTGATTCTGTATACCTATTATAATTGCTAGTCACTTATACATTTCATTGTTGCTGATATTTATATATACATTGTATATTGTATTTTAATAAAATAGATATATTTTTACACAAATATGAAGGATTGATTCTTGTGATCAATTCGTTACTGTGAAGTAGCGTGTCAATACATATTAAAGATAAAGTTCTCAAATTATTTTATATTGTCATTTGCCTATTTAAGTGAAGAAATCCAACCTGAGTGGTTCTCTGTTTAACCCTTTGGATACCTTCATATAAATAGCCCGACAGATTTTTGGAGGTCCCACCGAGATCTTTATATAGGATTGACACATTTGTCAAATAATTTTATTGGCAGATATATTACACAGTAACATATTTGTGCATAAACATGTCTCAGGCAACTTCTTCAGTGTCTGATCCAATGGAACAGAGACCAGAAGAAGACATGAAATGGGCTGTAGAAGGGAGGTTAATTTATGCCATCCATTCTCGCCTCAAAATTAAGAGTGATGCCCAACAATGGTGTACTGACATTGAACTACGAGTGATATCCCAATTTGATAAAATGTGGCAGCCTGATAGCTTCTATTATCAAGCATTGAATAGGTGTATAGATCAAACTAAGGCAAGGGATTTGGACACCCAGATTTTATTAATTGTGCCTGAATTGTTAACTATTATAGGTTTCCAGAGAAACAAATTGGAGGCTTATCAAAAGGTTGTAGAGCCACTAAAACAGGCACTAAAGGCTCAGACTGAAAAGATTTCTGAGTTAGAAGAAGAGGCACGTAAGTTTGTCAAAACTGCAAACTCACAAGAAGAGCATATTGAGAATCTCCAGCGCCAGGTAAATGGGCTAGAGAGCAGGCGTAAAACAGCTATTGAGGAAATGTGGTCTACAAAAGCACATAATACTGCCCTTAATGCTAAAATGTGTGATCTACAAGGTGAGATATACATTTTGCAAGAACACATTAGGCAACTCCAATCCCATTTAGACAAGCGGGTTCAGGAGAATATAAAATTGCGAGAGCAAGTGCTGGTATATCAGACCAGTGATAATGCCCCTAAAGGGGATAAATCACTGGATCTAGATATGTTTAATGTCTTGTCCAGCCAGATCCAGGAATTGTCAGAAAGAATGCAGGCCCTTACTGCTTCTGATTCTGACCATGCCTCCTCTGAGATTGGACAGGATATTAGTCCTGACAAGGTAGTTCAGGCCCAACCAGCTATATCTAGTAGTCATCAGGATTACTCACCTGGGAAGGAGGGGGATGTTAGTCCTCAGAAGTCACACTTCTTGCTGAAGTGTGATGATGAGGGTAACATCCCAGAGCAAGCCACACACCCTGCACCACGGAGTCTTTTAACAGGCCACAGATTACCCTCTAACAGGGAGTCAATGTTCAAACCTAACAGGAGGCTAATGCCCACATTAAATAGGTTTGAACAGGAGGAACAGTCACCTTTAGTTGAAGGAACTAAAATAATAAGATTTCTGAGAGATACCGTGCCAGTTTTCCACAGAAAATCTAAAATATCCATTGTGAGTCATTTAGACCGTTATACTGAAACACTTGCATCTCTAGGCCTTCATTCTGACCGTCATAAAATGGATTATGTGCCTTGGGTTTTTGATGTTTCAGAGAATTTCTTTTTCAGTTCTTTAGCTGAGATGGGTATCACTACCTGGGAGGAAACAGTGGAACAGATAATCCTAGCGTTTGGTCCTTATAAAACTCGCCATGAGGCTAAATGTGCTATATATGCGCTAAAATGTAGGCCAGACCAGGACCCCAGGCAATTCTTGTCAGAGCTTAAATGTGCATATATCCTTGCAGATAGGGACGCAGATTTTCATTCCTATGAGTTCAGGGAGCTATTCTTTAATGCTCTGCCTAGATACATGAAAACTAATCTAGCTAGGGATTATTCACCCCTATTATCACTAGATTGGTTACTCACTCAAGCTATGAAGCTGTATAATGCCCAGCAGAGTGAGAATACCCCAGCTAGGGACAAGAAGCCTGCCTCCCAGTGTGTAGCAGAAACATTGGTTGAGGAGAGTTTGCCCTTTGAATCTGGCAAGAGAACCTATGCAGAGGTGTTAAAATCTCCACAGGTTCAGAAACAGGCACCAGGACAGAAGGGACCCGCCTCTGTTAGTTCCCAGGGGTCTAATAATTCAAATGGTCAGAAACCATTTTTCAAGAGATCCCAGGGATACAACAAAAACCAAAATAGATCCAAGTTTCCCAGGAGGTTCAAAAAGAGTAAAAACTCTAATAATCAGGGGACCCAGCAAAATCAGCAGAAGAATAAGTCTGATTCTGGGAACCAAGGTCAGAAGCAAGTGAGTCTTAAGGTCCAGGTTAACAACCTAACAGATATGATGGCCAAAATGATGACCACTATGGCACAGCTAGGCCAAAGTCCCAGTTCTGATACCCAGCAGGGATCTAACCCTTTTTTAGGGACAGCCCCAGGAGTGGCAACTGCCACTCAATAACAGAACAGGGTAATGGTAAACAGGCCTTAGGGGAAAAGAATAACATTGCTTTACCCTATGTAAGTCCTATAATAACCGATAATATTTTAACCAACAGGAATGCTAACACATTTTCTTTACATGATGTAAATGCTTTGTGTGACTCTAACATTTCTTCCTTATTTCACCCACAGCCAGGTACACATAAGTCCATCCCTGATGATGTCACTTCTTTTTCCTGCACTTCTCCAGAACAGGTTGAAGGAGGAGGAGGAGTGAAGGGGGATGCTGCAGCTGTACAACATGACCCAGTGGTCAGCAAGTCTGCTCCTGTAAATTCAGGAATTAACCCTTGCAGGCAGTGGAGGGATTATAAGACGATCTTGCATCGTAATTATTTATACAAAATGCATGAATATGAAGGAAGATATTTTATTGATGTTACATTGCAGGGGCTTGATGACCTAATCATTTCCAGTCTCCTGGATACAGGATCACAAGCTACCATCTTATCTAGCTCCCATTTCCATCAAATTATGGAGGAAGCTTCTGTAAAGCCAGTGTTAAAGGCATTTGATGGATCCCTAATAAGCGTAGGAGGTAACCCCTTAAACGTATTGGGAACCACATGGTTACATTTTAAAATCGGTAACAAATCATTCACACATAAGGTCATAGTAGTTGAAGTTCCCTATAACAGGTTAATTATAGGTGCCGATCTACTGCGGCGATTAAGTCCCGTCATAGACTGTGTGAATAATGTCATCTGGTTGCAGGTTAAAACCCCAATCAATTATGAGTGGGCATTGCAACGCCCCCATAGAAATGATCATGTGGTAGAGGAAAATAGGGATACTATTGAAATTCACTTTGTCAATAGCCAGAACCCTAACCTCACTGTTTTACAGATACCTAATACTGATACTGAGTATATGGAAGGTGATATCTCCATCAAGGCGTTACCAGAACAGATTCAGAATGTGAAGCTAGAAGGCGATGTCTTAACCATCTCTATTCACAGATCGCCCTCTGAACCAGCAGATCCAGAGAATCATTCTCAATATCTGACGTCTATTGACAATACAGGGGGTGAGTTGTTTGTTTCCTTACAGGTTAAAGACTTGGGGAGGATCAAACAGGCCAAACTGAATCTGAAATTGGAAAACAGTTACATTAGTAACAGCCTACTGATGGAGGTAAGAGATCCTATCCATATTAAGTATCTGGTGCCATATGATAATTTGGTACATGACCTAGATGACGATGCTATGAGTTATAACATTGTTGCGAGGTGTCTGTTATCTATATCTCTAGGTGACAGGTCCGCCAAACATGTTTTTCTTGTAGTGGAGAATCCCCAACACCAGATCTATATAGGCAATGATTTAATACATCGTTTTGCTGCCCAGATTGATCTGGTGAATAACAACCTATGGACTAGGTTAGAAGGGAACCCTTGTGGATTTCAGGATGACTTAAAAGCCCTGAAGTCATGCCAACTGTTGCCATATGCAGTAAAGTTACAGGTAGCTAATAAGGTCACTTTACCTGGTGAGGCAAGTCAGGTCCCCATAGCCTTGCAGGTTCGTAGTGGTCAGAACCTTGAGAATCCTGATGCATTAATATGCCTCTCAAATAAGATTCAACAATTAGGAATTTCTGTATCACACACCCCTATGGTGAGTATTCGTAGAACACCAGTCCACATAGTGGTAAATAACATAACCCCACACAGTATTACCTTAGAGAAAGGAACTGTAATAGGTTATGCTCTGGATTCAGAATACTATACATTTGGGTTTCAGAACCAAGTAATAGGGCTACTACCTGATAATTATCTGTCTGAGGAGCAACTTGTTGAGCAATTGTTTTACTCCCTTCCAGAGGGACTGTTTTCCGTTCAATCTGTGTATCCATATAGCCCTGATACAGGTACATGCCGGATTGAAGAATCCTCTCTGGTATTTGAGCACCAGATGGAGGAACCAGAGACCCAAGAGTATCAGGAGGCTGTGGATAAGGTAAGAGTAAATGCTCATGATTTATCTACACAGCTTGAGGAAACTTATGAGTTAGGTAAGCCTGAAGCATTTCCAGGTTTTAATGAGCTAGTAGAAGAGCAAATCTCTCTAGCCGATGCATGCTCTGATGATTCTGAACGCCAACAGCTAAGGGAAATACTTATGGAATTCCAAGAGCTGTTTGCCAAGGATTCTTATGATTGTGGTTTAACAAACCTACACGTTACCCGCATACAAACTGACCCTAAGTTACCTCCTGTATATGTCAAACAGTACCGTCTTCCACTTGCGTCCTATGACTCACTGGCAGAAATCATAAGGAACCTCAAGGAGAGGGGTATTATACGGCCAGTGCACAGCTCTTATAATAACCCAATCTTGGGAATCCTTAAACCCAATGGTCAATGGCGTTTGTGTGCTGACTTAAGGCAACTGAACAAACGTGTATATATGTCCGGCTGGCCGGTGCCATATATAGATCAATGTTTGGCTCAGATGCAAGGGTCCAAAATTTTTACAGCAATTGACTGTGCCCAAGGGTACTGGACCATTAAAGTCAGTGAGGAAGACCAATACAAGCTAGCTTTCACTTTTGGAGGAGTACAATACGCCTGGGTTAGAATGCCTTTTGGGTATATCAACTCAGGTCATGAATTTGCCGTTTTTATGCACAAGGCTATGCCTGATGCTATGGCTAGGGGGACTCTCTGCTATGTGGATGATGTCCTGATTAAAAGTACTACCTTCCAAAAGCATATCACAGAAATTAAATATGTATTTAATCAGCTAAAGGAAGCTGGTGTTAAACTGTCGCTCAAAAAGGCACAGATGTGCCGCACCAAAGTTAACTTTCTCGGTCATGAGGTGACCACCGAAGGGTTAAACCCACAAAGAAAGAAGGTGGAAGCGATAGTTAAATCTAAAACACCAACTAATCTCCATGAATTGAGATCCTTCCTAGGCATGATGAATTATTCCCGGAAGTTTATTGATAATTATTCAGAAATAACTAAACCATTGTTGTTATTATTGAAAAAAGATCAACCGTGGATCTGGGGTGAAGCTCAGGAACATGCCGTATCTGAGCTCAGGAGTAGACTCACCCAGGCTCCTTGTCTGGCTTATCCAGAAGGAGGTAAGCCATTTTTTCTTGAGACAGGATTCACTAATCTTAGTCTCAGCGGGGTTTTGTATCAAAAGCAGGATAACCTGAATAAGGTTATCGCATATGCTAGCAAATCCCTGTCTTCCGTGGAAATTAAATTTAATGACTGTGAGAAAGCTTTATTGGCTACTGTTGGGCATTACAGAACTTTCGGAGTTTTATTCAGGGTGAGAAGATCATTATTGAAACCGCTCATCAACCTTTGCAGTATTTGCAAAGTGACCGGATAAAGGAAGGGCACCTTTCCAATAGTAGGATAACTGCTTGGACTTTATCCCTACAAGGATGGCCATTAGAAATTAGGTATAAGCAAAACAGGAAGAATCCTGTAGCTCAAGGACTCGCCGAACTCCATGATTGTTCAGCACCTCCCATGGAGACTGATACTAGTGGAGACGATTACCTTGAGGAACAATTGCTTTCCCCCTATAAGGCATTTGACGAGAATTATTGCACAACCTTACCAACCGCGTACATTGACGGGTGTTCCTACCATGTCACGACTGGCACTGAAAGAAAACTGGTGGCAGGTATCGGGATTACCTGGACAGGTGAATGCCCTATTATATCTACAGGGTATAGTCTAGGACCACAGAGTAGCCAAGTGGCAGAACTCTGTGCAGTCTATAAGACAGTCCTCTTAGCTATTGAGCATAACATAAAGGAGTTTGTCATTATAACTGATTCTAATTATGTTCGCCATAGCTTTGTAGAATACCTCCCAGGTTGGAAAAGAAGCCATATGCTCCGATCCAATAATAAACCAGTGAAACATGGTAAATTGTTTTGTGAGGTTGACAATCTCGTAACATCAAATGGCCTTACCATCTATTGTAAAAAGACCAAGGGGCATTCTAAGGTCCTAGGCCCTGAAAAACAAGGTAATGATCTAGCCGATCAATTGGCTAAAGAAGGCGCCCTTAAGGGAGAGGCCTTAGATATATCCCATCTATTGGGTCCTATACAGGTAAATGCCGTTACTAGGCAACAAGCCCGTAACGAAGCAGACACCCCAATAGCACAGTGGATTCAAGACTCACCTAGTGAGGACTTGATTACAAGTCAAAAGGGGGACCCTATCATAGGGCTATTCTATAAGCACATAGAAGACCCCCTAAACCACCCAATTTCTAAGGAGGAATGGGTGGGAAAAGAAGACTTAAGGATCTTGATGAGATCCAAGGCCCAATTCCATATACAAGATGGTCTGTTAATCAGAACTTCTAAAAATGGAATACAACAATGGGTTGTACCTACTGCATTTAGAGGTTTAATGCTCCAACATTCTCATGATGCACCTACTTCAGGTCATCGCGGTGATAAAATCACGTATGAGATTCTCCGCGATTACGCATATTGGCCTCATATGCTTAAAGATGTACAAACCTATTGTCAAGGTTGTTTGGTGTGTTCCCAATTCCAACCATCTGGCCCCACTCATCGTGCACCACTACAGAAGAGGGGGATGTCATTACCATGGTCGGATATTCAAATAGATTTTATAGGACCGGTTACTAGGACAGCAAGGGGGAACAAGTATATGCTAACGGTTACTTGTCTGTTCACCAAATGGGTTGAATGTTTACCCGCAAACAATAATACAGCAGAAACCGCCGCTGCTTTGTTAATTAACCATGTGTTCTCCAGGTTTGGCCTACCGCAGAGGATTGAATCTGACAGAGGTAGTCATTTCACCAGCGAAGTGATGAACAAACTTTGGAAACTCTTGGGGGTAAAACGTAAATTACATATCGCTTACCGTCCTGCGTCAAGTGGTGGGGTGGAGCGATATAATCAATCCATTGTTAACATTCTTAAGAAGTTTGTTAAGGAATCAGGTAAGGATTGGGATCTTAAACTACCCCTAGTTCTCATGGCTGTTCGGGCTACTCCTAGTGCAGCCACGAAAATGTCACCATTTGAATTAATGACAGGTAGAAAGATGGTCCTTCCCCAGCACTTGCTATACCGTACGTCCGATCAAAATCTAATTAATGCCTCCACAACACACCAATATATAGACCAGTTACGCAAACATTTACAACATGCATTTGCGTTTGCACAGAAAAATCTGGAGAAAGCAGTGGTAAGTAATAAGACTTACTATGACCTAAAAACCACCAAAAGGGAGTATGAGGTAAATGATCGTGTTTATCTGTACAATTTTGCAAGAAACCAGGTAAAAGAAAAAAAATTCTTACCCTCATGGAGAGGGCCATATATCATTACTGATAAATTATCTCCAGTGGCTTATAAGGTTTCTATCCCTATTAATGGTGAAATTGTAGAAAAGTGGGTTCATATAAACCAATTGCGTGCTTGTCACCCTAAATCTCAGCTACAGATCATAGAAGGAGAAGCGGAAGAAGAACAAGGATCCTAAATAATCATCGGATGGATGAGTATCCTTGATTGTATAATGGACATTGTCATATTTGGTTTTCTTATCTTCTTTTGTTTCAGTGAAACGTCGCTTTCTCTTTTGTCTGTCTGTGTGGCATGTATGTTCCCCACTAACACTCTAACATATCTCGTCAACAAATGGTTTAATGCTGTATGATTCTCTGAAAATGTTGTTATGCTAATTTTATTTTTCCTTTTGACAAGGTTTTGTTTGTAACATACAGCTGAGGGTCATTCCTCTATAAAAGGGGGAAGAATAGAGACAAAGAGTGTTAGTTTATGATAGTTTAGCTTAAGGCTAGCAAAGGCTACAAGCAAACTGGTGCAAAATCAATATACAGTAATCATACAGTACCATGGTCATAGGGATACTAAATGAAACTGTATTGTCATGTATGTATGCAGGCAACAAATGTATCAATATGAGATCACTCATGTGTCATTTCTTTTAGACCAAAGAGTCCTTAAAAGAGTAAGGTCAATTGACAGCTGCCATGGTTATGGACGTCAAGACCAAGGCCGTGATGTGGATCATCCTCCTTCGATTGCAGGAGCTCCAGCCAAAGCCATGATGTGAATCATCCTTCTTCTGTGACAGGAGTTCCGGACACAGCCGAGCGTGGTTCCAGTACCTTTATCAAGAACCATTGGGCAAGAGATGCCGGAGACCATCCTAACAGAGAAGAATTTGGATCCTAGAGGAGTTCTGCCAAACTGCTCCCATAAATCACCATTCAAGAAGAATTTGATATTTCTCCCACCACCTGTTTCCAAAACTGGGAGTCTGATATGATCTGCGTGCCTTTTCAACTCAAGCCAAAACTATGGAGATCCTTGACTAGGCCAAGCAACTATTCGTATTAGACACAATGTCTTCCTATCAACAAAATTGGTATATGGATTCCCTAATCAGAGAGATTGTTCCAGTTATTGAAGAGAACAATAAGTGCCTCGTCTTTTGGGAACAAGCCAATGCCATTAAGTAGTTGAGGAACTGAAGCGAACTGTATTAACTTCAGAGACGATCCCAGTCACAGGAAGAAGATGACAACAGTCTTCTCCAGTTTAGCAATAATATTTTAGAACTTTTACCAAGTTAGAAAATCTTTTGCTAAAAGGGGGATTATGTCAGAGAATTTGTCCTGGGGGACCATACAGGGTTAATTCTAATTCTAAAAAATTAGCTGAAATTCTGTTTAAAATGTGTTCAAATTACATCATATGTGAACTATGGGCCATTAGTCCAAGGTAGGGAGGAAAAACAATTGAATGGCAGATTGATAGTCAGTTGGAGCCAATGTGGCTGAGAGAGACGGACTCCCTTATGTGAAAGACAGAGCAACGTGACTAGTTTATGAGGTTTTTGATAACCCTTTTGACCTTTCTCAGTCTTGACGAAAGCCACATGATCTGACATAAAACTAATTATAGGTAAAATTCTAAAGTAGAGTAAGAGCTCCACCTAGAGTCTTGAGAGCATTATGACTGGGATATCCGCATTCCTTGAATAATTAGGGATATATTAATATCCAATCAGGGCAGACCGGTGATGTCACGGTATAATGAGATGGCTCTTTGTCCAATCATCAGACAAAGGTGGGGATTACTGATAAGGCAAAAATTGCAAATATAATGCCCAATTACTCTTAGTTAAGGGTCTTTGGACTTCCTAAAAGAGGGTCTTTGGACTCAACTTAACTGGCTGAAACAGAAAAGGTGACTTCCTGAAGGCTTTGCTGATCCTGCCATCTCACAGAGAAATACTAAGAAACTTGGATTGGTAACTATATCATTTATTCATTTAGATTCATTTAATCCAGAATTTTATAATTTTTCTTCTGTTTGAAGAACTTAGTTTTAAATTGTCTTAAGTGGACTGGCCAACCATTTGGGATAATTTATAATAAGCTAGATTTAGCTATTAAATTCTGGAAATAATAGAATCTATATATATAATTATTGGGAAATGTTATAAATTGCCAATCAGTGTAATACAGGATATAGCGTGGGTTATTTATATTAGCTAATATTAATCTTGGTATTCCTAGAGTAATATTTTGTGGTTCTGGGAAGATTATAATAGTTAATATTTGATACAGGGTATTCTTTGAATCCAGTTATTAACCCTTTAACCGCTATTTGTCTGCTGTTAGTGGTGTTTTCTTTGGAATTCTCTGTGTATGTGTTAGGCTTATATTTTGTAATTTGAAAGTATTATCTCAATAGACAAAATAACTGCTGAGTGTGGCATCTGTTTTAAACGTCTGTATTAACCCTTGGAGTGCCTATAGGTTTTATATATAGGTTGCTGTAGTCAAAATTATGATAAATGTTGCATGAAGTAATTCTAAGTAGATTATTTGTGTGATTTGGTTTGACTATATTAATTGCAATTTATGTATTTTATTCAGAGGTATTCAATATTGAATTCAGTAGATAATTAAATTATAGTGATTTAAATCTGGGATTCTATTCCAGTTATTCCCTAAATTTAATTATTATTTATATATGATACAAGGAATTGTTAGAGGAATTATTTAATTCATCTCACAAAACCCCTTACATCATCATTGGCATAGTCTATACAGTTTCTGGGGCAGAGGTATTAAGAGACCCTGCAACCAACTGTATTATATTAATTGTAACAATCAATTAACCTATTCTATGCTGCTGAATGCAATTATTGTTATTATACCTCTGGATATACCTATAGGTGGTTAACCCTTGCACCGCTGGTAATCTTTATGATAAATAGTGTGGTTTGATTCTGTATACCTATTATAATTGCTAGTCACTTATACATTTCATTGTTGCTGATATTTATATATACATTGTATATTGTATTTTAATAAAATAGATATATTTTTACACAAATATGAAGGATTGATTCTTGTGATCAATTCGTTACTGTGAAGTAGCGTGTCAATACATATTAAAGATAAAGTTCTCGAATTATTTTATATTGTCATTTGCCTATTTAAGTGAAGAAATCCAACCTGAGTGGTTCTCTGTTTAACCCTTTGGATACCTTCATATAAATAGCCCGACAGTCTCCCTGCCCTAGGTCCCTCAGGAATGACGAATAGAGCGTCAGACTTCCTGATAGACTTGGTGCGATGAACATAAAACTTGAGGCAACGCACCACATCCAACAAATGGAGATCCCGTTCCTTGTCAGATGAAGGATTAGGGCAGAAAGAGGGAACCACAATCTCCTGATTGATGTGAAACTCGGACACAACCTTGGGTAAGAATTCCTTGGAAGTGCGAAGCACAGCCTTATCCTTGTGGAACACCAGGTAAGGAGGTTTACAAGACAGAGCTTGTAACTCTGCTACCCGGCGAACTGAGACAATAGCCAAAAGGAAGGCCATCTTCCAAGTCAAGAGACGTAATGGAATGGAAGCCAAGGATTCAAACGGGGGTCGCTGGAGAACTCCCAGCACAAAATTGAGATCCCACTGGGGAGCAGGACTCTTAAAGGCAGGTCGAACATGAGTCACACCTTGGAAGAAAACTTTCACATCAGGAAGGATAGCAATCCGGTCCTGGAAAAACACAGACAAGGCAGAGGTCTGAACTTTGAGGGAACTCAGACTGAGCCCCTTATCAACACCGTCCTGCAAGAAGGCCAGGACAGTGGGAAGATGAAATTCAAGTGACAATTGCTTATCAGTGCACCATGCAACAAAGGTTGGCCATATGCGATGATAGATCTTGGAGGACACAGGCTTACGAGCACTAAGCATAGTCGACACCACAGAAGGAGAAAATCCTTTCTTAGCTAAAATCGAGGATTCAACCGCCATGCCATCAAATGGAGAGAGTGAACATCCTCCTTCCACAGATAACCCTGGAGAAGAAGATCCGGACGGGCAGGGAGCGAAATCGGATCCGATACTGACAAGGCCATCAACTCCGGAAACCAGGACTGGCGGGGCCAGTTTGGAGCGATCAAGATGACAGGACAACGCTCCTGCTTCAACTTCTGAATAACTCTGATCAATAGAGGAAGAGGAGGGAAGATGTAAGCCAGGGAGAAATCCCAAGGGATCGACAAGGCATCCACTGCTAGAGCAAGGGAGTCCCTCCACCGGGAGCAAAACACTGGAACCTCCCTGTTGTGTCTGGTAGCCATCAGGTCCACCACAGGCATCCCCCACCGCTGGGCGAGCATGTGAAACACCTCTGGATGAAGAGCCCATTCTCCGCTGTCAACGGTGTGACGACTGAGGAAGTCTGCCAAACGTTGTCTACGCCTGGAATATGAACTGCAGATATGACAGGCACGTGATCTTCTGCCCAAGACAAAATATCCTTGATTTCCCACCAGGCGGAACCGCTTCTTGTGCCGCCTTGCCTGTTGATGTAAGCCACTGCCGTGGCGTTGTCGGACTCCACTCTGATCGGAAGACCGGTCAGTTGAGACTCCCAGTGCCTCAGGGCAAGCCGGACAGCTCGAAGTTCCAGAACATTGATGGAGAGAAGGGATTCCTCCAGACCCCATTTCCCCTGAGCACTGAAGCGACCCCAGACTGCACCCCAGCCCCGGAGGCTGGCATCCGTTGTGACTGTGGTCCAACGAGGAACTAGAAATGATCTCCCTTTCAGGAGATGAGAAAGATCCAACCACCAGGGCAGACTCGACTCGACATGAGGAGGTAGAGAGACGGCCAGATGTAGATGATCTGGATGATTCCTGCACGTCCGGATCACAAATCTCTGAAGTTCCCTGGAGTGGGCCAAGGCAAATGGTACTGCTTCGATTGTGGAAATGAACTTCCCCACTAAGGACGACAACTTCGGTACCGGAATTTCGTCCATGTCCAGAATCCCAGCTACTCGGACGGCTATCTGGTGAGCCACATCCTCTGGAAGAAACACCATGCATTGGCGAGTGTCGAACAGGAGACCCAGGAACAGAAGCCGCTGAGATGGAACCAAGTCCGACTTGTCCAGATTCAGGATCCAGCCATGACGGTTTAGAGAGTGCATACACTTCTGTAATTGCTGATGGAGAAGCTCCGCTGAGGAGGCTTTCAGTAGGAGATCGTCCATGTAGGGGGTCACTCTGATCCCATCCTGATGAAGCACCGCTATCAAGGAGCCTAACACCCTCTGGAAGACCTGAGGGGCTGAAGTCAGCCCAAAGGGGAGCGCTGTAAACTGAAAGTGTCCCCTGTGGCAGGCAATCCTGAGATACCGCCTGCTCCCTGGATGAATAGGGACATGAAGATAAGCATCCTGAAGGTCCAGGGAGGCAAGAAACTCCCCTGGAGACATTGCTGCAATCACAGAGCGCAGGGACTCCTGGCGGAAGAGGGAAGTCACCACATAGGCATTGAGATCTTTGAGATCCAAAATGGGACGAGCCCCTCCGTCCTTTTTGGCTACCACAAACAGGTTGGAAAAGAATCCTGAACCTGTGTCCCCCTGAGGAACCGCCTCCAGGACCTCTTTGTCCAAGAGATCCTGAATAGCGCCGTCGAACAGACGCCCTTTTGTGGGTTCCTGAGAAGGACGAGTAAAATGGAACCGAAAAGGAGGAAGGGAGGAGAAAGGGATCCTGTATCCCTCTGACACCACCTGAAGAACCCATGGGTCCGCCACTGACTCCTTCCAAGTCCGGCGAAAGAGGCAGAGAGGACCACCTACAGCCGGATGCGGACCCGGGTTCGGCGAGTCATGCCGAAGCAGTCTTGGAGGTCTTGGCCTTGGGGGCAACTTTGGGCTTCCAGGACTGTTTGGGCTTGGAGGAGGAGCGTGTAGCGGGAGGACCCGCCGGGGTCGAGGAGCGTGTCTCAGTCTGAAAGGAACGAAAGGACCGATTGCGTTTGGCTGGAAACGTTTTCTTAAAGACTGATGGTAGAAGAGTACTTTTACCCCCAGTAGCCTCACTGATCATTTCTTTGAGTTCAGACCCAAAAAGCAAACTCCCCTGGAAGGGCAGGGAAAGCAAGGCTTTCTTAGAGGCTGTATCAGCAGACCAAAGTTTCAGCCAAAGGGCGCGTCTGGCCACCACAGAAGAAGTGGAGGCCCTCGCCATCATGCGCACAGCATCAAAAGCAGTGTCAGCAACATAATTCTGAGCTTCAGTAATATTAGCAAGAAGCTGCAACTGTTCAGACACTGGTGCATCCTGGCGAACTGCTTCAGTCAGTCGTTCAGTCCAGGCCGCGATAGCCCTGTTAACCCACGCCACTGCAAAGGTTGGACGCATGGCAGTGCCAATAGAGGCAAAAATGGACTTAAGAGAAAGTTCCAGTTTCTTATCCGTCCAATCCTGCAGGGCAGAGGCATCAGATACAGCCAAAGCGGTAGACTTGGATAGCCTGGAAACAGGGGCATCCACCTTGGGAGGATGCACCCATTTAGCCAGCTCAGTCTCAGGAAAAGGGTACAGCTTAGCAAACTTTTTAGAGACAGAGGATGATCTATCAGGATTCTTCCATGCCTCAGAGACTAGACGGGCAAGAGTAGGATTAGTTGGAAAACAAACAACAGGCTTAGATGGCTTCTTCTGAAAAACATCAGTAGGATCATAAGTGGATTCCTGAGTCAGAGGAAGGTTGAGCGTATTCAGAACAGCTCTAATCAGACCCTCAGCCGAAACTTCAGGGTCACATTCATAGGGGTCCCCAATGGACCTGGTAGATTCAATAACAGTCCGTTCCTCAGCATCAGAATCCTGCAAGAGTTCTTCCTCAGAAGAATCAGTCACATCAGGAGCCCCCTGTGGCTTAGGCAGGGAGGTCCTGATGGTAGAGGGGGTCTGCCAGACCTGGAGAGCCCCCTGTACCTGAGAGGGAAAGAGTTGAAGAGCGGATCTGAGATCCCTAGTGGCAGCTTTAAACTCCCTCACCCAAGATGGCTCAATAGCGTAGCTGGGAGGCCCAGGGTTGCTATCTTGACCAGTACAATTAGGGCATAGATCCCCCACATTATCGCTAGACAGCCCAATGTGGCAAGAGGAGCAAAACGCCATGGGGGTAGCAGACCCCCCATCCTCCTTAGACTTGGGTCTAGCCCCTAGCTCCAGTGAAGTAGACATGCTCACAGCGTCAATATACCCCACTAATGACACTATCACCCAGAAAAAGTGCAAAGGATTAAAGTTTCACCCCAGAAATGTCTAAATTCAGACTTATCTGGCCAGCGAAGGGTTAATCTGTTGAGGAGAGAGAAGGCTCGGTCCCTGCGTAGTGTACTCGCTTAGGAAAAGTTCCACAAAATGGAGGCCGATATGACAGCCAATCAGAAACGAGCGTGAACCAGGCGCTCATGGGAAATGTAGTTTTCCCTTTACAAGTACCCCAAACAGTGCCCGAAGCCCCCCTGAACACCCCACATAAATAAAACACATTCCGGATGATAGAGCAGGAGCCTAGCATTAAAATGAGCCATCTCTGAAGTTGCTGAGACAAGCGGTTCCAGAGATATGTCCCACACTGTGAATTCCCATAGAGAGTAAAGGAGCCATAGCGTTTGAGCGGGAAATTTAATAAAACATTAAAAATAGCCCAAACAAGTATAAAACACATAAGAAACATAAGTAAACTAATACCCAAAGCTCCAAAACCCAGAGAATACCACAGAAATTGCATTAAACATTGAAATGCAAATAAAAACACCCTGTGAGTGCTGGAGTGCATTGCAAACTCCCAAATACAAACCCAGCAAAGGGACACTGTGGGGACAAGTGGACCTTCAGCACTCAATGGGTGACTCACCTCTCTTGCAGGACTTCTGTCTTCAGGTGACCATGATAGAGGAGGAATAACCCAGAGGCAAATTCCCCAGCAGGGAAGCTGCTTAACTCAAGCTGTCCCCTCTTCAGGGCATAAGGTCCACAGAAATCCCTGGGAGCTGCACTAGCCACTTCGGGTGAGGGCATTCACAGCCATGGTCACCCTCCTAATGGTGGTATTCCATATTGAATAAAAAAAATAACAAATGACTAAGTTGAAAGCATAGATGTTCTCTACCTGGTGTGCATAGCACCCAGGAACAAATCAATCTGAGTGGCTCTGGCCAGAAGGTGGCTTAAGTGAGAGGGGAGGCTCCGCCCCTTGCAAATCATTTGCATAGTTGTTCCTGCCTATTAAAAGGGACTTACGCCTCCCAGAGTACCAGTGACCTGTATTGGATGACAGTGAAAGAGTCATTTAAAGGAACACAAACACCTACTCATAACCCTCCACTTAAAGTGCTATGACCAGATAATCCTAATGGGCCCTATAAATTTTGCCCTTGCTCCTCTGTTCAATGGAAAACATTTTCAGTCAGTCCGGGATGTTGTGTCCATGGAGGCGGACATGACAGTTTTTAGCAGGTCCACAGGACTCAAACTCTGCTCTGCTTTGCACTAACCCTGGTCCTTGAAGGGGATCTATCACCCCCTTACAACTTTGTGTAAATAGTTTTCTTATATAGAGAATATGATTTAAAGTTTATTAATTTTTTTTTTTAAACCGCTTGTTTGCAGAAATTAGAAGAATAAACCCGTCCCCGTGCTTACCTCCAGGCAGGCTGCGGTCACCTGATCCTTGCCGCAGCCTGCCGCTCTGCCTCTCTCTAGCCAGCCTCCTCCAATGACGGAGGCAGTCTGTAAGCTGGAGCGCTCTCATTGGCCAGAAATCAATCTGTGCCAATCAGAGAACTCCATCTTACAGACAGACAGCCTCCATCATTGCAGGAGGCTGGGTAGTGGGAAGGGAGCAGAGGCAATGCGGCACACCGGCAAGAGCAGTCTATGCGGAAGTAGGAGCGGGGCTGTACTTATTCTACTAATTTCTGCAAACAATCGGTTTAAAAAAAAAAAAAAAAGAATAAACTTTAAAGCACATTCACCATATAAGAAAACTATTAGCACAAAGTTATAAAGGGGTGACAGATCCCCTTTAAAGGGAAACTTTGACCCCCAAGCAAGTTAAACTAATTAGGTGCCTATTGCCGCTACTTGAGCAGCACTGGAAATAAAGAAGGTGGTGCCAGGGAGAGATAGGAGGGCGGTGGGTGGAGCTGACATAAGGATGGGGATGGCCTTGCGTGTGTGCCGCACAGCTCTGTGCCAAGCACATCTTCAAAAGGTAAAGTTTGCAAAGGCTATTTCTACAGCAATGTAGAAAAAAAAAAAAAAATCATACAAAAACCCATATAATCGCTACAATAGGCATCCAATTAGGGTGTAAGTTCCCCTTTAACACTGCACTGGATACCTCTCTGGCACTCAAAGGGTTAAACAGTTAAAGTAGGTTCATGCACTTTGGCTGCTCCAGACATGACTTTCTGATCCAGGTCGGTTTGAAGATTTTATCTTTAGAACCAAGGCACGAGGGCAACATTCATAAGGATCATTAGAATTTTCTGGCCATAGCAAGGTAAATGAGGGGTTATTATTAGGGTGGAACTCAAAGGGTTAATAATTTATGACATTAGCTCTAGCGTACGTCTTTTGTAAACCTAGAAACTCCCCTATTCGTGGTCATTTTATTTTATGGTGGCACTGTTGCACTTGATGGTCAGTGTTATGTGCTTTCCATAGACAGCAATAGCAACAGCACCACCATGAAATTGATAAACACTAAAAGCATCCTCTTAAACTGCAATTTAACTGTTCACATGCCATCAGATCATCTGTTGTCAATATTCGGATCTGTAGTCAATATTTGGACCATCAGCTGTTTAGGACCACAGCTCCCATCATCCCCAACCTCCTGGCTGCTTGGTGATGATGAGAGTTATAGTCTCCAACAGCTGGAGTTCCAGGTATTGACTACAGCATGACTCACACATAGTCCAGTAGAGGTGCTCTCCTGGCAGTAATGTCTGGACCAACTTGGCTGGGACTGGTGGGTAGCACTGTACGTACAATACAATTTAATCTGTATTAACCCTTTGAGTGCCAGAGGGGCATGCAATGCATTGTGTACCCCTCTGGAACTCAAAGGGTTAACAAAAGGAGAAAGCTGGCACTGTGCCAGATTCTCCGTCTCCAGCCACACACACACCCCCGGGTGTACAAACAAACCCAGGAGTGGCAGTAAGGAGGAGATATTCATGTCTTCCCATGAGATACAGGGGGTGTCATTTTGACAGGTGTGGCCAGGGGCCGAATGGATGGATACCTCTTTGCCTGTCAAACACTTAACCCTTTCACTGCTGCATACCCTGAAGAACTCAAAGGACTACATACCCGCAGGCAACGCCGTGCCTCATTTGCTACTATAATATAAAATGAAACTTATTATACAGGAGGAAAGAAAAACATACCTCCTTAGTTTTCCACCACTTCTAGGTTTTGAGTACACTCTGCCATCTGTAATAAAGTCGGAAAAAATTGGTTTTGAGATAAAAGCTTTAGGAGTGGATGTAATCCACTGTCAGACTTCACCTGTTGGGGAGTACAACACCCTCATCACCCAGCAGTAATGGACTATTCTTCACTGGGATGTAAAATGATCAGTAGATGCTTCCTGCTCATACCTGTAACACACACAGGGCTGACTACTTTATAATAACAAGATCATGTAATACAAATAATTAATTTCTTTCTCCTCTAGGTCTGAGTTGATGTTTTAAAAGCAGGAGTGGACATCCCATAATCCCTTTATCTCCCAAAAGATGATGAAATCTTTACCCTTGATAAAATGTTGTTTTTTCTTTATAACGGAAGATTTTCTGAAAACCCAGAAACTGAAGGGGAAGCCAAAGTCAAAAACTACTCCTACAACAATCCTCTGCTTTCTGTAATTTATTCCATTTTTTTTTAACATGGTATGCTACACTTAAATGGTATGAGCAACTCCAGGCATGAGAGTGAGGTAGACATGTCACATACCATTTTAGAAACATTTGGTCACTCTGCTGCTTCAAATGAGGAGTAACATTAATTTCTACACCTAGGCTGGACAAATGTTTCCAGAATACGACTATACACCCAAAACAATAGTTTTTGTTTCCACTACCCTGAAATCTTTGTAAAGAAAAATATATACAATATCATTTTAAAATCTATAACTCTCCCGAGAATCATCATACCATTGGTATGGGTCGAGATACCGTAGTGGGTGACAAGAACACAAAACTGCCATAATACTGTGTACAACCTTCAGTAGAGGCATAACTAGAAGCCACAGGGCCCTGGTGCAAGAATTCCCATGGGCCCCCCAAACACATTGGCCCCCTCAACCACATTGGCCACTTCCACATTGCCCCCCATCTCCACATTGCCCCTTCCACAATGTCCCTCAATCTCCACATTGCCCCTTTCACATTGCCCCCCAATCTCCACATTGCCCCTAAATCTCCTACCTCCCTAGTGGTCCAGTGGCAGAGGACAGGTCTGTGCCTCTTTCTGCACAGACCTCTTCTACCACGCTGTTCTCTTCAGTAATGCAGAGCGCTGGGAGATGATATCACCTCCCAGTGCTCTGCATTGTGAGAGTGCCAGTCTGCCGGAGGGAATACTGATCTCCCTCCAAAAGACCCACACACTTGTAATACAGAGCCCCAGTGCTCTGCATTTCTTAATTGTGGGCGTCAGGCGAGGGGGTCGCAGGGGGCGGCTGGGCCACTGGAGTGACGGGCCCGGTCGCAGGTGCGATCCCCGCGACCCCTATAGTTACTTCACCGACCTTCAGGAAAATGTCTTCAGCTGCTGGAAAAACAAATAATGCACTGACATTTCATGACTGAAAATGGACACTCTTGCGATGCCTGAGAATTATTAATAAATATGGTCATACATAGCTGCTGCAGAACCGCTTGGCAAGACAAGATGTTACTTATTATTTTACTTCCTGATCTTGTACTAAATAACAGGGCAGAGCAATGACTGAAAGCTCTGCTCCCCATGAGGTTCTGCAGCAGACAGTGGGGTATTTAATAAAACAAACACAAAACTGTAATTAAAAGTGTGTCCCCCTGATCTATTTGTATGTCTGATTTCCCCCACAGTGACCTGAGGGAAAGGTCAGAGGTAGTAGGGGAACAAGGATCATCAACCTAAATCTAGTGTGTCCAGGATCCCCCATCATTTTAATATAGGTGTGTCGGGTGATGATGGTTGGGAGCTCTCGCCATCAGCCTATGAATATTTTATTATGTGCCCCACACACCCCTCCCATTATGTTTACTTTTATTAATAACAATATAATTTATATAGGTAGGTTTATGAGGTCATCTAAAAAGCTCATTTAAAGTTTAAAATCGATGGGAATTTTTCAGTGACTCCTGAATGGAGCAGTTGGTTAAGGGTCACTTATTGTCATCGTACAGTTCCTTGTAGGAAATGAATTGCATTATTAAGGGACTTATGTTGAAAAGAAAACTGGAGTATTTTTGAGGCAAACCAACTGCAACAACAGGAAGAAAATAAAAAATTGGCATTGATTTGAATGGGGATTTTAGATGACCTTACAAGAAATTTTCCAGTAGAAGAAATCAGCATGGAGCTGGTCGCTTGGCTTCAAACTGTAATACAGGAATCTTGGGGTGAGGGGTCTAAAAGCTTTCCTATAAAAATAAGAAATACTACTTAAAGGAGCAGTAAACTTTTTTATGAAAAAATATATGTTGTAGGGATTTTCCTGTAGAGTAAAATAAGGGTACTCCCACTGCGGAGAGATTTATATTTCCAGAGTTATTACAGTTTAAACCCATGTTTTTTTTACATTAGCAGTGCCCTCTAGTGCTCAAATTCGAATTCGATTTCCTGTTAGCTTCTAATGGAGAGGAAAGTCGGAAATGTCAGTGATATACAGTTCTCCATAAAATGTGATAGAAACTGCCGGTCACTTCCTGTCAGAACTATCAGGAAGTAAACACAGTAAATTCACTTCCTGTCAGTTAGAACTATCAGGAAGTAAATACAGTAAATTCACGTCCTGGTTATTTAAACTGTTATAATTTTTTAATAGAACATCTGACAGCGATGGGAGTGACCTTGTTTTATTCAGCAGGAAAAGCTCTATAAAATATGTGTTTTCATAAAAAAAAGTTTACTGCTCCTTTAAAGTAAAGGGAGTAAGGAGAGAAACTTAATAAAATATGCTATGGTCACTGGGGACAGCTCCACAGGCAACCGTAAGTTGGTAACTTACCATTATCTATGACCTTCTTAGTAACCTTAGGATATTTTTGGAACTTGATATAGTAGTAGCTTTCATATTCCATTAAGATGGTCTCAAGATCAATGTTGTCACAAACTTCAAAACGCCGAAGGCCTAATTTAGTTTCATGTTCCAGGGTGTTCGCAGAATCCACATACCTGGGGTTAGAAGAGGCAAAATAACATAAAAAAGCTGATTTACCAGCAACCTCAATCAAGCCTGTAATCAATCAATCAAGCCTGTAATCGGTCAGTAAAGCCTGTAATCAATCAATCAAGCCTGTAATCAATCAAGCCTGTATGTACATATGTTCTGATCTATTTTGGATTCGCCCTTTAGTAAATGGACCCTAAAATATTTGGGCTTTATTACATAATACAGTGAGTAATATATCATTCGAGCTGTGTTAAGACAGGTTTTCTTAATTATTACTGTGGTGGACGCCAATGATCAAACCCTTTAATGGGGAGACTTTTATAGCATCCAAGGGGTTAGTACAATAGCGATATCAAAAGTATCTGAATGCTAAATGATAGAAGTAACGTAACAATTATTAGGCTTCATTTTAGCAACAGGTAACTGGTAAATATCTCGTTATAATTAACATTATTTTCCTCCAAGGCAATATGTATTAATTCAAGGACAAGACTGGCAGGGTACGATTCTCCAACTCCTGCCACACACACACACACCCTTGGGCAGTTCCTACACCTGTGAAAATCATGCCCCATTGTATCTCTCTGGTAAGGCAGTATGAAGGAGACATGAATATCTTGCTGTCCCTGGGTGTGTGTGGCTGGAAACAGATAATCTGACACCGTGCCAGGCTTCTCCTATTATTAATACAGATTAAAGCCATAAATATGTGTATTCCATCACTGCTCCTCACCAGTCACCCCTCTTTCACATCCCACCTTTTATCGTGTTTATTGTTCCACTGGAAGTCACAGAACTAAACATGCACAGTTTTTCACCACAGCCTTGTTCCACTGTCAGTCACAGAACTAGAAATACGCTGCCTGCCTTGTTAGACTGATAGACCCAGAACGGCACATGCACTATCTAATATGCCAGCCTTGTTCCACTTTCCACTTGTAATCACAGAACCACACATACACTACCTGACAATCCAGCCTTGTTCCACATTTCCACTAGTGGTTACAGAACCATACTTGAACTGCCTAACACCTTAGCCTTGTTCCACTGCCCACTGGTAGTCACAGATACACACAGACATGTGCATCCCAGCCTTGTTCAACTGATCCCTGACAGTCACAGAACTACATACACATTGCCTGACACATTTTATTAGTTATAGAACCACACATACATTTCCATGACAGCCCAGCCTTGTTCTACTGTCCACTGGTAGTCGAAGAACCCGATATATGCTGTTTCACTGTTCACTGGGAGTCACAGAACTAGCAATACAGTGTCTGAACAGGCTTGTTCCACTGACGCAGCCAGAACCACTGACAAACCAGTCTTGTTCCACTCTCTACTGGGTAGTCAAAAATCCAGAAATACACTATTGCCACTGGTCACAGACCACACATACCGTACATTTTATGTCACTCCACCCTCACAAAATCAGAAATACACAACAACAGTCCAGCATTGTTTCATTGACAAACCAAGAACCACACATACACTGTTTGACAGCCCAGCTTTATTCCACTGTCCACTGGTAATTCAATAACAAGAAATTCAAATCCCAGCTTTGTTCCACTGATCACTGGTAGTTCCAGGACCAGAAATTCATTGTCAGACACCCCAGCCTTGTTCATCTGGTCATCACAGCTCCATTCAGGTCTGAGTGGTAGGAAATTGTTAAGGTTAAAACCAGAAAGGTGTTCAACAGACTATATAGGAACCAATAACTTGATAAATATAAAACCTATCTTGGTCTTTAGAAGACGTTAGACATCTTAGGTTCTGAGAATGCTGATCTCCTTGAGATCTCCAGAGTTAAGTGTAAAGGGATTATGGTTTGCACCACTCACTGATCCATACCAAAATTGCAGGGAAGAAGCTGCTTCTAAACCTGATCAATTTTAAAGGTTCCCCAGAATGATCTAAACAGGCGATCTTGGAAGTTGTGTGTGGATTTTATACAGTCCTCCTAGTGGATTTTATAAAGTCCTCCTAGTGGATTTTATAAAGTCCTCCTAGTGGATTGTATAAAGTCCTCCTAGTGGATTTTATACAGTCCTCCTAGTGGATTTTATAAAGTCCTCCTAGTGGATTTTATACAGTCCTCCTAGTGGATTGTATAAAGTCCTCCTAGTGGATTATATACAGTCCTCCTAGTGGATTTTATACAGTCCTCCTAGTGGATTGTATAAAGTCCTCCTAGTGGATTATATAAAGTCCTCCTAGTGGATTGTATAAAGTCCTCCTAGTGGATTATATAAAGTCCTCCTAGTGGATTTTATACAGTCCTCCTAGTGGATTGTATAAAGTCCTCCTAGTGGATTGTATAAAGTCCTCCTAGTGGATTGTATAAAGTCCTCCTAGTGGATTGTATAAAGTCCTCCTAGTGGATTGTATAAAGTCCTCCTAGTGGATTGTATAAAGTCCTCCTAGTGGATTATATACAGTCCTCCTAGTGGATTGTATAAAGTCCTCCTAGTGGATTGTATAAAGTCCTCCTAGTGGATTGTATAAAGTCCTCCTAGTGGATTGTATAAAGTCCTCCTAGTGGATTGTATAAAGTCCTCCTAGTGGATTATATAAAGTCCTCCTAGTGGATTATATACAGTCCTCCTAGTGGATTATATAAAGTCCTCCTAGTGGATTGTATAAAGTCCTCCTAGTGGATTGTATAAAGTCCTCCTAGTGGATTGTATAAAGTCCTCCTAGTGGATTGTATAAAGTCCTCCTAGTGGATTGTATAAAGTCCTCCTAGTGGATTGTATAAAGTCCTCCTAGTGGATTATATAAAGTCCTCCTAGTGGATTGTATAAAGTCCTCCTAGTGGATTGTATAAAGTCCTCCTAGTGGATTGTATAAAGTCCTCCTAGTGGATTGTATAAAGTCCTCCTAGTGGATTATATAAAGTCCTCCTAGTGGATTATATAAAGTCCTCCTAGTGGATTGTATAAAGTCCTCCTAGTGGATTGTATACAGTCCTCCTAGTGGATTTTATAAAGTCCTCCTAGTGGATTATATAAAGTCCTCCTAGTGGATTGTATAAAGTCCTCCTAGTGGATTGTATAAAGTCCTCCTAGTGGATTATATAAAGTCCTCCTAGTGGATTGTATAAAGTCCTCCTAGTGGATTATATAAAGTCCTCCTAGTGGATTGTATAAAGTCCTCCTAGTGGATTGTATAAAGTCCTCCTAGTGGATTATATAAAGTCCTCCTAGTGGATTATATAAAGTCCTCCTAGTGGATTGTATAAAGTCCTCCTAGTGGATTGTATAAAGTCCTCCTAGTGGATTGTATAAAGTCCTCCTAGTGGATTGTATAAAGTCCTCCTAGTGGATTATATAAAGTCCTCCTAGTGGATTTTATACAGTCCTCCTAGTGGATTGTATAAAGTCCTCCTAGTGGATTGTATAAAGTCCTCCTAGTGGATTGTATAAAGTCCTCCTAGTGGATTGTATAAAGTCCTCCTAGTGGATTGTATAAAGTCCTCCTAGTGGATTGTATAAAGTCCTCCTAGTGGATTGTATAAAGTCCTCCTAGTGGATTATATAAAGTCCTCCTAGTGGATTTTATACAGTCCTCCTAGTGGATTGTATAAAGTCCTCCTAGTGGATTGTATAAAGTCCTCCTAGTGGATTGTATAAAGTCCTCCTAGTGGATTGTATAAAGTCCTCCTAGTGGATTTTATACAGTCCTCCTAGTGGATTGTATAAAGTCCTCCTAGTGGATTGTATAAAGTCCTCCTAGTGGATTGTATAAAGTCCTCCTAGTGGATTGTATAAAGTCCTCCTAGTGGATTATATAAAGTCCTCCTAGTGGATTATATAAAGTCCTCCTAGTGGATTTTATACAGTCCTCCTAGTGGATTATATACAGTCCTCCTAGTGGATTTTATAAAGTCCTCCTAGTGGATTGTATAAAGTCCTCCTAGTGGATTATATAAAGTCCTCCTAGTGGATTGTATAAAGTCCTCCTAGTGGATTATATAAAGTCCTCCTAGTGGATTATATAAAGTCCTCCTAGTGGATTGTATAAAGTCCTCCTAGTGGATTGTATAAAGTCCTCCTAGTGGATTGTATAAAGTCCTCCTAGTGGATTTTATACAGTCCTCCTAGTGGATTGTATAAAGTCCTCCTAGTGGATTGTATAAAGTCCTCCTAGTGGATTGTATAAAGTCCTCCTAGTGGATTTTATACAGTCCTCCTAGTGGATTGTATAAAGTCCTCCTAGTGGATTGTATAAAGTCCTCCTAGTGGATTTTATACAGTCCTCCTAGTGGATTGTATAAAGTCCTCCTAGTGGATTGTATAAAGTCCTCCTAGTGGATTGTATAAAGTCCTGCTCAGAGCTAAAAACAAACACTCCAGTTCCTGAGGATGTGGATATACTTCTTAACATTTTGGCAGCAAGAATAATGGCCAGAGAAGTCATAAGTGCCATTAATTCGCTGAATAAGAAATAATTCCCATGGTCAGACTATCCAAATTATTTTATCAGACCTCTGTATCTCATGGACAAACCTGGGAACCTTTTCTTGAGAACTCCCAGGAGAGAGGAGTCCTATGGTGCTGCTGGGGAAGAAAAATGACGCAATTTGCATCAAAAAGGGGAGTGGCTTAATCACAAGTAAGGGCGGAGCTTACAAAGCAAAAAAAAAAAAATATGCTGAATAAGCTGGGGAAGGAGGAGAAGAGGCCAGGGAGTGTGAGGAACACAATGGAAGGAGCGGAAGTGGGCGGAGTTTCATTAGAAACTCCCCACATCTGGAGAATCAGCCTCTGCCCCAGTGAACTGGTACTTAGGGGCTAAAACCGGAGTCTCAGGGACAAATCCAGAGAGTTCCCAGCTATGCTCATGGAGGTCTTTAATGAGTGCCTGGAAGAGGATTCTCTCTCTTTTCATGAGTCAGTTACCAAAAAAGGGGTGACTCTCAAGCAAATGGGAACTGGCATCCTATCGCTGTTCTCAAAGCTGATAGAAATATTTTGGTAAAGGCCCTTTTTAGCCAACTGATTTCGGTTTTGCATCAGGTGCTGTTTCTGTCTCATTTTTGAACAGTGAAAGGAAGGAGCATATTTTCTACCCTCTTTAGAGTCCAAGAGGCCCTGTGACTGTGCAGCACTGAGGGAGGTGAACAGTACTTACTGACACTGTATTAGTAAAAGGCATTTGAGAGAATCAATAAGTACATATGATTAATCTTGTCAATATATGGCATTCCAGGAAAATGTGTTAATTGGTGGTCAGCTTTGTATAAAGGGGCTGAAATCCTCTCTTATGAATGGTTGAAGGGATAAAGCCTTTGAGGCATCAGGCAAGGGTGCCCCCTGAGTCCCTTGCTATATATGTTTGCAATGGATCCTTCTCTGAGAAGGGCTGAAGGCAGCAGTGAGTCAGGTGCTACTGCATGATGTGGTGTGTGAGGCTGGGAGAATTCAGGGTCCTGAAAAGCATTCAGTGAAGAGCTCTGATTGGCTTTCCATGCGTAGGAGCATTACAATTCTCCCCCATGAATTGTCTCACATTGTGCGCCCTCTAGGTTTTTGGTTTAGGTCTTTCACGCCCTCTAGGTTTTTGGTTGAAGCCAGTGATTTTTATGGAATGGCTTCATACAGTTACAAGAGAATATCACTGTCTTGGGTTTTCTCAATGCATTATAAATAATCACTTTATTTTCTTTATTTCTGATATATCTGTAAATAATTTTTTGGTACTCAGTGTAACAGGAATTTTTAATATATTATTTTTTGAAGATCATTTTTTGTATTTTTTTATATTTTGCAAGTTCTTCAATAAAACAAAATTCACAAAACACACACACACTCTCTCTCTCTCAGCCTTGTTCCAATGTCCAGTAGTTGTCACAGAGCCACACATATAGCATCTGACACCCCAGTCTTGTCCCACTGTCCAGTGGTAGTCACAGAAGCACACATACACTGTCTGACAACCCAGCCTTGTTCCACATGTCCACTTCTATTTTGAGACCCACACATACACTGCCTGACACTCAGCCTTGTTCCACATGTCCACTTCTATTTACAGACCCACACATACACTGCCTGACACTCAGCCTTGTTCCACATGTCCACTTCTATTTACAGACCCACACATACACTGCCTGACACTCAGCCTTTTTCCACATGTCCACTTCTATTTACAGACCCACAAATACACTGCCTGACAACCCAGCCTTGTTCCACATGTCCACTTCTATTTACAGACCCACACATACACTGCCTGACACTCAGCCTTGTTAAACATGTCCACTTCTATTTACAGACCCACACATACACTGTCTGACAACCCAGCCTTGTTCCACATGTCCACTTCTATTTACAGACCCACACATACACTGCCTGACACTCAGCCTTGTTCCACATGTCCACTTCTATTTACAGACCCACACATACACTGCCTGACACTCAGCCTTGTTCCACTGTCTTCCTTTACTTACATTTGTTCTGTGAAACGCTCTGTACTTGTTCAGTACTCCCTGGAGTTCCATGAGACATAGATTGAGAGTCGTTGGTTTAAAGCATAACTTCCTATGCCCCCCTTCATAGCTACATATGTGAATGCTATTGCCTAACAATCACAGTAAATACATATCTCTGAGTTCTGAGAATCAAGAATGCTTTCAAATAACCAGAACTATTTGTTGCCTTGTCAACCAGAGCTGAATATATTACATAAATAGGCACAAATCTCAGTGTGGTTTTCATTTGTAGTAAATATTTAATACAATATGGTTAGGGACCATTGAGTAAAGAGCTACAGTGCAAAAAATGCATAGATATTCCTGACTAGAGTAGGAAGGTCCACACCTAGGGAAGTCCTTTTGTTAAACACATCCAACAAGATCTGTCACTTTTCCAAACCCTCATCTACAGGTTTATCCCTCCCCCATAATGTAATGTGCTCCTTTGAGGGAAGCTGACAGTCTCAGAAACATAAGTGAGGATGAGCGATTCAATTTCAGGACAGGTGAATGCCGTAATTATGCAGGCTGTACCACACATCAGAGAGCTTCATTCTACAGAGGTTATGTGTCCCTAACTACTAAAACAAAAATCTCTAAAACCATTACATGGATTAAAATAGATACCTTTAATAAGAGTAAAAGATGTGTAGTGACAGACCCACTTTCATTTGTATAGGTACAGTTTCCCGTTAACTTATAAATAGCCCAATGCTACTGTACATGGTACTTACCCTTCCTGCATCAAGTAATGCATAATTAGAATAAGGAGGTTTTTGCGCCTTGCTTCTGTTCGCAGTTCGTCCTGTGTAAGAAATAAATTATTTACAATGTTTCCTTTACAATCCCTCAGTTATTCTGCTTTAACAAAATTAGACAACACTTTTTTTTTATATTAACCCTTTAAAGCTCAGAGGGGTATGTAACACATTGCTTTGCAATTCTTTGCTGGTCCTTAAAGGTTCATAAAATAAACATATGTGACTGGGTATTACACACATTTGGCTGGTCCCTGGAACAAGGCCACTGAACCACACATCAACTACATCATACCTGCCAACAGTGCTAGATTTCCAGAGACAGTCAATGGTTTTGGCTCCCTGTACCAGGATCCTGCTGTCCTAGCTTATGTTCCTGGTTGTAATATCGAATTTCAACCCCATATTTTATGTGTTTGAATTAAAAAGTAAATGGGTTATGAGCTTCCCCGGTGTAAATATTGTTTATTTATATGATTTGATGTTGGATTTTGGTGTGGGTCATGTTGATATGCTGTAGGGAATGTCTCAGTCTATTGTTCCAAGTTTTATTTTGGCACTGAATGAATGAATGAATGAATATGTTTAGTTAGACAGTGCTGTAAGTATACGCAGAGCTTTTGGCATCCCAGTGCCGGGGACTATGGACCAGTACCATGTGACTGCCGAGGGCAAACAAAATTCCTGGAAATGTATTAGTTATTGTCTAGAATGCTATATACAGCCTGGATTACACTGCAGTAAATCAGCAAATACATCCCTTGACATAACTGTCACCTGCAATGGAATCCAGGCCTATATAATGAGGTCCGAGCACCCCAATTGTCCACATAGCTAGAACAAGTGAAAAATTAGGACTCAGAGAGGACGATGTAGTTAAACTTACTAAACCAATTCTGGCACATGAAACCTGCACTATAGGGACAAATAAACATCCCCACTGATTTAAATCGGGTCTTTAATCCTTTGAATATTAGAGAGGTTTCCAACACAAATAATAAAAAGGGTTAAAAGCTACACTGAAAAGCAATGTGGATTTGGGGTCTATTTATGTCCTCAGTGGTGCATTTGGTTTGTTCCAGACTAGCTTCAGTTCATCAGCCTTGGAATGTCATGGAACGTCTTGAAAAACAGCCAATCATAGTTTTGGTTCTTGAAGTAAAGGAGTGTTCCATCATGAACTGGAATGCTATTGACTATTGTTTTCCAAAATAATTTAGTGCACAGAAGTCACTGGTAGACAAATGGTCTCCCATACTAGGGTAAATAAAAGCTCACCAGGCCTGGGGCCAATTACACCAGGTTACCCAGCCCAAGTCTCTTAAGACTTTCTCACACAGACATCAGAAATGTAGAATCCTACAACCCATTGCATCCTTCTTGCAATACCCCTTGCCAGTGGTGGTGATGGAGGTGGAGGAGAGCTGTTGGCTGATGACCTGCCCACATGAGCATCAGTTAAGCATGTGGATCAGCCATTCATTGGAGGTTGCATTGAGCAGTCCAAGTAGCTTGTGAGAATGATCTGCTGGCCACTCCACAGGTCTCTGTGCTGACCCATCCTGCAGCATCCTTCCTATAAGTGCAGTTGTGCCTGTCTGACTTTGGTCAAAGTCACCAATTCACCATCACTGCGTTGATATCATCTGTGACCCAGCTTTAGCACTAGGTGATAGGATTTGAGGACATTGCTTGAAATAACTTTGCTAGCTGTTGTGTAGAGAATCTAAAGTCTTTCTTGTTGACTCTCACTGCCCAGGTTTTTAGTGAACAAACATTCTATGTTTTGACTGGCACTTGGGCTGTATACGGGAAGCCAAAGAGGAACAGTTCTGGAGCAAACAATTTGTACCATACGGGACAAAAAATCTCCCAAATCCCTACCGATTCAACGGGAATTAGCATTTGTCCTCTGTGATACAGTTGGTTTGCCCCAGAGTACTTAGTACATCAGCATCAACATAATAATGTATAAGTGACCAAAAGGTTCTGAATAAACGTAATCGTGTTATTGTTTTCAGCACAGTAATGAGATAAAACCTAAATCTGATTCCTTGGCACTGTGATAGAGATATGAATTCTAAACATATACACAAAAATAATGCAACAAAAACCTTATGTATCAAATATTAATCTGAAAACTACCCTACACTCTATAAGGGGCTGTGCTTCCTAGAATAAAAATGGTACCCCTACTAGCAGCCCATCACAGCTCTGACCTTGTGAAACAAACTCAACTACAACAAAATGGTGATAGGGACACTAGTGTGTTAACTCCTTGGATTCTAGATATTTCTACAGCTCATCGTGAAGCAAAGCATTGCTGGCATCTCTAGTAGGGTTAAGGAAAGGAAATAAAACCAATCTGCAGGGGCATCAGGAACCTTCCTGATACCCCGCTCCCCCAGCTATTGACCTCCCAACTGATTCAGCTGGGAGATCAATAATGGCGACACAGGAGAGCAGCATGGCTGCCCTGCTTTCATCCTACCCCAACCTCTGGGTAGGAGAGAGGAAAGCCTTCAACGTCACTTCAGGTAGGGCGGAAGCATGGGAGCTACACTGGTTCCCCGAGTCGGCAATATTGACCTCCCAGGCGAATCGACTGGGGGATCAGTAGCTGTGGAGGACATCAGGAGCAGTCCTGATGCCCCCCAAAGAAGTCTGAATTGTAACCCTTTGAGTCCCAGAGAGGTACCAAATGCATTGCATACCTCTCTGTCACACAAAGGGTTAACAATGCATGAAAAATAAATAAAATAAAAAAAACTAAAAAAAGTGTGCAAGGGGGGTATCCAATGCATTGAAAGCATTCTGTTGGACACCCCTTTAGAACTCCCACATACACCTCCCTCAGCCCCCTAATCCACTGCCCACTGGTAGTAACAGCCCCTTCACATACACTATCTGACCCTCCTGCCTGGTTCCACCACATATCCCCACGTACACTGTACAAGCTTGGTTCTACTACTCACTGGATGTCAGAGGTCGCCACGTACATTGTCAGACCTCCCCATTATTAGTAACAGCCCCAGCGTATACACTTTTACCACCACAACCCCAGCCTTTTCCACTGATAGTCCTGGAATCGCACACATATACTGTCTGCTCCCCTAGTAGCCATGCTCCTGGCACTAACTACAGTATCTCAACCCATCCCCATGGGGTACCGTTTTCACGGACTGACATTATGTACTGAATACACCATGAAATTCCAAGTTGTTTAAATATTTTAGTATCTTTGAAGTGAATGAAGTATAAAAAGTATGTGTTTTTTGCCTATCAAACCACACCTAGCCTAAGGGCAAAAAAGTAATTGATGTGGGTGAATGTCTCCTTTCCAAAACTGTATGCCTTCCTGACCTTTTTCTCATGTCTGTAATGGTTACGAACATAAAGAAAAGTGGTGTAATTTTGTGCTTCTGGCAACCCTATGGTATATAAACCCATACCAATGGGGTACCATTTTTCTTGGACTGGTAGAAAGTACTAACTACAGCAGGAAATGCCATGGTTTTCAAAGATTTTAGTAATCTTTGAATTTGTGGAAATGTAAAAATAAATTAATATTATATATATCCCTATAGCACCACCTTAATTGTGCATACCAGCCTAGGGGTAAAAAGGCAAAATTATCCTAATTTAATGCAGATGAATGTCTACTTTGTAAAATGGTCTGCTTGCATACCTTTACATCATATTTCCAGAAGAACCGTTTTAGTGCAGGCAGCCTATTTCAAAAAACGAAAACAGGTAGGTGTAATTTTGTGCTTCTGGTATCCCCTACAGTACGTCAACTCATATAAATGATGTACCGGTTTTCTGGGAAGAGTGGTAGCTAATGAATGCAGTAAGAAATCATTTAGTTTTCAAAGATTTTAGTACATTTGAAGGGGTGGAAATGTAAAATGAATGTCTATTGTTACCCTTTAGCGCCACCTTCTGGAAATATTTGTGTACACCTGTTTAGGGGCAGCTGACTCTTTGAAGCGATGGGTTATCTTCTTTTCAAAATGTTGTGCTTTGCTACCTTTTCTTCGTTACTTTAGTTGGTGCAACCATTTTAGGCAAGTCATGATTGTAAGAAAAATGAGAGGTTGAAGTTGGTCTCATTTTGTGCGTCTGGCACCCTCTACAGTATGTCAATTCAATCCAATGGGGTGACATTTTTTTTCATAAGAGCGGTAGCTAATGAGTACAATAGGAAATTACATTGTTTTCAAAGATTTCGGTATATTTGAAGTGGTAAAAGTGTAAAGAAAAAGCCTATTTTGTGCTCCTGTAATTATGGGTCCGTTCAGACTATGCATGTAGGTAAAATTACACATATTTGGTATGTTTGTGCTCAGGTGGTTCAGGGCTTTCAAAAATAATTGAGACTGTCAAATATTTTTATATGTAGTTTATAATAATGGCAAAATAAGTAGTCTTTTTTTTTTTTTTTTTAACATCATAGCTTGTTACACGATACAAAATTTTGTTCTTGTGAGGTGCCATGAAAATGCTGAATTTGTTCTGAAAAAGATTATATACAGTTTTCCATATGTAACTAGAAAGTTACCAGAGAGAATCCCACCTAAACATATGGATAGTAAAAATGCTGAAAATGTGTCCGGCCAGAAGGGTACAAAAAATTCCCCAGGCCACTGGCAATGAAGGGGTTAAAGGGATAGTAATGTTTCACAAAAACAGCAGCTCCAATTAATCTCCATAGTATTTGAGCCATAGAGAGTGTTTTTTTCAATACTGTCAGAGTTGTAGTTCAAGAGTAATTGAATGATAAAGTTTCCCCCTCCCACCCCTTTTACCTAGTGTAAACCACCTCCCCTCGGATGTGGAATATGGTCCTGGGACCAGACAGATCACAGAAAGAGACAATCTTCTTACTGTGAGAACAATGAAAACCCTGCCCGCTTTGACAGTTTTTTCACTTATGCTAACTGAAGATTGTCCCTCTCTGCAATCTACAGGGGCACCTCCCTGCTGCTCTGAGGTGAGCAGTGTTACATCAGTAAAAGGGGCGGGAGGGGGATACTTTATCATTCAATTACTTTTGAACTACAACTCTGACAGAATTGAAATAACACTCTCCACGGCCCAAATACCATGATGATTAATTTGAGCTGCCTTTATTATGAAACATTACTATCCTTTTAAGGAAATGCTGTAATGCCAGTGTTTAATTGGCTTGATGTGCATATTGTCAGTGATCATTACTATACAATTAAATATTACAACTTAAAGTTAAGTAACATAACAATGTATAAAAGCTAATGGCTTAAAATGAAGTAATTAAACCCAACTACTTTATGCCGTCTACAAATAATTAGCACAAACAAAAGCAAAAAAGCGGAAAGGGCATCTAATTTAAAAAGCAATTAAGCTCAAGTACTGCAATCATTGTGCAATATTTATTAATTAGATTAACTTAATGAAAGTTTTTTTTTCCCTCAAAACCAGATCATATTGCAGCTAGTGTGCTTTATTTACATCCAGACCTAAAGAATTGAAGAGAAACACTAAAAGACTAAGTGATCCCCTTCCTGTGACCATAAACTTACCACTTAAAGGGATAGTAATGTGTCACAGCAGTTCCAATTAATCTTCATAGTATTTGAGCCATAGAGAGTCTTATTTACTGTGAGCGATGTAGTTCAAGAGTAATTGAATGATAAAGTATCCCCCTCCCGCCCCTTTTACCTAGTGTAACAGTGCTCACTTCAGATGTGGAATCTGGTTGCTTGACACGGCAGATAACAGCAAGGGACAATCTTCTTACTGTGAGAACAATGAAAACCCTGCCCCCTTGACAGGTTTTTCAGTTTTTTCCCTTATCTTAACTGAAGATTGTCCCTCTCTGCAATCTACCTGAGCACCTCCCTTCTGATCTGGCTGAACAGTGTTACATCAGTAAAAGGGGCGGGAGGGGGATACTTTGTCATTGAATTACTCTTGAACTACAGCTCTGACAGAACTGAAATAACACTCTCCAAAGTCCAAATACGCTGATGATTAATTAGAGCTGCTTTTATTATGAAGCATTACTATCTCTTTAATCCCTTTAAAGGGGGAGTAAAGGGTCAGGAGAAGGGGCTTTTCAAATATTGGTAGTTCCCTCTACATCCCATTCGAGATCCATTCCCCCGTCCAGGTCCATTCTGTGATCTGCAAAGCTGGGTCATGTTGCCACTTCACTTGGTGCTTACATGTGATCTCGGTCTTCTCCGTTAAAATGAATGTGTCACCTTGACTCAAGTTGGCATATCTGAAAATTTCATAAAAACTGCCTACAGTAGCCAAATGACAAGCAATTGTACAGTTTAACCCCTTAAGGACCAGCGGTCCTGGGACATTTCCCTCCCATAAGGACCGCTTTGATCCTTGCCGACGCGCCGGTACACATGACCTGTTGCGTGTATCAGCACGCCGCTTTGGGGCCTGAAAGACATCGCTCCAGTCTGGGAGCGGTCAATCTTAGACCTCATTTTTACTTACAGCGCTCACGGTAAAAAGTAAAAAGTACATGACGTACTATGACCGTCATCGGTCCTTAAGTATTTAAGGACCATGACGGTCATAGTACGTCATGTAGTCCATAAGGGGTTAAGAGATATTTGTGCTTGGTATGATATGTTCATTTATGCTAATTATTTCTTGTTTGCAGCCTCATTTACTAATGAAGCTTTTCCCTGCTGTTTCATACTCTTCAGTGATGTTCCATATGATAATCAAGCTCTGTGCTGCACCTGGAGACTTTTACTTTCACCTTTTTCCAGAAATAAAAGTGCAAAAATCTCATCTGCTAGCTAGTCTTTTGGCTAACGTGAAACATCAATATTCTCATTTAACTTTTTGGATGATACAGAGGACTCCAATGGACCGAGCCCCCGGTGGGAATTTGCGGGCATTTAGTTGCCCCTATGGTGTAGAATTTCACCACTTTTCTTTAACTTTTTTTTTCTTTAACTCTTTCAGAGCCAGAGGGGTACGCAACGCATTGCTAAGCAATGCGTTGCGTATCCCCGCTGACACTGAAAGGGTTAATACACCAGCCACAGTGACAATAACCTTCTATAAGCTACTGCAACAACTCTGAAAAATATCAGGTCATTGAGGTACTGCACCCCGATTCACACGAGTCTGAGCGATAATAGCCTTAACCCCTTAAGGACCAGCGGTCCCGGGGTGTCTGGTCCTTTAAGGACCAGATAGGCGAGTTCGACGTGCTGTCCCACGTGACTGATCACGTGGGGCGGCACGTTGAACGAAGGACTGAGAGAGATCGCTCCGGTCTTGGAGTGATCAATTTCAGTCCCCGTTATAACTCACCACGCTCCTGCAGGAGCGCGGTGAGTAATAGTATGTGACGTTCCAGGACCGTCACTGGTCCTTAAGTGCCGGACCAGCGTGACGGTCCGGGTACGTCACAGGATGCGAAGGGGTTAAAGCGGAACTAACACCGCTAACAAACATTGTCTGTAATAATTTCCTATCTGGTGACTAGCTGCTTAGTAGCGCTAGTCACCAGAATTATTACCTCTTCATGGAGAACTTTGAAGTGATCCTCAGCTGAGAGGCAGGACAGAGCGCGGACATCTTGCCCTAGTGACGTCCATACGCCTGCGCTGTCAGTCCCTTCTGGAGCCAAATGGCTCCTAGCAACGCCTCCTACAGCCATCTGGGACTGACAGCGCAGGCACAAGGACGTCACTAGGGCAAGATGTCCGCGCTCCGTCCTGCCTGTCAGCCGAGGATCACTTCAAATTACTTCATGAAGAGGTAATAATTCTGGCGACTAGAGCTACTAAGCTGCTAGTAGCCAGATAGGACATTATTACAGACAATGTTTGTTAGCAGTGTTAGTTCCCCTTAAAAAAAAAATCTCATGGTAACATTTACTTTTCATATTTATTTATTTGGAAAATATTTTATCAGGAAGAATACATTGAGATTTCTTTCTTTTTCAAGTATGTCCTTGATAGTTTACAGTAAAGTGTTGCATATTTACACAGAGAGGCATTATATATACATACATACATACATACTAAAAATTTATATACGGTTACATATTGGTTTTAAGTATAAAGATGTAGTTATTATGTGATACTTTCCCTTTAACTCTGCAACATTTACTCTTCATATTATGTGATACTTTCCCTTTAACCCAGTGGAAGGGCAAAAGCCATACTATGACCCCTAGGCTAGCCTGTATTTAACCCTTTAAGGACCGGGAAAATCTGAGGTAGTTTTCCCTTAAGGACTGGAGCAATTCTGACCTTTTCGACTATGTCTTTGTTATAAATTATATACTGTCTTTTTAAGCACAAATAGGGCTTTCTTTTGATACCCCACTTATATGGATAACCCACCGTTTACTTTATTAAAATTGAAAAATAAGTAAAAAAAAAAAAAAAAAAAAAAAACCCACCATTTTTGTTTTTTCTCTTGGGATCAATTGGGCACAAAGGGATACATTTTTATGGAGACTGCATGAAAGGTATGACCGGTCAGTCATACCTACAAAATGCGCAGTTTAAAGTGGCCACTGACCCCCATGTCCCTTTTTCCCCACCCTATTTTGTCACTTTTTTATCCCTGACATTTGGCGGTGTGTATAAGTGTATTACATGGCTCCACAACAATCACACTTCCAATATTGTTTAATGGTATGTTTTTTTTTTTTTGTTTTGTTTTTTTAAATACAATTTTTTTTGTTAAAAAAAAAAAAAAAAAAAAAAAGTATATCATTGCAAGTCAAAAATTGACCTACATTTAGCCAGCCTCCTGCACCAGCAGTGAAGGGGTTAATACCCCCAGCTGCTGTATTTTCTTTTACCACTAGGTGTCTCCTCTCTACTTCACTCTCCCTTACTTTGATAGCAAGGGAGACAGAGGTAGAGGCATGTTGACTCTGTTTCTCAGAATGCCGGTACATGTGATCGCTGCTACGGCGATCACATGAACCGGCACAAGCAAGAAGGGCTGAGACTGAACGCCCCGGTCTCGGAGCGCTCAGTCTCAGCCTGGAATTAATGATAGCAGCGTGCACGGAGGTACGCTGCTATCATTTAAGCCATGACGGTCCTGGACCATCATGGATCCTTAAGGGGATAACAACCCATGACAGTCCAGGACCGTCATGGGTCATTAAGGGGTTAAGGAGCCTTTATGTTTATATGATATGGGCAAGTGCTCCCTTCCTCCTGACGCCAATGCTTTAACCCCCCACAAGGGTGAGCAAGACATTGCAAAGTAATGCATTGCGCACCTCTCTGGTTCTCAAGGAGTTAACATAACTGGTAGCATTAACAGGTTTGAGACAAATTACATTTAGGAATGAGGGTAACAAGGAAAATGTTACAGTCTTAAAGGGACAGTAATATCTCAATTAAGCTTTTGCTCCGAGTATTATGTACAAGTTTTTTTTAACATATTGCGCTATGTATATTTACTTACAGTTCTGTAGTTCAAGTGGAACTTTCACTCTCTATAAAGTCGCCATCCAATAATTAGGCATATGGTGACTAGCTTCATAATAGTGCTATTAGATCTCATAAGTACCCGGTTCTGAATTAATCCTTACTCTTCGGAGACCAGAAGCTAGGCATCAGCGCAGACATCTTGTCTTAGAGATGTCTGGGCGCCTGCGTGGTCAGTCCCGGTCTCCTGTAGGAGGCGCTGCACTGCGCTGAAAGGCAGCAGAAGCCATTGACTGCGCAGGCACGAAGATGGCACTAACCTGGCCGTCAGTCTCCGAAGATTAAGGATTACTTCAGAACCGGGTACTTCTGAGCGCTAATAGAACTATTATGAAGCTAGTCACCATATGCTTAATTATTGGAGGATGGAATTTTAGAAGGTAAAAGTTCCGCTTTCAAAAGCAATCGAACCAGAAAGGATCCCCCTCCCACCCCTTTCCCCTGCATCATCCCCCTTCCCACCCCTTCCCCCTGCATCATCCCCCTTCCCACCCCTTTCCCCTGCATCATCCCCCTTCCCACCCCTTCATCATCCCCCTTCCCACCCCTTTCCCCTGCATCATCCCCCCTTCCCACCGCTATGGTTTAAGAGATACGGGCGTTTAAAGTTCGTTGTTTCCTACTGACAACTGTAAAGCTGTCAGCAGGAGATTCGTGTCGGTCGACACTGTGGCGCTTGAGAAGTGCTGAGATCTCCTTACTTACAAGGAATCCCTTCATTGGAATGGTCTAAAACGTGTGCCTGAACACCAGGCCTGAACACCAGGCACACGTTTTAGACCATTCCAATGAAGGGATTCCTTATAAGTAACGAGATCTCGGCACTTCTCAAGCGCCACCGTGTCGACCGACACGAATCTCCTGCTGACAGCTTTACAGCTGTCAGTAGGAAACAGCGAACTTTAAACGCCCGTATCTCTTAAACCATAGCGGTTTGAGAGATACGGTTTTTTTGCATTTAGATCAGCTTTTTAAGCTCTTCTAAATGCAAAAAAAATTTTTTTAGACATTACTAACACTTTAAGGGGTTAAATTAATGGGTGTTTTTGGAATTTCTTGTTTTCCCCTATAGTGCAATTGGTTTATCTCACAATTTCTCCACTTTTCTCTTGAACATATGGCCCAATATAGGGTGTAAAACACAAAGGCTCCTGGGTAAATAGCCTGCACACAGGCACTGATCTTGAACAGTCACATAGGAAAGAATGGATTGAATGTTTTTGTTGCCATGGTGTAAAGTTATGTAACCTCTCTCCCCTGAATACCAACCAGCTGCCCCAGGCCTCCCACACAGATGAACAAAGATCTATTAGTTTAACTATATCAGCGCTAAACCAGGGGCATGAAAATACCTCTTAAAGTGGAACTTTCACTCAAATTAATGTGCCCCCAAATCATTATTCACACAGCGATACTCAGATCAATACTAGTATTATCCTGAAAAAGTCCGGCATTATTGAGAAATCCAACTTGTTCTGAGACTCACCGACAGGCATCCACACAGACATCTTACCTTAGAGACATCTGGGCTCCTGAGTTGTCTGTCCCAGTCTCCTCTAGGATCGGTGAGGAGGAGTTGCATTGTACCTTAAAGGGTTAGTAATGCCCAAAATAAAGTTGATGCTATACATTATGTTAGATTTTACAAAAATAATATATTTGCAAAAAGTCCTGTATCTCTAACCTTTATGGTCTGAGAGATATCCTCCATTAAAGTCTCCCCTCCCTCCCCTTCTCCTGATGTCAGTTCCTGGTCCGGAGACCGACAAGCAGCTCTTCAGCAGAGCCACAATATTGCGATTTAAAAGGAAATATTTCATTGGAATGGTCTAAAAAGTGTGCTTGCAAACCAGGCACACTTTGTAGACCATTCCAAAGAAGTATTTCTTTTTAAATCACACTATTGCGGCTCTGCTGAAGAGCCTCCTCATGTCGGCCAACACGGATCCCCTTCTGTCAGCTTTACAGCTGACATCAGAAGAAGGGGATCTTTAGTGGAGGATATCTCTCAAACCATAAAGGTTTTTTTCCAAATACGTGATTTTTGTAAAATCTAACATATAGCATCAACTTTATTTTGGGCATTAGTAACCCTTTAAAGGTACAGGAAGGGACTGACGGCGCAGGAACACAGATGCCGCTACAGCAAGATGCCTGCAGGTGAGTCTCGGAACAAGCTGGATTTATCAATAACGCCGGACTTATTCAGGATAATACTAGTATTGATAAGTGTATCGCTATGTGAATAATAATTTGGGGGGCACTTTAATTTGAGTGAAAGTTCCGGTTTAATTATTAAAGAAATAGTATACATATACCCTGGTGTGGTGGATAGCTTAGCACGCTATGGCCATATTATGTAACTAAAACCTCATCTTTAAAGGGATAGTAATAGATGAAAAAAAGTGTAGCTACGATTGCGAATGTACAGCGGCATGACAATAGTATGCATTGTGTAGTTCAATGGTAATTTAATTATAAAATATCACCCTCCCGACCCTTTTACCTATCCCTTGCAGCATCCCCTCAGTTGTGGAATCCGGTCATCGGAACGGACAGCTCGTAGCAATGGACAAACTTCATACACGGAGTATAAGGAAAACCCTGTCCACTTCACAAAGGAGGGAAGGATTTTCCTTATGCTCATTGTAGATTGTCCCTTGCTGCAGTCCATCCAGACCAGCATGTGAGGCAGCGCGACATGAATAAAAAGGGATGGGATTACAGTTGAACTATGCATGGCATACTACTGTCATACAGCTCTACATGAGTAGGCTGACCATACATCACCTTTAAAAAAGGACACATAAGAAATAGACATATTTCAGGAGTGCACCAAAATCAAAGCAACACTGTAGTATGCATTTTTCATGTGTATCCCTTTTTAAAGGTGATGTATGGTCAGCCTATACATGAGCAAAAAGTATGTAGCGCAATCGGAGCTCCATTTTTTTTTCATCTGTTACTAACTCTTTAATACAGTGATGATATGCAAGCAATGTGCCGCAGAGTGAAGAGTTACTAATGATAAAATATGAATGTGAACCAATAATTTGTGTATTCGCTTTTAGCTATTTTGGTCAAAATTGGCTGCACTCCAGCAATTTTAACCCCTTAACGGTCATAGTACATCATGGGTCGATCTGATTTAACGACCCGTGATGTACTATGACCATCATAGAATTCCGGGCTCCCCCTGCGGCTGCATGCCGTTAGGGGAGTCCGGAACTGGAATTTAAAAAAAAAAAAAAAAAAAATGCTCTGTGGCCCTTAAGTGACCGCGACACGCCGATCGACCAGTCATTAAGGGGTTAATTTTTTTTTTTCTTTGGGGCGTGCTTACCAAAACCTGCACTGGAATTTTATATTATACTAGCAATATTACCACAGTTTGGCTCGTACAGTTAATAAAACAATTAAAAAACAAGAGTCCCGTGCAGTTGTATGTATGACTAAGTAAACAGAATGTTTTATAAAGGAAGCCTGTTATAAATACAGACACTACAGATAGGGTTACCACCCAGCCGGTATTTTACCGGCAGGCCGGTAAAAAATTGGCTTCTGTCCAATGTTAAGTCTATGGAGAGAATGCCATGGCCGGTATTTTTTGTAAGAAAAAAAAAAAAAACCCTAACTACAGAAGACATCGTATACAGGAGTAGCCATTACCTGTTTTATCCACCACATTGCAACCTAATGCATTGGATAAATGACTGGCACTAATAGGGTTAAAAAGTAAACATGTATTTACAGGTAGGACTATTTTCCCCTGACATCCAGGCAAATCCTAAAACGAGGTCATGTTTTTAACCCCTTAACAACCAGCCGTGGCAGCGTGTGTCTGGCATTTAAGGACCACAGGTCTTTTTTTTTTTTTTTTTTGCCGCATTTGTTTCCGGGGCCCCCGACCAGAGTGCAGCCTCGTGGGGACCTCAGAATTCTAAGATGTGCCAGGATCGTCACTTGTCCTTAATACCAAACCAGCATGACGGTCCTGGCTTGTCCTGGTCATTAAGGAGTTACTGATTGACTTTTAATTTTCATTGCTTAACCCTTTCAGCTCCCAAAAGTTGTGGAACGCATTGCAAAGCACTGAATTACACAACTGTACATCAGTAAGCATGCAAGTGTATATGTGTGCGCGAGAGAATGTGAGTATGTGTGATCGAGGGCATGTGTGAGCGAGCATATTTTGCATGTAGTTTATGCTTTTGCGTATAGCATTTTGCCTCTAGAGTATTGCATTTTGCCTATAGTGTATTGCATACTGCATACAGCATTTTGTGTATAGCATATAGTGTTTTACGTACAGCGTGTGTAGGGTTTGTGTTCATTGTTGCCTCTGAATATCCAGTGAGACAGGCAGTATAGAGGAGTTTTGCATAATGCCTCCTTACTGAGTGTGTTTGGCCTCAGACATATATAAAGCAAGTCGCTTCCTCTTTTATTTTATAAAAATAGATATAGCTATACATACACACTAGAAATGGTGCACGGCATTGCCTGTATGTTTCAGCATGGTATGCATTTTGGGGAAACATTGAACTGCTGCAGGGTTTAGGTAGGTAAAACGTGGCTACTCTCAATGCTGCAAGTTTTATTTAAAAAAAATGATTGCAGCTCAAATCTGCTTTTTTTTTCACAACTTCCAAGGACAGACATTTACAGGGTGCTGTTGTTACACAGAGACCTGAAATAATTCTGCACTTCTCTTACTAAAGTCTTGCACTTACTAGCATCCTCCCGCTGTCTCAGTTTGTTGTCACGATTACTAATTACCATTTGCAAGAGTGGATAGGCACTAGAAATAATATATAATCACTCAAAATATACTTGATATATGGGGTGAACTCCAGAGCCAGAGATACTATAGTATAATGAATAAGTGAAAATCATAGAGGGAAACAAGAAAAGAAAAATCCTTTCCACTGATATCACTAAAAAGAAGCCCAGTAATTGAGGCACCCACTCATGAGTGAATACAAGATCTACAAAAATATAAATTGTTTATTAATCAGCAAGAAAACACATCACATTTAAAAACATAGCCTGCAAGACAGTATCCAGGTATATAGTCTAAGTAAACTACATCTATATAGATATATGGCTGATGTATATACTTAAAAGGGACAAAAAATAGCAATATACATAAATGTGCTCACAGACCATACTAAACACCTAAGATGTAATAATAAACACACATTAAATTAAAGAAGAAGTGTACCATAAACATCCATCCCATATAATAATTTGCTAAATCATGTGTAATGCCGCGACATGCGCAGTACACACTGCTGCGCGTGCTGCAGTCATGCGCAGTAGAGACTGCTCGCTCCGCGGCTGATACAGAGCTGGGCTCTCCGAAGGAGCGTCCAGCTCTGTATCAGCTGTGGCGCGGGCAGTCTCCACTGAGCGTGACTGCCCCGCGACCAAGTGGCAGTGGCACTGTGACCCGTGTAACAGGCTGTTCAACTAGTATAGTGTAAAAAAACATAGTAAAGCAAATACTTATCCATATGATATATCCCTAAAAAAACATCAAATAAAGGACATAGTATTCCTGGATCCTCTATCCACACAGCTGAATTATACGATTACTAATTAGATTGTAAGCTCTTTAGTGCAGGGTCCCCTTCTCCATGTATGATTCCCTTTCCTACACTTCTTACCCTGCTGATAATACAATGATCACACTTTAGCCTGATGCTCTTAACTCAGTCCTGTATTGTACTGTACTATTACTACTTCCGTAAAGCGCTGTGTACATGTATGGCGCAATATAAATAAAGATATATACAAAACACTGATTCCAAACCAGTGGTTCTCAATGTTTTTTTACTCAAGGCACCCGCAAAGCAGGTTATGGAAAGAGTTCTAGAAAAACAGGGGCGCCCTTAACCCACTGAGTGCCAGAGGGGTATGCAACACATTGTTATCCCTCTGGCAATTAAAGGGTTAACTGATATCAAGGACACACCAAGGTGCCACGACACCCTGGTTGAGCACCACTGATCCAAATAAATGAAAGTTTGAGGTGCAATAACTTTCTAATAAAAAATCTCTCAGTAGTGGGCATATCCTTCTTTTACTAGGCAGGATACACCCTGCAGTATATATTATTACAATATAATGCACTGGAATACCCCTCTGGCACTCTAACAGTAAAGCAGACCTGTCATTCCTATATTTGTTTAGTTTTAACCCCTTAACGACCCTTGACGGTCATAGTACGTCAAGGGTCGATTTGACTTAACGACTGATGACGTACTATGACTGTCATCGAGTTCCGGGCTCGGAACTCTCAGGGTTTGACCCTGAAACTCGGGGTTTAGACCCAAATCTCAGGGTCTCAGGGTGAAGTGCCACATTCTCAGGGTGAGAGGTATGTGCAGGGGCAGACTGTAGGGGAATACCGGCCCGGGCTCCCCTCCCCTCCGGTGCGCACTGAAAGAATTGCAAATAAATTACAAGTGCTGTACAGCGCCGCACATCTCTCTCTCTCTCTCCTCCACTAACTTCCTTTAGTGCCCTCATTCTGAACTCAAGACAAAGTGGAGCGGAGGGGGGGAGAGAGATGGCCAGCGCTGTACAGCACTTGTATTTTAATTGCACTTCTTCCAGTGGGCACCGGAGGGGGAGAGAGAGAGTCTGCACTCAAGACAGTGGATCGCGACTTTTTAAAAGTGAGCCTATATAGCGGCCCACCGGGGGATGCCCGATCCCCCGATAGGACAATCCGCCCATGGGTATGTGATACCTACTACAAGATTTGCCACCATTAAATGTTTCCTTAGTATCTAAACTGGTGCTATTTGTACCAGTAAAGCAGCAGGAAATGTCCTGCTGGTCTTATTTGTGTTTAGGCAGTGAAATCACGAAGTTGTAACTTGTTAAAGGTTCCTTGCAGACAAATTAGAGCAAGCAGGTACTTACTGCATACAATCTACATTATAGGAAGCTTTAAGGGTTAATATTCCAAAGATCTCAGGGTCAGCTCATTTGGAAAGTTCCCAGGTATGCTCAGGAGGCTAAACCCTACAATATTTATAATTTGACATATCAAGTATTACTATTCCAGGGACACCAGAGTGGGAAAGAGGGACAGAGAAATGTGGGTCTTAAAAGCAGGACTGTCCCTCCTAAACAGGGACACTTGGGAGGTATGGAGCCCTAATATCTCCTAAAGAGGGACACCTGGGTGGTATGGTAACAGTGTAAAAACAATAAATAGGACTAAGAAGTACTGCTACGCGTGCAGCGCTCTATGATTATGTGACCTGATTTAGCCTCCTTGAAAGATGTTGCGCGCATGCGCAATATACATACCCGGAAGCGACTAACATACATGGTCTATTTCCATGGCAACCAACAGAAACTTCAAATGTTTGACTCGTTCGGTACTATAGTATAGGAAGCGAGAGAGAGCGGCGCAAAGTGTGTTTCTACAGCTGCTGTTGGACTAATACCTCAATCATCCTCAGCCGGAGGATGATGGGAGTTTTAGTCCAACAACAGCTGGACAGCCCCAAATTTCCTATCCCAATTCTAAAGTCTCCGTTATGACAGGGAAAAAGCAGCTTACCGCCTCTCGGGTCTGGGAAGCTGTCTTCATGGCTTGGTAGGAGAGCTCCATGATCTGATAAGTGGGGGAACCTCCATACAGTAGAAATAGGGAGAGCTGGCCAAGGGAGGGGGTATGTGAGAGGCTGGTGAAATGGACCAATGAAAAAGCAGCTGTGGGTTGCGTCATTAGCCATTGTACAATGGCAGGGAACCTGTTGCAGCGATCCTAATTTACCGGCTCTGGATTCAGTATTAGAATTAGACCGGCGAGGGCAACCTGAAGCTTACCAGCTATTGAGGTCTATAGTTCCGATATCCACAGGCGGATGATGGGCGTTGTAGTCCTTAACAGCAGGAGGGTCTCAGGTTGCCCATTATTGAATTAAGATCAGGACACACCCATAATTCTCCAGAGAGACGTCCAAAAAATAACAATAAAAATAATTATGCAATAATACTACCTACAGTTAGTTTTGTGTGCTTCAGCATTTGCATCCTAAAACTCTTCTCCAGGTACTTTTGGCTGTGGCATGACTAAGTCACTGGAGGGCCCCAGTGAACTGCAAATCATTTTGTGCCCCAAACTTAAAAATTTTGGTTCGAAGGCATACCCATACCTCCAAAGTGTCCCACTTTAGGAGGGACATTTCCTCTTTCCCAGCCTGGTATCCCTCATTTTAGAACATCCAACTGTGTGATGTGTATATAAGTGTATCACATTGCTCCACAGCAGTAAAGTTCACATTAATATTTATTTAAACGTTAGTATATTAGTTTATAAGCATACCTGGGAACTCTCCGGATTTGCCCCGGAGACTCCGGTTCTGACAGAGCTTTACCGGGTCTCCGGGGCAGAGGCAGATTCCTCCGGATGTGGAGAGTTTCTATTGAAACTCTGCCCACATCTGCTTTTTCTCCCGTTGTGCCTCCGTCCCCAGCCTTCTGTGTGACACATTTAACCCTCTGAGTGGCAGAGTGGTACGGAATGCATTGCTTTGCAATGCATTCCGTACCACTCTGGCACTCAAAGGGTTAAATCCCCCCAACACTCGAGTTAAGCCCCGCCCCTTTTTGACGCGATTAGCGTCAATTTTGTTACCCCCTTCTGAACAGAGGACTACCCTCCGGGTAGCCCTCAACTAAAAGTTCCCAGGTATGTTTATAAATTAGTCTGTGTAAATAAAATACTTTGGTCTTATTTTAAATTGTTTATTCAGTTACATAAAGAGGCGTCAGCAGATCATGAAACAGGCAAAAAAATTTCATTAATGCTCCACCCACCTGCCTGCTTACCCCCCCCCCCCCCAGCATCTCCGCCTAAAACACAAGTTCCCCTCTTTAGCCACGTGAAATGTTGGGAGGTATGCATACCTCCCAAGATGTCCCTCTGCAGCAGATATGAGGGCTCCATATGTCCCAGGTGTCCGTCTTTAGGAGATATTAGGGGTACACATCTCCCAAGTGTCCCTTTTTAGGAGATATATTGGGTATCCATACCTCCCAAGTGTTTAGGAGGAGCAGTCCCTATTTGAGACCCTAATCCCTCTTTCCCACCCTGGTGTTCCTCTTTTTAGGAGACTGTGGCGTGTGTATAAGTGTATCGCATTGCTTCACAGCAATAAAACTCACATTAATGTTTGTATAAACATTGGTATATGTGTTTATAAATTACTATGTGTAAATAAAATACGTTGGTTTTGCTCTAACTCATTTACTCAACTACAGAAGAGGTGTACATTGGTCCTGAAATTACCTAAAAATTCTTACAAATTCCCCACCCACCAGCCACGCCCCGGTAACACCACCTAAAACAAAAGTGTCCCTCTTTGGTTATTTGAAATGTTGGGAGGTAAGTCCTAGGGGTGTAACTAGAACCTACTGAGCTCTTGGGCCAAAGGACCCCCTCGGATTAGGAATCCTGTAGTTATGCCACTTGTTGTTGGACTACAAATCATGTGATCCTCAATCAGCCTTAACGGTTAGGTCTTAACTGACTACTAGTTCATGTGTGCTAACTAATCAGGTAAAAACTGTTTTTGTTAACCCCTTAATGACCAGCCAGAGGCCACGCAGCCGGTAGATAAGGACCACCGAGCATTTTTTTTTTGCTCCAATGGATTGAGGGGTCCCTGAACATTGTGCAGCCTCACGGGGACCCCTGAATTCCATGATATACAGACTCTTCATGGGTCCTTAATGGAAGTTTTCACAAGACAGATCTGGCACGTCATGGGTCCTTAAGGTGTTAAAAATCTCCGGAGGGCCAGTCCTGGGGTCAAACGGCATTTGGGCCACTGGCTGTAAATTGGACACCCATGATTTATGAGCTTCTCAGTGTGTTTATATTTCCTACTCATAACATTTCATACATGTTGCACAGATTTGTTGCATGCATTTTTCATGTGTCCCTTTTTAAAGGGGATGATCACGCAATCCTTGGTCACAAATTACAGCTCTAAGGAAAAGAAAATTGGAAAAAAATCTGGGGCAAACAAATTAAACACTAAGGCAATAAACTACTCCAGTGACAAAAATTCTCCAATTCCTATGTTATTCTATGGCACTCATGTACTATCATCTCTCAGACATAAGGAATCTTAATGCATAAGCGCCACAGAATAACATTGGGTAAGTTATTTCCTCTTTATCACACCTAATGCATATCCTCAGAGTTTATGATTTGAATGCATTGTAAAAAAAATAATTTTGAACAACAGTTTGATTTTAAAAAAAAGTTTCAGCTGTAATAATTTTTGAATGAAAACTCTCCCACCAGTTGACAGTTCACCAGGGCCTAGATGCATTAAGGTCGAAGAGGCCTACAAATGTCGATGTTCTGTGGGAGCAGTGTCGTAGGCACATCCTCAGTATTCACAAAGTGTCTATGACATCACTTCACCAGAATGCCAACAAAAAAATACCCACATCGACATCAGTCCGACATGCCTTCACCATGTCTACTAATTCGGATTCTCCGAATCGACAATTGATAATTTCCACATGGATATGAAGCATAATCAGATACATTCGTATGCAGGGGGGGTGTTAATATGATAATATGACACTTCAACTCATTTAGTAAACTCCTATAGCAGCCTCTGCTGTTGAAGTTCACAGTCTCCACTTCACCTAACTCAAGCTGTCATAGCTGGGATCTACCCTGTACTTTCCTATGGAGTAACAGCAGGGAGAGCTACGACAGTCTAAATAGCATTCTCTGTGCTTCCCTACCCAGCCAGTAGGGGAACACAGAGAAGGCTTTCAGCACCATGGACAGCATTGAATGCCATAGGGATGTGCATTGCTCACTCCTGTGGCATTCAAAGGGTTACCATAAACAGAAACAGTACACAAAGTACTACACAATGTCCCCCCCTTCGACACCCCCCTTTAGTATGTCGACATATATTGCATATATTCAACATATTAATTCCATCTGACATTCACCTTATTGACTGACATGTAGTAGTCGAACTTGTCTTTTATTTGACAATTAACCTTTTGAGTACCATAGAGATAAGAAAGCTTTGCTTAGCATGTGTTTCCTACCCCTCTGGTACCCAAAGGGTTAATAGGCACGGTATGGACTGCATACCTTACCTGTATATATGCGTGTATGTGTGTGTTAAACATTTATTTTATTATTAAAATGTGTGTGTGACTAAATGTGTTTAACTGTAATAACATGTACATATTCGACCTCAAAGGGGGTGTCATGACCCTTCATGACACCCCCTAACATGAGGCCAACATTTGTACTGTAATAACATTAAGAGCATATAAGCTATGTTCCACATAGCTTATATGCGCTTTCATGCCGATATTTCACAATCAGACCTCAATGGGGGGCAACAGGACCCCACATGATAGCCCCCCTACCATGTATCAGCTATCCAAAAGGATAACTGATCCATGGGGCGACCCCCAAAGGCATTTACAGCATTCTGTACAGCTGCCCGCAGCAACAAGAATGAATGAATGAAAGTGAAGGGAGTGCTGCAGTCCCATCATTCAATCAGTCACCCGGATCAAACGGGGTGACTGATTAAGTGATAGGAACGTTGGGCTGCTTCCTCAATTGGAGCAAAAGTAGTAATAGCAAAGGAGGTAGGAAAGTAGAGATTACTTAGATCTAACAATAGATTCAACTGAGGAAGCAGCCCAGCTCTCCGATCACTTAATCAGCCACCAGGTTTGACCCGGGTGACTGATTGAATAATGGGACCGCAGAGCTCCCTTCACTTTCATTCATTCTTGTTGCTGCTGGCAGCTGTACAGCCCGCAGCATCAAAAATGCTGTAAACTCCTTTGTGGGTCGCCCCATGGATCAGCTATCCTTTTGGATAGCTGATACATGGAAGGGGGCTATCAGGAAGGGTCCTGGTGCCCCCTATTGAGGTCTGATTGTGATATAGCTGCATAAAAGCGCATATAAGCTATGTGGAACATAGCCTATATGCACTTCATGTTCTTACAGTGCAAATGTCAGCCTCATGTTAGGGGGGTGTCATAAGGGGTCATGACACCTCCCTTGAGGTCTAATGTACATGTTATTACAGTTAACCCTTTGAGTGCCAGAGGGGTACGGAATACATTGCTCTGCAATACATTCCATACCCCTCTGGCACTCAAAGGGTTAAACACATTTAGTCTCACACACACATGTTTTAGTAATAAAATAAATGTTTAACACACACACACATATATACAGGCAAGGTATGTAGTCCATACCTTGCCTATTAACCCTTTGGGTAACAGAGGGGTAGGAAACACATGCTAAGCAATGCTTTCCTACCTCTCTGGTACTCAAAGGGTTAATTGTCGAATAAAAGACAGGTTCGACTACTACATTTCAGTCAATAAGGTGAATGACGGATGGAATTAGTATGTCGAATATATGCAATATATGTCGACATACTAATGGGGGGGATGTCGAAGGAGGGGGACATTGTGTAGCGCTTGGTGTACTAGTTTTGTTTATTGTAACCATTTGAATGCCACAGGGGTGAGCAATGCACATCCCTATGGCATTAAATGCTGTTCATGGTGGTGAAAGCCTTCTCTATATTCCCTTTCTGGCTAGGTAGGGAAGCACAGAGAACGCTGTTCAGAATTGTCGTAGTGTTGGTGATGTGTGAGGGGAGTAGATCCCTTCCACACAGACAGCACTTCAAAATTCCTGTATACTAATAGGGACCTCCTACAACCCTCCCCTTCCATCCGACAATTTTTGTGAATATGTCGATGCGTGTGCAGATCGAATTGTCGGACATCGACAATATCATACCAACACTACATCGACCTTTAGTGCATCTTGGCCCTGGTGTTCAGAACATTATTCTTTTGTACTCTATGGGAGAGTTACAGCTCTCCATAGAATGTGATAGTGACAGGTCCGCCACTTTGTGACAGTCAAAACTGTAATACTAGTAAAGCAGCCGCCAGAAGTAGTAGTTCTGCTCGGCAGGAAAAACCTTACAGTATATGTTTATTTCGTAAGAAAACTTTACTGTTTTTTTAAAGCTGTGTAGTTTGAAATTCAATATGAACATAGTGTAGAAAATGCCTAGTGTAATTGATAGCTATGTTATTTAAGGTAAAAAAAAAAAAAAAAAAAAGGAAGAAAGAACATGTTCAAGCTAACTTTAAAGTTCTGTCTGAAGTGATCAAAAGTATGGAAATTACACTCATAGTTCAAATAATTTTATCTCCTCCACCCCCTCCCTGTGTTTTGTTGGATATTTATTAAGAGTCAATGAGAGCATATCACAAGAGGATCATGGCTTTAAAGGGATAGTAATGTTTCATTATAAAAGCAGCTCTAATTAATCATCATAGTATTTGGACTTTGGAGAGTGATATTTCAATACTGTCAGAGCTGTAGTTCAAGAGTAATTCAATGACAAAGTATCCCCCTCCCGCCCCTTTTACTAATGTAACACTGCTCAGCCAGATCAGAAGGGAGGTGCCCAGGTAGACTGCAGAGAGGGACAATCTTCAATTAAGATAAGGGAAAAAGCTGAAAAACTTGTCAAGGGGGGGAGGGCTTTCATTGTTCTCATAGGAAAAAGATTGTCCCCTTCTGTTATCTGTCTGGTCTATGGACTGTATTCCACATCTGAGAAGAGATGGCTTATACTAGGTAAAAGGGGCGGGAGGGGAAACTTTGCTTGTGAATATCTCTCAAACCATAAAGGTTTGAGAGATAAGACTTATACCGTTCTTCATGTTTTTTTTTTATGCCTACAAAATAAAATAAAGATAAAACGAAGTATTACTATCCATTTAAAGTTATCTAAATCATAACCATAATTTCCATACTTTTGATTGCCTGAGTGACAACTATGCAGTTGGAATAAGATTTCGGTTTGTGCCTTATAATTTCCAATTTGCTTGAATAACATGCTTTACTCATAAGCATGCCTTAAAATCTAGTTTAAGGGAAGATATAAATGAAGGGTCCGGTGAAAAAGTAGAGGCCTTGTGGGTTGAAATACACATTGGGGCACACATAATAAAAAGATATTAGTGGCGATTTGCTACAAGCCACCTAATATTGGGGAGTTAGAGGAAGCCCAACTTTTACTGCAAATGGAAAATGCTTCTAGGTTAGCAAAGGTAGTTATAATAGGAGATTTCAACTATCCTGAAAATGACGAGCAATATGACTTCCGGCACAACAAAGGGAAATAATTTTAAAGTATGATAATGATAATTTTATGTCCCAACTAGTAGAGGAGCCAACTAGAAAAGAGGCCTTGCTTGACCTAGTGCTCTCAAACAATTCTGACAGGATAAACAATTTACAAGTAAGGGAACATTTGGGTAGCAGTGACCACAATATGAAATCCTTTAAAATTTGTTATGAGAAACCCAATAGCAAGGGTTTAACTAAAACATTCAATTTTAAAAAGGCTAATTTTACAAAGGTAAAGAAGTATTAAAGGATATTTAGTGGGATGTGATTTTCAAAGATGAAAATGCACAAGAATCATGGAATGTATTTAAAATGCTGTTAGGCAAATATACACATCAATATATACCATTGGGGACTAAGTACAAGAGGAGTAAAGTGAAACCAGTGAGGCTTAATAATGAGGTTTGCAGGGAAATGAGAACTAAAAAGCAGGCTTTTAAAGTGTTTAAGTCAAACAGGTCAGATGCATCATTTAAAAATATAAAGAATGTAATTAAATCTGCAAACAAGCAATCAAGCTAGCTAAAATTGAAAATGAGAGAAATATTGCTAATGAGAGCAAGAAAAACCCTAAACAATTCTACAAGTATAATAATAACAAAAAGTTAAGGTTGATATTGGTCCTCTTAGGACTGAGGTGAATTGATTAGTGAGGATAAGGCTATGGCTGACACCCTAAATACATTCTTTGCTTCAGTACAGTGAGGTAAAACATTATTTAATCCCCTGCTGATTTTGAACGTTTGCCCACTGACAAAGAAATTATCAGTCTATAATTTCAATGGTAGGTTTATTTGAACAGTAAGAGACAGAATAACAATAAAAAAATCCAGATGGCTTCAAAGCAGATAGGATGTTGCTCCAGGGAAATATCTGACTGCCATTTGGAGTCAGGAAGGAATTTTTTTACCCACTTGGGGCTTTGACTTCCTCTGCATCAAAAGAGGTGTTTTTTGCATGGGCTGGACTTGATGGACACATGTCTTTTTTCAGCCACATCAACTATGTTAGTATGCTATTATGATGAACATTTTTTTTTCTAACAAGTATTCTGTTTGGTCAAGCGCATTTCGCATGCACAATCTTTTTTCTCCGTTAAATGAATGGTTTGTACGATCAAGCATGATTTTCAAGAAGGATTCACACTTTTTAATCAATTGTTTTGTGCAGTCTAGGAAGCCTTAATGTTCAGTCTACTTTTTCTTGTCTAATATTTTGTGTTATTGAACATACTTCAAATGCACAATTAACTTTTTTTTTTTGTATAATTTTTATCCATGTACACAATCAACAATGGCCTGCATCTCCTGGGCAGAAATGGGAAGTAATTTCTCTACGTGGAATTTGCAGATGTGAGTTAACTGATCCCTAGATAGCTCTTTGATAAGCGGTAACTAGAATCTTAAAATATATTTTATTTTTTGTCCGCCCCTGGTTTGTAGTATATCTAGCAAAACTAGTGTAAAAGCCTGTGTACATGGGCCGAGGTCTGGGTAATGTTAACCCTCTGAGTGCCAGAGGGGTATGTTGCTTTGCTCCATGCGCTGCAGTCTTGTGTCGCCTTACTCACGGGATGCAATCATGTGCAGTAGAGACTGTCCGAACGCGGGCAACCTCTACTGTGCATGACTGCATCATGACAAACATCCTAGCGAATTATTATATAGGATTTGGCACCATGATACATTTTCACTTACTGTTTGTTAATCAGTGGTCCCTTTCTTTGAAGTGACTGGTTCACACATGGGTAGTAAAAACTGCATTGCAGTTTTCATTCACCTGCATGGTGGAGATTTTGGGTGGCGTAGCTTTGCTCCGGATAACCTTTATTAATCAGTTATGCAATCAATCAAATAATAGTTTTTTAAAAAAAACCTAAGTATACAATGAAGCATTTGTCTGTTGTACATGAGCAGCACTGCCAATCAAACTAATCATTGGCCACAAATATAAAAACATTTCCCTGATTTCTCTTTAAATCAGGGAATCGTATGAAAATCTGATTCGGCAGGACTGCGCAGGAATCAGTTCAACCCTGCAGTGTGTGTTTTATAAGTGACCCTAATTTAAAGGCTACGTGGTCAATTCGGTTCAAAGGTGTAAAGCATGCTCAGTCTAACAAAACATATGAAAAAAATGTGTGCTCTGCTGAAGAGCCTCCTCGAGTTGGCTGACATCCGGAAAAGGGGAGGGAGGGGGGAATTTCAATGCGAATATCTCTCAGACCTTAGCGGTTTGAGAGATAGGATTTGTGGCATACAGTTTATTTTTTTTAACCTCTACAAGACTAGAAGATTTTTTTATGGGACATTAGTGTCCCTTTAATGTTGTTGGTCGTCACATAGTCCAGATTATTATTGGTTAGTACACCTTCTAATATCTTACCCACCACAGAAGTCAAGCTCACAGACCTATAACTTCCTGGTTTAGATCATGCCCCCCTTTTTGAATAATGGTGCTACATCTGCTTTCCTCAGATCACAGAACACTATACATGGTGATAGTGAATCAATAAATATTAAGCATTAAGATCTTGCTATTACTGATCTAAGTTCCTTAGGTACCCTTGGGTGTATGCGATCAGGTCTATGTGCTTTATTCAACTTAACATTTTCCATTTTCATTTGGACTTTGTACTCAGTAAGTATTATGGAGGGAATTTTGTGATTCTCCTGGTTTGCCCTTAGTCTTCTATTGTTGCTTCCTTTGTATTTACAGAAGAATGGAATTTGTTTAACTGATTAAGGACCAGCTGCCAGTTAAGGACCATGGGGCATTTTTTTTTTCTGCATTCGATTCAGGGATCCCAGAGTGGCATGCAACCATGCGAGGACATCTGAATTTGATGACATGCCAGGACCGTCACTGGTCCTTAAGTGGAGGACAGCCGTGATGGTCCTGGCATGGCATTGGTTCTTAATGGGTTAAAGCATCAGTCATTGCCTTATCCTCACTAATTCCCCTGTTTTAGTTTTAAGAGGACCAAAATAAACCATAATATTTTTGCCATTTATATACTTGCAGAATTGTTTAGGATTTTTCTTGATCTCTTTGGCAATACCTTTTTCATTTTCAATTTTAGGTAGCCTAATTGCTTGGTTGCAGATTGTATTACATTCTTTACATTTGTTAAAGGGATAGTATTACTTCAAAATTACTATCCATCATATTATAGCCCTTAATAAACTGAGTTAAATGACACCAGCGGCATCTCTCAAACCTTTATGGTTTAAGAGATAGCCACTTTCAAAGTGTCCTCTCCCCTGCTGTCAGCGTTCTGCTGCCAGCAGGAGAATCCGGTCTCTGAATCAAGCAGAGGCTCTTCAGCAGAGCTGATATCTCGTTATGGAAGGAAAAATGATTAATTCAAACAGTCTTCTATATGTTCTTGGTAACCAAGCACACATAGAAGACTGTTTCAATTAATCATTTTTCCTTCCATAATGAGATATCGGCTCTGTTTAAGAGCCTCCGTCTGTCCTGGGACCGGATTCCCCTGCTGGCAGCAGGGGAGAGGAAACTTTGAAAGCGGCTATCTCTTAAACCATAAAGGTTTGAGAGATGCCGCTGGTGTCATTTAACTCAGTTTATTAAGGGCTACAATATGAGGCATAGTAATTTTGAAGTAATACTATCCCTTTAAAGGATGCATCTGACTCTTCTGACTTAAACAGTTAAAAAGCCTGTTTCTTATGCCTCTTTTCCCTGCAAACCTCTTTATTAAGCAACCCTGGTCTAAATTTGCTCCTCTTTTATGTATTCCTCAGTTATATATATATTGATGAGTATATTTATCCAAGGGCACTTTTATACAAATTCCGTCTTTCTTGTGCATCTTTGAAGATTACATTCAGTTGATTGTCCTTCAGTTGATTAAAAAATTATCAAGCAAGCAAAGCATGATCAATTGAGCAATGATTACACAAAAATTAAAATTACTTTAAAGAGATAGTAATACTTCGTTTTAAATTTATTTTATTTTGTAGGCATTAAAAAAACATGAAGAATGATATAAGTCTTATCTCTCAAACAAAGTTTCTCCTCCCGCCCCCTTTACCTAGTGTAAGCCATCTCTTCTCAGATGTGGAATCTGGTTGCTAGACCAGACAGATAACAGAAGGGGACAATCTTCTTCCTATGAGAACAATGAAAGCCCTGCCCCCCTTGACAAGTTTTTCAGGTTTTTCCTTTATCTTAATTGAAGATTGTCCCTCTCTGCAATCTACCTGGGCACTTCCCTTCTGATCTGGCTGAACAGTGTTACATCAGTAAAAGGGGTGGGAGGGGGACACTTTGTCATTGAATTACTCTTCAACTACAACTCTGACAGACCTGAAATAACACTCTCCAAGGTCCAAATACTATGATGATTAATCAGAGCTTCTTTTATTATGAAACATTACTATCTCTTTAAAGTCCAGTGGAATTTAAAAGGCAAAAGAGTAATTAAACACACTGTTAAAGTTCTAATTCATGCAGTCAAACGTATGGAAATACCACTTATGGTTTGTAGAGGGAACTTTAACTCAAAAACCAGAGAGCTCTGGAGAAAACGTTGTTTTACAGAGGCATGCAGGAATCAGCAGCTCTGCCCATAGCTAGCTGATCCACATTTCCATTTGAGTATCAGGAAAGACCCCACCAGTAAACAGAAGAAGCAGGGAGTCCCTTAGTTTTTAGGCATGAGGTCTAAGGCATCCAGGGCACGTTGACAGTATACAGAGAGCTGAATGCTCAGAGTAACAGATAACTGGAGGAAAGAGCTAACTAAACCTCTTTCCCTCCAGTCTTTTTAACAGTAAGTATAGTGGTGCATTGTACATTGTACCGCTATCTAGCAGTGTAGCTAAAGTAGGAATAAAACTGTAAGAAAATAAATAAAATTAATATAGGTGACTTTGATTTATTTATTCTGCCCTAGCAGAATAAATGAAGCCAAAATAAAACGATTATATCTCTTTAAATATGGTTAACCCTTTAAGTGTCAGAGAACTGTGCCTTGGACACCTCTTTGGCACTCAGAGGGTTAAAAATCCCATTTAAATAAACTGGAATGTATTCCCTTAATGTCCATTTAGTTTGCCTCAACACTGCTCCACTTTCTTTGTGCATAAGGTCCTACATTGTCATTCATCTAAATAATCCAGTGGATCCCTACCCTCGCCTCACTGGTGCAACAGGCCACGTTGTAGTGCACACAGGTGCATACCTCCCAATGTTTCCACTGGCCAGCGAGGGACACATTTGTTTTAGGGGGTGTTGCTGGTGGCGTGGCTGGTGGGCAGTACATTACTAATACTTTTTAGGTTATTTCATGACCTATTGACATCTCTTTCTGTAACTGAATAAAAGATTTTGAGAAGGACAAAATGATCTTTTTTTTTACAAATAATAATTTACTAACACATATACTGAAGTTTACACAAACATTAATGTGAGTTTTCTTGCTGAAGCACAATGTGATACCCTTATATACACACCACACAGTCTGATCTACTGAAAAGGGGGACATCAGGATGGGAAAGATGGACAGAGAGATTTGGGTCTCAAAGAGGGACTGGCCCTCCTAAAGATGGCCACTTAGGAGGCATGCTTGTGTACAGGTGAGTTAATGAAATGACTGAGCCTCTGAGTAACTCACCTGTGCTCCAGCAGGGGTGAGTGTTGCCTCTATGGTGAGCACATGTGAGTGACCCAGCACTGGAATAGTTAAAAGAGTAATTGGCTACATGTTGTATCTCATTAACTCTTTCAATGCCGGGTCATTCATCTGTGCTCATGGTAGAGAGAGCATTGGCAGGGACATCCCAAAGACGTGACCTGTTAGGCATCTCCTAAGGACAGTATTGAATCTATCTATCGATTGTTGTATATCTCTTATTGAATCTATCTCTATTTTTATTTCTAACCTCTAATTTTTCTGTCTTTTGGTATGGAACTATTTTTTTAACATATCTGTTTGGAATCTATCAACTATCTAATCAGTCAAACTATCTGTATTGAATCTATCATCTATGTATTTTATCTATCTTTATGGAATCTATCATATATTTAATTTATCTCTAATGAATCTATCATCTATTCATCTAATGTGTCTATCTCTATGGAATCTATCATATATCCATGTCTGTTTCTATGGAATCTCATATATCTAATATGTCTATGTGTATGGAATTGATCATATATCTAATATGTCTGTATGGAATCTATCATATATCTAATATGTCTATCTGTATGGAATTTATTATATGTCTATCTATCTCTATGGAATCTGTCATATATCTAAGAGGTCTATCTCTATGGAATTGATCATATATCTGTCTATCTCTATGGAATCGATCATATATCTATCTACTATGTCTGTCTCTATGGAATCAATGATATATCTATCTAATATGTCTGTCTCTAGTAATCTAGCATAGTTGTATCTGTTCTGTCTATCATTTATTTAATGTATCTCTAAGGAATCTATCATCTACTCACCTAATGTGTCTATCTCTAAGGAATCTATCATATATCTATGTCTGTCTCTATGGAATCTCATATATCTAATATGGCTATCTGTATGGAATCGATCATATATCTAATATGTCTATCAGTATGGAATTTATTATATATCTTTCTATCTCTATGGAATCTGTCATATATCTAAGATGTCAATCTCAATGGAATCGATCATATATCTATCTCTATGGAATCGATCATATATCTATCTACTATGTCTATCTCTATGGAATCAATCATATATCTATCTAATATGTCTGTCTCTAGGAATCGAGCATAAATGTATCTATTCTGTCTATCTCTATGGAATCTACCATTTATTTATCTAATCTCTCTCTCTATGGGATCTATCATCTAATTATCAAATCTGTATCTGTCCATCTCTATTGAGTCTTATCATATATCTGTCTAATCTATCTCTGTGGAATCTATCATCTGCTCATCTAACTTGTCTGTCAATAGGAATTTAATCTATTTAATCAGTTTACCAAATCTATCATAGTCATCTAATCTATGTCTATTGAATCTATACATTTCAAATCCATCATCTATTTATCTGATCTATCACCAATTTATCTAACATAGCTTTATCAAATCAATATATTTTTCTAACCTGCCTATCTATAAATATATACATATAGTATATATATCAGTCTATCTGTAGCAAATCTATTCTTCTAACTACATGTATCTGTAAACAATTTCTGCTGTACCAACTATCTCACTTTATCTAGATGTAAATATGGTATATCTATTTATGTACTCTATATACTTAGCATCAACTATATATTTGATGAATTTAGCTATTGTGTATGAGAGTAAACTGTGCTTTTCCAGACACTTCTGGATAACAAAACATTATCTGCCATCCGAGAGGTATGGGAACTGTACTGTAACAACTGGCTGGAGAGCCACCTATTACCCAACTAATTAAAAAGCAAATCTTTGGCTCTGTGCCACTCGCACACGCGCTTCGCGCGCGATCTCGCTCGCTCCTCCCATCCACCCCTCCCCCCCCGTGTCCCCGCACCCCTCCCCCACCCGGTCACGTGACCCCCGGCGGCCGCAGGATGGTGCCTGGACAAGATGGCGGATACCGAGGAGCTGAGGGTGAGAGTAGGGGGAGGAGGGAGGCGAGCTGTCATTGTGCTCTGTGTATGTGTGTGACAGGAGAGAAGGAGACAGGCACTAGACACTGGGGATAGGATATGGCTTCAGGTGTGTGTGTCTGCCAGAGGTGGGAAACATGAGGCCCTCCAGCTGTTAGACTACCACTCTCATCATGCGCAGCAGACTTTGGGTACTGGGAATGATGGTAGTCCAATGACAGTTGACTGTTCTCAGGTTGATTATACCTTGTATATACAGCTATGTGTAAGACCAGACCTAATATTGTGATTATAAATAGGGTTACTGTCATCTGTGGTGGCATTGCAAGTAATACTGACAAGGAGAAGGGTTTAGGGGTGGCTTTGTAACACTGTCAGGGAGAAGTGTTTAGTGGTAAGCTGGATTTAGGGGTGGATTGGGCACAGTTTATAGGGAGAAGGTTTTTAGAGTTGGGCTGGCACCACTGACAGGATTATGGGTGGACTGGCACCACTGTCAGTGAGAAGGGTGTAGATGTGGGCTGGCTCAACTGACAGGGAGAAGGATTTGGGAGAGGGCTGGCACCAGGGAGGGAGAAGGATGGGGGGAGTGGCTGGCACCACTATCAGGGAGAAAGATGTTTTGGGGGGCTGGCACCACTATCCGGGAGAAGGATTTTTTGGGGGGGCTGGCACTTCTGTCAATTAGATGGATTTAGGGATGGGCTGACAGTGAGAAGGGTTTAGCGGTGGGGCTGGCACTAGTGGACGGGAGAATGGTTTAGTAGTGTTGATGGCACTACTGGCAGGGAGAAGGGTTTAGTGGTGGGGCTGGCACTAGTGGGTGGGAGAATGGTTTAGTAGTGTTGATGACACTACTGGCAGGGAGAAGGGTTTAGTGGTGGGGCGAAGGGTTTATAGTTTTTATGGCACTACAGGCAGGGAGAAGGGTGCAGGGGTCAGGCTGGCAGTGCTGTCACTGAGACGGTTTTAGAGGTGGGTAGCCAGACTCAACATCTTTGTTGGACTACAACTTCCTGAAGCTGATCAGAGTTGTAGTACATCATTTGGACAGGCATAGGTTACTCCCCTCCAGTGTATGTGTGTGTGAACTAGAGTACATTAACGATGTAACTAGTGAAAATTGGACTTGGATTAATTCATAATGATGACAGCGACAGAACAACCAGTGTGTGTTTTTTACCAGTAAGGAAGAAACCCGTAGTTGATATCATGATAAACAGAAACAGGTGTTACTTTAGTACAGTACGAGGATTAGGGTATAAAGCTAGAGTAACGAGCGGCAGTCCTTCTTGTGCACTACTGCTGAAAACGTGCACTTTTATATTAAATAATTGCACAATATTGCCCTTGGTTCATTGATTATTGGCATTTGTTACTGATGTATTGACCCTTTAAGTACCAGAGGGGTGCGTAACGCATTGGAAAGCAATGCGTTGTGTACCCCTCTGGCACTCTGAGTAGAGTCATTTTGGAGCAAGCCAATTGAACAATAGGTGGCAAATAAAGACCCCAAAATTCCCATTCATGTTAATAGGGCTGTTAATCTCTTGACTGCTAGAGAGGTCTCCAATGCTAAGCAATGTATTGGAGAACTCTCTAGCTTCAAAGGGGTTAAAAGCACTATTTAAATCAATTGGCATTTTAATTGTCGTTCTGAATATATCTAAGCTGGGAAACCTGAGGCCTTTTGGCTGTTCAAGACTACATCCATTGGCTGGCTGGAGATGATGTCAGTTGAAGTTCTGAACAGCCAGAGGGCCTCATGTTGCCCACTATTAATTTACATCAAGTATGTCCAAGTTTCATCCTCAAGGTCACCAACAGCCTGGGATTTAAGTATTTCCCTGATTAAGCATAGGTGAGTTAATCAGTTAATTTTGGTTGGCCCAACTGTGATCAAACAGGCAAATCCTATCCTATCCTATCCTATCCTGTCCTATTATATAATAATTCGCTAAGTTGTGTGTAACGCCCGACATGCGCAGTAGACACTGCTGTGCGTGCGTCAGTCATGCGCAGTACAGACTGCCCGCGCCGCGGCTGATACAGAGCTGGCGCTCCGAAGGAGCGTCCAGCTCTGTATCAGCAGTGGCGCGGGCAGTCTCCACTGCGCGTGACTGCCTCGCGACCGGCTGCCAGAGGCACTGTGGCCCGTGTAACGGGCTGTTCAACTAGTCCTTATATACTGGACTAGGTTTTGAGGACCAAACGTTGACACCACTGGTTTATGTGATTCTTTCCCCCTCTAGCATCTTTTCGGCAATCACTTATGTCTGAGTGGTTATATTAACATGCTTGATATTTTTGGACACGGACCAACACGCGCAGCTATAGTCCTGGACTTAAAGGGACAGTAATGTCCCAGAAAAATATCTTTATAGTTTTGTAGTGCTTGAAAATTAAACTGTATGCAAAAAATCCTATCTCTCAAACCGCTATAGTTTGAGAGATATTCCCATTGAAAGTTTGACGTTTCCTGCTGTTAGCTGTAAACTGACAGCAGGAGATCCATGTTGGCCGACACAGGAGGCTTTTCAGCAGAGCCGAAATCATGTTATTTAAAACTAATTATTGGAATGGTCTACAAAGTGTGCTTGCAAACCAGGCACACTTTGTAGACCTTTCCAATGAAGTAATTATTTTCCAATAACGTGATTTCTGCTCTGCAGCAGAGCCGCCAGTTGGTCCTCGGACAGGATTCCCCTGCAGTCAGCACAGCACTGACGTCAGGGAAAGGGGAGGGAGGGGGGAGCTTTAGTGCAGAATATCTCTCAAACCATAGCAGTTTGAGAGAGAGGATTTTTTTGCATACAGTTTAATTTTTTAAGCACTACAAAACTATAAAGATTTTTTTCTGGGACATTACTGTCACTTTAATGTGGACCTGTCACTTTGAATTTTTTTTACATATCTGAAAACTTAATTCAAAACTGCCTATGTGTCGTGTTATCCAAATGTCTGGCAGATGTCTAGTTTAGGAACTTTTATTTCTGGGGAAAGTGAAAGTCTCCTGGTGCATGCAGCACATAAGCTTGAATTGGCAACCGCTTCCTCCTTTGCTGTGTTTCTCCCTTGCAGGACCTCTTGCAATCAGCATACATTCCTTCCATGTGAGGACCTAGAGATCCTCTCAGGGCATTACCATACTTTAAGTGCACATAGGTGTTCACATTTAAAGTATCATAGTACCCCGTGAGGACCTCAAGGTGCTCACACCCAGGAATGTATGTTGATTGGAAGATGTCCTGCAAGGGACAAGTGGGCAGAACGGGGGTGGGGGGCAGTGGGAGGAACAAGGTGGGGAAGGAGGAGAAGGGGCAGGAAGTGGAATAGAGTGGGGAGGAGTAGAAGGGAGTGGGAAGGAGGACAAGGGGGCGGGAAGAGGGAGGAACAGGGTGGGGAAAGAGGAGAAGAGGCGGGACCGAGTGGGAAGGAGGAGAAGTGGGTGGGAAGTAGGAGGAACAGGCTGGGAAGGAGGAGAAGTGGGTGGGAAGAAGGAGGAACAGGCTGGGAAGGAGGAGAAGTGGGTGGGATATAGGAGGAACAGAGTGGGAAGGAGGAGAAGTGGGCAGAGTTTCATAAGAAACGCCTCACTACTGGATAATCAGTCTAATATCTGTGGCAGATTGTAAAATCCCCACGTTGTCTGGTTTTCCCAGGACAGTCCTGGATTTTAAATGTGTGTCCCATGAGCAACCTTCTTCTGGGACAATACAAAGTCCTGGAATAAAGACTTCAGAGTATAGAGTTCTAAAGACTACAAAGAGAACTGTTTATTGTCTACTGTGACAGTGAATCCTCTGCTGGGCTACAAAAAAATGGCTTCTAGACAGAGCTCTAAACACCTGAAATGGAAATGTGGTAACACTAAGATCCGGAGAATTCCAAGGTGTGACCATGACGGTATGCAGCGTTTTGTGGATACCCCCTGACATTAAAATATTATTTTGTCCATTGCTGTAGTACTGTTGTTCAAATAGCAACGTCTTGCACAGTTCATGCATGCAGCTTCTCTGTTTATTGTTTGTCGTGCTCCGCTTGCATCATAAGTCTTTCTAACTAATATTTGACAGTGTAAACATTTCCAGAGCAGCCTTTGTTCCAATATAAACACAGCAATGCAGCTACTGTGATTCTGTATTAGTTCACTTGCAGACAGAGTATAATCTGATTTACACAGCTGATACAGTTTTGCTGACTAAGTCCTGTCAGCAGTCTGGATGTAGATTATTGTATAGACAGTGTTTCTCGATGCTAGTCCCCCGTGCACACCAACAGGTAGGGTTTTTTGGGATATCCCTGCTTGATCACATGTGGAAAATCAGTTGCTCAGTCATTGTGATTGATATACCTGTGATTAAAGGGACAATAATACTTAAAATGTAAAAAAAAAAATATGTTGTAGCCCCCTGAGTAAAACAAGGGTACGCCCACTGCTGAAAGGTGTTTTATTACAACTCAAACTCATTTTTTTTTTTTAAGGGATAGTAATGTTTCATAATAAAAGCAGCTGTAATTAATCATCATAGTATTTGGACTTTGGAGAGTGTTATTTCAATTCTGTCAGAGTTGTAGTTTAAGAGTAATTCAATAACATAGTATCCCCCTCCCACCCCTTTTACTGATGTAAAACTGCTCAGCCAGAGCAGAAGGGAGTATCCAGGTAGACTGCAGAGACAATCTTCAATTAAGATAAGGGAAAAACCTGAAAAATCTGTCAAGGGGGGCAGGGCTTTCATTGTTCTCATAGGAAGAAGATTGCCCCCTTCTATTATCTGTCTGGTCTATGGACTGGATTCCACATCTGAGAAGAGATGGCTTACACTAGGTAAAAGGGGTGGGAGGGGAAACTTTACTTGTGAATATCTCACAAACCATAAAGGTTTGAGAGATAAGACTTATATCGTTCTTCATGTTTTTTTAATACCTACAAAACAAAATAAAGATAAAACAAAGTGTTACTATCCCTTTAAGCGAAGTATCTCAGTGGTGTGACATATTACAGTGGTACTGTTGCTACACCATCCTATGGAAGTTTATGGTCAACTGACCAGATCTGTCTACTGTACAATTTTAGACCACTGTGATACTGCACCTAAAAAATTTGAACTGTAATATCTTTTGAATAAAACACATTTCAGCAGTGGAATTACCCTTGTTTTACTCAGGAGGATAAGCCCTACAACCTTAAAATGGGTTCCTTAATCAGCAGCAATTGTAGGCCATAGTTTAGACCACTAACTTCACTTGTGAAACCCAGCTTCCAACCATCTAGTGTGGTTAGACTGGTTGATAGGAGCTGTTTTGGAGCTGCTTCGTGTAAATAAGTTTAGTAAAAACATTATGGTTGCTCTTTAAATGCACTGGAAATGTTAATATTCTCTATGGATATTATATTGTTCTTCTTTAGTAGACTGACTGAAATTTCTAGTGTGAGATTATTCGATTCAGATTTGCTGTACTGTGTGGTGTATCTGACGTTATTGAACGTGGTGATTCAGAGTGCTGGACAGTGCATTGGGTTATGCATCTCTGGTCCTCTTTGGGTAGCATGAAACGTAATTATCATATTGATACAACCACTAATAGTAATGTTACCTTTTTGGTATTGATCATCAAAAGCGCACTATTCCATTGAGAGCAACAGGCAGCTCAGGAGCTGCTGGAGTCAAGCAGTTTCTCCTGCGGCTACCAGTCTGATATCTCTGGTACAGTGGGAAGAGGTTATCATTTTCCAACTCCATCACACGCACCTTCTTTTCATCACAAATACCACACTTCATCTTTCTTTTGCCTTAAAGGCATAGTAATGTGTCATCATAAATTAAGGTTAGTTCATTCGTTATAATGTGACTATGCAGAGTGTTATTACGTTGTTGTAATAGGCCTAGTTTTTTTGGTGATAATATTGTAAAATTACCCCCTCCCGTCCCTTTTACCAACATGACACTTCACTGAAGATCAGCAAGCCGGTCCGGATGGATCGAGGAGAGGGACAATCTTCTGTCGGTATAAGGATAAACCTGCCCTCCTTCATTAGGGGGGGCAGAGTCTTCTTATACTGATAGAGTGAAGATTGTCCCTTGTTGCAGTGTCTGGTGACCGGATTTCAGACCTGATAGAAAATTGATTAACAGATGTAAAAGGGGTGGGAGGGGGAAATGTTATAATTTTATTACAAATTAACTAGACCCATTAAAACATCGTAATAAAGCTCTTCATCGCTTCCACATTATAATAAATGAATAAACCTTAACTTATCATGACACGATACTATCCCTTTAACTTATCATGACATTTTACTATCCATTTAACTTATCATGATACGTTACTATCCATTTAACTTATCATGATACGTTACTATCCATTTAACTTATCATGACATGTTACTATCCCTTTAACATCAGATTTCCCTTCACACTTACACTCTGACTCTTAGCAGAGCAATGTATTGAGATCTCTCTAAAAACCAATGGGTTAATTGTCATTTTTCAATCAATTAACTGTATCCGGGAAGCAACAGAGGTGCCGTTCTGGGGCAAACTAACTGCCTCACAGGGGATAAATAAAAATTCCCCAAATTCCAATCAATTTAAATCTGACTTTTAACCCTTTGGATTCAAGTGAGGTCTCCCAAGGTGTTGCAAAACAATGCATTGGAGACCTCTCTAGCATCTAAGTGGTAAAAAACCTCTACTTAAAATCAATGGGAGGTTTTAGTTCCCCACTCCCATGCCCCAGAATTGCCCATCTTTTGCATCCTGAATACGTATTACATACACTTGTTATGCCTCGCTGATGTATGGGACATGGAATGGTCTGAGATAATGAGTCTAGACTAGGGTTAGGCCATGTTTTGCTATCCAGCTGCAGAGAATGACAAATTCCATCATGACTGGAGTTGAGGTATCCTACAACTGGAGAGCCAAAGGTTTGCACCCACCGATGTAGCCAAAGACCTCTTTTGAGCACTTAAATAAGCAGGAAACTTTTTTTAGTTATTCTTTAAGTTTCAAGTCTTTTTCTGCTGAGTAAAACCACAGGAACTGTAGGTGAACTTTCTGAACATCAGAGGGCACTGTTAATTTTAAAGTACAATAGTTTAAACCGTAATAACTATTTTAATGATGGATCGTTTATTTACCAGGAAAAAAACCTACTGTATGTATTTATTCATAAAAAATCTTTATACTTCCTTTAAAAGAGTAGTACTGTTTTGTTATGAAAAATATATATTTTATGGCTTTTCCTGTTGGAAAAAGCAAGGGTATTCCCACTGCTGAAAATGCATATTTTCAAAGTTATTACAATTTAAACATATAGGCTTTAAGATTTTTTTTTTCATGGATGTAATGAACTAACAATATATATATATTTTTTTTTATTTCAGAATATGGTATCAAGTTTTCGAGTTTCAGAACTTCAAGTTCTTTTGGGCTTTGCAGGCCGAAACAAAAGTGGGCGCAAACATGACCTCCTAATGAGAGCTCTTCACTTATTAAAGAACGGATGCAGTCCGGCTGTTCAGATTAAAATCAAAGAGCTGTATAGACGGAGGTTCCCTAGGACTCTAGACGGATTGCCAGGATTGTCATCCGTCAGATCGAACGTTTTCAATTTAGACAGCAACTCTTCTGTGGATTCGGACCTAGCAGTAGCCGGGATACATTCTCTACCTTCTACATCTGTGGCACCTCACTCTCCTGCTTCACCTCTTGGCTCTGTCCTCCTTCAGGACAGCAAGCCTCAGTTCGATTTTCAGCAGCTGTCCCCTCCAATCCCACCTGTGCATCCAGATGTCCATCTCAAAAGTCTTCCATTTTATGATGTACTTGATGTTCTCATCAAACCGACTAGCCTAGGTAAGATGAAACAGCTGAAGACCTTTCTGGCATTCAGGGGGTGTAACTCTATGGGAATTTTGGAAACTGTCTTACCTTCTCTGTGTTGCAGTTGGCTTACCCCAGAAGTGTTTGATTTCTTTGTGCATTTAACCCTTTGTGTGCCAAGGGGGATCACATCGCATTGCTTTGCCATGTGTTGTGTACCCCTCTAGAATGCAGAGTGCTAATCCTTTAAGTATCCTCATTTCCTTAAAGAAGTAAACTTTGTTTTTCTCTTTAAAGGGATAGTAATAGTTCGTTTTATCTTTATTTTATTTTGTAGGCATTAAAAAAACATGAAGAACGATATAAGTCTTATCTCTCAAACCTTTATGGTTTATGAGATATTCACAAGCAAAGCTTCCCCTCCCGCCCCTTTTACCTAGTGTAAGTCATCTCTTCTCAGATGTGGAATCCAGTCCATAGACCAGACAGATAACAGCAGGGGACAATCTTCTTCCTGTGAGAACAATGAAAGCCCTGCCCCTCTTGACAAGTTTTTCAGGTTTTTCCCTTATCTTAATTGAAGATTGTCCCTCTCTGCAGTCTACCTGGGAACCTCCCTTCTGATCTGACTGAGCGGTGTTACATCAGTAAAAGAATTGAAATAACACTCTCCATGGCTCAAATACTATGATGATTAATTAGAGCCGCTTTTATTATGAAACATTACTATCCCTTTAATCTGAGCGGAGGACTTTATAAATAACTGTAATTCTTTTCTACTTACTAACACAAGGGTATTCCCTGGTTGAATTTTCATTTAAAGCGGAACTTTAAGTTACTAATGTCGCCCTTCAATTATTAAACATATGGTGACTAGCATCCTAATACACGTCTTACCTCTGTAAAGTGCCACATTGTAAAGAAATCTTTCATCTTAGGAGACTGACAGGCAGGTTAGTGCAGTCTGCGCATCTGCGCCATCAGTCCTTCTGGTTACCATGTGGCACACTACAATGCTTCTTAAACAGGAGACCGGGACTGACAGCGCAGGCGCGCAGAGAAGATGTCTACACTGATGCCTGGCTTCCGGTCTCCTAAGATGAAAGATTTCTTTACAATGTGGCACTTTACAGAGGTGATACATGTATTATGATGCTAGTTGCCATATGTTTAATAATTGAAGGGCAACCTATTAGTAACTGTAAGTTCCGCATTAAGTTAGTACAACTCAGATTTGTTATTTTTTTTATTGCACAGAACTTTTTAATATGGTCACCAGGTGGTGCTGTTCTTATCACTTAATATGAAGAAACACGATCTGTGTCTCATGCGCTCCCATATAGTGCATTGTTTAAAAAAATAAAATGCATTTCGGACATCGTTTGTTGCTGGTGCTATCAGTTTAATTAAAAAAAATAATAGTAAAAGAGCCACCGTGACTTTTGTATGACTCAGCAGTGGAATACTAGTATCCGTCTTTTACTGTGTAGGCAGAGCTGTATAACAATATATATAAATGTAATATGTGATTGTCACTACCAGGCACAGCCAGTTGTGGTAGTGAGAATTTATGCAAAACTACTTCGTACTGCAGTATTAACCCCTTAACGTCCACTGCGGTGCCAGGACCGTCATGGCTGTCCGGCACTTAAGGACCAGTGATGGTCCTGGCACGTCATGGAATTCAGGGCTCCCCACTTGAATGCACGCCAAACGGGGAGCCCAGAATTGGATCGTTAAAAAAAAAAATAAATAAATAAATAAATAAATAAAATGCCCCGTTGTCCTTAAAGGGATAGTAATACTTAAAATGAAAAAAAAATATGTTGTAGGGTTTATCCCCCTGAGTAAAACAAGAGTACTCCCACTGCTGAAAGGTGTTTCATTCAAAAGTTATTAATTTTCAAAGTTGAATTTTTTAGATGCAATATCACAGTGGCCTGAAATTGTACAGTGGCGCTGTTTGCTACACCATCCAATGGAGATTTATGGTCCCGGGACCAGAGCTGTCCATAGGATGGTATAGCAACAGCACCACTGTACAATTTCAGGCCACTGGGATATTGTACCTAAAAAATTCAACTTTGAAAATTAATAACTTTTGAATGAAACACCTTTCAGCAGTGGGAGTACTCTTGTTTTACTCAGGGGGATAAACCCTACAACATATTTTTTTTTACATTTTAAGTATTACTATCCCTTTAAGTGTTGGCCACGCTTGTGCGTGCCGGTCCTTAAGGGGTTAAGTCTCATACTCCAGCCAGGCATTTATTTGTCTCTCCTGTCTGTGTGTTCTCCGCTCCCCCTTATGCAGTGTCTTGAACTGTGGTTTGAACCATAAGAAGGAATTTACCGTAGAATCTCCGATATAATACCCACCTGTGTATAATACGCAGGTGTATGTTATACCCAATTTTATACCCAATATTTTAGGGGAAAACAAGATTGCCTATGTATAATATGCATCTTTGTTTTCCCCCTTACTAGAAAATATGAGGGCTGTCAGATGCCTTCCCTCCCTCCCCCCAGTGCAATCCGCTCACATAAAATAATGTTTACTTCCACTGGAGTCCACATCTTCCCTGTGGGTGGCATGCTTGCATGTCGGGATGAATGCTACGGCTTACTTTTAATGTGTACATATGAAGTAAAAATAACGTTTTTTTGTATTTTAAACTTTCTATAAGCAGCATGTATTATTAACTATGGCATTTACATGTACAAATGAACACAGTATTTGTTACTGTAAAACTGCCATTAATGTCATTTATTTATACATCATTTGTTTTGTTAATAATAATATATTTATTCTTATACTGTGCTACCAATTTATACTGAGTGCTGAACAAGAAATGTTTCAGGCACGGGGAGTCCATTCGCCTGCAGAGCTTACAGTCTGAGTTGTGGTGCCTGACGTACAGGGTTACTTGCCTTAGGTCACAAAGAGCTGTCAAGGGAAATGAATCCCTTTTGCATAGTTAGTGTTTTTGCTGTATAATAAATTAGACCTTTGAGTGTCAGAGCCTCAAAGAATTAACCAACTGAGCCATTCCTTCATATTGACCATGCCCGCTTTGGGGAAAAAAACATGCCTTTTAAATATAAAGTAAATGTATATCTCAAATTGAATTGTAGAAAAAAATTGTTTGCATCGGGAAGCTGACCACTAATTCAAGATAGGTTAAAATTCCTATCAACAATTTTTCACTCAACCTGACTGAGTGCTTCTTTAGAGTCTTTTCACCTCCCAGTGTCTCTCCCAAGATAGAGACACAGAATTGACAGAAGATAAGGACAGTGTCAGTGTCTGATCACAAGAGTGTGTGTTACACTGCTGGTCTCCTGCAGTGGCTGTAAATGGGAACAGCAGGTAATACACCATTACAGAAATTGTGGATTACACTCTACCTGTTGATCTTATAAAGCTATAATGGACTGACTTCTTATAAAGGTATAAAATTGCATTGTTCTGATGTGCTCATGTATTGGTTAGGTATATCATTGGCTGGTTTAATACAAAGGTGCCATTACATAAGACCATCCAAGTATCCCTTAACCCTTTGAGTGCCAGAGGGGTACGCAACGCATTGCAAAGCAATGCATTGCGTACCCCTCTGGCACTCAAAGGGTTAAGACTAACTGGAAGATGCACTATTATGCATGCCCCACTAGGCTAGTGATTCTCCGTTTCAGTGCTCGGGGCACACAAGCATGTCAGGTTTTAAATACAGGTAGATTAATCACAACACTAAGCTACTGATTATCTCTTGTGATCAATCAAGGATAACTTGAAATCATGCACTGTTGCTGTTGTGCTCCATGGACTAGTGTTGAGAATCACTGGACTAGGCCGTCCACAATTACCGCACTGGTGTATTACTCTCTATCATGGAACTGTTTATTGGATTGCTGGTATCTTGTAATTGTTTACAACTCTACTGGTCTATTGTAATAGTATATTGCCCTGCTTGTCTCATTTAATGGTGTATTTCCCTGTTGGAAACATGTAAAGATGTATTACCCTGCAAATCTTATGTAATATTCTAATGATGTATTGCCCTGCTGACTTTATGTAATACTCTGTCGGTCTCATGTGATGGTGTATTGCCCTGCTAGTCTTATCTAATAGTATGCTGATTCTAATAATGGTGTATTACCTTGCAGATCCTATTTTTTGTTAGTCCAAATTAATGGTATATTGTCTTGCTGATCTTATTCTTTGCTAGTCCAATGTATGTAATTGTCTGTTCACTTGTAAAATATCTGCGCCGGCCTCTCTCTCCCCTTCTCTGTGTGCTCCCTGCAGATAGAGGTACATGACGCAGAGAAGGGGAGAGAGAGTCCATAGCAGGCTGAGATGTTCTTACATAAAAGATGACTGCAGTGTTGACTGAATCATGAAAATACATGTATGTTGATTCTTGTAGTTAAAAATAGGGCAGTCAAAGGAATATGGGCTTGGATACCGTCCTCCCCCTCCTCTGAGCTATGGCGTTTCATAGCGTTGCAAGCAAAGCAGCTTGATGCAGTAATTTATGTAACCATTAATATACTGAGCTCGCCTGAACTCAAGAGCAGGACCAGCACATCAACTGACCTCCCGGCTCAGAGGAGAGGGAAGACGGCATCCAACTACCAAACCTACGAAAGTTCTAAGTTCCTGCCCCCTGTTAAACACTAAGTCTGTTTGTCCACTGCATTTGCATTGTGCTGCATCCACACTTATACCAGGGCTTAAAATTTGAAGTCCTTTGCTACTAGCCAGACCTGAAAAGTTACTCGCCACTGCAAGCCATAACATACCAACCAGGGCTGAATTTCTACTCGCCATTGGCTAGTAGCGAGTGGAAATTTTGAGCCCAGCTTATACTATACTTGTAATAGATCAGAAATGGTGTGTAGACATTTCATATCGCTACCTGAGAATCTCGTGCTTTCATACAGTGTGAGATTCTCAGGTCTCCATTTTTATCATGGTGACATGGTAAATGTGCAATATGGTTGCACACAAAAGATCGTGCAACCTTTTAAAAGGATACTGTAATAATCTGCTGCTTTTGTGTACTGGTCTCATTTAATGGTGTATTGTTCTGATGATATTGTGTAAAAGATGCCCTATTTATCATATTATTCTGTATTAATCAAATGTAATGGTGTATTGCCCTATCGATTTCATCCAATATATTTATTTTATGTATTTTGATTGTGTTTATATCTATGGAGATCTAGCTAAAACACAGACATTATGTTGTATATCTGCTGTTTCCTTAATTTAGGACCAAAGCAATGAGCTGGAGACCTTTCTAGCATGTAAAGATTACATTAGTCATTACACGTTTATGTTTTTTTCTTCCAGTGCAGAACAGTATCCAAAGATTTCAAGAAAAATTTTTCATCTTTGCACTGACCCCTCAGCAGGTGCGAGAAATCTGCATCTCTAGGTAAGTCCTTTTGCACACATTATACATGGTCTCTGTCAGTCCTAACTGGGACCTCCATGTCCATTCTTATCTGTCATTTTCCATCTCATTGTTGCTTGCATCCCTTCTATGCCGTATACAACATGGCTTTTAATAAGTTCCAACGTTAAGGTATTTACTTGTATCTTCCCATAGGGATTACATGCCAGGAGGAAGAAGAGATTATTCTGTACAAGTACAGTTAAGGTACTAATTACATTCAATGTACTATCGGACAACAGCAGCTTTTGCCTCTAGCAGTCGCAACATCAATATAAACTTACAGCCTTAAAGGGGATGTATCACATTCTAGAATGAAGTTCCCATATGCTTTGTTAATACAAGTTATATGTGCCGATCAGCATAGTGTGTCCCATTATGCTGACCGGCACAGCTCTTCTGCACGTCGTATTTCTCCTCCCACCTCCCTCCCAGCAGCCCCAGGGAGTGCGTTCACGCTTCCCTTTGGTGTGCTGTGAACGGCTCCTAGCGTTACAGCAAGCTGGGATTAGCATTATACTGAGGTTGCAACCTCTGTATAATGCTAATCGTAGCTTGCTTTAACGTTACGAGCCGTTCACAGCACACTGTAGGGAAGCGTGAATGGGCTGCTGAGAGGGAGGTGGGAGGAGAAATAGGACGGACTGAAGATCTGTGCTGTGCACATAACGCGGAAGTGTACAGCACAGAAGATAAAATATCTTTTAAAGTAGTTAAATTTAAAAAAACCCAGCATTTATAGTATAACTTTTATTAACAAAGCATATGGGTACTTCCTTTTAGAAGGCGATACATCCCCTTTAATTGTACAGGCCCAGCCCAAGCTTCTTGTCCCACCTCTTTCTAGAGATGATGTCTGTGGTACACTCATTCCTGTTGGATGTGCAGATGGGAGTGGCATTGGAGCAGCCAGTAGGAATCATCAGCTGATTCTATGTGGGAGGAAGCATGGGGGGGACTGTGCTTTAACTTTATAATGGTGATACCATCAGAGTTGGGCCTTGCACTGATTCAGTAGTTAAAAAAATAAAATACATATAAATAAACTAGTTGAAGAGGCCGTTACACGGGCCACAGTGCCACTGCCAACAAGTTGCGGGGCAGTCATGCGCAGTAGAGACTGCCCGCTCCGCGGCTGATACAGAGGTGGAGGCTCCGGCGCGGGCAGTCTCTACTGCGCATGACTGCGTTGTTACACACGTTTTAGCGAATTATTATATAGGATATATATTTTTGCTGTCAGGGGCGTGGCTGGAAAACACTGACTGGGTGCTGCCCTCTGCCTCCTCAACCAACCACCACTGCTTAAATTTAAAAAAAAAAAAAAAAAGTTACCTTGTGGCTTAGGAGGCAGCCAGCTGCTTACAAAAAGAAAAGTCAGACCCCTCCTGATGCCCCCCCCCCCAGCTACTGAAGCTGGGAGATCAATAGTGGTGACCTAGGGGAGAAGGAGAGCTCTCCTGATTCCATTGTACCCAGAATACCCGGGTAGGAGTGGACTGGATGGAGAAACCCTCTCAAGTCAGTGAGGGAAAACCTCTCTCATTGATGTGAGAAGGTTTCCTGATCCTGCCCTCCTACCCAGCTCAGGGTAGAATTGAAGCAGATGAACTCTCTCACTCACCTGCATCACCACTATTCATCTCCCAGGGTCCTGATGCCCTACCACGCGGTCTGACCCACCTGCTAGTAAATTATATATCATATACACACACCCACACCCAAGCATACACACATTTTTCACTTTAATTGTCATTTACTGACATTGATAGTTTCACTTTGATTTTTATATCTAGCTTTTGTTTTCATTTTGGTCATTATATATAGGTTATGTTTAGCAGAAACGAGCTGTCCTCAAGAGGATAACTATCCAAGCAGTCTATGCATTAAAGTTAATGGGAAGCTTTTACCTTTGCCGGTGAGTTTTTAAATTGCACTGAAACATTCACTTTGTTAAAGGAAATTGTACCCTAAAATAATATAGAGGCATTCTTCCTAACACTTAACTGACTGATCAGTGAATCATGTACAGTGTTTCCAGAATTCTTTACCATGTCGATACTCTCTTTACCCTGCCTAAATAATGCCCTATAAGCCAGGACTGGGAGGGTTGAAGGACACTGGAGATCACAGTAGGCATTTTGGGATTATGGAGGGGGAGGGGGTCATTAAAAGATTAGTAATGCCTGAAATAAAGTTTATTTATTATGGTAGATTTTACAAAAATAAAGTATTTGTAGAAAGTCCCATCTCTCAAACCTTTATGGTTTGAGAGATATTTGCAGATAAAATTCCCCACCTTCCTCCCCTTCTCCTGATGTTTGCGCTCTCCTGGGACCAGCCGGCGGCTCTGCAGCAGAGCTGAAATAGCAATCTTTAAAAAGAATTACTTAATTGGAACTGTGTACAAAGTGGGCCTGGTTTGCAAGAACACTTTGTTGACCGTTCAAATGAAGTAGTTCTTTTTAAAGATCACTATTTTGGCTCTGCTGAAAGGGATAGTAATGTTTCACAATAAAATCAGCTCTAATTAATCATCATAGTATTTGGACTTTGGAGAGTGTTATTTCAGTTCTGTCAGAGTTGTAGTACAAGAGTAAATTCAATGATAAAGTACCCCCCTCCCACCCCTTTTACTGATGTAACACTGTTCAGCCGGAGCAGAAGGGAGGTGCCCAGGTAGACTGCAGAGAGGGACAATCTTCAATTAAAATAAGGGAAAAACCTGAAAAACCTGTTAAAGGGATAGTAATACTTCGTTTTAACTTTATTTTATTTTGTAGGCATTAAAAAAACATGAAGAATGATATAAGTCTTATGTCTCAATCCTTTATGGTTTAAGAGATATTCACAAGCAAAGTTTCCCCCTCCCGCCCCTTTTACTGATGTAACACTGTTCAGCCAGATCAGAAGGGAGCTGCCCAGGTAGACTGCAGAGAGGGACAATCTTCAATTAAGATAACGGAAAAACCTGAAAAGCTTGTCAAGGGGGGCAGGGTTTTCATTGTTCTCATAGGAAGAAGATTGTCCCCTGCTGTTATCTGTCTGGTCTATGGACTGCATTCCACATCTGAGAAGAGATGGCTTACACTAGGTAAAAGGGGGGGAGGGGAAACTTTGCTTGTGAATATCTCATAAACCATAAAGGTTTGAGAGATAAGACTTATATCATTCTTCATGTTTTTTTAATGCCTACAAAATAAAATAAAGTTAAAACGAAGTATTACTATCCCTGTAAGGGGGGTAAGGGCTTTCATTGTTCTCACTGTAAAACTATTGACCCTTGATGTGAGCTGTCTGTTCTATGTCTGGATTCCACATCTGAGGAGTGGGGGCTTACACTAGGTAAAAGGATCGGGAGGGGGAAACTTTATCATTCAATTACTTTTGAACTACAATGCTCACAGTAATGAAATAACACGCTCTATGGCTCAAATACTATGAAGATTAATTGGAGCTGCTGTTTTTGTAAAACATTACTATCACTTGAAGAGCCTTCTCAAGTCGCACGACTCGAATCTCATGCTGTCAGCTTCACAGCTGACATCTGGAGAGAGCGAACTTAAGCAGTGAATATGTGTCAAAACGTAAAGAGAGGGCTTTCTCAAAATAATTTATTTTTGTAAAATCTAACATTCTGAATAAACATTTTCTGGCAATACTATACCTTTAACTTGTACCTGTGATCAGAAAGTGCAGATCACAGAAGATGTTGCGTTTTTCTTTCTATAGCCATTACCCTTTCATAGGTGTGAGTTCTACAATTTAACATGCTGGATGCTAAATTGCCAAAAGGGTTTAATTTATCATTGAATTGAAATCCTTATTCTTTGCAGGGGTGCGCTCCACCACCAAAAAATGGAGTTGAACAAAAACGACCAGGCCGCCCTCTCAACATCACATCTCTGGTGCGGCTTTCTTCTGCTGTACCAAACCAGGTTTCCATTTCCTGGGCTTCTGAAATCGGGAAGGTGGGTGAGTTCCTAACGCCATATCTTCCTTCATCGTTTTTGGCTAATTAAAACATTGATTCAGGTTTTTTTATATTCATTGTAAACTATTAGTGTGAATGAATTCTGTCACACTGTTTAGTACTCTCTAGTTTAAAAGATATTAAACGTTTGGATGCCCGAGAAGTAGCCAATGCTCAGAATGCATTAAAGCTGCTTGAACAGAGGAAAATGTCTGCTTACTTGTGAGTGCTGGACTAGTTGCTATGACGACCGCTTAATTGCATAGGTTGGGTCCTTGTAAAATGATCTGACGTCACGGCAAAGGGGAGACTTTTAAAATAGTGTATTTGACATCAGCCACACAATACTTTACAGTGCATTAACCTTTTGAGTGCCAGAGGGGTACGCAACTGATTGCAGAGCAGAATGTTGCATACCTCTCTGGCACTCAAAGGGTTAATAATGAAAACATGTCTAACTTTTTAAGTTATTTATTGGATACAGTATTATAGCCCAAAATAAGTTAATCACCTGAGACATGAAGTTCAAAATTAGTCTTGCTAATTATTGATCACAACATCAAATTACACTGTGGCAACCCCTCCCCTGAGATTGCAACCTCGCCTGGAACATAACAGGTGTTGTTGTGTGGATGTAAGATGATATTTTGTTGGATTCAATTTGTAATGCAATATACTGATACTAGTGTAAAAGACTGTGTACACGGGCCAAGATCCGGGTGATGCTAATCGTTTGAGTGCCAGAGGGGTATCCCTCTGGCACTCAAACAGTTAAGAGGCCGGTCCTGCCGCCAACGCAGTCATGCACTGTAGAGACTGCCCGAAAGCACAGAATGCTCCCAGCACAGAACTCCCAGCATTCTGTGCTCCCAGCATTCTGAGGGTTCCGACAGTCTCTACTGCACATGATGGCTTCTGGCAAACATCCTAGCAAATTATTATATAGGATTATTTCAATTATGTACATAATTTATTAATGTTGTCCTGTGTTATACTATAAGTTGTATTAATGCCTCTGTGTGAGGGGGAGGCTTCAATAGCTACATTTGTATCTAATTAAATATTATGGTCTTGTGTGTGGTTGTGTTTACTAGTAAAGTATTCAGCACCATGATTCAGTCAGTTACGAGAACCAGAGTGTCAGCATGCACTGTGGATAATGGCGTAGGGCCATTGTTCTCTTCAACAGTGGAGGACACCACAAGGAGCCTTAAGGCCTGAAGGGATTACCTGGGGAGATTGAATCAGCTCGTTGTTTTCTCTAGGGATTGCAATTGGGGTTCCAATTGGTAGAATTCAAGCCTGGAACCCCTTACCAGTCTCTTGAGTGACTGGTTTGGATCTCCCAGGGAAGATGAGCTTTTGGAGGGTGGGGATGACTACTGGGGACTTTGGCTGTGTAGGGAGAGTTCATATGGGTAGTTGCAGTGGATGCCTAGGCTACGCTCTTACACAAACGTGTTCCGGAGTTGTCCCTGCTTGCTGATGAATACTTTGTTGTTGCTGTTATATTCCTGCGTTGCACCATCATCTTCCTTGATCTGCTTCATCCTACTTTATGGCAAAGAACCCAAAGCAGAGTGCCCCTAGTCTGGTACAGGGGGTCACTTCATCACAGACTCAACTAATAATATATTTTACACAAATTATATTACTATCCTATTTCATTCAAGTTTATTTCCTCCTTTTTCTTTAAGTTTGCCCTGTAATTACTTTAGCATTAACCATCTCCCAGTAGTAGGAGTGTCTTTATTTTACTCAGCAGGAAAAAAGAGCCCTGGGATATATTTTTTCATGATAAAACATTATGGCTCCTTTAGAACCAAGTTAAAGAAGCAGTGAAAGGTCAGGAGAAAGAGTATAAAGTTGCCAGAGAGCTATTGGAATTATGCTACCATAATTTAACACTCTGTCAGTTCTGGATCTGCAGGGCTGGATGGCATCACTCACTTCACTTGTTGCTTATGGGAGACGAAACAACATCTCAGTGGGCTACAGAAAGACCATAGAAATCTCCCAGAAATGCTGAGTGACGTTCTGACTTCAACCAGCACTGCAGATCACAGAGATCTTCAGGGTGAAGATTGTAATGCAGAGTTTAAAGGCAATAGGAACTAAATTTCCATATCCGGTTATGTCCTACACGTATAAATCCCCTTTCTCTCATCCAATACAGGTTACTGGTAACTTTGGGGTAGGAGATCAGCCCCTTTAAGTAGGCAGGAACAATTCTGAGAAGTAACTTCTGGGTGGAGCCTACCTCCTCTCCTTATCTTACATCTAGCCAAACCCCATCCAGTAAGATTTGTTCCTTGGTCAAGACACAAGGCAAGAGAACAGTTCTGCTATAGTTTTAGCTTTTTTATTATTTTTCTGTTAGATATGGGATACCACCAATAGGTGGATTACCATCACTGACAATTCCCATCATCCAAATGTGGATAGCTCAGTTTACCAGGTGCTTTTGTGGACCTAAGCCCTGGGGGGGAAATCTTGGCTGCAAGTTCTTTCCCCAGGAGTTGCCCACTGAGGCTTCTTCTTGATTTATGGTAATCTGAAGACAGAAGACCAGCTGATAAGTTGAGCAACCCTTTGAAAACTGTGGTCCACATATCCCATGCTTCCCCTCTGCACAGGGGTCTCCTTGGCATTCCTGTTACATACTCATGCACTCATTGGGTTTGTCTGCATGTCTGTTGTGTGTTTGGAACAAGTTTCTGTGGTAACTTAACCCTTTAGCTGCTGGTTGGCATACTTTGTAGGGTTGTGAGCACTTTCCCTACTGGGTTCAGTGTTTATTGGGCTCTAGTGGGTTTTTGAGCATGTTTTATATTTTGTAATCACTTTGCAAAATTTATGTTTCGCTCTTTTAAGGCGTGCGTTTACCGCATAGACGCCATTTCTCCATTCATTTTGCTGAGACTTTACAGTTTGGGACGTATCTCTGCAACCGCTCCACGTAGCGAGGTCAGAGATGGCTCATGTTGGTCTGCCCTTGCTCTGTCATCGGGTCAACGTTCTGGGCATGTTGGGGGGCTCAGGGGGCTTCGGGCACTGTTGGGGTACTTTTTTTGAGAAACTACAATTCCTATGAGTGCTTGCTTCGCTCGCTCGTTTGATTGGCTCCTGCTGCGGCAGCCATTTTGTTCCTTCTCTGAATGAGTATCCTAGACAGGGCTTGGACTCTTCGTCTCAACTCAGCAGTTTAACCCTTTGTCTGGCAGATAAGTCTATTTTAGCGTTTCTGGGGTGAATCATTTGTCATATACACTGTTATTTTGGGTGTTTCTGATACTTTGACTGTTTGACTCTGTGAGCATGTCTTTTCCATTAGACCTTGGGGCTAAACCTAAGACTAAGGACACTGGGGTGTCTGTGTCCCCTGTTGCTCATTGTTCCTCATGTCACTCAGGGTTACCTAGAGAATACTCAGGTCATGTTTGCCCAGCATGCGCTGCTGCCCCTGAGTCCCTTGCAGGGACCTCCAGCCATGCACTAGAGCCAGTTTGGATGCAAGCATTTAAGGCTACTACCAGGTATCTCCGGTCTACCTTACAACTCCTTCCATCCACTTTGCAGGGGGTCTTCCACTCATGGCAGGCCCCCACCCCTATCAGGTCTTCCCTGCTTAAACCGCCGGGTTTGCCTGATGTGTCTAATTCCTCTGACAAGGAATTATTGGTGGACTCTGATGATGATGATGATGATGACTGCTCAGCTGTTCCTTCATCTCAGTTTTTTGTGGACTCCTTCGAGGGGGACCCCGTTCCCTCGGCTGAGGGCCTGATCAGGGCTGTGTTGTCTACCCTGAACATTCCCTTGGTGCAGGAGGTTTCCTCTGATCTCTCTGATATGTTTCAGGAGCCTGTCCGACCCCATACTTGTTTTCCACCTAACCCCACTCTTGACTGCTTGGTGTCTGAGGAGTGGAAGTTTCCAGACAGGAAACCGTCTGTCTCTAGGAAATTTGCTGAGCTTTATCCGTTCTCTAAAGCGCCCCTAGCTCAGTGGGTTCATCCTCCAAAGGTGGAGGCCCCTGTTTCCAGGCTTTCTAAGTCCACTTCCTTACCTGTGGCAGGTGCATAAAAGACTGGACTGACAAAAATCTTGAGACCTCTCTCAAGGCCATTTTTGTGACTGCTGGTTCTGCCCTGCACCCCGCATTTGCTGCTGCGTGGGTGATTAGAGCTGTGGCTGCTTGGACTGAACAGCTCACCTTAGCTGTCCCTCAGGGAACTCCTACTGCTGACATGTTGCGGCTTCTCTCCAGCATCTGAGGCCCTTCTTAGAACCAGTTCCTCCTCAGGAAAGGGGGTTGGGCTTCTACACCAACCTCTTTGTGGTTTCCAAGAAGTACAGCTGCTGTCGTCCCATTTTGGATTTGAAGGACCTCAACTCCTTTGTAGTCAGATTCCAGTATCGCCAGGAGTCACTACGCACGTGATCGCTGCCATGTCCCCTGGGGAATTTCTGGCTTCTCTGGATCTTCAGGATACATATTTGCACATTACCATTCATCCAGAGAGCCGTCAATATCTCCGCTTTGCCTGCGACCGAGGGCATTTCTAGTTCTCTGCCCTCCCGTTTGGCCTTATCATGCGTCCTCAAGTCTTCGACAGAGTCCTGGGAGCCTTGATTTCCATCCTCCATTGGAACGGCATCAGAGTTACCCCGTACATGAACGACCTCCTTCTGAAGGCATCTTCTCCAGAACTCCTTCATCAGCAGGTGCAGTACTGCATTCATGCTCTGTCCCGTCACGGGTGGATCATCAATCTGGACAAGTTGGACCTTGTTCCTTCCCAAAGGATGGTTTTTCTGGGCATCCTCTTCGACACTCAGGGATGGTGTTTCTCACGGACGAAGTGCTCATCACATAGCACTGAAGGTCCAGGCTGTCCTGAATCAGGGTCCGGTTCCGGCCAAGAAGTTGTCATCCCTGGTGGGGAAGTTCATTTCCACCACAGAAGCGGTTCCGTTTGCCATGGCTCATACCAGAGAACTCCAGAGGTTTCTAATTCTGTCATGCAGGGATTGACCGGATCTCCTGGAGCGGTCTCTATCTCTCCCTCTTCACGTGCAGCTGGTGGCTCAACCTGGACAATCTGCTGAAAGGCAGGCCCTTCATGGTGCCATTCTGGACGACAGTGACGATGGATGCCAGCCTCTCCAGTTGGGGAGTGGTCTTTGGGCACTTGAATGCTCCGGGCTGGTGGTCCAAGGAAGAATCTCTCCTTCACAACAATGTCTTGGAGCTTCGGGAGATATTTCATGCCCTGCGCCACTGGACAGGCCAACTGGAGGATTGCCAGGTCAGGGTCCAGTCTGGCAACCCCACAGCGGTAGCCTACATCAACAAACAAGGCATTACAAGAAGTCTCGCAGCTTGGTTAGAGGTCAAGGCTATTTTGTCCTGGGCAGAGGAGCATGTCCCTGCCATTGCTTCAGTTCATATTCCTGGCGTAGATAACATTCTGGCAGACTTCCTCAGACGGCACGCAGTGGACAGCTGATTGCTCTGTACTGGCCTCGACAGGCTTGGTTTCTGGAGCTTCTGGCTCTCTCTGTGGCAGAACATCTTCGGCTCCCCTCCCTTCTGGATCTTCTTCTACAGGGTTACCTGTGGAAGGAGCATGTTCATCATCTGGCTTTGACAGCATGGAGGTTGAATCCTCAATTTTGAGTAAGATGGGTTTTTCTTCTGGTGTGGTGGCTACTATGCTTAGTGCACTTAAGCCTGTTTCCTCTAAGGCCTACCATAGAGTTTGGTCTACCTTTCTATCTTGGTGTGCTGATAGGGACCTGTCTCAGGATTTTGATCTTCCTATGGTCCTTTCCTTCCTCCAGGATGGCGTGGATAAGGGTCTCAGTTTGAGTTCTCTTAAGGTGCAGACTATTGCTCTCTCTGTTTTCTTTCAGATGCGCCTTGCTATTCTTCCTGATGGCAAGGTTTTCTTCCAAGCTGTTGCTCATAACTGTCCTGTCTTTAAGACTTCCGCTCCTCAGTGGGACCTTAACTTGGTTTTGGGCATCCTTCAGCACCCTACTGTCATGTTTCCCAGGAATAAACCAGGAGTCAGTACGGTAAAGTAAAACAGTCTTTTATTAGAATAATACCAGTAATGCACGTAAACAAATAACACACACAGAGGGTCATCAAAGAGGCAAGCACTGTATCAGAAATAGCAGTCTGCCAATAGATCAACCACACTGTCCGAGACTAGGCTTCAGCCCACTGGAGCCTCGAAGGTAATTCGGAATGCCCAAAGGACTAGCACTGACTCAGCCTGCAGTCAGTCTAGGAGTCTGATAGAGCCTCAGGTCCACACTAGGATGGGTATCTGTGGAGTGGGGACCAACGCACGGAGGAAACAGACAGAGCCCCCTAGTCAGCACCAGAAAGGATAGTCAGACAAGCCGGGTCATACATAGAGCGGGTAGTCAGCCAGAGCCACAGGTTTGCACCAGATAGGATATCCACTGAAGTGTTGGTATGCTGGACGCACAGTGGACAGAGCCCCAAGTCAACACCAGAGTGGGTAGTCGGACAAGCCAGGTCATAAACGGAGCGAGTAGTCAGCCAGAGCCACAGGTTTGCACCAGAAAGGATGTCTAAGCCAAATCAGAACGTACAAGGAGAATGGTCAGACAGAGACACAGGTCAACACCAGAATGGATGGACAGACAGGCCGGGTCATACACAGTTCAGGTAATCAGCCAGAGCCACGGGTCAGCACCAAAGGTGGTGTCTGAGTTCCACATTAATCAGGAGATTGTGGTTCCCTCCTTCTGCCCTAACCCTACTTCTGACAAGGAGAAGGATCTTCACCTGTTGGATGTTGTGCGTTGCCTCTAGTTCTATGTGCATCGCACTGAGCCCTTGCAGCAGTCTGACACACTTTTTGCCATTCCTGAGGGTCCCTGGGCAGGGAAGCCTGCTTCCAAGGTAACCATTGCTTCTTGGATCAAGTCCACTATTCGTAAGGCTTACGAACTTAGGAAGAAGCCTGTTCCCTTTCGGATCACGGCTCATTCTACGAGGTCTATTGGGGCATCTTGGTCGTCTGTGCACACCTTTTCCAAACACTATCGTGTGGATGTGCTGGCATCGGCTGATGCCAGTTTTGGGAGGAAGATCCTGGAGGCAGCCTTGCCTGTCTAGGGTCTCCTTCGTCTCTTCAGTACTCTCTCACTTTTGAGCCCTGTTGGCTCTAGTTCAGTGTGCTGGGGTCTGTTTTTACCCCTGTTCAGTGTCCGCTGACACTTTGCAGTTAGTGTTGAGCTATTCATGATCTGTTGGTTCATTGGTGCTCTGGTGACTTTGGGGGCCTGTGCCTGGTCCTTGCCTTTCTTCCGGCCCTGGGAAACTTAATGGTAGGACATCCCAAAGTTACCAGTAACCTGTATTGGACGACAGAGAAAATAAGATTTTAGTCTTACCTGTTAAATCCTTTTCTATTAGTCCATACAGGTTACTGGTCTCCCATCATGTCAAGGGACCATGCTTGGCTCTCCTGTGGCAGAACTTGGGGCTCTTTTCGGGTTCATGCTCACAGGAGTCTTCCTTTACCTTCTTACTACCTAGTCAATAGTTTTCAAATCTTACTGGTTGGGGATTGGCTGGCTGCAAGCTAAGGAGAGGAGGTAGGCTCCACCCAGCAGTCACTTGTCAGAATTGTTCCTGTCTAATTAAAGGGGCTGATCGCCTACCCCAAAGTTACCAGTAACCTGTATGGACTAAGAGAAAAGGATTTAACAAGTAAGACTAAAATCCTCTTTTCCATGACCCCTTACCACCGCTTTAAGACCACTTCCTCCCCCAATGAAAGGTAACGTGTGACTCTGGAGCCCTTCACACTGCAGACAATTGCCTCATGTGCACGCACCAAAATTCAGTATGTTGCGTCTTTACTGTGTTCTCTTCGAACTGCAGTAAAATTGCAGTAAGGAGGGTCTGCAGGGTGGACTATTGGCCATGGACAGACCTTTCACAGGAGCATTGTTGGCGGTTGCAATGCTCTTCATAACCTCTAATACATGGCTGATCCAAGCTAGTAATATTAGCTGGAACTTACGTAGATTGACTGGCAGACACAACTCTCCTCCTTCCAGATTGGTGGTGTAAAGGAAGAGAAATGAAAGTGAAACAACATGGGCAAAAGAATTGCAGCAGGGGCTGGAAAAATTCTGCCGCCCATATGAAAGAGGCCTAATGGTTTGAATGCATTTTCCCAGAATGCATAAAGGCCCTTAATTCTGAGTGCTTCTCTTGCAGGGTGTGTAGACTATACAAGATATGTTTTGTAGCAGTAACTGAAACTCATTCCTGTGTGATAAGGCTACTTACAGAAGTTACATAGGTAGAGTGATTGATTATGTAGTATTTGCTCTTCATATTAATACAGTGTAACCCTTTTAGTGCCAGAAGGGTTCTCAATGCATTGTGTGCATGTCACACTCAAAGGGTTAATTTCTTGCATACCAGTGAGGTCTCCAGCATATTGAGAATCAGAGTTAAGAACACGATGCCCTCATGTTTTATGCTTGGAATTATAAGAAATATCGCTCTTTTGAAACTCCTCTGCCTTCCACATTAAAGTGGACTTGTCATAGTAAGATAATTTTAATCTTAAAGCAGCAGTAAACTTTAATTCTATATCTTTTAAGGCTTTTGAGTTAAACAAAGGTACTCCCTCTGCAGGCAGTTGTTTTATTCATAAATTATATAACCGTTCAAAACAGAGATCCCTGGAGCTTATTTCCTGGAAGTGTAAACTGACAGGAAGTGATTCAGCAGTTCCTATCACATTCTGCTGTTGTCAGTGACTCGCTTCTCCCATAGAATCTGAAATCTGGCCACTAGAGTATACCTCCCAAGTGTCCCTCTTTAGGAGGGACAGTCCCTCTTTTAGACCCAAATCCCTCTGTCCCTCTTTCCCACCCTGATGTCCCTTTTTTTAGGAGATCAGACTGTGTGGTGTGTATATAAATGTATCACATTGCTCTACAGCAATAAAACTGACATTAATGTTTGTATAAATGTCAGTATATGTGTTTATAAATTAGTCTGTGTAAATAAAATACTTTGGTCTTGTTCTAAATCATTTAATAGGTTTCACAAGTAGGTATCAATAGGTCATGAAATAGCCTAAAAATTCTTGATAATGCCACGCCCCCAACAACACCCCCTAAAACACAAGTGTCCCTCTTTGGCAATTTGAAATGTTGGGAGGTATGCTAGAGTCAGCAGCCAAAATGGCACTAGCTCTGAGGTGGAAAAGACAAAGGGAGAGCTGAACAATGCGTGCTATACTTTGGTACTGCCAGTACTGCCAAAGGTGAGTCTGTTAGTGCTGACCTTGTTTCCATAGACTCTGCTGGTTAGTGTGACATCAATGCATCCAGTAGTAATCATCATCTGCCTCTCTGGAGTTCAAAGCACCAGCACTGGGAAGGAGAAACCCAGGGAGTACCTGCACACTGAGGGCTGTACGTTTATAATACTGCTGCTGCCAGAGGTGGAACTAGCAGTGAATGTGTTTTTTGATCGGCAAAGTTAGTTGCCCTTTATTTCTTATTTGTGACTCTTTCATGCTATTCTCATTCTGCATAATTCATATATGGCTTATAAAATGTGTTTGCCTTGTAGAATTACTCCATGTCCGTGTACCTTGTCAGGCAGTTAACATCAGCCGTGCTGCTGCAGAAGCTGAAGATGAAAGGCATTCGTAATCCAGACCATTCCAGAGCCCTGAGTAAGTTGCTAGAATTGGGTTTCCTACTCTGAACATGTGATTTTGGTCTCTCAGGTACCCACAGCGTGAAGTGTAGTGGGTTTATAAAGGTTCATACACTGAGAAAAATTGTCACAGCACCAAAATGTCCACTATTAACCCCTTAGCGATGTGTGACGTGCCAGGACCGCTACGCTGCTCTGGGATTTAAAGGGATAGTAGTGTTTCACAAAAACAGCAGCTCCAATTAATCTTTATAACAATTGAGCTATAGAGAGTGTAATTTCAATACAGTGAGAGTTGTAGTTCAAGAGTAATTGAAAGATAAAGTATCCCCCTCCCACCCCTTTTACCTAGTGCAACACTGCCCACCCCAGATGTGGAATCCGGTCTCTTGACCAGACAGATCACATCAAGGGACAATCTTCTTACTGTGATCATAAGGAAGACCCTGCCCCCTTGACAGGTTTTTCAGATTTTTCCTTATGATCACTGAAGATTGTCCCTCTCTGTGATCCATCCAGACAGTCTTGTTGCTCTGAGGTGAGCAGTGTTACATCAGTAAAAGGGACTGGAGGGGGATACTTTATCATTCATGTACTCTTGAATTACAACTCTGACAGAATTGAAATAACAGTCTCCATGACCCAAATACTATGAAGATTAATTAAAGCTGCTTTCATTATGAAACATTACTATCCCTTTAAGGACAGGTGACAGTCCTGGCACGTCATGGAATTCTGGGATGGCAGCATGGTTGCACGCCACTCTGCCATCCCACAATTCATTGCAATTTTAAAAAAAATGCACTGTGGTCCTTAGCGGCCGCTCCCCTGCTGAATCAGGCAGTTGTTAAGAGGTAACTCCTCTTAAACAATAACATCCCCCATTTACCTTACTTGTTGCATATTCTCTTTTTACATTACTCCATTTGTTATGAAAACGGATCACTCTTGAACTTTATTAACCCTTTGAGTGCCAAAGAGGTAATCCACGCATTGCATTGCGTTGGTTACCTCTCTGACTCTCAAAAGGTTAATTTACTTTATATATTTGAAGGCTTCAATCATATTCTCCCATCTTCCTAGAATCCTAGTCGTTCCTGATATGTTTTATTTTTTTAGCCCGCGCTCCATTTTAGTGTTTGTTTCTTGAATGGTTCTCCTGGAGATATGGTCTTTACCGGTACACCGTACTCTAGGGGTAATCAAAAGCAATGATCTGTAAAGTGACATTAGGGCCACTAGTACTCTGCTACTAATGCCTCTTCCTGTACAACCTATTATGCTTCTGGATTTAACCATGACTTTGCTGCATTGCTTGCCTACCTTTAAATCCTCAAATAAACTATTCACAAATCCCTTTCTTCTGCAGTTACTGTCAGCAGAGTACCATTAAGTGTGTATTTTGCCTATGGGTTTTTGTGCATTATTTTGCATATTGCAACTTTCAGATATAAATTTCATACTTTTGTCCATTCTGCAAATTTTGTAAATCACTTCTCATTTGACGTACTCCTACAGGAATGTCAGCCCTGTTACAGATCTTAGTGTTATCTGCGAGAAGGCAATAATGTGTAAACCCCTGGTTTTGCACTGGACACTATCTGAAACTTAACCCTTTGAGTGCCAGAGGGGTATGGAACGCATTGCTTTGCACTCAAAGGGTTAAATAGTTTAGTACTTCTGGCTGCATTCATTTCTTGATTTATATAGTGTGGGCAACCTTTGGCATTCTTTTGATAGCTGGACTATGGCTGAGGATGATGGTCATTCTAATCCGACATCTGCTGAGGAGATGCAGGTTGACCGGCCCTTTTGTATATGTTCTTACCTTTTTTGGTAAGTTGCTTATTTTTGCTTGTTCCATTAGTTAAAGAGAAGCTCACTGCGGATCCAGACAGTGAAATCGCTACCACCAGTCTGCGGGTCTCACTGATGTGCCCTGTAAGTACAGCTTTGTAGTAAGTAATTTCTTTTCTTTTTGCCTGAAAGTAGTGCTAAACAAAGAATTCTAGAAGTGTTCTCTTTAAATGTCATTGTATTTAAACCCTTTGAGTGCCAGAGGGGTGTGCAACGCATTGATTTGCAGTGCGTTGTGTACCCCTCTGGCACTCAAAGGATTAAGGTCAGCATGTGATATTTGCCCCGTCGGCAGGGCTGCTTCTCTGACAGCATTTTGAGCCCCAGCAGGTTAACAGGAAAGCAGAATGTGGTCTGAAAGTCACCCCTGGATTTTTACTGTTGAGCCAGCAAGAGCTTGTGTACTTAGAGATTTCAAGTCTCGTGGTTCACTGTCACATTGTATCAGACCCAATAATCAGTGGGGCAGTGAGCTCAACATGGTATAGTTTGTGGCTGTGACCCATAAAGGGATAGTAATGCCAACATATAAAGTTATATTGCATTGTTCATTGTAATTTTATACTGTGTTTTAAAATGTCCTTATCTTTGTACTCTGCTTGTAATTAAAGTTATAAGTTTCCCCTTCCTGCCCCTATCCACTACGTCAGTTATCGTTCCCTCAGATCTGAAAGCTGGTTTGGACGGATCACATTGAGGGACAATACTGTGTGGCAAAGGGGAGGAGATTTTCCTTATACAGACACAATATTGTCCCTCGTTGCAATTTGTCCGGACTGACTTTCACATTGGAAGGAACGATGACTGACTTAGTGGAAAGGGACGGGGGACTTTCAGCTTGAATTACAAGCACAATATAAAAATAAGGACATTTCAGATGGTAGTATGCATTATATAAAATTACAAGGAGCAATCCAATATAACTTCACGTTACTATCCTATAAGCTTCTCTGTTACATCAAGCCCCCCTGTCAACCAAGGAAGTGGGTTTTGTGACCCCCTTTAAATTTCTGACAGGAGCTGTTTTGGGCGCTTTGAAGTAGTTAGTATGACAGGTCCTTTATAGGGAGACCACCTAACAACATTCCATTTGTGGCCAGAGAATCCTATTGTTTCCATGTGAATTCTTGTTCCTTTGTTCAAGAGATATGTTCAATCATTCCTGAATGTCATGCCTGTAGATGTGGACAGGACTCCTGGACCCGGGACTCTTCTGACTGCATATGGTAATGTTGTTCAAGCTCATGCAAATTGCCAGCTTCAGTTTGAGGAAACAAACCAGCATGCATCAGTCATGTCTTTCTCCATAGACATGGCATAGAGGATGGATTAAAGATATTATCTCTTGAACGAAGGTGCAAGAGCAAAATCCATAGGTGGTGGTAGGATTTTCTGGCAATAGTATGGTAAGTAGGGGTTTTATTTTTAGAAGTTGTTGGTGTCCCTTTAAGTCTTGCAAACAATCTATAAAATGCATTTCCTCTACACATCGTCATCCACTAAATATGGAAACAATCTGATTATTGTGAAGAAGAAATTTATCTAACACAGTTTAACACGGCATCATAACATTCATATGTAGGATATATCTCAGTGGTGCAGGAACCACACACCATTATTGGCTGATTGGGGATGGGGCTAGTTATAGTCACCAGCAGCTGGAGATCCAAAGACTGACTACACCTGCTGTATGAAAAGAATTACACTCTGTAATGCTATTATGTATTTTTTACATGCATGTACAAAATAACTTACATTTCTTTTAAATGGAACATTTCACACAAATTGATATGTAACTACTTTTTTAAATATTGTAACTCCTGTAATGTTAGTGGAGTATTTCTGTTGATGTATAAAAAAAGGTTTGTTTAAAGGAGCAGTAAAACAAGGGAACAATCACGGCTAGAAGTTGTTTTATTCAAAAGTTATAACAGTTCAAACTGTCAGGAAGGGTGTAACAGTTTCACGACTTCCTGGCAATTTGAACATATTGCATGAAGAACTGTAGTCAGTTACTTACCTTTCCTATAGAATGAAACAGAATAATTGTCTGAACACTTAAATCTAACTTTAATTTATATTGTAGCCCTTAAAAAAACAAATTAAATGACCCCAGCAGCATCTCGCACAGTTCAGTGAAGGATTTATTTTTCCGTAACGCGATCTTGGCTCTGCTGAAGAGCCTCCGCTGGTCCCAGTACCGGATTCCCCTGCTGTCAGCTAGAGCTCTGACGTCAGGGGAGGGGGAACTTTGAGAGCGGATATCTATCAATCCATAAAGGTTTGAGAGATGCTGCTGGGGTAATTTAATTTGTTTTTTTTTAAGAACTACAATATGAATTAAAGTTAAATTTAAGTATTACTATCCCTTTAAAGCATGAGCTGCAATGTGCTTGTGGCTAAAGACACTTATGTTCATGGAACATTGGAAGACAGTTACAGAGCTATCTGCTGAAATATCCACTTTGAAATAGTCTGTTTTCTAAAAAGTGAGGAAGAATTTATGCGGTCATCAAAAGGTTAATGGAAAAAACAACAACTTTGGAACAGAGATCTTCCTGCAGTGGGAGTACCCTTATTTTACTCAACAGGAAGAGCCCTACAGTATATTTTTTTATCCCCCATAATAAAAGTTTACTGCACACAGAACAGAGTATATCCTTTTATTGGTGTACTAGTTTAAAAGCCAGTGTACACGGACCACAGTGCCACCCAGCAGCTCGGCTGGTGCCCGGAGCCTCTCTGCTCACTGCCTGCTCTGCAGTCATGTGCAGTACAGAGTGCCCGAACGCGCCACGGCTGATACGGAGTGGGGTGCTCTGTACTGTGCATGACGGCTTCTGACAAACAACCTAGCGAATTATTATATAGGATATTAGCACCCCGGAATATGGAAGAAAGTTCACATGTGTTTATGATATGAGCAGTGATTGTAATGGGAGACAGTCCCCTTGTAAACGTTTTACTGATGATAAAACTATTATGCAAAGTCTTTGCCTTAAATTGATTATAGCATTCTGGAACTATTACGCTCTTCAGCTGGGAAAAATGAGACTGACTATCCCTTGCCGAGCCGCCACCTGCACTCACCTGCAATGCTTCGATGCTGCTCTGTATCTGCAAATGAACGAAAAGAAGCCCACGTGGATTTGTCCCGTGTGTGACAAAAAGGCTGAATATGAAAGTCTTATTTTAGACGGGTAAGTAAGAGCACGTCTGTAAAAGAAACAAACACTGTGGCATACGAATGAAGACAGAAGTGGCGCAGTTCTGGTGCAAACCAGCTACCCATAAGGCCGTAGTAATCAATTGTTGACCCTCTGTTTGGAACTATAACTCCCATCATCTCTAGCTAGCTGCCCTCTTCCTGTTGGGGACCACAACTCCCATCATCTGGTTGAGGATGATGGGAGGTGTAGTCCTTAAAAACGAGTGGTTCAACAATTAACTTACCCATCCTTTGCTGACAAATCAAAATTCCCATTAATTTAAAGGGGAAGTGTCTCTTAGTTGAAAAAAAATATATATTTTTTTTTAATAAAGACAGCATTGGATAGCTTATCCTTGGCATTCCTAATTAGCACCACAAATGTTAAAAATTTACTGGCTTTGAAATTTTCACCATTATCTGAATTTTTATGGGACCTTTAAATTTATCTGGTTTCCTCCTCCCTGCTCTTTTTTTTCCCATCCAGTGATAACCAAAGGCAAGTCCATTATAGGGAGCAGCATGAACTGAGAGGGCTGGGTGGGATCTGAGTCTCGGACATCACCATAGGAGGAGGAGGATAAGGAGACTTCCTATTGCCATAGCAACACAAGACACTTGTGTTAACATAAGACACCATTGTTAATCAAAGGAAAGTCCATTAAACGTCCGGTGACGTGCCAGGACCTCCACGCTGGTCTGGACATTAACCCCTTATGGATGGCCAATCTCGTATGCGGCCGTCACTTAAGGACCATGGACCTTTTTTTTTTTTTTTCGGGTGGTTCAGGGAGCACTGAATTCCATGATGGTCCTGGCACGTCATGGGTACTTAACGCAATTCGGCCCATGACGGTCCAGGACCGTCAAGGGTCCGTCATGGAATTCTGGGATGGCACCGAGGCTGCACAGCACTCTGTCATCCCAGATTTCAATGTGAAGGAAAAAAAAAACTGCTGTTGTCCTTAATGGCCACCCACCTCCGGATTGGGTGGCCGTTGAGATGTTAAATGGTTTATTTTTTTATGTGAACAAGAGACTTGAGACTTAACATTGTACTGTACTAATCCCAATTTTTTCTTAGATATCCTTCATGTTTATTGTAATTTATGTATGAAGCACTGACAGATTCTTCAGAGCTGCCCAACAGTTAAGTTAGGCAATAGAGCAATGTACAATGGGCTAAAATATATGAGGATATTTGCAGTCGACTTTAAGAGGGACTGGAAACAGAAGAATAAGAGAGCCTTGTTTTGTAGAGTTTATAATCTATAGAGGCCTTTAATTTATTGAGTGCTAGAGAGGCCTCCAGTGTAGTGCAAAGGTGTGTGTGTGTTATATATGCCCCATTTATCTCAATTTGTTAATCTAAGTGGGGAAAAATTTGTGGCTGCCCAGAAGCTGGTTTATGCAACTTGTTTTTTAATGTGAGAAAATGAGCTTGGAAATTATAATGTATTGGTTCTCAAAGTACAAGGGTTCCACCGTATAACGGACAGTGGGATGAGGTTGGTGTGTTAGACAAAGTGTGTGTGGTTCTGTGACTACCAGAGGAACAAAGTCATGGTGTCAGTATGTTTGGTTTTGTGACTAGCAGTGGTCAGTGGAAGAAGGCTGATGTCAGAGTATGTGTGGTTCTGTGACTACAGGTGGACATGAGAAAATGTATTTGTGGTTCTGTGACTACCAGTGGACAGTGGAAGAACACTGACGTTTCAGACAGTGCGTGGGGTTCTGTGACTACCAGTGGACATGTGTAAGACTGAAACGTCTCAGAGGATCAAGGCTGAGTTGACAGACAGTGTGTGGGGTTCTGTGACTACCATTGGACAGTGGAAGAAGACTGACATGTCACTGTATGTGTGGTTCTGCAACTACCATCAGACAGTGGAAGAAGACTGACATGTCAGTGTATGTGTGGTTCTGCAACTACCATTGGACAGTGGAAGAAGACTGACATGTCAGACACTGTTTGTGGTTCTGTGATTACCACAGGACGTGTGGAAGACTGACATGTCAGTGTATGTGTGGTTCTGCAACTACCATTGGACAGTGGAAGAAGACTGACATGTCAGAAACTGTTTGTGGTTCTGTGATTACCACAGGACGTGTGGAAGACTGAAACGTCTCATACAGTGTAATTTGGTTTTCTGTACTGAACACTGTAAGCTTTTCCCCAAGACCAAAAAAGGAAATGATCAAATAAAATGTACCTAGTGTTACATGATACATTTTAGCATAATACTTACATTTTATGTTACCAGTACAAACTAGCGCTCTGATACATTTGATATTGTGTTAGTGATAGAGAGATAGGCCAAGGAATGCCTGTTTGATTGGGTTGGTGGGTGCAAACACATCATGTAGCACCTAAGAGCAGGAGTAGATAATCTACAGGACTCCAGCTGTTGTTGGATTGAAACACCTATCATCCTTACCCAGTAGTTGGCCAACTGAGGATGATGGGATTTGTAGCCCGACAACAGCTGAAGACTGCCGACTTGTGTACTTTCTCTGATAGGCTCATTCATTTGTAGGACCATGTGGCAGGCAAAGTGTTCTTTACATTGCAGACCTCTCTAATGTCCAAGGGATTAACCCACTGAGTGCCAGAGGGGTATGCAACACATTGCAAAGAAATGTGTTGCATACCACCTGGCTTTCAGAGGGTTAAAAGATTTCATTGTTATGGTTCTACGCTCTATGGGGATTTCATGTGAAATGAAAAGGTTCCACTACAAGAACACTTGTGAGAGACACACATGTAATACAGTGCTTATCTGACATGAAACTCATTGTTTTCCTCTGAAATGATTCATGTTTGGGCCTTGGGCTGTCGCCAGTGTTGTTGCAGTACTTAATTAGTACTGGATGTCATGTCCACAGAGGCAATCACCAGGACCCCAAACTCCTCCCACTGAAATCTCCTTAGGAAGGAAAACTTCAGTATGAGTCTGGTCATGAAGAACTGTGTCTGTGTCTGTGGACATATTATCCAGTACTAACTGATTCACACCGAATTGATTCATAGTATCCAGCAGGATTGTTTTTATCCATATTAAAGCTGGAATATCACTCACATTAAAATGCCCCCCAAATCATTATTAGTGATACACTTATCAATACAAATATTATCTAAGTCTGGCGTTATTGAGAAATCCAACTTGTTCCCAGATGCACAGGCAGGAATCTTGCTGTAGCGACATCTGTGTTCCTGTGCCGTTAGTCACTTCCTGTACCTTAAGGTACTATGCAACTCCTCCTCACCAATCCTAGAGGAGACCGGGAAGGACAGCGCAGGTGCACAGATGTCTCTTTGGCAAGATGTCTGCGCTGATGTGTGCCCGCCAGTTTTGAATTTCTCAATAATGTCAGACTTATTCAGGATAAGACTAGTATTTATAAGGATATCGCCATGTGCATAATTTGGGGGGGCACTTTAATTTGAGTGATTGTTCCACTTTAAGTAGATGGTGTTATTTAACCCTTTGAGTGCCAGAGAGATATCTACTGTATTGCAATGCAATGCTTTGGATACCATTCAGGCATTCAAAGGGTTAACCATTGGGGTAAGCTGGGGTGTCCAGTGTATAGCTGAGCAGTGTGCTGGACACCCCTTAAGGCATGCAAAGGGTTAAGTGCCTTCTTCAGCCTCCTGTTATTTTCTTAGGCTCTTTTTGGAAATCCTCAACCAGTGCTCGGACGTAGATGAGATCCAGTTCCAGGAGGACGGGACCTGGTGTCCCATGAGGCCGAAAAAGGAGCCGGTGACCTCTCCAAGTGCACAGTATTCACACATCGAAGGTAGACGAGGCACAGCGATCACACTTTAACCCCTTGAAAACCAGAGGGTTGAGCAATGCATTGATTCATAATCTATTGCTCACGCACCTGATCCTCGGGGGTTTAAAGAGCAAGTGTTACCTTATTTTTGTTTTGTAGCATGTCCTGATAAATCATAAAATATATTTACATTTCTTTAATAAGTATTACGATCTTAAAAATAAGTACATTGTTAAATAGGAAAATAGACTGAAAAAAAGACACAAGTCCATCAAGTTCAACTTTTGCCGCAGTATATGAAAGAAAACTATAATTATATAAGCCTTCCTGACTTCAACATTACTATTAGTCTGTTTACCAGAACTTCCTGTTTTACCTACTAATACACAGTATAACCCTCTATATTCCCTTCTGCTAGAAATGCATCCAATCTACTCTTAAATCTATGCATTGTATCTGTCATTACTGCATGCTTCCGCAAGGAATTCCATAACTTAATAGACCTTACAATAAAGAAACCCCTTCCTCTGCTGAAGTTGAAACCCCCTGTCCTCTAATCTTAAGGGGTGGTCCCTAGTTATTTGATCTGGCCTTGGAAAGAAAAACTCAATCCTATATAATAATTAGCTAAAACGTGTTTAATGACGCAGTCACGCGCAGAAGAGACTGCTGCGCGTTCTGCAGTCATGCACAGTAGAGACTGCCTACGCCGTGGCTGATGCAGCCGCGGCACGGGCAGTCTCTACTGCGCATGACTGCCCCGCGACCAGCTGGCAGTGGAACTGTGGCGCGTGTAACGGGCTTTTCAACTAGTATAGAGATAATTGTATTGACCTCACATATACAATGTATCAAGTTCACCTCTTAGGCGTCTTTGTATATTTTTGTTTTGAGAAGCTCCATTTGCTGATATAAATGGTAACCTGACATTATTTTATTCTCTAGGCCAGGGTTAGTCAGTGGTTGGAGCTCCAGCTGTTGGAGACTACAACTCCCATTATTCACAGCCACTTTTAGGCTGGAGGTCTAACAGCTTAACTCCTACTCTTTGGGCACCTCACAAAACTTTCCTCCCTCAATACATATGTATAATAAAAAAGTGGACCATTCCGGGGCATTCCCTATGCTCCATTTGGTTTGCCCCTGAATTGCTAAAATTTTCCTTTTATGCATACACTGAGTGACTGTTTTATACCAGTGATGATAGGCAACTAGATTCAACCCAAGGAGTGAATATTTTGCCATAGAATAAACCTTGACAAGGTTAAAGTGGAACGTTCATCAACTTTATACTTATCCCCAAATCCTTAATAGGGTAGCGATATACATAGAAATACTTTCCATTTGCAGTATAAGTCCGGCATAAGTAAGAGAGAGATCGTTTTCAGCAAGCAGCAGCGGGGAACTAACTCAGACATCTTGCAGAGACGGCACCTCTGCGTCTGCGCTGTCTGTCCCCTTCAACTCCACCACTGGCGAGTTGGAAGCCTTGTGCCTTAAGGCCCCGGAAGGGACTGACAGCGCAGTTGCAGAGAGCTCCTACAGCACAATCCCAGCCATGCCTACCTGTGAAAACGTTCTCTCTCTTACTTATGCCAGATTTATACCGCAAATGTAAGTACTTCTGTGTATATCGCTACCCTATTAAGGATTTGGGGCTAAGTATAATGTTGATGAAAGTTCTGCTTTAAACTAATAAGAGCCTGGTGTATTGAATATCAAATGATTAAAATACCCAACTTGGCTAAATTAAACATGAGCATCATATAACTTATTGTATTGGGCTGAATCAATAATAAAACACATATAGACATAACATTAAAAAGGAGATATCCTGTAACAATTATCTACATATCAATAACTATAAGCAAAACCCATCTGTTCCTAACTGTCACAAGCTATAATCATCACAACTCAGTACGCTTAACCCAGATAAATAAATGAAATTGTACTTACAATGATAATATCAGCGATGTCCTTGACAAGTGTGAAAGAGGCAGGGCCAGCTCTGTTGACGCTACACCTACTCACCACCACTACACTAACCTAAACTACACATTAAGTGGACAAAACAAAATTCAGTAGACGAATCAAGATTTTCCAAAAGTAGTTAGTACATGTGCACTGATGGGTACATGCCACAACAAACACATCAGTGTGTACAGCAGCACACACACCCACCTAAACAAAGTATGATATACTATATGACCATGTATGTAACAGTCAGTATTATAACATTCTATAAGTGCTTACTATGCTATATGAAAAAAAAGGTGTGTATCACTTCCCAATGGGCATTGTAAGTGTGCCGATGGGCACTCTCTAGAAGCCACCGGTGTGTGTCCACCGGTGTAATTGCAAACCACTGGGTCAGTGATCCCCTCCAAAAATAAATAAGTGCAATAATGATTATAAATATATACACCTAATTCATATAATTACCATAGTATATGATAGCTAATAAATATATCCAGTACATAAATCAATAAACGTAACTATATAGTTCCACATGGTACAGACTGAGGAATTAGTGAGTCAAAAGACGGCTGGTAATAATTCATAGTAAAAAGGCAGCAGCAGATTAATAATGTTAATACGAGCACCAAGGTCTCAGGCCTTATGGTTTGTCCAGTACAAAAAAGTGCAACATCTAGAATGGCAGCAGTATAACACAGCAACAATACACCAGTATTTAGCAGAATTTAACAGAGGTTTGCGCAGAGTACAATCCTTGGTTAGGCCTCATCTAGAATATGGAGTACAGTTTTGGGCACCAGTTCTTAAAAAAAGACATTATTGAACTGGAAAAAGTACAGAGACATGCAACAAAACTGATAAAGGGATTGAGGGATCTGAGATATAAAGAGAGACTGGCCAAACTGGGTTTGTTTACATTACAGAACAGACGTCTAAGGGGTGATATGAATACAAATTACTCATATACTCAATACAAACAAATATCCAATTAATTATTTACTCAGAGTTGAGCTAAGAGAGGTCATCCATTAAGACTAGAGGAAATGCCTTTTCCACCAAAACAAAGGAATGGATTTTTTTAAAGTAATGGTAGTAAAGTTACATAATTCTTTACTTCGGGATGTTGTTGTGCTTGCAGATACTGTAACTGCTTTCAAAACAGTAATGGACGCCTATCTAGCACAGAACAATATTGAGAATTATGACAGATGGCTTCAAAGCAGATAGGTTGTTAATCCAGGCAAATATCTGACTGACATTTGGAGTCAGGAAGCAATTTTTTTTACTCACTTTTTTTTTTTTTTTTTTTTTTTTTTTGTTGCTTTTTTCCTCCTTGCTCTGGATCAACAGGAGTGGATTTGACATGGGCTATACTTAATGGACGCATGTCTTTTTTCACCCTCATCAACTGTATTATGGCTAAAAAATGAAAAAGACAAATCGAAAAAAAAAGATAATTCCCTTGCATGCTTCACAGTGTAGTTGAGACTTCTCTAGCACTCAAGGGTTTTAGGTGGAATAGTGTAAGTGTAAAAGAAGGTGTACACTGTTGCAAAGGGACTAGTACTTATGTTGGGTTCACTTTTAAAACGCTGTGGTTAAAAAATTAGCATGTCACCGTGATCAGAAGGCCGACATGAGAATCTTTCTCTGCATAAAAGTGAGAGATTCTCATGTTGCCTCCTTAAACGGCGCAGCTTCAACTTTTGACTTTACGTATTATGAACCTGCAGAATACGTGAATTCGTTGGAACTGCCTCTTTAAAGTGGAACTATCAGAGGCGTAACTACAACCCTCTGGGCCCTGGTGCAAAAAGTGCCATGGGCCCCCCCACCCCCCGACCACATTGGCCCCCAGGCCCTCCATAATGCCCCCATCTTTTACCTCCCAATCCCTGGTGGTCCAGTGAAGTGGCAGGAGAGACGCGTTGGTGCATTGAGCTCCCACTCGCTCCTCTTCTGTAATGCAGAGCGCTGGGAGATGATGTCATCTCCCAGTACTCTGCATTACTAGAGCGCCGGAGGGAGATTGTGGGCGCCAGGCGGAGGGGTCGCAGGGGTGGCCGGGCCCCTGGACTGATGCAACCCCTATAGTTACGGCACTGAGAACTATCCCTTTGTAACAAATAGTTGATTTTGAAAAGATCACCCATATGTAATAGTCATTTTAAATTTCAAATAATAGTTTTTGAGATCTTTAGCTTTCTGTCAATTTTTGCAGTCGAGCTTGTACTTCCTGATAGAAAGTGACAGTTGGTAATGCAGAGCTATGTGGAATGTTTGCGTAGGACTTGCACTGACTGACAAATAAATAAAGCTAAGTATCTTATAAAGTCTTGTTTTTAATAAAAATGCCTGACATAAATGTTGTTTGGCAAATATAGCTTTTGATACCTTTTATTGGCTAACTAAGCAGATTACATAGATTACATAAATGTTGTTTGGCTGTGAAAGCTCCTTCAAATTCTCCTAGTTATTACAAAATGGCGGTTCCACTTTGAGTCGTTGCTTAAAGCAGAATCACTTCCTACAGAAAGTACATTATATATATCCCAGCCTTGTCTTTTATTGTCTTTGCAGGGTCAGGGGTTATAAATAAAATCTGCTCCACAGTGGAGCCCAGCGAGAAGACCCACAAAAAGAAGGCCGAAGTCATTGACCTGACGATAGAAAGTTCATCCGAAGAAGAGGACGAGCCGCCTTCCAAGAAGAAATGCGTATACATGCCTGAAACACAAGGGGCGCCCATGAAAGGGTTAGCTATGTTGACTTTAATGTCATTCTGGCAATGAGGGATTTTTCTGTTAACCATGTGAGTGCCAGTGGGGTATGCGTTGGATACCCCTCTGGCACTCAAAGGGTTAGCTTTCAAACAACTGGTACTGAGATCATAATAGTGATACGCACAAAGAAAAGAGGAGCAATTCTGGAGCGGCTCCACTTCACCAAAAGATTCCTTTTTATTTAATATTGTGGTTTAATATTTAACCCTTTGAGTGCCAGAGGGGTACGCAACGCATTGCTTTGCAATGCGTTGCATACCCCTCTGACACTGAAAGGGTTAAAGGATACAATGCGTTGGAGATATCTGTCTCATTCAAAGTGTTAAAAGTCCATATTTATATTACTGGAAATTTTCATGCGGCCAATGTTTTTTCAGTTTGTTTCCTCCTTAATTTCTCCACTTTGCTTTCTGCGTGTTTTATTGTAAGAATGCAGCAGCCCGGGGGCCTTATGTATAAAGGTGAATTGGGAGCAAACCAACTGCATGGGGGAGGGGACAAATGGGAAATCCCCACATTCCATTCAGCTTAAAGCGGAACTTTCACATGATTAAAATAGCTCCGCAAAGCAAAGTTACATTAACGACATAGACAGATTTATGCTTCAAAAAAAACCAAATTGCTTCATTAATGAAAAAATCACCTTTAACCCCTTAACGACCCATGACGATCCAGGTCTGTCATGGGTTGTTTTCCGTTAAGGACCCATGACGGTCCTGGACCGTCATGGAATTCTGGGCTCCCCGCACGGCTGCACGCCGTTCAGGGGGGCCCGGAAGCGGATGCCGGGGAAAAAAAAAAAAAAAGGTCTGTGGTCCTTAAGTGACAGACACATGCGTGATCGACCTTCCTTAAGGGGTTAACCAGGCACCGGCAGGGATCTTACTGGAAGAGCTCTTTGCGCCTGCTCTGTTAGTCCCTTCGCGTACCATATGGTACAGTGGCAGTCAACCACCAATCGTGGAGCTGAAGGGGACGGACAGCATAGACGCAGAGATGCTGGCTCTACAAGATGTCTTCTCTGTTCCCCGCTGCCTGACTGGTTAAAAGGTGATTTTTTTCATTATTGCAGCAATTCATTTTATTCTGACACATAAATCTGTGGATATCGCTAATGTAACTATGATTTGCGGAGCTAGCTTAATCATGTGAAAGTTCCGCTTTAAATGGGGCTTTTAACCCCTTGGTTACTAGAAATGTCTCTCCAGCACTCAAGGGGTTAAAACAAGCCTCATGTAAATCAGTGGGAGTATTTACATGCTCCTTATGGTGCGGATTGTTTGTTCCCAGAACTGCTTGAGTTCCTAGAACGCCAGCCTCCCATTGGCCCATATTTATAAAAGCAAACTGGAGTAAACCAACTGCACCATAGGGGGACAAATACGAATTTATAAATTCCCATGCACTTGAATAGAGTTTTTTTTAAACCCCTTGAATGCCAGAGAGGTTTCCAGTGTATTGCTTCGCAATGCAATGGAGAGTTCTCTAGCATTCAAGAGGTTAAAAGCCCAAATGAGAGAGGTCTTCGTTCTGAATAGAGGTGAAGGTGTTTGGAATTAGAACTCTTTGCACAGTGAGACCTCTAGTTACATGTACAATCATACATACACATGTGCAGGTCAAGTAAACGGGTTAGAGTAGGGGGGGAAATCAGCCCTATTCTCTGGCTCCCTTCCCCAACAGTAAAGGATTTCAGGATCTCCTCACATGAACACGGGTATATAAATCAGTGGTTCAATCATTCTGAAGGATTTGCCTGTATTGAAAACATTCATTTGTGTTTCATTGAGGAAATCCTGAAAAACATGCCCTTTTGGGGGGGGGGTGCTTGTGGACAAGGCTGAGTGCCCCTGGGTTAGAGCAGTGGTGAGCGACGTGAGGCCCTCCAGCTGCTGCCAAACTACAATGGCCATCATTCCAAAGGCCGGTGGGGAATGATGTAAGTTGTAGTCCCACAGCAGCCAGAGGACTTCACATTGCCCATCCCTTGCTTAGAACATGGAGAAAGCAAAGAGTTGTAGAAGTCTCTAGCCTTCAAGGGGTTAAAAGCTCCATTAAAACCACAGGCATTTTTATTTGCCCCCCTGCAGTGCGGTTGTTTTGCTCCAGAAATGCCCCCACCTTAAACATTAACCCTTTAAAGACCAGATAGATGCACAAACCCATCGCAGAGCTGTGCTTTGCTCACACCTGGTCTGTAAAGGGTTAAGGTTTGTAAAGGGTTAAGGGATTATTTATCAGGCCGTTGCAAGGATCATTTTTGACCCTTGCAGCTGCCAGTGGTTCAGGTAAGTGCCAGTCGGCACTTTAAGTTCTCCAGAACCACTGATATGGTTAAGAAAATAAAAAATCAGACTGCAGCCGCCAACTGATCTATCACTAAAATGTAAATCACACTTCAGTATTCAGAATGTACACACACCAGATAATCCGACAGGCAGATCTATTAACCTTTTGAGTGACAGAGAGGCAATGCATTGGATACCTCTTCTGGCACCCAAAGGGTTAACTGGAGTAATTGTTAAACAAATGAACTGCACCAGAGAGGACAAAGAGCGAGACATGGATGTTACTTATCAAAGCTGCTTTAAAGGGATAGTAATACTTTAAATGTAAAAAAGTATTATGTTGTAGGGTTTATCCCCCTGAGTAAAACAAGGGTACTCCCACTGCTGAGAGAGATTTTATTAAAATATTAAAATAACGTCTCAAACTTGATTTTTTTTTTTTTTAGGTGCAATATCACAGTGGCCTGAAAATTTACAGTGGCGCTGTTGCTACACCATCCTATGGACTGCTCTGGTCCATAGACCATAAATCTCCATAGGATGGTGTAGCAACAGCGCCACTGTAGATTTTCAGGCCACTGTGATATTGCACCTAAAAAATTCAAGTTTGAGGTGTTCAATTTAATATAATTTTTTAATAAAATATCTCTCAGCAGTGGCAGTATCCTTTTATTCGGGCACATAAACCCTACAACATATATTTTTTTTACATCTTAAGTATTACTATCCCTTTAAGGGAAAAAATGCTATTTAGAATGATCTGCAAATTGAAAATAATATTTATGTTGATAATATGCTTTAACTTCTTAACGACCGCCCAATCCGTGTGGGTGGCCGTTACGGACCAGGGAGCCTGTTTTTTTTATTTTTTAATATACACTCTGGGATGGCAAAGCACCGTGCAGCCGCACTGCCATCCAAGAATTCCATGACGTGCCAGGGCCGTCACTGGTCCTTAAGTGGTCATTAATAGGTTAAATGCAGGAGAGATGTTGTTTGTATGGAACACAATTTTGTGCCTACAGGGGCGGTGCCTCTCAGGAGATACATGCAGTGTCATGATAAGGGAAGAAAATAAAACTGATTTTTTTGATTGTTTTTAACCATGTCCTCAAGTCTCTTCTTCACAAAAAAGATTACAAAAAAAAAAGTTTGGAAAGCATCCTGTATTGGTATGACAGTGGGGTACGGCCCTGCTGTCAAATCACATCCTCTAAACCTTTGAGTGCCATTGCTTTGTGATGCATTATGAACCCCGCTGGCACTCAAAGGACTAATGATGTCAGCGGGTGAAACCCCTTAGACCTGCGTCATGTAGTTGGGGGGGGGGGGGTAGCTAGCCTTGGGCCTGATGGTCTATCAACTGCGCATGTTTTTAGAATGTCTCTGCTTGATCATGGTGACTGTCTCAGTCACTTAACCCTCTGAGAGCCAGAAAGGTATCCAGTTCAATGTGTTGTATACCTCTCTGGCCTTGAAAAGGTTAAATTAATCAGCCTCTACTGAAACAATGAAAACAAGTAATGTTGTTGGCTCACGAGGACCAGGACTGGCTACTTCTGAGCTGTTCCTCAGGTTTCCTTTATGGGGTAACAGCGGGAGGTTTAACCGTTTGAGTGTCAGAGGTGTATGCAAAGCAATATGTTGGTCACTCCTCTGGCACCCAGAGAGTTAAAGAAACGCTAACACCTAAAATAAAAACGGGTTATATAATTTCAAATATTGTTTAAAGCTAGCATCTGTAAACATTAGTTATTTTACATAACATCTCTAAAATCTAATCCAAAACTTGCTTTAATTAATGCTGGTTAATGTGTTTTTTTAACGCGAGATGAGCTAATTCTATTATGTACTGAGATTAGAACCCACTGCTCTTGTATTCAGAAGCGTACCTCAGCCCATTTCCAGACAAAAGACAATGAACATGGGGGGTTAGAGGAGAAATAAAACTATACCTGTTAGAGAGTCTCTCTCCATCAGTGAGTGAAGCTGACAGAGATTCATCTCTCATGATAAAGTAAATTAAGTTTAGTTAATGAGTAAATTAAGAGAGATTCAGCTCAAAGGACAAAATATCTTAAGGTTAGGGGTTGCCTATAATGGTGCATCTTGGCGTGGTGGCAAGCTTAGCATACCGTGGCCATATTATGTGACTAAAACCTAATATAGTGGTGATGAGGAGACAATATGCCAGAAAGTTAAGGGTTAATGCTGAATATGAATGTGCACCAATATGTTTTTATATAGCTTCCTAACAACCCATGGAGTTATGCATAGTGTCCCATAGTGAGGAGGATATTGTCCTTCCTACGATTCAGAAGATCTCTTTCCTCCAATATGGAACACAAGAACCATGGGTTAACGTACCCTCTGTCCAGGCTGGCAGGGCAGTTAGCTTAATAGTCTCTGTGGAGGAGGAGACTCCCTTTCATCTCTGCTTTACCCCCACCATATTATTTTCAGTTTTAAAAGTGACCACAAAGAAGGTGCATCAGGGCAAAAATTCTCTTTGCTAGCCTTTTTTAATTTCATTATTTTACGTGGGGTTGGTCTAACCCCCATTAAGCGGGCTTCTATCTCTGGCCTCCTTAATTGATAAAGATCAGGTTGCAGACTTTTAAGAGACCTGGGTCTGCTAGAGGGTAGCCCCCTACCTCAGCCATTCTCCTTCTCTGTTTAGCGATGTCTGAAAAAAAAAAAAAGGGGGGGGGGTATAGGAGCCTGAAGACTGATGAGGATTCCCATTTCAGAGTGCACTTGGACTGTGAGTATCTCTTGTCTCTCTGTTTAACAGCCACTTTCTGAGGGCTGTGGTAAACTTGCTAGTTTGAATGTATAATTGAATATGTTTATGTAGCCCAACAAGTGTACACAACTCCTTACAGTTTAAGGGTTTGGACAGTAAAGGGTGACAAGTGTTTAATAAGGTGAAACACTAGAATTGTGGTCCGTTAAAGGAAGACATACAGAGACTATAAGGGTTAAGTGTGGAATACAGCACTTGATTTATGGTCGGGATAGTGGAACTCCTCTCCTCCCTACCAGAGGTAACCTCTTTAATTACTTTACTAAAATCTGTGATATCTTAGAATCTGTTATGGGCCTGCGTGCTTTTAAGAAGACTATTTTGTTAAAGCCCTCTGTGTGTGAAATCTAAGTTCTCAGTGAGGATCCGTTTCCATATTTTATGTAATAGTTCACTTTGAGTGCAAGTGAGGTTTCCAGTGCGTCGCGTCGTAATGCATAAGATACCTCTCTGGCACTCATGATTAAGTTGTCATGGGTGTACAAGAATCAGGCTTCAGAAGTGCACCCCTGCAAGGCAACTACTTATATGTTTTTCCACTAGTTTTCTTGGCTCTACAGATTAGTTTCCTTGTCCCTGTGGAGTCAAGTTTGGGAATAAAGTGTTACAGACTGTCGTATATCTGACAGAATTCTCTTCGCCTTGATTTGTAATCTGACTTTTTGTAAATCTTTATTGTTTGTCTTTTGTTGCGGTGGCTGTTGACACAAAAAGTTCTGCTGCTTATCCACATTGTAGTAGTTCCTTTTCAGTGGCTGAGGTCTATTATTGGGACAGCGTCGGTATGTCACCATTGGATCATGTGCCACTTAGTGATATGTATCCTTTTCTCATAGTCCATGGGGTACGTAGGGCATCCCTCTGAATGAAAACTGCTCTGTTTTCTGTGTTGTGGTGCATTGTGATTCCACAGCTTGTTTTGCTTTTTGTGGAAATTGCTTGTATAAAGCTGTCTCAGAGGGATGGTAAGCATAGGAGAAAAAGCTAATCATTTTGCACAAGTACACTCAAAATAACATACCTCTCGCCTTGTAACGTCTACCCATCATCCACCAGTGCCTTGATCAGACAGAGAGAAGTAAGGCTGTCACCACGGTTCTTGTCCCCAATGGACAAAGAATAGTATTTATCAATAAGTAGATAGAAAATCTCTTATTTCTTCTGCATTTTCCCTTATAAACACCTAACACTGAAAATTTTCAAGAAGAGGTTCCCTGTCCCTTTCACAAGTACAACCAAGAGACGAGGACTTGCCCCTTGGATGCTAGAGACATCTTTAGCACTCATGGGGTTATGGTGAGTTTAGCAGTTGCTCAGCCATTTTGTTTCCTTAAAGGGATAGTAATGTCAGAAAAAAAGTATTAACTATATGGTAGATAAAATTAAAAGAGAGTACTTGCACTTATTCGTATCTCTCAAACCGTTATGGTTTGAGAGAGAAAAGAAAATAAAGTTCTCTGGTCCCTCCCCTTTCTGCTTGATGAGCTGTAAAGCTGTCCGAAGCAGATTCTGGTTCCTGGATCAGATGGCGGCTCTTAAGCAGAGCTGACATAGCGATACCTAAAAATAAATACTTCATCAGAACAGTCTACAACGTGTGCCTGGTTTGCAAGCACACATTGTAGACCATTCCGATGAAGTATTTATCTTTAGATATCTTTATATCCGTGCTGCTGAAGAGCCACATCTGGTCAAGTGACCAGAATCTGCTTCTTGACAGCTTTACAGCTCATCGAGCAGAGAGGGGAGGGACCAGAGAACTTTATTTTCCTATATCTCTCACACCATAACTGTTTGAGAGATACGAATAACTGCAAGTACTCTCTTTTAATTGTATCTACCATATAGTTATTACTTTTTTTCTGACATTACTATCCCTTTAACTACTTAACAACCAGCTGTTTGGGGGAGTGGATTCTGTGTAAGGACTGCTTTGATCTTATTCGGTGAGCAAAACTTGGGTCTGATAGTAACGCTCCAGTATTGGATCAGCCAATTTCAGACCCCAGTAATACTCGCAGAGCTCTCAAAGGGGTGCTGGAGCATAAATGTGACGTGCTGGACTGTCATCCTTCCTTTATGCAAGGACACCAGTCCTTAAGGGGTTAACCTGTGCTCAACCTGGGAAATCCTTATAGGAACACAAAAAAAAAAATTAAACTGGTTAATAGCACTTTAAATATCATGTACTTACAGTTGGCATATGTAAAAAATTTTTTCAAATGTCACACCCTTAAAATAGCCTAATCTTGTTTTTTAATTCCTGTGTAATTTGCCCTGTTCTGAGAGCATTTAGTTTGTTTTTTGTGCTGTTTGCTTTGAGACTAAAGTTAGTTAACCTTTTGAGTGCCGGAGGTGTACACAATGCATTCTGTGGCACTCAAAGGGTTAATTGGTTGTAATTAGTGCCCATTCAGGACAGGACGTTTATATTTTAATCTCAGCCCATTCACAGATTATCCTGAATAATCAATGGGAGCTCTGCAAAAGGCAGGAATGGCTGCTTCCTCAGAGCTTATATAAGACCGGCCCTTTGAAAACAAATAGAACATCAAGTAATATATATAAACCTAGTTTTTTGGGGTTTTTTTTTACTTTTTACTGTTTCTTATATATGGACTGGTGAATCTAAATATATACAGTACTGTGCAAAAGGTTTTAGGCAGATGTGAAAAAATGCTGTAAAGTAAGAATATTCTGAAAAACAGACATCTTAATTTTTATTTTTATCAATTAACAAAATGCAAAGTGAGTGAACAGAAGAAAATCTAAATCAAATCAATATTTGTTGTGACCACCCTTTGCCTTCAAAACATCATCCATTCTTCTAGATACACTTGCACACAGTTTGTTAAGGAACTCAGCCGGTAGGTTGTTCCAAACATCTTGGAGAACTAACCACAGTTCTTCTGTGTATTTAGGCAGCCTGAGTTGCTTCTCTCTCTTCATGTAATCCCAGACAGACTCGAAGATGTTGAGATCAGGGCTCTTTGGGGGCCATACCATCACTTCCAGGACTCCTTGTTCTTCTTTACTCTGAAGATAGTTCTGAATGACTTTGGCTGTGTGTTTGATGTCATTGTCATGCTGCAGAATACATTTAGGGCCAATCAGATGCCTCCCTGATGGTATTGCATGATGGATAAGTATCTCCCTGTACTTCTCAGCATTGAGGATACCTTTAATTCTGACCAAATCCCAAACTCAGTTTGCAGAAATGCAGCCCCAAACTTGCAAGGAACCTCCACCATGCTTTACTGTTGCCTGCAGACACTCATTCTTCTACCGCTTTCCAGTCCATCAGCGAACAAACTGCCTTCTGCTAAGTCAGATATTTCAAATTTTGACTCATCACACCAGAGCACCTGTTTGCGATTGTGACTGACTCAGGGACATCCTTACATCCTGGCCTGTTGGTGGCCCTTGAGGACTGAACCTGAACAGCCCTTCTTTAAGCTATTAATCATTAGAGGACTGATCCATACATAGGATCTGTATAGGTTTTTTTTTTTATGTTTTAACTACTTTTAATTCTTGCTGTTTGTGATACTTGAGAATGGGTTTGGAAGTCACTGGGGTAGAAACTAAACTGTCTTTGTTCTGTTTGTAAAAGGGTGCTAACGTATCAGCCATCAACCATCAGAGTGGCGAAAGTGACGTCCATGGAACCAGACTCCATCCATCCCACCCTGGTGGAGTACACAGAACGTTTCCATCATCCGGCCATCGCTGGAATTTCAGCAGACCTGCCAGGTAACATTGTCACTAAAAATCAAGTGGGGCTGGAGCCCAATATATATATTTTACATACGTATGGCCTCCAGGTAAAGTGGAGCTGTCACTTGTCTACATTAGTGGAAGCTTCCATCTTGACAGGATTTGCTTGATATGCAGATTAGCTAGGACTGGTGGTCAGGAGGGGCCAGGTAGGAAGGAGAGCAGTATGGAATGCTGGAGAGCAGTATGGAATGTAGAATGTTAATATCTCCCAGGCAATGCATTCTGTACCCCTCTGGCACTCAGAGGGTTAAGGTGACAGTTCCATTTTAAACAAAGGGCAGCAAAAACACACAAAATAAAACATAACATTTTAATAAAACTTTAAGGGCCAGAGTGATGTGTCATATATATTCAAAACAATTCTTTTGCACATTCATCTAGTCCATAAAGGTTAAGACAACATGTGAAGCGCATGTTTATGTATATAGAGTAACAGTACACTAGTGGTTACACACTTCAACGATTACAGATTGCAGCTACCACAGCAGAATCCATGTCATGCCAAGGAGAACGTGACCATAAACGACAGCTAGGCAACCTTTGACTCTCCAGCTATTGGAGAGTAATACTCCCATCATCCACAACTAGACAACAGCTGGTTGGGTATATGGTAGGGGTTGTAGTCCCCAATACATGGGGAGCCAAAGTTTGCCTGTCCATGCCCTAAGACTTCTTTTGTCTACTTGCCTTAAAGGGATAGTAATACTTCTTTTTAACTTTATTTTATTTTTTAGGCATTAATAAAACATGAACGATATAAGTCTTATCTCTCAAACCTTTATGGTTTGAGAGATAGTCACAAGCAAAGTTTCCCCTCCCGCCCCTTTTACCTAGTGTAAGTCATCTCTACTCAGATGTGGAATCCAGTCCTTAGACCAGACAGATAACAGAAGGGGACAATCTTCTTCCTATGAGAACAATGAAAGCCCTTCCCCCCTTGACAGGTTTTTCAGGTTTTTCCCTTATCTTAATTGAAGATTGTCCCTCTCTGCAGTCTACCTGGGCACCTCCCTTCTGATCTGGCTGAACAGTGTTACATCAGTAAAAGGGGCGGGAGGGGGACACTTTGTCATTGAATTACTCTTGAACTACAACTCTGACAGAACTGAAATAACACTCTCCAAAGTCCAAATACTATGATGATTAATTAGAGCTGCTTTTATTATGAAACATTACTATCCCTTTAAGGTGAGATATACAGTATGCATGATTCAGTCTATACTTTATGGAGCCTACACACCAGGATCTCTCCAACCTGAAAAGGAGGAGGCACTACAGACTAACTTTTGGAACTGGAGAACTCTCTCTCTAGAGGAAATTCTCTCACCTTCCAAGGTGTATGAGAGTGCAATCAGTTGCTGGAACCTCATCTGTTGGGGTATCTCCCATCACCCCTACCCAGCCAACAGCTAGTTGAGGATGATGGAGAAATTTTCTCAAAAGCTGAAGGATCAACCGTTGACAGCTCTGGTAGTAGTGGGTGGAAATTTCTGAAAAGTTCGAACTAAATTAACAGGTAGAGACTGAGCAGTTTCTGTCACATTAATCTATAGAGTACAGTTTAAACTGTAATAACTCTGGAAATCATCATGTCCCATCAGTGGGAGTACTCTTGTTTTACACTTCTTTTCCTTTAAAGGGTAACTCTCACCTCCATTCAAGTTCTCCTTCTGTGACTGTTCCATCTCAGGTAATCTTCAATCCCTTTTTATTATTTTTTTTTTCATGTAGAATACACAGAGATATACGTTTTTGAAATTACGAGCATGGCGTCAGTTCAGGACAGGCTGCGGTACAGCTCTGTCAATCTTCTCCTCTTCCCCTTCCCAGTTGTTACCTGTTCCACTGACGGAGGAATCCAGCACGTGAGCTAGAGCTCTCTCATTTGCAAGAGAGTGCGCCAGGTCACATGCTGGAATCCTCTGTCGTTGGAGAAGGTGGTAACGAGGAACAACTGGGGAGGGGAAGAGGTTAGGCAGGGATGGATTTATAATTAGGCAGAGTAGGCATCTGCCTACAGGCGCACCCAACAGAGGGGAGCCTGAGTCTGGCATCATGTTGTGTGTTTTGTTTTTTAATTCACCTGAGTCGCCTCCCCCGACTGGCGCCGTGAAGGCAGGTCTATGCCTTCTTCGGCACAGACCTGTAGCTGCCGACCTCCTTTGTCAGTTCTGTAGTAATACAGAGCACTGGGAGATCTCCCAGCGCTCTACATTACTAAAGAGAAGACCACTCGGGAGCTCCAGTGGCTACAGCTCTGTGCAGAAGGAGGAGGTACAGACCTCTCCTGTCACTAAACCACCAGGGAAGAGGTAGGAAACGGACACTGGGGCAATGTGAGGGTAATATTGAGATGATGGGGACAATGTGAGGGCAATATGGAGCTGATGGGGACAATGTGGAGATGATGGGGGCAAGCTGGAGCTGATGGGGGCAATGTGGAGCTGGTGGGGGCAATGTCAGGGCAATATGGAGATAATGGGGGACAAAGTGGAGATTAGGAGCATTGTGGAGGTGTCCAGTGAAGATGGCCAATGGGGGGGGCACTTCAGATTTCTGTGCCTACAGGCTCCTGAGATGTAAATCCGGCCCTGGGTGTAGGTTGACAGGCCTGCGGTACAGAGCTGTACCGCGGCCTGTCCTGAACTGGCTTCACATCCTTAATTTCAAAAACGTATATCTCGGTCTATACTGCATGAAAAAAAGAAACAGATTGAAGATCACTTGGGCTGGAACGCTCAGATAACACTCTACATCTCCAAACAGGACCCTTGTGGAACCTTAGTGCACCGCGTGACATACCTTTCAAGATTAAATTCTGTGAGTTGGGAAAGAAAAAACCTGAATCCCCTGAAACTACATACATTCTTTTTTTATATTGATTCTCTACACTGTATTATCTTTATGGCCTCAGGTGAGCATATCCAGGGGGAAAGATTCCTGTGTTATTCTGTGCAGCCTATTCACTAAGATTTCTTCAACTTTGGAGATCTTAGTGAATAGGTTCCATAGAATAACATAGGAACTTGAGAAGCGATATCACTGGAGAAGTTATCTCTGCTTTATCACTGCTTAGTGAATCTTACCCCCCCAGTTGTTGTGAATATCCTGCCCTCTACTCTGAGTACTATGGGCTATATGCATAATGTAAAGAAGGAGCAATTCTGGAGCAAACTAACTGTTCCGTTGGATAGGCTGACCAGACCTCACCTTTAAAGTGTTAGTAATACTTCAGTTTAATTTTATTTTATATTGTAGCCATTAAAAAAAACATTAAAAACAATATAAGTCTTATCTCTCAAACCTTTGTGGTTTGAGAGATATTGGCAAGTAAAGTTTCCCCCTCACTGGCTGTTTCAGCCAAGTCTGCCATCTAGCTGACAGACTTGGAATCCGGTCCACAGATGAGCCGGAGGCTCTTCAGCTGAGCCGAGATCACAATATTTAAAAAGAACTACTTCACTGGAACTGTCTACAAAGTGTACCTGGTTTGCAAGCACACTTTGTAGACCGTTCCAATGAAAAAATTATCCCGGCTCTGCTGAAGAGCTGCTGGCTGATCTGTGGACCGGATTCCAAGCCTGTCAACTAGATGGCAGACTTGGCTGAAACAGCCAGTGAGGGGGAAACTTTACTTGCGAATATCTCTCAAACCAAACCATAAAGGTTTTTAATGTTTTTTTTTAATGGCTACAATATAAAATAAAATTAATTTGAAGTATTACTATCACCCCTACAAAAGTTAGGCTTATTATGTAGAGTATATATACATAATGCTGAAATCATTATTGAGTAAAAAAAAAATGCTATTTATGTTAAAACAATAGCTTATAGAGTGACCTGCACCCTACTTCCGCATACACGTCTGTTGGTGCACTGCCCCTGCTCCCTTTCCACTACCCAGCCTCCTTCGATGATGGAGGCTGTCTGTCTGTAACCTGGAGCGATCTCATTGGCTAGATATCGATCTCTGCCAATGAGATCGCACCAGCTTACAGACAGAAGCCTCCGTCATCGGAGGAGGATGGGTAGTGGGAAGGGAGCAGGGGCAGTGTGGCAATCTGCTGCAACGGAAGTGTATGTGGAAGTAGGGTGCAGGGCACTCTATAAGCTACCATTTTAACACAAATAGCGGGGGGTTTTTTGTTTGTTTTTTGTTAATCAATAACGTTTTCCGCATTATGTATATATACTCTACATAATAAGCCTAACTTTTAAATAAAGGTTTCAGAGATGTGATTGGGGGCATTAAAAACCTTTTTTTAAGTTCTACAAGATGGGGATTATTAGAATTAAAGTATTACTATCCCTTTAATGAGCCATTGTCATACTCTTGTGTGTGTGTTTATATGTTAGTGAGGCATTTCTCCACATGCACAAAGTTCATATAGCTGCCCGTGGTGTCGAGTACACAGTCCCAGCACCATCCTGAGGTTGGTGAAGTTACTGTAGCTCTCTATGAAGACAGATGTCACTTTACTGTTTGTTCTTGAGAGCAGAGACAGCAGCTGCCATCCTTTATCCCTTTGAATGCCACAGGAATGTGCATTTCATACCCCTGTGGCACTGAAAGGGTTAGAACAAAACAAGTCATTAATAAGTGAGAAAAGCTGTTACATATAACAGCTTCTCTGCTTTTCTGTATTTATTAAAACAGATGATCAGCTTCCTGTCTGCCAAACAGCTGATTCATGTAAACAAAGGGCTTGCAAGACACTCTGCAACAGTGAGTGGGATCCTAGCTGTTTTTTTGGGTTTTAATTTTTTACTGAAGAAATATAATTTACAGAAAGTGCAAAAAGTAATGGGATGGATCCAAGCTCTATAGTACAGGTGATAAATGGCATTGATAGTACAAAGAGGTTCACATGTTAAATGTAAAACGGGTTTGGCAACTAACTTTATCCAAGGTTATCACATCTGAAATTAAGTCAAAATATAATGCGAATTGTCTTGAATCACAAGGTAGAGAGAGAGATCGAAGTGAAGGTAGAATGAAAGGGAGATTAAAAGAGGGTAGAGAGTAAAGCATTGCAATGTCCTGTTCCTGACACCTAAGCCCGTTTTATTTTTTAACCCTTTGAGTGCCAGAGGCGTCGCAGCGCATTGCTCTGCAATGCGTTGCGTATCCCTCTGGCACTCAAAGGGTTCACATTGTTTTTTTTTGTTTGTTTTTTTATTTTCTTTCTTTGGACCAGGAGTAGGCAACTGTTGGGGACTACAGCTCACATAATCCCCAACAGCCAACGGGAATTGTAGTCTTCAACAGCTGAAGAGCCAGAGGCTCAATCCTTGAAATACACTTGTTGCTTTAGAGGAATGTCTTAGATGTTAACTATATACACACCAAAACCCAATACACCCAGCAGCTTGAACAGAGAACACCCCTACTTATAAGGTGTTAATAGAATAGACAAATATCAACAAAGGGAGTTCTAGCGCTAAGGAAATCAATGCAATATACCCAACCTTATATAAAAAATACTTTAAAATAAAATTGTACAGATAATTGGCTTCCAATTATATGTATTATAGACACAAACTCAAATAGCAATATATAGAAACATAGAAATAGAATTTGACAGCAGATAAGAACCATCCAGCCCATCTATTCTGCCAATTTTCCTACTGTAAAAACCTCAGTCCTTGGTCTTTTCTTATGTTCCAGACAGCCTTATGCCTATCCCATGCATGCTTAAATTCTGTCACTGTATGAACTTCTACCACTTCTGCTGGTAGGCTATTCCACTTATCTACTACCCTCTCAGTGAAGTAAAACTTTCTTACATTACATCTAAACCAGTGTCCCTCTAGTTTTAGACTATGGCCTCTTGTCCTAACATTTTTACTCCTTTGAAATGTACTTCCCTCCTGCACTTTGTTGAATACTTTCGTGTATTTGAATGTTTCTATCATATCCCCTCTCTCTTCTCTCCTCCAAGCTATACATGTTCAGATCCTTTAGTCTATCCTGATATTTCTTTTCCTGTAAACCAGTCACCATTTTAGTAGCCCTTCTCTGAATTTTCTCTAGAGTATCTATATCCTTCTGGAGATGGGGTCTCCAGTACTGTATACAATACTCTAGGTGAGGTCTAACTAGAGATGTATAGAGTGGCATGACCACTTCCCTTTTTCTGCTACTAATGCCCCTAACTATACAACCCAGTGCCCTGCTTGCATTCCCCATTGCTTTATTACATTGCCTGCCTACCTTTAAGTCATTAGAAATAATTACTACCAAATCCCTTTCCTCTGTAGTAGTATATTTTTCCTTTGGATTTTTTTGTCCCAAGTGCATTATTTTACAATTATCAACGTTAAACTGCAGCTGCCACACTCTTGTCCATTCTTCTAATTTACCTAAATCATTTGTCATTTGGCTTATTCCCCCTGGAATGTCTACCCTATTGTAGATCTTGGTATCATCTGCAAAAATGCATACCTTACCTTGAATACCTTTTGCAATATCACTAATAAAAATATTTAAAAGAATGGGCCCCAGTACAGATCAAAGATATAAAAATATTTTATAGGTACCTTGGTCTGATTGTGTGGCCACGGTGCATATAATTGTATTTATGTGGCTGCTGTGTGGCATAAGTTGGTATTTGTGTATTAGATTTTTTGTATTGGATATATATTTTTTTAGTTTTTTTATGATATTGGCTATAGGTTTACTATGTATACGTTTGTGGGTGGATGGCTGATCTCTTTGGGGTTACTACTGCGTCGTAGGAGAGTTTACTTTTAAATGGTCGCACAAATTATAAAGTTACCATGTTGTCATAATAAAAATGTCGACGTGACAATCGCACACTGCATGACAGCGCAAGATTGTTATGTCTGTTACTGAAATGTCGCATCAAATAGCAGTGTTATAGAAGGAGAGCGAACTCCTGCGGCCACAAATTCTATTTACACTTCATCCACCATGGAACATCCCAGCACATTCTGCTTCAGAGCCTAAGCGTCAGTGGAGTCCCAACCAGGAGAGGATCTCCTCCTCCTCTCATCACAGACACTGCTGCCTTCTGGTGCACCCCGTGTGTGTCACCACCTCCTTACACTGACCTCCTCTTCACTCCTGCACCCACGGAGACCAGAAGCCATGTGTCCTCCCTGAGAGCCTCTGATTCTTCCTGCTCACTCTGCTTCTCCTGCCGCTGCTCAGGGCTGGCACCCTCCCTCCCCTACCCACATACTCCTGCGTTTTGAGCTATGCCAGCTGCCTGGGTGAATATGACAGCTTTGCTGAGTACATGTTATAGCCAGGGCAGCATGATGGATTACAGGGGATTCTATTTGATGCAACATTTCAGTAACCAACATGACAATCTTGCGCTGTCATGCAGTGCGAGATTGTCACGTCAACATTTCTATTATGGCGACATGGTAATCTTATCATTTGGTAAAAGGATACTTCGAAGGAGCAGGTTTGCGTTACTGTCAGGTAAGTTTGTTGCTGGTAAGAGTTCTTTTTTATCTGCATATATTCAGTGGTATTTTCTGCACTTTTCTACGTGTAGTTAGGTAGATATTTTAGATTATCAGCTGCAGATAGTGTCCTAGGTGTTACAAATTAGTACTTTTATCATTATGTATGTTTATAGTATAGATTTCTATTTTACTTTTCATATGTGCAAAAGTTTGGTCGTTTAACCACCAACTAATACCAGTAGTATTATTGGATATGATGGTATTTTATATCTTTCATATATTGCTGTTTGAGTCTGTGGCTATGATATATATCATTGGAAGCCAATTATTTGTACAGTTTTATTTTAATTAAAGTACATGTTGCATTTTTTTGTATAGTGTGTATTTTGTATTAATTTCCTTTAGCACCAGAACTCCCAATGTTGATATATGTCTGAGATGTTGATTGGTCTGATAATGGTTGATGTTCATTCAATCCTGCTCTGTATAAACTCCCCCCTTATCTCTTCACTTGGTGTTGAATGCGCTATTAGATATTTTAATGGCAATATTTCATGCTTTGGTTAACTTTTTTGATTTTTAAAATCTTAGTGTAAATAGCACTGACCTACATTTCTTTCTGTAGGTCTGGATTTCCTCTCACTGGTTTCTGTTGATTCTCAGGTAAGTCATGCTAAGAACTGTAAGTGGGACCCTTGGTTTCATTTTAAAGGATAACAATCATCACCTAATAGTAAACCACATTTACATTAAAGGGGAAATGCACTCTAGGAATAAGTGGCTCTTATTTTATTTAACAGAAATTTAACAGAAGGACTTACCTAGGTAGGAGTTCTTCACTTAGCAGTCAGGTACATCCATATATTTGATTTTAGTGAATTCTGATAAAGTGGCCTTATGAGTCATTCGGATATATTGTTTGATGTGAGAAGGTGTAATCTAGAGTTGACAGAGAAACAAATATTAACAGTACATAAGAACCAATTGGCACATGCAGTCTGTACATTTTCCTCTCAGACAATAACACCAGTTTTATCTTACATCCAACATGGAACACAGGAACTGTAGGGTAAGTTCCCTCCTCCAGAGGGCAGGGCACTTCAAGAGAGGCAGGGCCTTTAAATTAGAGACTCCCCTCCTCCCCCCAGCTTTACCCCAGGTCCTTTAGTTTGTGACCCGCCCCAGGGAAAAAGGCAAGTTTATTCTCTTAGTTTAACACTTTTTTAAATTTTTTGCTTAGATATGGGGCAGTATAATCCCCCTCAATTAGGCAGGCTCTCATTGACTGGATTCCTTGGAGTTGTATCGACCGGTTCGCATCTGTCAGATGTTATATCAGCCATGACTCCAGACAAGTTCATGGCATCTCTCAAAATCAAGGACTCTTAACTTCATTTACCGATTCAGCCAGGTGATCACTGGTATTTCCGATTCTCATTCCAGGACCAATATATTCAGTCTGTAGCTCTGCCTTCAGGCTTTTCCACAGCTCCAGTGGTGTTCACAAAAGTTCTGGCTCTTCTGAATGCTTGTCTTTGGACCTTGGGGATCAATGTAACCCCATATCTGGATGACCTTATGTTGAAGGTACAGCCCCCGGTTCATCTGCAGGAACACCTAAGCCTCACTGTAGACATTCATCAGGAACACAGGTGGATGCTATATCTTCCCAAATCTCATCTGCTCCTGACACAGCAACTGATGTTCCTGGGACTTGTGTTTGACACTTCTGTTCGCAAAATCTTCTTGCCTCAGAACAAACTGTTGGATCAAGGCACTCAATCAGGGACTGCATGCTTCTGTAGGGGGGCATGCTTGTGTCCAAGATCAAAGCGGTTACTGTTAAATCAAAAATGCTTCTCTGTCTCTTTAAGTTATTAACAATAATTTGTGGTATATGGTCACTCAAGTCACCTTGCTCTCAAAGTTAGGTTAATTATAGATCTTCCACCCACAGCATTAGCCAAACCCTGCCCACCAGGTTAGCTCATAGGTAGCATCTGTTCAAATCAATCAAATGTATATATATATATGTTTTACACATGGTTAATTACATATTTATGAAGATTCTCAGTAATATCTGTGTTTGAACATATGCAGTGGGATCTATTCATATGAGCTGACGACAATGTGTTATAACCTATATAATAATTAGCTAAAACGCGTGTAACAACGCAGTCATGCGCAGTAGAGACTGCCCGCGCCGCGGCTGATACAGAGCTGGACGCTCCGCGACTGGCTGGAAGTGGCACTGTGGCCCGCGTAACGGGCTCTTCAACTAGCACACTATAAAACTACAGTCTTTAAGCTTAAGAGCAAGTAGGAGGGACACAGCTGACCATCATGCTGTCCCCGTACCAAGAAAACATCATATGAAATTAACTCTTCATCTTCTGAAATATCTTGTAACATCACGTGAGACTGTATCATCTATTCCTGTCAAATCTTTGCTGAATAAAAGGAATCTACTCATCTTCTCTTAATCTCTCTCCAGCTCTGGTCCTTTAAGAGTTAAAGGATTTTAACCCTTCAGGAATGCAGTTTAACAGTTACCTTCTCGCAGTCCCACTTGAGACAGTTTCAACTCAGCATGCTCCAACATTAGGCTTCCAGTCAAACGGTTTAGGTATCGGCTTTGTCTGTTTTTTTCCGGCATAAGATCACTGGCATACCCAAGGTTCAAACTTCTCTACAGGGGGTGAATCGTATTCTCCTCATGTACAGGGCTCCTACTCCTCCAGGGGATCTGAACATGGTGTTAGAGGAACTTCAGTCTGCTCCTTTCGAACCTCTGTCTTCGATTACTCTTAAACACTTGACTTGTAAGACTTGTTCTTCTTACAGCTATTGCATCAGCAAACAGAGTTTCAGAACTGAGTGCTTTATCTTGCAGCTCTCTTCACTCGGTTTTTCATCAAGACAAAACGTGAGAACTGAGCCTGAATTTCATACTAAGATTGTTTCTGACTTCCACATAAATCAGGAAATTATTCTTCTGTCCTTGTGTCCTAATCCTTCTAATTCAAAGGAGGAATTTTTGGATGGGGTTTGCTATCCCCATCAATATGTTCATTCTATGTGATGTTTTCCGCCATCAGGCGCACTGTCTGTCCTTCCTGAGGGTGCTAGGAAGGGTCATACAGCATCAAAGACAACCCTAGCTTCATGGCTACAATGGATTATTAGACAAGCTTATATACTTAAGTCCTGTCCGGCTCCATTCCAGATTACTGCGTGATAAGCATGTCATAGGCTTTCAAGAACCAGGCCTCTGTGGGCCAACTTTACAAGGCAGCAACCTTGTCCTTGGGTCACATTTTCACTAAGTTTAATAAAGTTAATATTTTTGCATCCCAAGATGCTAGTTTTGGCTGCAAAGTTTTGCAGGTGGTGGTTCCTTAATTTTTCTCTCCTTCGCTATGCTAGTTGGGACTGCTGTGGGACATCCGCATGGTCCCTGCATCCGTCATGGACTTATGAGAAAATGCTATATATATTTTTTTTATACTTAGAAGTCTTTTTCCCTCAATCCAGAGAGTGAGATGTAGTGCACCCCGCCGTTTAAAATGTTGTGTGGTTTGTGAATGTCTCTCCCTTTATATTACATTTTCTGTAACATTTCTGGCTTTGTTAAACAGAGTGATCTTTGATTGGTGCAGGGGTATAGAGGGTAGGCAGTGGGAGGAGCTTTTCTTATAGACTGTCCTGCCTTCTTAAAGGGATAGTAATACTTCATTTTTACTAATGCCCTTTAAGCTGGTCTTGAAAAGTTATGTACAGTGTTACCTTTTAAATGCTGTGAAACATTCTGGTTCATGGTAAATTTTTACATAAAAAGGTCTCCAAAATCCAAAAATGTCCGCCATGTCTTTCAATCCAAGGATAAGCGCGTTCTCGCCATTATCCTCTAAACGTGCACGATCCTTTGAATTTCTAGTTGGGAGGGGGGGGTGGAGTCACTGAGGAGACATCTCTATACCCCATGGTACCTACATCCCTCTATGGACTACAATAAAAAGATTTATCATTAAGTATAAGAATCATTTTCTCAGGCTTTCTGGATTGGACAGGATGGTGCTTTGGTTGCCTTCATCCCCAACTCATTGCATAGTCTGTGAGAGGCTAGTCTCTCTTCTCTATCTTTACAGTTTTACCACTTGCAAGTTTTGCAGCCACTCCACAGCCCATTTTCACTATGGCTTGGGTCACTAGAGCCATGGCTGTCTGGGGTGAAAAGCTATCGGATGCCATTCGTGGGGATATTCCCAAAGAGGTGGTGTTGATTATGCTGGCCAGTATTACAGAAGTCAATTCATATCTGATTGAGACAGCTGTCGATGCTGGGAAGGCCCAGCCATTTCTGTAGCTGCAAGTTGCACCTTGTGACTCAACATTTGGTCCGCTACATCTGCAGGATGTGGTACACTGTATTAAGTACTGCGTTCATCTCGCGCAGGGCTCATTTCTATTCCTCACTGTAAATTGAAAAACTGGCAACAGGGATTTTGAGGCACAGTTTGGCATACTGTTAACTGAGCTGTCAAAAAAAAAACCCACTGCTGCATAAAAATGTCCAAAGGGTGCAGAATTTGTGCGCACAGGACACAATATAAAAATAGTCAAATTTGGTATTCTATTCTGTGCGGTGACTTCAATGCATGTTAAGGACCACACTTTTTTTTTTTTAGGGAAAAAACTCCATCAAAAGTAGACGGAGAGTCCCTAACATGCGTTGAAAACCACAGGTGTGTGTTAGAAAAATGGTTTTGAACACACTTGATTAAAGAAAAATAATTAACAGTATTGCATACCCCACTAGCACCCGCAGGGTTAGTCTCCCTAAAGTTACCAACATTTCCTGAAAATAAACACTGACCTGTAATCCTGATGTCCAGCGGGTCCTCAGCACCCTGCTCAGCTACTGTCCATCTTTCTCATTCATCTTCTTTCATCTCTTTCAAATCTGTAGTTTAAAATGAAAACAAATTCAATGTAAGATGTTTAAAAACAAAAACAATTGCCCCAAAAATATGCCTGACTTAACACTTTGAGTGCTGGAGGGTTACCTCCGGCACTCAGAGGTCTAATTCAGGCATATCTTTGGGGCAATTGTTTTTTTTTTTTATTATTATTAAAACATCTTGCAATGAATTTGTTTTAATTTTAAACTATAGGTTTGAAGGAAGATAGAAGATGGACAGTGCATGACAAGTAAGAATCGAGCCTGCAGCCTCTTAGGAAATCTGACTTTTTGTAATTATATAGATACACCTGACTGCTGTGTGATGGATTCCTACCTAGGTAAGTGCTTCTGTTACACACAGTAATTATATAGATACACCTGACTGCTGTGTGATGGACTCCTACCTAGGCAAGTCCTTCTGTTACACACAGTAATTATATAGATACACCTGACTGCTGTATGATGCACTCCTACCTAGGCAAGTCCTTCTGTTACACACAGTAATTATATAGATATACCTGACTGCTGTATGATGGACTCCTACCTAGGTAAGTGCTTCTGTTACACACAGTAATTATATAGATACACCTGACTGCTGTATGATGGACTCCTACCTAGGTAAGTTCTTCTGTTACACACAGTAATTATATAGATACACCTGACTGCTGTGTGATGGATTCCTACCTAGGTAAGTCCTTCTGTTACACACAGTAATTATACAGATACACCTGACTGCTGTGTGATGGACTCCTACCTAGGTAAGTGCTTCTGTTACACACAGTAATTATATAGATATACCTGACTGCTGTATGATGGACTCCTACCTAGGTAAGTGCTTCTGTTACACACAGTAATTATATAGATACACCTGACTGCTGTATGATGGACTCCTACCTAGGTAAGTTCTTCTGTTACACACAGTAATTATACAGATACACCTGACTGCTGTGTGATGGACTCCTACCTAGGTAAGTGCTTCTGTTACACACAGTAATTATATAGATATGCCTGACTGCTGTATGATGGACTCCTACCTAGGTAAGTGCTTCTGTTACACACAGTAATTATATAGATACACCTGACTGCTGTATGATGGACTCCTACCTAGGTAAGTTCTTCTGTTACACACAGTAATTATACAGATACACCTGACTGCTGTGTGATGGACTCCTACCTAGGTAAGTGCTTCTGTTACACACAGTAATTATATAGATACGCCTGACTGCTGTATGATGGACTCCAACGTAGGTAAGTGCTTCTGTTACACACAGTAATTATATAGATACACCTGACTGCTGTATGATGGACTCCTACCTAGGTAAGTACTTCTGTTACACACAGTAATTATATAGATACACCTGACTGCTGTATGATGGACTCCTACCTAGGTAAGTGCTTCTGTTACACACAGTAATTATATAGATACACCTGACTGCTGTATGATGGACTCCTACCTAGGTAAGTGCTTCTGTTACACACAGTAATTATATAGATACACCTGACTGCTGTATGATGGACTCCTACCTAGGCAAGTGCTTCTGTTACACACAGTAATTATACAGATACGCCTGACTGCTGTATGATGGACTCCTACCTAGGTAAGTGCTTCTGTTACACACAGTAATTATATAGATACGCCTGACTGCTGTGTGATGGACTCCTACCTAGGTAAGTGCTTCTGTTACACACAGTAATTGTATAGATACGCCTGACTGCTGTGTGATGGACTCCTACCTAGGCAAGTCCTTCTGTTACACACAGTAATTGTATAGATACGCCTGACTGCTGTGTGATGGACTCCTACCTAAGCAAGTCCTTCTGTTACACACAGTAATTGTATAGATACGCCTGACTGCTGTGTGATGGACTCCTACCTAGGCAAGTGCTTCTGTTACACACAGTAATTATAGAGATACGCCTGACTGCTGTATGATGGACTCCTACCTAGGCAAGTGCTTCTGTTACACACAGTAATTGTATAGATACGCCTGACTGCTGTATGATGGACTCCTACCTAGGCAAGTGCTTCTGTTACACACAGTAATTGTATAGATACGCCTGTCTGCTGTATGATGGACTCCTACCTAGGCAAGTGCTTCTGTTACACACAGTAATTATAGAGATACGCCTGACTGCTGTATGATGGACTCCAACCTAGGCAAGTGCTTCTGTTACACACAGTAATTATAGAGATACGCCTGACTGCTGTATGATGGACTCCTACCTAGGCAAGTGCTTCTGTTACACACAGTAATTATAGAGATACGCCTGACTGCTGTATGATGGACTCCTACCTAGGTAACTGCTTCTGTTACACACAGTAATTATATAGATATACCTGACTGCTGTATGATGGACTCCTACCTAGGTAAGTGCTTCTGTTACACACAGTAATTATATAGATATACCTGACTGCTGTATGATGGACTCCTACCTAGGCAAGTGCTTCTGTTACACACAGTAATTATAGAGATACGCCTGACTGCTGTATGATGGACTCCAACCTAGGTAAGTGCTTCTGCTACACACAGTAATTATAGAGATACGCCTGACTGCTGTATGATGGACTCCTACCTAGGCAAGTGCTTCTGCTACACACAGTAATTATAGAGATACGCCTGACTGCTGTATGATGGACTCCAACCTAGGCAAGTGCTTCTGTTACACACAATAATTATAGAGATACGCCTGACTGCTGTATGATGGACTCCTACCTAGGTAAGTACTTCTGTTACATTAATTATAAGAGGATTTTAGTCTTACCTAGCTAAGTCCTGTTACACACAGTAATTATATAGATACACCTGACTGCTGTATGATGGACTCCTAACTAGGTAAGTACTTTTGTTAAATTAAAACTAAAATTAATTGATTTTAGTCTTACCTGTTAAATCCTTTTCTCTTAGTCCATACAGGTTATTGGTAACTTTGGGTAAGTGATCCACCCCTTTAACTAGGCAGGAACAATTCTAGAAGTGAATGCAGGGGGTGGAGCCTACCTTCCCTCCTTGGCTGCAGCTAGCCAATCAGCTCCAGTAAGATTTGAGACACTTAACTATTGACTAGGTTGTAGAATGGAAAAGACTCCTGTGAGCATGACCCTGAAGGACCCCCACTATCTGCCACAGGAGAGCCAAGCATGGTCCCTTGAAAGGGTGGGAGACCAGTAACCTGTATGGATTAAGAGAAAATACTTTAACAGGTTCGACTAAAATCCTCTTTTCTCTCTTGTTCAATACAGGTTACTGGTAACTCAAGGATGTCCAACCATTGAGTTTCCCAGAGGCGGGAAGTAAGGCAAGGGCCAGACGCAAGGCCCCCAAAGTCAACAGTGCAGATATGAACCATCAGATCAGAGATAGCCCTACAAAATAAATGAAGTGTCAACTGACACTGAACAGGGGTACAGGAGTAATAACACCCCAGGAACTGTTACACAGCACACTGAACTAGAGCCAACAGGGCTCTAAAGTGAAGGAAGCACCAAGAACCGAAGAAGATCCTAGACAGGCAAGACTGCCTCCAGGATCTTCCTCGCAAAACTGGAGTCAGCCAATGCCAGCACATCAACACAGTAATGCTTCGAAAAGGGGTGCACGACGTAATGCCCACCTTGCACAACTGATCAGCGGAGGCCTGATTCTTGTAAGCCCAAGAAGCCCCAATAGATGTAGTAGAATGAGTCGGGACCCGAAAGGGAACAGGTTTCTTCTTTAGCTTGTAAGGCTTACAAATAGTGGACTTGATCCAAGACGCAATAGTCACTTTGGATGCAGGTCTCCCTGCCCTGGGGCCCTGAGGAATGATGAACAGCACATCAGACTGTCTAATGGACTCCGTGCGACAACGCACCACATCTAAGTGGAGATCCCTCATGTTTGAGGGTTTTCGCTTCACCGACGGTCGGGGTTAATTGAGACGTTACACCATTAGAATTTGGAGGGGAGTTATATTTAGAGTACGTACAATATATGTGATTTTATTTTTATTGGATTTATGAGTATATTTGTTATTAAATAGAAATATTTTTTATTACTCTGGTATCACTGTATCCTTTATCCTTGAAGGTGAATATAGCGCTGATCTTTTTTGGTATAAGTGTTTATTTTTAGCATTGGGAATACAGGTAGTCAGATATAGCGGCTGATTCACTATTGAGCTGTATTTTTATTCTGTTGCTCTACATAATTGTTTGTAAATAGGAAGTGTACTTTTACCCCCTGTGGCCCAAGATCTGGCCCAAACAATGACGTGCCTTGAAAAGGCAAGGAGAGCAAGGCTTTCTTAGAAGCGGTGTCAGCAGACCAGATCTTAAGCCAAAGAGCTTGTCTGGCAACATCTGGTCTGCTGGAAACCCTAGCCAGCAGAAACATAGTGCTGGGCCTCAGAAATTTTGGCAAGAAGGCGCAACATAGCAGAAGTAGGAGCACCCTGATGGACAGCCAGGATGAGTTGTTCAGTCCAGACCGCAATGGCCCGGTTAACCTATGCCACAGAGAACGCTGGACACATGGCGGTACCAGCAGTGGCAAAAATGGACTTGAGGGAAACCAAGTTTCTTGTCAGTACAGTCTTTCAGAGCGGAGGCATCAGAAACTGGCAAGGCAGTAGACTTAGCCTGGAAATAGGAGCAACCACTTGGGGGGGATGAACCCATTGAGCAAGCGCCGCCTCAGAAAAGGGGTAAAGCTTGGAAACAGAAGGTTTTCTGTCTGGGGATTTCTACTCATCAGACACAAGGTGGTGAAGAGTGGGGTTAGGTGGAAAACAAGTAAGGGGCTTTTTAGGCTTCTGAAATACATCAAAGGGATCTGAAGAAACCTTCTGAACTAAGGGAATGAATAGGGCAGCCAAGACAGCCCTGATCAGGCCTTAGCCGATGGCTCAGGATCAGCCTGGAAAGAGTTGCAATGTAGACCGAAGGTCCCTAGTAGCAGCCTTGAACTCTTGCACCCAAACTGGCTTTAATGCATGACTGGAGGTCCCTGAAAGAGACTCAGGGACATCAGAATATGCTGGGCATAAATGACCTGAGAATTCTCTAGGCAACCCTGAATGACCCAGTGAGTGCAGAAGTGTGCAATAAGAACTCCAAAGGAAGAAAACCCTGGGCGGAGGGGCACTGTTGGATATGTGGACCTGCAGCACTCAAAGGGTTACTCACCTTTCCTGCAGATCTTCTGTCTTCAGATTGCCATAGTTAAAGAAGAAGCCTCAGTGGGCAACTCCTGAGGAAAGAACTTGTAGCCAACACTTTCCCCCCAGGGCTTAAGGTCCACCAAAAGCACCTGGTTACTGAGATAGCCACATCTAAGGGCATTGTCAATTATGGTAATCCAGCTAATGGTGGTATTCCATTTCTAACAGAAAAATAAAAATTCTAAAGCTATAGCAGAACTGTTCTCTTGCCTGTGTCTTCACCAAGGAACAAATCTTACTGGAGCTGGTTGGCTAGCTGAAGACAAGGAGGGAAGGTAGGCTCCACCCCCTGCATACAATTTTAGAATTGTTCCTGCCTACAATTAAAGGGGCAGATCGTGTACCCAGAGTTACCAGTAATCTGTATTGGACAACAGAGAAAAGTAATCTTTAATCTAAGAAGCATTTCAGTGTGCCATAAGGTACCCGGAAGGGACTGATGGCACAGGTGACACTAACCAGGCAGTCAGCCTCCTAAGATTAAGGATTTTGTTACAGTGTGGCACTTTAATACATTATGATGCTAGTCACCATATGTTTAATTATTGAAGGGCAACTTATTACTACCTGAAAGTTCCGCTTTAAATAACCTCTCTAATCGTAGAGTGGTCTCAGACACATTACTTTTGCTACGCATTGGAGACATCTGTCATTCAAAGGGTTAGTAGTCCTATTTCAACTCAATGGTGACTTTTATTTCTCCCCTTTGGAGGTTGGTTTGTCCCAGAATTGCTGCACTGGTAGATTTCTGTATAAGGAGTATTTGATATTTAATCAGCATAGTCTGTAAAAGGTTTAGTACCTACGGAACAAAGCACAAAATGGAACATTTACCAATTAATTGGTATTGAAATAGATTTAAAGTACCAGTACTTTTTCATCCTGAAAGGAATGAACGGTGATAACTTTTGAATTAAGTGTCACCTAGCAGAGGGAGTGTCCTCCTTTTACTCAGAATGATCCCTATAACTTTATATACACACATTGTTTTTGTCTTCTACTTTAACCTTTTTAGTGCCAGAGGGGCCTGCAACACATTGCTTTGCAAACCCCTCTGGCAAAAAGGTCAGTGTTTCTGTAACCCTTTGAGTACCAGAGTGGTGCCCAACACATTGCTGTGGAATGAGTTTTACAGCACTCAGAGGACTAAATTACATCCCTTTAGTGTAAGATATGACCTATGTGGTGTTGATCATAATAAATGAAGCCCTGCTTGATAAGTTTTTTTCTTATAAGAACCATTTATTTTAAGCATTACTATCCTCCTATGTTTTTGGATAGTCTCAGCTCGGCAATTCCAGCAAGCCGCCTGCCTGGCAAACCCAGAACGTCGAGCAGCCGCCATGAAAGCCAGTCACGCAGTGCCGCAGCGACAATTGAAGGGGAGCGTTATACTGAAGAGCCGAAGCGCTTGCAGAGCTAGCCAGCACGTGCGGATGCCTCTCAGTTCATGATGGAAAACCACTCATGAATATCGCTGTTTATTTCTACATTTCCCTAGTGTACAGGAACAGATTGATGGCCGTATGCTCAAAGAAAAGAGGAGCAATTCTGGAGAAGTCCAACCACACCATAAATGACAAATTTCCAATAATGTAAATGAAATATTAACCACTTAAATGCAGGAGTGGTTTTCACAATGCATGGTGACCTCTCTAGGTTTATAATGAGCATTTAAATCAGTGGGGATTTGGGGAACGTGTAATTGTCCCCTAGAGTGGTTTGCCTGGCACAGAATTGCACCTCTCACTTGCTTAATGGGGATTTCTCACCTCCATAAAAGTTTGCCTCTATGTAATCTGCTTTACAATGTTAACATATAATCTGTACTTTTTCTTTTATTTATTGAACGAAGCCTGTAGCGAGATTTGCTGTTTTAACAGTGAGCCGGTGACGTACCTCCTGGACAGGCTGCGGCAAAACTGCCAGCATCCTGTCACTCCTCGTCTGTTCACATCCCCCATGTAGTGCCTTGTTCCAGCCTCCTCTTATGGAGGATTCCTTGTTGTGAGCTGAAGTGGTCTCTTGCCAATGAGGAGGAGGCTGCAACAAGGCACTACATGGGGAGGGGAACAGACAAGGAGTGACAAGCTGCAGGCAGGGTTTTGCTGCAGCCTGTCCTGAAGGTACATCACTGGGTCACTGTTAAAACAGCAAATCTCGCTACAGGCTTCATTCAATAAAAGAAAAAATGCAGATTACATAGAGGCAAACTTTTATGGAGGTGAGAGATCCCCTTTAAAAGGACCCTCAGGGTCACACATACAAAGAAACATAGGAGTAATCCAGTGGCACCACAGAGGACGCATACAAATTCCCAATGATTTAAATGGGGCTTTTAACTTGTTGAAAAACCTCTAGTCCTCTAAATCAGTGGGCTGTTTTATTTACCCCCTGTGATGCATTGGATTACTCCTACATTTCTTTGCATGAGTGACCCAGAAACCTCTGGTTTCCTGAATACGGCCCTATTTATCATAAATTGTAGTTACGTTATTTAAAAGACATTTTTGGGGTGATTTGTACCAAGCACGCGTATTTAAGTAGCACTAGCGCAGCGGTTTGGTTTGGTGTTTTGCGAGTTGCACATGCACAGTAATTGTAAATATGTTAAACTACATTGAAGTCAAATGTAAATAAATATTTTTTTAAATAAAAGACTCAAAATACCAGAATGTAGTATTTGTTGTGTCAAAAACCGAGGAGTAATGAGCTTGTAGTATGGAAATTCAGTTGTAGAAGGGTGCTTCTGGAACAGCGATGAACCCTTTAAAGTGATAGTAATGTTTTTATTAAATTGCAGCTCAGATTCTTCTTTAAAACACGTAGCGTTATGTTTAATTACTTACAGTTCTGTTGTTCAAAAGATATTCAAGCTAAAAGAATCCCCCCCCCCCCTTCTGGCCCCTCCTCTTAGATCTGGAATCCTGTTGTGGTACTGGACGGATGCAGCGATGGACAGTCTTCACTCAGTAAAGTATAAGGAAAACCCTGCCCCATTGAGGACGGAGGGCAGGATTTTCCTTTTGCGTACTGAAAATTGTCCCTGTGCTCCATCCGGACCAGACAGAGAGGCAGCGTGACACTGCCAGAAGGGGGCATAGCTGGTGTGTGTGTTACTCCCCAGAGGGTGCATTTATGTGCCATTGTCGTATTCTGCTCTACTGTTGCTACCAACCCCAGGAAGAGACCAGAAAGGAAAAGGTAACCATTACACTGGAAACCCTAATGATAGGAAGATTAAAAAACAACAACACATACACACAAGACTTACAAGAGAAACTAAAGTACATTGCTAAATCTGAATATAAAATAAGACAGGGCTCAAAATTTCCACACACCACTAGCCAATGGCGAGTGAAAATTTAGCCCTGGCGAGTAGAAATTTAGCCCTGGTGGGTATGTTATGGCTTGCAGTGGTGAGTAGAAATTCAGCCCTGGTGGGTATGTTATGGCTTGCAGTGGCGAGTAGAAATTCAGCCCTGGTGGGTATGTTATGGCGTGCAGTGGCGAGTAGAAATTCAGCCCTGGTTGGTATGTTATGGCGTGCAGTGGTGAGTAGAAATTCAGCCCTGGTGGGTATGTTATGGCTTGCAGTGGCGAGTAGAAATTCAGCCCTGGTGGGTATGTTATGTATTGTAGTGGCAAGTAGAAGTTCAGCCCTGGTTGGTATGTTATGGCCTGCAGTGATGAGTAGGAATTCAGCCCTGGTGGGTATGTTATGGCTTGCAGTGGCGAGTAGAAATTCAGCCCTGGTTGGTATGTTATGGCCTGCAGTGATGAGTAGGAATTCAGCCCTGGTGGGTATGCTATGGCTTGCAGTGGTGAGTAGAAATTCAGCCCTGGTGGGTATGTTATGGCTTGCAGTGGCGAGTAGAAATTTAGCCCTGGTGAATGTTATGGCATGCAGTGGCGAGTAGAAATTCAGCCCTGGTGCGTATGTTATGGCATGCAGTGGCGAGTAGAAATTCAGCCCTAGTGGGCATGTTATGGCTTGCAGTGGGAGTAGAAATTCAGCCCTGGTGGGCATGTTATGGCGTGCCGTGGCGAGTAGAAATTCAGCCCTGGTGGGTATGTTATGGCTTGCAGTGGCTAGTAGAAATTCATCCCTAGTGGGTATGTTATGGCATGCAGTGGCGAGTAGAAATTCAGCCCTGGTGGGCATGTTATGGCTTGCAGTGGGAGTAGAAATTCAGCCCTGGTGGGCATGTTATGGCGTGCAGTGGTGAGTAGAAATTCAGCCCTGGTGGGCATGTTATGGCTTGCAGTGGCGAGTAGAAATTCAGAGCTGTTGGGCATGTTATGGCTTGCAGCAGCGAGTAGAAATTCAGCCCTGGTGGGTATGTTATGGCTTGCAGTGGCGAGTAGAAATTCAGCCCTGGTGGGTATGTTATGGCTTGCAGTGGCGAGTAGAAATTCAGCCCTGGTGGGTATGTTATGGCTTGCAGTGGCGAGTAGAAATTCAGCCCTGGTGGGTATGTTATGGCGTGCAGTGGTGAGTAGAAATTCAGCCCTGGTGGGTATGTTATGGCTTGCAGTGGTGAGTAGAAATTCAGCCCTGGTGGGTATGTTATGGCTTGCAGTGGCAGGTAACTTTTCAGGTCTGGCTAGTAGCAAAGTGCTTCAAATTTTAAGCCCTGAACTAAGATATAATTTTATATATATATGTATATAATGTGCAGACGTTAACCCTTTGCACCTTAATACTAGGTACTCCCTGTGCACATCCACACAGCTATATCCTAAAAGTTTGGTTCGTTGCCTTTTAGGATATAGCTATACGGACGTGCACAGGGAGTACCTAGTATTAAAGTGCACGTGCTGTGGACACACACAGGCTATATATATCTTAGTTTATATTCACATTTACAGCTCTCCTTTAGTTTCTCTGGATAGTTTACATTTTTGATATACATGTTAGTGCAGAAATTAAATTTTTATGATTGCCCAACCCCTGGCCAATATGTTTTTCTTCCTCCTGATCAAGAAAAACCTAAGCTTAACAGGATAATTTTATGAAAACTAGTTCAATGTTAGGACTGTAAAATCTACAATGTGCATATATATACACTTTAACCCTGACCTTGAGGCAGCTCAGAGAAAATGATCCTTTTTATTAACCAACTCAGACACAGTGGATGGTCAGAATGAAATAGGGTCACACTCAAAGGGTTATCCGATAATATAGATTCCATTCTATAAAAGGGATTGGAATCTTATTATAGGATAACCCTTTGAGTGCCAGGCAGGCTGTTAGAATGTGTGTAGCTAGGAAGCCAGCCCAGTAATGGATATCACTACTACATTTATTATTGTCCTCTCTCTGACCCCTGGCCCAGACATTCTGACCCTGGAGACTCCTGTAAAACGAATAACTGTGCCTAATCTGAAAATTAACCCTCTGAATGCTAGCAGCCAAAGAGAGGTACACAACACATTGCTTTACTTTGCATTGTGAAGTAATGTGCTGTGTACACCTCTGGCATTCACAGGGTTAATTTTCAGTATAGGCGCTGTTATTTAGTTAATTTGCGACAAAAAAAAACCCATTTTAATTAGCGCATAAAAGGTGGTAAGATAACAATCATTAAGAGGTGGCGTATAAGTAGGTTTGGCATAAAGGGCACCAAAATGAGGTTTTGCCTAGGGTGACAGAAATCCATGTTGGTACTCTATGGAGAACTGTTGTCAGTGAATCACCTCCCCTGTAGAATGAAACAGTCACTGGCCAGTAGATGGCACTACAAGGCAATAGTCCACCTCTAAGAGCTGCTTAGTTAAAATTGTATTTTTTACTTAGATATTAAACTTTCAGTAACCATTTCATCACGTGCGCAGGCACCATTTTTTTTTTTTTATTTCGGTTGTATGCTATGGGAGAGATGGAACCATAGGCTACCTTTCTCCAGAGAATGTAACTGTAAAAGCGTTGCCTCCGTTACGGTTTGAAATGAAAGTTTTACTCTACAAGAGTCCTAAGCTATATCTCTATATTTTCACGAGAACACTTTACTGCTTTAAATGGAGTTTTCTGTTGTAGGTTGCAAAAACTACACACACAATGTAACATTTACATATTTTATTTAAATTTTTAAGAGTCAATGTTTTTATTTTTTGTCTTTAACATTTTTTTTTTGTTTTTATATATATTTTTTTTGGTGGGCAATCAGTTCTTGTATTTTGTCCTGGGTAGGGGTAAGTGCTTCCCTTGCTGTGTAATGGGATTTGACTCGGTTGTATGAGAAATGAGGTGGTGTGGTAAGACAAGCTAGAGGGCTAAGGGCCTTGTTCAGGAAGTTACACAGGAGCCAGTCTGGAGCGCATCAACTACACAATGGGGTGTGCGGGATGAATATTCTCACAATTCCTGTTGATTTTAATGGGGCTTTAAACCCGTTGAACACATGAGAGGTCTCCAAGGCCCCATTTATATTTTTGGAAGTATTTATTCCCTCCTGCGTGCAGTCGCTTTGCTCCAGAACTGCTCATCTTTAGCTTCCTGAATAAGGCCGGTAGACTGTACTGAAGGTTACAATTTGTCTAGGAAGTTTTCCAGGAGTGGGATTCCTTCCTTCAAACCTTTGCGCTTGCGGGTTTCGCTAACCACTTGGCAGGGGCGAGAGGTGGCATCAAAGGGATCTCCAGGTAAGATCTGCCAGTGGTCGAACACACACTGTGGGAAAGCCTGACCGCCTGTGTTGGACCGTAGATCAGCGGTAAATCCTGTAGGAAAGATGTATGGAAAACATCACTACTGCAGATATCCAATTCAACATGGCTGATGAGGTAAGAGACACAAACTTACTATAACCAATTTTTATATTCAGTTTTTCTCTCCACTGGGACTCAAAGCACTTAGCCTCTGAATTAACCAACTGGTGGCACCTGATAAACAGTTATTACTAATAAAACAAATCAATGGCACTGTTCATGAGAGCAATGTGGGTGGAGGCAGGGAGTAACAGAGTAGCTCATAAAGGGGGTATTTGGGTAAAAGTACACTGTGTAAAGGCAGGAACTAAAGTGGAGGTTGACCCCAGCAACTTTTCAGTACGAAAATAAATAAAAGGATATAATTACACATGTATATAAAGAAAGCATCATTACATAATTTATTTCTCCTCATGAGATACACACCTGGGGTGGCAGTAAGGAGGAGGAGGAGATATTCAAATCTCCATACTGCCAGTTCTGGAGATACAGGGGATGTGATTTTGACAGGAGTAGCCAGCGGGCTTAAGGCCCCCTGGCCACTCCTTTCAAAATCTCTGTAAAGAGTTGTCCTGCCCTCAACATCCACCTGAACAAAAACATAAAAAAAACCCCATGGCCGACACACATTCTCTCACTCTGACTCAAAGGTGTCCTCAGCCGGACCTGCAGTATGGCCACTGAGGAGAACCTGCAGCACTGGGGGGCAAACGCCTAGCACTCAAGGGGTTAAGGAAGGCAGTCATTGTTCTAGTATTTCATGGGTTTCAATGTTTTCACGCAAGAGAGAGGACCACCAGCCATCAGGTACAACCATGACCCACTGATTGCCAGAAGGTTACGCAAAGAATTGCTCAGCAATGCATTGTGCACCCTGCTGGCACTCAGAGGGTTACTGAAGGACTTAATTTTTGAATTATTTCATGTGTATAAACTTTTGGCCCGCAGGACAGACCAGAAGCATTGGAGAAGTGTCCTCACACTGTACACTTCCATGTCCTGGCAAGACAACAGAGTGCAGCACCGGAAGGACAGTCCTGCTCACAGCATAGCCTTACATATCATGTGTCTGCGCACAAAGTGCAAAGCTATGCTGTGACCGCTTGTAGGACTGCCCCCACCAGTGTCAGTGGTGACTTTTTCCTACCACAGCCCGAGATTGGGTACTACATACATACATACTAACACACATCTAGGCAATCATCATAACACTCTTGCTCCTGCCCACATTACTATGGTCAGCCACTCATTAATCTTTTCATTCCTACGCAATAGTACGAAAACTCTATCGGTGCTACGCTGTTTCACAACATTACAATTTCAACAACATTCGCTGCTCAAAAAAAAACAAAACAAAAAAAAAACTCTTTACAGGTATGTGATCATACATACACCAGTCACAACATATTAGTATAAACAATCTTACATGAACTTTACTAACCACTGTGTGCTTACAAAATACATACACCAACAACTGCGCCATTCATACTCACTACAGTATTTACTGTTTCACTCACATTTACACTTTCAATCACACACGCAAAACAAAAGCATTCTCATGCAATACCTTCCACATCTGTCTGCCACTTTAACTACTGTAGTACACTATACATGTTTCCAAATACATTATTGCCAGACATCAATACACAGCCACACGCTATGTACAACCACCACCTCTGTCATCTCTTACACACTCAACTATACCTGCTTTACACTATACACGCTCTATCCAATCAACAGATCTTACATGATGGAGTAGAGTAGCCCTTACATGCGCATAACCGTTTTTTTAACACACAATTCACATCAAATAATCACAACCATTACAAATTAATAACAATACTGCCACTGCACTCCCCTGATATTTAACCATTTCAGTCATATATAACGGACACTTTCATTAACACTGCCTTTACTACTATATTTACATTTCACATACACATGGGCAACTCCGTGTTCCCTCTGCTAATATACAATATATTTATACACAGTTGTGTGAAAAATAAAGTACACCGTCTTTGTATCTCATATGGTTTTAGGTATCAGGACATAATAACAATCATCTGTTCCTTAGCAGGTCTAAAAATTAGGTAAGTACGACCTCAGATGAACAACAACACATGACATATTACACCGTGTCATGATTTTTTTAAACAAAAATAAAGCCAAAATGGAGAAGCCATATATGAAAGACTAAGTACACCTTTCCTTACTGCTTCCATAGGAATTAAGATGCTAAGTAACAGACAGGTGCTGTTAATCAAATGCCTTTTATTAACTGACCATCAGCAAGTGTGACCACCTCTATAAAAGCCGAAGTTTTAGCAGTTTGCTGGTCTGGAGCATTCAGGTGTGTGTTACCACAATGCCAAGGAGGAAAGACATCAGCAATGATCTTAGAGGAGCAATTGTTATTGCCCATCAATCTGGGAAGGGTTATAAGGCCATTTCCAAACAATTTAAAGTCCATCATTCTACAGTGAGAAAGTTTATTCAGAAGTGAAAAACATTCAAGACAGCTGCCAATCTTCCCAGGAGTGGACGTCCCAGCAAATTCACCCCAAGGTCAGACCGTGCAATGCTCAGAGACATTGCAGAAAACCCAAGAGTTACATCTCAGACACTACAGGCCTCAGTTAGCATGTTAAATGTTAAAGTTCATGACAGTACAATTAGAAAAAGACTGGACAAGTGTGGTTGGTTTGGAAGGGTTGCCAGGAGAAAGCCTCTTCTCTCTAAAATGAACATGGCAGCACGGCTTAGGTTTGCAAAGTTGCATCTGAACAAACCACAAGACTTCAAGTACAATGTCCTTTGGACAGACGAGACCAAAGTGAAGATGATTGGCCATAATGCACAGCGCCACGTTTGGCAAAAACCAAACACCTCATATCAGCACAAACTCCTCATACCAACTGTCAAGCACGGTGGTGGAGGGGTGATGATCTGGGCTTGTTTTCAGCCATAGGACCTGGGAACCCCGCAGTCATTGGGCTGACCATGAACCCCTCTGTATACCAAAGCATTCTAGAGTTAAATGTAAGGACATCTGTCCGACAGCTAAAGCTTGGCCGAAATTGTGTCATGCAACAGGACAATGATCCCAAGCACACCAGCAAATTTACAACAGAATGGCTGAAAAAGAAAAGAATCAAGGTGTTGCAATGGGCCAGTCAAAGTCCAGACCTCAACCCGATTTAAATGCTGTGGTGGGACCTTAAGAGAGCTGTACATAAACAACTGCCTGCAAATCTCAATGAACTGAAGCAACGTTGTAATTCCTCCACAACGATGTGAGAGACTGATAAAGACATACAGAACACGATTACTTCAAATTATTGCTGCTAAACGTGGTTCTACAAGCTACTGAATAATAAGGTGTACCTAGTTTTTCATATATGGCTTCTCCATTTTGGCTTTATTTTTGTTAAATCAATCATGACACTGTGTAATATGTCATGTGTTGTCATGAGGTTGTATTTACCTAATTTTTAGACCTGCTAAGTAACAGCTGATTGTTATTATGTCCTGATATGTAAAACCATAGAATTCACAGAGGGTGTACTTTCTTTTTCACGTGACTGTAAATTGATACATACAGTTCTGAAGTATTAAATGGAGGTTTGGAAGAAACAATTTCAGATGTTTGCCTCTCCGTGATCCCCATTTCTTTCCTCCTCCACCTCGAAAAAAACAAGCATGCTGCCCACTGAACAGATCCTCAGGGGCTCAATGGCTCGCCAGCATGGAGGTGGGTAGAGAGAGGGAAAGTGGGGGGCTCAGATACATGTTTTTGAGTTGGGGGGAGGGGAGGAAGGGTAAGATGGATCACTCGGAAGCAAACATTTCAATTTTTTTTTTTAACCTCGTGTAGAAATACACCCCCCCCCTTCACATAAGGTGAAATGGGGTTAAAAAAAATACATATTATAGCTGAGATTTTAAGGTACTACGTTCAGGGAGGCAATGAGGTTACGCTACTAAACTCCTAAATGTTTGTGCTAATAACAATAAAAAAAAAAAAATATCTGTCCTAATAAGTAATTAAAAAAAAGGAATTCATTAAAAATCTTGAAGAAAGACATACCGAATGATTCATTTACAGGAAGATACGCTTTTACTACAAACATTGGTGTTCCTGCAACTTGAGACTCTTCAAAGACATGGCCACGCTTCCTGTTCAGTACGCCATAGATACCGCCAACCACCTGCTCTGGGCACTATATGAAGTCATCAGAGAGAACTGGTTACAAAGCTTATCTATGAAGTGCAAGTCATGATTAGTATGCAAAACACAATGGGGTATTACCGTAAGTCAGTGATTCTCAACGTTAGTCCTCGGCACACCAACAGTGCAGGTTTTCAAGTTGTTCCTGCTTAATCACAGGTGAGTAATTAGTGACTCAGTCATTCTGATTGATTCACCTGTGATTAATTAGGGATGTCTTGAAAACATGACCTGTTGGTGTACCCCGAGGACTGGAGCTGAGAATCACTGCTCTACCTCCTGAAGAATTGAAGGAGCGATAACATTTTATCATGGAAGTGTGCAGATTTTTCTGCAGGGTAACACAAGGGTACTCCACTGCTTGGAGATGTACCATTCTAAAGCTGTTCTAGCTAAAGATTTATAAAAATTAAAGATCTAATGTCGCTAGGTGGTGCTATTGCTGTCTATTGAGCACTTTAGTCAAATGCCTGAAGCATTCCCTAGATGACAAAATTGCTGTTTTTCCTGGTCACCATTTAGAACGGTTGTTAACATAACAGACAATCTCCACAGACCACAATACCAACATCGCCACCTGATACCAAAAGTACAAAACTGAAATTTGAGTTTAAAAGTTTAATCTACAATAACTTTTGAATTAAGTATTTCCAAGCGATGGAGTTACCCTTGTTCTACTCAAGAGAAAAAGCCTTTTATAGGCCATCCTAAATGCTGCCACATCACATACGATTTCTCTAATTACTCCTTTGAGTGCCAGAGGGGTGCACAATGCATTGCGTTTGCATACCCCTCTGGCATTTAAAGGGTTAATAGAAAATTGATCAATTAACCTATTCTCTATAATCACTAAAAGTACCTACAATGGCTTATAAATTGTTGACTGTCAATGTCACATATCCAGGGCTGGAAATGTTCACTAGCCTAGCACTAGTAATGTCCCATAAAAATTGTTTCTAGTTTTGTAAAATAATAAACTAAGCCAGTGGTTCTCGAATGACTATTTGCCAGGGGTCACCTAAAACCATCAGATATTTATATTTCGATTAATAACAGTAGCAAAATTACAACGATGAAGGAGCAATGAAAATAATTTTACTGTTTGGGGTCACCACAACTTGGGAAATTGTATCAAAGGGTCACGGCACTAGAAAGGTTGAGAACCACTGAACTAAGCACTACAAACCCTATCTCTCAAACAGCTATGGTTTGAGATGCAGGCATTAAAATTCCCCCCTCCCTCCCCTTCTCCTGATGTCAGCGTCTAGCTGACAGCAGAATATCCCGATCATCAGGCAGCTCTGCAGCAGAACCGAACTCACATTATTTAAAGAGATACTTCATGGAAAAGATCTACAAAGTGTGCTTGCAAACCTGGCACACTTTTGTAGACCTTTCCGATTAAGTAGTTTGTTTTAAATAATGAGATTTCGGCTCTGCAGCAGAGCCTCCTCGAGTCGTACGACTCGAATCTCCTGCTGTCAGCTTTACAGCTGACGTCAGGAGAAGAGGAGGGAGGGGGGAACTTTCAATGCGAATATCATTCAACCCTTAGCGGTTTGAGAGATAGGGTTTGTAGCATATTGTTTTATTATTTTAAACTCTACAAAACAATTTTTATGGGACCTTACTGTCCCTTCAAGAAGAATCCAGTAGACTAGTAAAAAATGATGCTGTTCTCTAGGTTTAATCCTTTGAGTACCCCTCTGACACTCAAAGGGTTAAAGGGCAACTTGCAGAGAAATTAATTTAAAACAATGTTTTACTATTTAAAGTGGAACTATTACTTCATAACATCCAAGTGATCTTGAAAGAGCTTTCAAAAAAATCACTGATATATATGTTAACCATTTTTTTACTTCAAACAACGTATGATATATTTAAGCTTCATCTGTCAGATTATACAAATAAGCTAGTACTTCCTGGTAGGAACTGACAGTTGGGATGGGAAGCAGTGTGGCTATGACTGCCATTTTTGCAATAGCTGACAAATAAAGCTACCTCTAGAACAGTGGTTCTCAACCCGTGCCCTCAGTGGCTACTAACAGGCCAGGATTTTAGAATTTCCTTTTAAGAGCACAGGTGAGTTAATCAATACAACTGAGCCTCTGATCAACACACTTGTGTTCTAGCAGGGAAATTCCTAAGTCCTGGCCTGTTAGTGGCCACTGAGGGCATGGGTTGAGAAACTCTGCTCTAGAAGGAGAATGTAGAGATGATTAGTAAAACCAAGTTCAAGGACTACTGATGTTTTTCTCTTCCCAGTGAACCTCACATTTCCAGCCATACCTTATGATCATGTGGGTCATACCTGAATCTCCACTAGATATATGGGCTCCATCATTCTGGGTTGTGCAGTGAGAGCAGAGGCATACAACACTCTCCTGGCAGTTGGTATGATTTGCCCGCCGCCTCGATGGATGGCATCAGCATGCAGTGTGACATCATGAATGTCAAATCGCGCCCCTCTCATGTTTTCTTCACACAATACGCCCTATAGGGTAACAGAAAATAGGGTAACAGAAAAGACACGGAGACTTACACCCCTAGAATGTCCCTTTATACAAGCACACTGGGCAGAGCAGGATTAAGACAACAGGGGGCCCTAGGCACGGTACGAATTTGGGGGCCCTCTTCTCTGCACATACACACCCAATTCACCCCTTCCGTCCCTGACCCCAACCTACTGTCCACTGTATGAAATCCCAAAGTTGTACCGCTGGTAGTCAAAGAACCATATACACCTTATCAGACAAACACATACCCCTGTTTCACACCCCAGCCTTGTTCTGTCCAGTGGTAGTCAGAACCCCACATACACTGTGTGGCACACCAGCCTTGATTGACAGGTACTCACAGTACCACACATACTGTCTGACACCATAGTTTTAGTCCAATGTCCACTCTTTGCCAAAGAATCATAAATATTGTGACACCTCAGCCTTGTTCCACTGGAAGTTACAGAACCACATATACACTGTGACACCCCAGCCTTTTTCCACTGTCTGCTGGTAGCCACCCACAGGACACATACAATGTTGGACCACTAGCCTTGTTCACCTGCCTACCAGTAGTCACAGAACCACACAAACACTGTGGACACTCCCAACCCACACATACACAATGTGTTACTCCTCCAACCTTGTCCCACTGCCCATCTGTAGACACAGAACTGCTTAAACACTATTTGACGTCCCCCAATCTTAGTTCCACTGCCAAACAGGAGTCATATAGCTGCAGATATACTTTTGGACCTCCCCAGCCTTGTTCCACTGACCACCATCAGTCACACAACCACACACTCCTACCTGCACTATGCCCTTATTACAGAAGACAGCAAGGTCCCACATTGATACACTTTTTACTGTGACTCGGACTTCAGAGAGCAATGTTCAGACATTCTCTGTGATCTCAGCAGTCATGAAGAATATCTGAACTGTAAGGGGCCTGATCATAAATCACCCGTAACAAGGCCCTGGGCATCAACCTAGGTTGCATTATGCCTATTCCGGCTCTTGAAACGGGATCATATGTATTAAAAAAGTGAAGCAATTCTGGGGAAAATTAGCTAAATTCTTCTTAATGCTCTTCACACCTCTCTGGTCATTACAGGATTAAATGAGCTCATGCACGCCATCTGCTTAAGACTGGAAAGAAAAAATACCTGCCATCAACTGTTATGTCCACTTCCAAGGTCTGCTGAGTAAAATAAACACTTCTATTGATAAGGTTTGTTCTTTATTCAAAAGTTGTTACAGCTAAAAGTGCACTTTTTGGGTGTAGTATCTCCATGGCCTGAAATGTTACGGTGGCGCTGTTGCTACAGTAGACTATGGAGTGTTACGATCACTGACAATAGCCGTGTGTAGGCTGCTGTAGCACTAGTGCCACTAACATTTCAGGTCATGGAAATAAAACACCAAAAAAATACAAATTTGAGCTGTTATAACATCGCTCAGCAGTGGGAGCCCCTGTCCCTTTGTTCTACTCAGCAGGACAAACCCTGCAATATATATATATATATATATATTTTTTTCCCCCCCCCCCATTTATACAATATAATTCCCTTCAGTTTCTACTAGGTACACGTAACTGACTGTTTACCTGGTATACCTCCTCTAGGAGACACTATTCTGTTTGGAGTACCGCATCCGTCTGTTCACACTGGCAGTGTTCGCCATGAGTGAATGCAGCCTGTTGATGCCTCCTGCCCCTCCCCTTATGTTGAACACAGGAAGGTTGAGCAGAGCTGGTCTGCACAGTTGTCTATGGGATCAAGGTGCAGTGTGGAAACAACTGATGTGTCTCATTGCTCACTGTAATGATCCAATAAAAGATGGCCCTGTGGGCATCAGTCAGTCATATATGGCTGACATGGACCAATTGCTGGGAAAACGATGCAGGTAAACAAAAATATGATGTAGTTTAGCACAGTGGGAGCCGACTGTTAGAATGCCAGCTGTTGGGGACAACTCCCATCACCCCAAACAGCTGGACTTCTGAAGATTGACTGAATGGATTGATTGAACCTCTGGTTCAGCATCTTTCAAATCACAGATGTCAGCAAAGCCATAAAGGAACAGTAAAACACAAAGTTAAACTAGCTAAAGACCGTGGCCATGTATCCTTGACTATTGCTATTCTATTCCAGTAGCTCTGGGGCTGATACTTATCAAGTTGCTCACCCAATCCTGTGACGATTCCTGTAGGATTGGGTGAAGGCTTCCTCTACTTCCTGCTTGAGTGAGGTCAGAGAAGAACACTCCCTGACTTCCGCCATCCCATATTACTACCGCAGTGCATACAGCTAAAATCCCTCACTGCACAGTCACACTAGTCATATGTGGTTCAAGAAGTCAAGAAATTTGTCCTTCTCGGACACCACCCAGTTGCCAATCAAGCAGAAAGGAGGCGGCAATATTCACCCAACTCTGCAGGAATCAGCTCGTGATCAGGGGAACAACTATTTGTTGCACTCCCCCCTTCAAATAATGCAATGGTCGCACTTTAGCCTGATGCTCTTAATCCAGTTCTGTATTGTTGTATCATATTGTTACAACTTTTGCAAAGCTCTGTGTACATGTTTGGCGCTATATAAATAAAGATACATACATACATAAATGTTAATCCCCGAGCTACTGTCAGAGCTGTCCAAGTTCAGTTCTCAAGGGCCACCAACAGGCGAGGATGTAAGGATTTCCCTGACTAAGCGCAGGTGAGTTAATCAGTGGATCAGTCATTGTGATGGACTCACCTGCACTTAATCAGGGAAATCCTTACATCCTGGCCTGTTGGTGGCCCATGAGGACTGAACTTGGACAGACCTAGTTGCAGATAAAGACACAAACTGCTCATTTTAGCTAATTTGGCCTTTTAAAAGGGAAATCAACTCCTCCTTATAACAACCACCACACACACACACACACTTACCTTGTTATGGCCATAAAATCCTAATAGCCCTATGAATTTTGTCCGTGTGTCTTTGAGAGATAACATCTTCAGTTGGTCCTGGATGTCATATCAATGGTGGCAGACATGACAGTTACTGGCAGTTTTTTCAGACTGAACCTATTTAACTCTTTAAGGAACAGAATGTGCTGCACACCCTTCTAGTTCTTAAAAGGTTAAGATTAACATAAGTAGCATTTAAGGTCCTGTGATCCAGCTAACACCATTCATGTCCACCTCCATGCATATAACATCGTCCATCAATTCCGGAGGTCCCAACAAAGGCACAATGGTAAAATTCATAGAGGTGATTAGGATTTTCTGGGCATAGTTAAATACGAGTACATGTACGAGGGGGTATAGGTTACAAGGTGTTAGTTCTCCTTTAATCTTAAACCAGCACCATAACACTTGCCTCTTTGGTAGCCCACTGGAATCCTGCCACAACACTGTCTTTGATCTCATTCAGGTACTGGACGCCTTTGGTGATATCGATTAACATGTTGGGTCCTGTCCCGTCAGGTCCGAAGCACCAGATCTTCCTAGCCTCTGCCACGTCCCACTCATACTTCTCCGCCAGGTAGCGGGCGCGTTGCTTCAACTCTTGGCGGGAACTGACGTCTCCCTTGTCGATGTCCTCAGACAGCCCATCTGGGAAGGGTCTGGCCTTCATGTACAGGCGGTTGTGTTTATTAGGGGATTTGGACAAACAGAGCTGGTTGGATTCCTCACTCACCGTCTCCCGATATGAAACAACAGGATCAGATTTCTGGAAGGTTTAATAAATGCCATTTTAACTTAAATGAAATTAACCCCTGAATCCCAAAACTAAACAGCCACTTCTTTTCACTTATATCGCTGACTGTAAGCTCCCTGGATATGTCAGCAGAGAGGGGCAGTGATGTAATGTAAAATAAAAAAAAACATCATAATGAGCACTCAGAGCTGCAGGGAAAGTAACATTACATCACTGTTCTGTTTTGATGGATCAATGACCAGATAGTCCCCTACAAGCTGTAATACAGGGATCTCACTGTCAAGGATGTAAAAGTGGAAATAAAATAAGTGAAGATGATAAGTCTGTGAAGTCACATTTCTTTCAAATAAAGGGTTACTATCTCCCACTGCTGGGAGAGAGTTAATTCAAAGGTTATTACAGCTCAAACATTGTTTTCAATCAAACTGTTAGCAACAGTGCCAACTAGAATCCAAAATACAATTCTGTTTTTTTTTGTTTGTTTGTTTGTTTTTTTAAAGTAATCTTCTTTATTGATCCTCATGTAAAAAAGAAACATATAAATGACAAACGGTACGGGGTGGAAGTGAGGCAGGACACATAAGGAAAGGTCCCATTCATCTAACACGTTTCGTGCTTAATTGTGCTTACTCATAAACTGAAACATTAACACACGCACCTTACTAACTTAACCTCGGTGAAAGAGTGATAGTTTAAAATTCAAACAGGGAAATCCCATGTATGGGAACGCCTCCCCCTATCTATCATCACAGACACATCAGTCCGAATGGAGTGATCTTACAGGATACACAAAAAAAACAGGAAATAAAGGAGAAATACTGTGTCATCTTCAAAACACATATAAACCTTCCCCCCCAAGAAAAGGTTATAGAAGATTAAGGCATGTGTAAACATACAGATATACAACTGACAATTGTAACTAGTGAAAGATATCATTGATAATTTTCACAGACAGAGTCAAGTGTGTAAGAAAGAACAAGATCTGTAAAAAAGTACAGTTTAAAGAGACAGTAATGTCCCATAAAAACTATTATAGAGCTGAATAAAATAAGAAGACTGCTCCAAACCCTATCTCTCAAACCACTATGGTTTGAGAGATATATGGATTCAAAGATCCCCCCCTCCGTCCCCTTCTCCTGATGTTAGTTGTATTGCTGACAGCAGGAGAATTGAGGTGTATGACTCAATGAGTCTCTGCAGCAGAGCTGAAATTGTGTTATTGGTGAATGAATTCATTCATTGGAAAGGTCTAAAAAGTGTGTCTGGTTTGCAAGCAGAGTTTGTAGACATTTCCAATGAAGTGATTGTTTTGCAATACAGCGATTTCGGCTCTGCTGTAGAGCCACCGGCTTGTCCCTGGATGGGAATCTCCTGCTGTCAGCTAGATGCTGACGTCAGGAGAAGGACAAAATTTCAGTGCAAATATCTCTCAAACCACAGCGGTTTGAGAGATAGGGTTTGCGCAATTGTTATTTTCTTGAGCTCTACAAAAATATAAAACGTTTTTATGGGACATTACAGTCCCTTTAAATCCAGAACAGGAGAAAACATTCACCTAACAAGTCAGGGAGTATGTCTGTGGAATACATAAATGCGGTATCCCACATAGCAATAGGATCAACCGTTAAAGCGGAACTAACACCGCTAACAAACATTGTCTGTAATAATTTCCTATCTGGCAACTAGCTGCTTAGTAGCGCTAGTCGCCAGAATTATTACCTCTTTATGGAGAAATTTGAACTGATCCTTGGCTGACAGGCAGGACGGAGCGCGGACATCTTGCCCTAGTGATGACCGCGCGCCTGCGCTGTCAGTCCCTTCTGGAGCCGAATGGCTCCTAGCAACGCCTCCTACAGCCATCTGGGACTGACATCGCAGGTGCACAGACGTCACTAGGGCAAGATGTCCGCGCTCCGTCCTGCCTGTCAGCCGAGGATCACTTCAAATTTCTTCATGAAGAGGTAATAATTATGGTGACTAGCGCTACTAAGCTGCTAGTCGCCAGATAGGAAATTATTACAGACAATGTTTGTTAGCGGTGTTAGTTACGCTTTTAAACAAGTGTAAATGGGGATATTGCAGCTAAGCAGGAACTTTATTTGGAGGCTAAGATATAAATAGGAAGACAGGAGAGTACGAGTAAAGAAAGACAGGAAAAATAACAAGACGGAAGGTACTAAAAACGGGTAGAAGAGACGGGGGGGGAGAAGTGAGACAATTCTGCTTTTATAATACAGTCTGTGGGAGAGCTTTAAAGTGGATCTATAATGTACATATAATAAACCCCCAATTAACTGGTAATAATGGAAAAAGTGTTATAACATTTTTTAAGTGCCAGCATTATTTGTAATCATAGCTTCATTTGGAACTTCCATTAGTATGACACTGCAGACATGTTGGTTAAGCGGGATCTGTGCGCCTGCGCTGTCCATCCGGTCTCTTTACTGATAAGAGTTGCACTGTATCCGTACAGAACAGGCAAGAACTGATAGTGCCAAGATGTCTGTGCTGTAGTGTTGATGTAAGTCCCATACGAAGCTATGACTATACTGACACTTAGAAACATAGAATCTGACGGCAGATAAGAACCATTCAGCCCATCTAGTCGCCCATTTTCCTACTGTAAAAATCTCAAACCTTTTTTGGTCCTTGGTCTTATGTTAATGACAGCCTTATGCCTATACCATGCATGCTTAAATTCTGTCACTGTATTAACTTCTACCACTTCTGCTGGTAGGCTATTCCACTTATCTACTACCCTCTCAGTGAAGTCAAACTTTCTTACATTACGTCTAAACCTGTGTCCCTCTAGTTTTAGACTATGGCCTCTTGTCCTAACATTTTTACTCCTTTGAAATATACTTCCCTCCTGCACTTTGTTGAATCCCTTCATGTATATGAATGTTTCTAACATATCCCCTCTCTCTTCTCTCCTCCAAGCTATACTTGTTCAGATCCTTTAGTCTATCCTGATATTTCTTTTCCCGTAAACCAGTCACCATTTTAGTAGCCCTTCTCTGAATTTTCTCTAGAGTATCTATATCCTTCTGGAGATGGGGTCTCCAGTACTGTACACAATACTCTAGGTGAGGTCTAACTAGAGATCTGTACAGTGGCCCTAGCTATACAACCCAGCACCCTGCTTGCATTCACCGCTGCTTTGTTACATTGGCTGCCTACCTTTAAGTCATTAGAAACATTATGACGCTATTTCCAGTACATCAACAATTAAAGTGGATGTGTCACCTATGGACAACATCCCATAAATAGTTAGGTGACACATCTGTCCGGATCAGACAGAGCTGCAGCATGATGTGACCAGAAGAGGCAGGAGGGGATCCTTGTACATGTAATATTTTGAAAACTATGTACAAGAAATTTACTAAATATAGAGAAAACTGTTATATCCTATATAATAATTTGCTAGGATGTTTGTCAGAAGCAGTCAGGCACAGTAGAGACTGTACGAACACTCAGAATGCTGGGAATTCTGTGCTGGGAGCATTCTGTGCGGAATGCTGGGAGTTCTGTACTGGGAGTATTCTGTGCGGAATGCTGGGAGCTTTCTGTGCGGAATGATGGGAGTTCTGTGCTGGGAGCATTCAGTGCTCTCGGGCAGTCTACAGCGCATCCCATGAGTGACGGCAGATACAGAGCAGGACTGGCCCTTTAACCCTTTGAGTGACAGAGGGGTACACATCGCATTGCAAAGCAATGAGTTGCGTCCCCTCCGGCGCTCAAAGGGTTAACATCACCCACACCTTAGCCCAAGTACTATTCTAGTTTACAATAAAGACTCGGGCGACTGGCTTAATTTAAACCTTTCCTATCCCTTTAACTCCTTGGATACTAGCAATGTCTCCATTGCATGGGGAATCGAGTGTTGGAGACACAAAGTATCCATGCGATTTAAACCCAGGAGAGCAGAGCACTGTGTTCCGGAATGGTGGATTCTCGTGCAGCGCTTACCTTGATGGGAATACACGCGTGATCCTCTTCCAGGTCTTTAAGGCAGATTTCTAGATGTAGCTCACCAGCTCCTGCAATTATGTGTTCTCCCGATTCTTCAATAATACACTGGAATGGGTCAATAAAGACATTTAAAAACATGTCTTATCACTTTCTGTACATATGTTTGTCAAAGTAAGTGGTAATAAATAATGGCATCCTGCACTTAGGGCTAAAGTTTTGTCATTAACCCTGTGTGTGCTAGGGGTTACCAAGGCATTGCTTCTCAGTATGCCGGGCATCTCCTATTGCACACAGAGGGTTAACCAAACTAGCTGTCCCCAAATCTCTCCACAGGTACAGCTAACTGTTAAGACAAAGGGAAAGTGTATCAGAGGTGGTTCTTAATTATGTGTTTAGAGTAATAGTGAACCTTTATTTTAATTTTATATATTCTGCAAATTGTAACACCTGTGTCTTTGGCATTGAGCCCCCTGGATGTGTTTCCAGAAAGCTTTCTGTCAAGGAACATGAAAGCAGGATATCACACAAAGTACTAAGTGCTGCAGGCAGAGTGTAACATATTACACCCTGCTTTAAAGGGATCGTAACCCCCCCGGTAAACTTTAATCCAAAAGCTAGTAATAGGCAAATCATACTTAACTCCCTTATTCCCATCTCTCAAACCGTTATGGTTTGAGAGATGTAAGAAAAGAAAGACCTCCGCTCCCTCCCCCTTCTCATATGTCCGCTGTACAGCGGACGTCATGAGATCCAGCTTCCCGGACCAGATGGCGTCTCTTCAGGAGCGTTGTCATCTAGATATCTTGGTATAATTACTTCATCAGAATGGTCTAAAATGTGTGCCTGGCTTGCAAGCACATGTTGTAGACCATACCGATGAAGTAATTATACCGAGATATTCCGATGACAGCGCTCCTGAAGAGACGCTGTAAGTTGGTCGACCGGATTCTGCCTCTGACAGCTTTACAGCTCGTCAGACAGAAAGGGGAGGGACCGGAGGTCTTTATTTTCTTACATCTCTCAAACCATAATGGTTTAAGAGATGGGAATAAGGGAGTTAAGTATGATTTGCTTATTACTAGCTTTTGGCTTAAAGTATACCGGGGGGTTACTATCCCTTTAATGGTCTATATAAAAAAAAAAAAAATCACTGGAAACATAGATCAAGGGAGCTTACAGTTTTCTTGTTTGAGGACTGAGATTTGAGAAACGCCTTTTCTCGGTTTTGTACACCTCTAGTAGTCAGAGGGTTAAATGAACAGTTACCTGTAATTCTTAAAGGGGCAGTGAATCCCAAATATGAGGTATTTCTTTCAAAGTCATTTCTGATGGTTTGAGCTCAAGATACTTTGCTGTCCGATGGTGCGACTGGTGGATGGACCACCAATGTCTGTGGCACTTTTTTTTTTTCCTTCGCTCACATAACGGCAACAGTCCACATTCCCCACCAATCAGTAACATCCCCGAAATACCCCCTCCCCTCATCTGGATATCAAGACCCTCAGATGTAAATGTGCATTGGTAACTTGCTCATCCCTACAGTGCAAGCAGCACTTCAGTGTATATAGTTTAAATCTAGGTTTGCCTGTCCCTATAAGATCTTTATGGTGAGATACAGGCATCAAAAATCAGCGATGACAAACCTAGCAGTTTGTGTGAAAAGGTGTGGGAAATGAACTGGATTGCTGGATGCCCCATTTTGCCTGGAGTCTACAGCAGCTGATAACCATTTCATGGTTTTTAAGTACAAAAAGGTCTCAACAGACTTCAACAGAAAATTGTTACAAATGCAAGATAGACTTCAATTTGCAGTAGACTATGATGACACTTTTGGACTAAGTCTGTACCCCACCTATGTTTTGGCTGTGACCATTGCGTTGTTTTCATATTATACATTTTATTTATTTAATAAACTGTTGTATCTCATTGGATACTAAAAGCAACAAAGCTTTGTTCAGTTACTATGGGAAACCTACCACCTTACAACTGTTTTTACATAGTAACATAACACAGTAACACGTAAATTAGGTTGAAAGAAAAAAAAAAAAGATGCAATTCCATCAAATCCAAACCTCTGCCTCATAACCCACAAAAGTGAAAAATTATAAGCCTGTCTGCCTCTAATACCACAACGCACAGATGTGTGCCCAACCATAGCCAAGAGGCACCAGTATGCAGAGTCCTGATCTTAAAGGGATAACAACCCTTTACATAGTATGCACTTTCCGAATATGAAAAGTAAAGCCAAATGGCCTATACTTTTTTTGTTGTTGTTTCCCCTCCACACACACACATATGCTCCCTGACAGCAAGCTTCCTGAATCTCTGTTTCCAGAGAGTTTTCCGGTCAGTGACTATGAAAGCCGGACGCCGATACAATGTAACACTATCCCTGCAGCACCAAGTGCTCTGCATGCTGTCTTTTTTGTATGCTTTCATACCTCTTGGCACTCAAAGGGTTAACTATTACCGGCAAAGCTCTCTGGAAACAGATCCAGGGACCTCTCTGTCAATGACATAACAGTTTATAAAAATAATAAAGTACAGGCAATTTCACATTACATATTATGTGCACACAGAATATATAGTGTCAAAATAAATGGGTACTATCCCTTTAACCCCTGAACGACCCATGACGTGCCAGGACAGTCATGGGTAAACTTCCCATAAGGACCCATGACGGTCCTGGCATGTCATGGGTTAAACGATAGCAGCGTGTCTCGATGCACGCTGCTATCATTCTGCAGATGCTGAAATGGAGAGCTCCAGGACCGGAGTGCTCAGTTTCAGTGCTTCTCTGTTCTGCCGGTACACGTGTTTCCGCATTGACTTTGTGACTGCTCTCTGCCCCTCTTCCTTACTATGAGAGTAAGGAAGAGAGAAGCAGAGAGCAGACATAACATTCAAGAAAGAGAGGCCAACGTTTGGGGGTTTTAACCCCTTCAATGCTGATGCTGGGGTCCAGATAAATGTCTCTTTATGCCCTATTTACACCACTCTTTGTATTTTAAAATTTTGTTGAGCAAGATCAAAGTATTTTAACCACAACATACAATGTAAAAAGACAAATACTGGTGTATAATGTAAGTTTATTGTTAGTTTTATTAATGTGGAGCACAATAATACACTTATATACACACCAAACAGTCATGTATTTATAAAAAAAAAAAAAAAAAAAAAAAAAAAAAAAAGGGAAAATCCATGAGGGAAGGAGGGACATGGGGAGTTTCTCCCCAGAGGAACAGTGCCCACTTAAAACTGCCCATTTTGTAGGTATGAATGACCGGTCATACCTTTCATTCAGTCTCCATAAAAATTTAACCCATTGCGCCCAAATGATCCCAAGAGAAAAAATATAAATTTTTTTTTTTTTTTTTTACATTTTTTTTTTAAACTGTTTTCTTTAATGTTACTAAAATAAATAGTGGGTTACCCATATAATTGTGGTATCAAAAGAAAGCCCAACTAGTGCGTAAAAAAACAGTATATAAGTTATGAGGGTGGGATAAAAGACTTAGAGGGAAAACACTGCTGAACAAAGACATAGTCAAAAAGGTCAGAATTGCTCCGGTCCTTAAAGTGATAGTAATACTGCACAGTTCTCCCCACCCTCTCCTTGTGCTGACATCAGCTTTCAAATTTAGAGACGTGCTCGCAGTTCATAGACCGTCCTGTGGCTCTTCAGCAGAGCCGTGATCACGTCAGTTACAAATAAATACTTCATTTGAACGGTCTACAACGTGTGCTTGCAAACCAGGCACACGTGGTAGACCATTCAAATGAAGTATTTCTTTGTAACTGCCGTGATCACAGCTCTGCTGAAGAGCCACAGGACGGTCTATGGACTGTGAGCTCCGTCTGTAAGTTTGAAAGCTGACGTCAGCACAAGGTGAGGGACGGGGGAACTGTGCAGACTTTTATCTCCCAAACCGTAAAAGTTTGGGAGATCGAAAACGGCACAATTAATGTATTTTTAAATTATCTATTGAATTAAATTTACGTTTTCGAGTATTACTATCACTTTAAATGCAATCCGCCTCAGATTTTCACTGTCCTTAAGAGGTTAAAGCAACTGCTCCACCAGGAACCATGTGAAAGAAAGCCACAATCCAAAACCAAATAGTCACTGATGCTCTTACTTTAGTCAGAACATTCCTCTCACATCCCTGAAAACATCTAACACATCACTGTAAAATTCAGCCAATCACTACACAGTGTTCATCTGCTGGTCACCCAGATTAGGACCTTATCCTGCCCAGCAGCTATCTTACCTGAACCATAGGATCGGACTTGGCCAGGCGCTTCAGTCCCTCCACTAATTTTGGCAGATCTGCTGGATTCTTTGCTTCCACAGCTACACGTACCACTGGGCTAACACTGAATTTCATTACCCTCATGTTGTGGGCATGCTCAAAGGTGGTGATGGTGCCCGTCTTCACCAAAAACTGGTCAACACCAACGAGACCAACAATGTTGCCACATGGAACATCCTCAATGGGTTCCACGTAACGACCCATCATTAGTATGGTCCTGCAATATAAAACATATAATAGGAGGGAATCTGATTAAAGGAGCAGTAACGTTATTATGGAAAAAGTAAAAATAAAACACATTGGGAGTTTTACGTTGTAGGAAAAGAGACACAAAAATGTTAAAACTCAAACATTTGTTTTTTCCTAATAAAAAGATTATCAATAGTGCCAAATGGTATCCAGGCAGTTGTTCTATTGTATTCTATGAGAGAGGTGAGAGTGGATTACCATTTAAGCTGTGATAACGTCTGAATAAAAGTGAATACCAGCCGTACACACATATATAGTATATATAGCATTTTTTTAAAGGGGAACTACCACCCGACACAATCTTTACCTTCACTAAGTCCCCATCTGGCGACTAGCTGCTTAGTAGCGCTTGTCGCCAGAATAATTACCTTATTTAATAGATTTCTTCTCTCTTCCATGGGTGACAGGCAGTATGGAGCGCAGACAGCTTGCCATTGTGAAGTCCGCGCGCCTGCGCTGTCAATCCCAGCTGGAGCCAAATGGCTCCTAGCAACGCCTTCTAGACCCGGCTGGGACTGACAGAGCAGGCGCATGGACGTCACAATGGCAAGATGTCCGCGCTCCGTCCTGCCTGTCACCCATGGAAGAGAGGAGAAATCTATTAAATAAGATAATTATTCTGGTGACAAGCGCTACTAAGCAGCTAGTTGCCAGATGGGGACTTAGTGAAGGCAAAGATTGTGTCGGGCGGTAGTTCCCCTTTAATTTTTTTTTTTCCCAGAATACATTTCTCAGTGTGTTGAGTACCCATCTAGCACTCAAAGGGTTAATGATTTGTTTATTTTGCCAAAGAAATAGAGAATTTTTCAGCGTAAAAATACCTGGGGTTGTCATGCAGTAAGGTGTGATAAAAAGGTGATAAAGAGGAGATAAATTCTCTAATGATATCACTTCTCCAGTTCTCATGTTATTCTATGACGTCTATGCACTAAGACAGTGAATGGTTCTCACCCTTTGTCTTTTTTACATAAGACATCCCTAACATGCAATCTAGAACTTTTCGGGGAACCCATGTTTAATGTAATTTATCAAGAGCATAATAAAGTGTACAATTCATAAACATCCAGATATTATTAGGTCTCACAATCCTAGTAATAAATATAAACATACTGTACTTAACAATTTCCATATTTCTACATGTAAAAAACAATATTTACATTTTTGTCAGTCTTCATAGACCCTAATTTGATGTCCGCGACACCCTGGTTGAGAGTCACTGCACTAAGATCTCTCTTGGAGAAGTAATCTCCACTTTATCACACCACATCTCTCCCCTGATCTATTTAGTCTTGTCTAATCATTTTTTAACCCCTGGCATGCTAGAAAAGTCTATAACACATTGCAAAGAAATTTGTTGGAAATCTTTCTGGCATTCAAGGGGTGAAAAAAAAAGCTCATTTTAAATCAATGGGTATTTTAGTAATTTTTACTGTGTATATGTCCCCTGTGATATTCAGTTGCCCCACTTTGTATTATACATATGGCCCGTTATGCCAGCAGCGGCATTATGTCTGTACGTCTGACTGTAGGAATGTGCAAGGAACAGTCTACAAGAGCAACTCACAAGTCACACTGAGCGAGCTCCACTCTGGGCCTGTTTGGGTTAATCACTGACTCTGACGGTTTGATCAATCAGCAAATTAACCTGGATCGTACAGAGATTTCTAGTATCCCAGGGGTTAATGCCATATTTCCTCTCTTTGTTAAATCCCTTAACCCTTTGAGTGCCAGAGGGGAACGCAACACATTGCTCTGCAATATTTCCTATTTCACTTTTGCAGATACGTGAAGCGCTTAACCCTTTGAGTGCCAGAGGGGTGTGTTATACATTGCAAAGCAATATGTTGCGTAACCCCCTGGCATTCAAAGAGTTAAAATGCACACAGGTTGTGGTCTGAAGCCACAAACCTCTGCAATATGGGGACCCATCATTTGGGATTCTGAAGGAGCAGTGACAATCACCTATAGGATGTATTAGCCATTTTATTTAGAAAAGTAGTTTGAGATATTCAGGGGTATAAATTATGCTAATTAACCCTTTGAGTGCCAGAGGGGGGTATGATACACATTGCACTCTGGCACTCAAAGGGTTAAGGGATGCTGTGCAGGGACTTTTTGTCTTATCCATCCCACTAACTGACACAACCCGAAGGTCCAGTTGTTTTGGAGCAAACCAATTGCACTAACTGGGATTTTAAGCACTTGAATGCTAGAGAGGGATCCAAAGCACTTTCCTATAACATACACCCCTAAAGTGCTACAGGAGGTTGGAAATGCACAGATGTGCAGTGTGCGTGACGGAGGGAGGGAATGTAAAACCAATTCTCTCTCTCACACACACACACACACACACACACACACCGACAAGCACAAACCCAAAGAAGTGCAAGCACACAAAAGCACTCCCCCAAAGATGCGCGCGCGCACACACACAAGCACTCCCCCCACAGACGTGCACACACACACACACACACACACACACACACACACACACACACACACACACAAGGACTCCCCCACAGACGCGCACACACACACGTGCACGCACTCCCCCACAGAGGCACAAGCACAGCCCACAGACATGCACAAGCACGCCCCCATAGACATGCACTTCCCCACAGACGCGCACACACACACAAGCACTCCCCCACAGACGCACACACAAGCACTTACCCACAGACGCGCACACACACACACAAGCACGCCCCCACAGACACGTGCAGACAGACAAGCACGCCCGCACAGACATGCGCGCACACACAAGCACTCCCCCACAGACGCGCGCACACACACAAGCACTCCCCCACAGACGCGCGCACACACACACAAGCACTTCCCCACAGACACGCGCACACACACACACACACACACAAGCACGCCCCCACAGACACGTGCACACACACAAGCACGCCCCCACAGACACGTTCACACACACAAGCACGCCCTCACAGACACGTGCACACACACAAGCACACCCCCACAGACACGTGCACACACACAAGCACGCCCCCACAGACATGTGCACGAACACAAGCAATCCCCACAGACGCGCGCGCACACACACAAGCACTCCCCCACAGACGTGCGCACACACACACAAGCAAGCCCCCACAGTTGCTCACACAAACAAGCACGCCCCCACAGATGCTCACACAAACAAGCACGCCCCCTCAGTTGCTCACACAAACAAGCACGCCCCCACAGACGCTCACACAAACAAGCACGCCCCCAGACACGTGCACACACACAAGCACGCACTCACAGACTTGCACACACGCAAAAGCATGCCCCCACAGATGTAAGGACCCACAGACACGCCCAAGCACAAGCACATCCCCACAGATGTGCACACAAAAGCATACCCTCACAGACGCTCACACACAGATGGCACACACCACCACCTACACAGACATGCAGACACAGATGAAAGCACACATACAAGCACGCACACATAGATGCACACAAACACACACTCCCAAGCGAACACAAACACGTGCACAAGAGAGCTCACACACAAGCACACACACTGGTGTAGAAGTACGTCACTCAGGAAATCTTTTTAACAGCGATATGGCCCCAAGGCCTATATAACGGCCCACCTCTGCTTTAAAGGAACACACACATGGTTATAATAAAATGCACACTTGTTATAAACTGTGGAATTACCTTTATATAGAACGATGTCCTCTTACCTCTGAATAGGCTTCAGGTACAAATCTTCCTTCTTTCCAGGCGTGTAGTTTGGACCCATTATCCGCACCTTCTGCCCAGTAGATACAACACCAGAGAAGACACGGCCAAAAGCATAGAAACGGCCCTTGTCTGTGGTGGGGACCATCTTGGAGATGTACATCATCAGGGGGCCCTTGGGATCACAGTTTTTCACTCCTTAAGAAAAACACATTTACACAGTTGAGGAGGATAATCAGCCCCATCCCTCTGTAGCAAAGACCAATTAACCAATTATATACCAGAGAGAGGTGTGAAATAAAGAAAAGGGGAACAACCAAACTGCACCACGATGAGTAAATAGGCATTTCCACTAATTTAAAGGAATAGTAAGCTTTTCTTTTGACTTTACATATTTATTTATTTTTCCAATCTCTACCATGTTTTTGTCTTACACTTTAAGATTCCCGACACTGAGCTCCCTGAATCTGTTTCCAGAGAGATTTCTGTCAGGCACTGTGGAAGAGGGAATAGTGATTCAATGTAAAGAGACGGAATACAGAGCACTCTGTGCTGCAGGGATAGTGTTCTCCTTCTCGCATTCATGCAGTTAAAAGCCCCAATAAAATCAGTGGAGAATTAGATCCACCCACAACGGTAGAGTTGGTTTTCTCCCCTTTTCTTTGTGCATACAGCGCTATGGAGGCTCTCCTGAGAGTCTTCCCATTCCACTGAATCAGAAGGGCTTACAATATTGAATATCCGCACAGGGACTTATGCAGAAATAAAGAGGAACAGCTGTGGAACCAACTGCACCATAGGGGAAAATGGAAAGCCCCATGATTTAAGTAAGGATTTTACAGGAAGGAGAAAGTGTTCATCTCTCTCCTCCCCGCGTATCTCTGATGCACTGTTAGTGAGCACTGAGCATGCTCCTGCATTTTACCTCCAACCTTCCCCTCACTTCCTGCTTTTGTTTTGTTCCCCGATCCATAGCATGACAAGTACAGCTTGTGAGGTAGGGGAGACAAAATGCAGAAGAATGCTCAGTGCTCACTCACCCTGCATCTGTGACACAAGAAGAGAAGAGTCATTCACTCTATGTCCTGCCTTGCTCCTAGTGCAGAAGGCTCAGTGCTCACTCACCATGCATCAGTGATATAAGTGGAGGAGAGACGTGGAACCTCCCTCCTGTCTTGTTCCTAGTGCAGCAAATCCACTGTTCATCCACCCTGCATCAGTGATGCAATGGAAGGAGACACATGGGACCTCCCTCCTGCCTTGTTCCTAGTACAGCAAATCCACCCTGCATCAGTGATACAAGGGGAGGAGACACATGAGACCTCCCTCCTGCCTTGTTCCTAGTACAGAATATTCACCCTGCATCAGTGATACAAGGGGAGGAGACACATGAGACCTCCCTCCTGCCTTGTTCCTAGCACAGAATATTCACCCTGCATCAGTGATACAAGGGGAGGAGACACATGGACCCTCCCTCCTGCCTTGTTCCTAGTACAGAATATTCACCCTGCATCAGTGATACAAGGGGAGGAGACACATGGACCCTCCCTCCTGCCTTGTTCCTAGTACAGAATATTCACCCTGCATCAGTGATACAAGGGGAGGAGACACATGGACCCTCCCTCCTGCCTTGTTCCTAGTACAGAATATTCACTGTTCATCCACCCTGCATCAGTGATATAAGGGAAGGAGACATGGAACCTCCCTCCTGCCTTGTTCCTAGTACAGAATATCCTCCCTGCATCAGCGATACAAGGGGGGGAGACACAAGGAACCTCCTCCAGCCTTGTTCCTAGTACAGAATATCCGCCCTGCATCAGTGATACAAGGGGAGGAGACACATGGAACCTCCCTCCTGCCTTGTTCCTAGTACAGAATATCTACTGTTCATCCACCCTGCATCAGTGATACAAGAGAAGGAGACATGGAACCTCCCTCTTGCCTTGTTCCTAGTACAGAATATCCTTCCTGCATCAGTGATACAAGGGGAGGAGACACATGGAACCTCCCTCCTGCCTTGTTCCTAGTACAGAATATCCAACCTGCATCAGTGATACAAGGGGAGAAGACATATGGAACCTCCCTCCTGCCTTGTTCCTAGTACAGAATATCCAACCTGCATCAGTGATACAAGGGGAGGAGACACATGGAACCTCCCTCCCGCCTTGTTCCTAGTACAGAATATCCAACCTGCATCAGTGATACAAGGGGAGAAGACATATGGAACCTCCCTCCTGCCTTGTTCCTAGTACAGAATATCCAACCTGCATCAGTGATACAAGGGGAGGAGGCACATGGAACCTCCCTCCTGCCTTGTTCCTAGTACAGAATATCTACTGTTCATCCACCCTGCATCAGTGATACAAGAGAAGGAGACATGGAACTTCCCTCCTGCCTTGTTCCTAGTACAGAATATCCTTCCTGCATCAGTGATACAAGGGGAGGAGACACATGGAACCTCCCTCCTGCCTTGTTCCTAGTACAGAATATCCAACCTGCATCAGTGATACAAGGGGAGAAGACATATGGAACCTCCCTCCTGCCTTGTTCCTAGTACAGAATATCCAACCTGCATCAGTGATACAAGGGGAGGAGGCACATGGAACCTCCCTCCTGCCTTGTTCCTAGTACATAATATCCAACCTGCATCAGTGATACAAGGGGAGGAGACATATGGAACCTCCCTCCTGCCTTGTTTCTAGCACGTAAATATCTGAATAGGTCACTTAGCTGCATTAACGTTTCAGGGTAACAGTGCAGAAAAACTTTAAAAATAATTATCTCAAGGTGATGATTCTGCCTCATGGAGAGTGGGGGAGAGCAGTGGAAAAAAACAATAAAGCAGTTGAAAACAAATTTATACTCCATATTTACCATATAAGACACAGACTGGCGCACTAAGAAAGTGACGCAGTTATATAGCACGCCAGCTGCACAAAAGGGAGTAAACATTCCCATTGATTTAAATGGGACTTTGGATGCTAGAAAGGTCCCCAGTGCATTGTGTAGACCTCACTAGCTTTCAAGGGGTCGAAAGCCCAGTTTAAATCAATGGGAATTTGGGGAGAAAAGTTGACAAGTATCCAGCATTAACCCTTTCAGTGCCAGAGGGGTTCGCAACGCATTGCAATGTGCTGTGCACCCTTTTGGCACTCAAAGGGTTAATGCAAGATACTGATGAAAGGTTCATTCTACAGGATTACAGGTGAATTAGTGCAACCCTGCAACATGGATGTTTTACAAGTACTTCAATTAAAATATTGGGGTTGGGTAAACCAAGGCCCTGCAGCTGTAGAGGACTACAACTCCCATCATCCCCAGCTAACTATAGCATATGATCCCCCAGTGCATTTAACCCTTAGGATGGAAGACATCTCTGCTATCCAGAGGATTCATAAACACAGACCTGAGCGCGGCAGTTCTCCTTTAAGCCAAAAGAAGACTACCACCACCTCACAGTAAACCCCCCCTCCTCATTACCTTGCTGTGGTCAGGAAATCCTAATGGCCCCTAAGAACTTTGCTCATACTATTGTTGAAGAGATAACAGCTTTAATCAGCCCTGGATGTCATGTCAATGGAGGAGGACATGACCGTCACTGAAGCAGGCAGAGTTCGGGAGCCTACCCTTTAACCCCTTGAGTGCCAGAGGGGTACGGAAAGCATTGCGGAGCAATGCGTTCCGTACCCCTCTGGCACTCAAAGGGTTAAGAATCCGAGAGTTGCACAAAGCATTGCACACCCCTGTGGTCCTTAAAGGGTTAAGGTTACCATGTGAACTGGACATAGTTTGTGTCCTGTGCCTCCTCCATGGACATGACATCAAGGACGTATTGAAGAGGTTCTCGCTTGATCAAAGGCAAAATTAATAAGGGCCATTAGGATTTGCGGGCCATAGTAAGTTAAGTGGGGTTTATTTTTTTACTTAAAAAGCAGTAAACATTTTTATTTTATTAATTTTTAAAATAACTTGGTGCCACCCCTTAAGGTTAGAGGAATAGAGCTTTCAATGTCAGTTAACCCCTTAAAGGACCAGCCACTGGCATCTACATACCACGGGGCATTTTTTTTGGATGCAGGGCTCCCCGAATACCAGACAGCCACACGAGGAGCCCTGAATTCCATGATGTGCCGGGGCCTTCACTGGTCCTTAAAGGGAGAGTAATGTTTCATAATAAAAGCAGCTCTAATCATCATAGTATTTGGACTTTGGAGTGTTATGTCAGTTCTGTCAGAGTTGTAGTTGAAGAGTAATTCAATGATAAAGTATCCCCCTCCCGCCCCTTTTACTGATGTAACACTGCTCAGCCAGATCAGAAGGGAGGTGCCCAGGAAGACTGCAGAGAGGGACAATCTTCAATTAAGATAAGGGAAAAACCTGTCAAGGGGGGCAGGGCTTTCATTGTTCTCATAGGAAGAAGATTGCCCCCTGCTCTTATCTGTCTGGTCTATGGACTGCATTCCACATCTGAGAAGAGATGGCTTACACTAGGTAAAAGGGGCGGAAGGGGAAACTTTGCTTGTGACTATCTCTCAAACCATAAAGGTTTGAGAGATAAGACTTATATTGTTCTTCATGTTTTTTTAATGCCTACAAAATAAAATAAAAGTATTACTATCCCTTTAAGGGGTTAAACTGTGGAATTATGTAAAAGAATGTGGTAATGGCAGATACAACGGATGCATTTAAAAGAAGATTAGTTACGTTTTTACCAGACTGGGGCATAAAAAATGATACCATGCATTACTAGATTAAATAAAAAGTTCTGGTAAATAGACAAAATGGCCGTCTTGGAGTTGGAAAGGATGTAGTGCTCGTGGTCTGTGATATACTAAAGCAACAGCCGAAAATTATGAACTTGTGTCTTTTTTCAACCTAATTCATACTTTTTCTGCCAAGTAAAAAGTATACACTCCCACTTTGTGTAAATATTTTGTTCTAAAATTACAGCTCAAAGTTTTTTTTTTTTTTAAATTTAACTGCATTTTTTCTTATGCTCACTAGGAGGTGCTGTTCTCATCACTTTCTATGGGAAGCTGAAGTATCCGACTCAAGCTCTCTCACAGGGTGCGTTATAAAACTGCTGCCTTTTAGACACCTATTGGAGCGGTTACTAACAGTTTAATTCAGTGGTTCCCAATCTGTGCACTCAGGGCCCACTAACAGGCCAGGATTTGACGATTTCCTTGTTAGAGAGAAGTGGAGTTAATCAAATTGACTGAGCCTCTGATCCTTCACTTGTGTTCAAGCAGGGAAATTCACATGTCCTGTCCTGTTAGTGAGCCCTGAGGGCACGGGTTGGGAACCACTAGATTAATTTAAACAGGTACATTGGATCTGTAATAAATTTTTAATAAAAAATTTCCCAACAGTGTGAGTACGAGTGTTTTCACTCTGCAGAAAAAGCACAACACAGTTACAGCTCCTTTAATTTGGTAGAATTGTTTCTGGTTGAAAACAATGAGGTTTTACATCTGAAGTGATGGATTAGTTCAGACTCCTTATCTGCTTCAAGTCCAGCAAGAGATGCCCTGAGCTCTACCTGCATAACAGAGTACTGAGCCTACCCATGGCAGCCTCATCATCAGGAGGTCCTTCATACAGCAGTTCGCAGCGGTACTTCTGGGCAGTCACAGGAGATGGCAGGTGGATCGTGATCATCTGGAGAAGGGCATCACCAGCCGGCAGCCAGCGGCGCATTACCGCCTGTACAACATAGATACACAGTTAGACATACAACGACGGAGGCAGGGTGGGCCACACTGACTGCTTGATTGAGAAGAAAGGGGAGAAAAGTGGAGAAAGTGAACATTAGATTTGCCACTTTAAAGGGATAGTAATACTTAAATTTTACTGTCCCCCATCTTGTAACCCTTAAAAAACTGAATTAAATGAGCCCAGCGGCATCTCTCAGACCTTTATGATTTGAGAGAGATCCGCTTTCAAAGTTCCCTCTCCCCTGACAGCAGGGGAATCCGGTCCCTGAGCAAGCCGAGGCTCTTCAGCAGAGCCGAGATCGCATTATGGAAGAAGAAATCCTTCACTGAAATGGTTTTCTACATGTATTTGCAAACCAAGCACACGTAGGAGATCATTTCAGTGAAGGATTTCTTCTTCCATAACACGATCTCTGCTCTGCTGAAGAGCCTCTGATTGCTCAGGGACCGGATTCCCCTGCTGTCAGCTAGAATACTGACGTCAAGGGAGAGGGGGAAAAAAGCAAAACTTTGAAAGCCTATATCTCTCAAACCATAAAGGTTTGAGAGATGCCGCTGGCCTCATTTAATTCAGATTTTTAAGGGCTACAAGATGGGGGATAGTAAAAATTAAGTATTACTATCCATTTAATATTATCTGTATGAACAAACATTGTCTGGAATAAGTACACTAAGAGAAGACAGCAGATTAAGGGAACCCCACTGCCTAAAAACAACTTAAGTCATTTTTTATTTAGGAAATTAGCTTTGGAGTTATTTAGGTTTAAATACGATGATAATTAACGCATGCCATGCAGGCACTTCCTGTCTTAGCACTACATTGCCTCCTTCACGCAGACCGTGCTAATATACTGTCCACTACCCCTAGCACTAAAAAGGTGTTAACGGTCAGTTAGTGGAGGAGGTAATACAGGGCTAAGATAGTAAGTGCCTGTACAGCATACCTTAAAGGGATAGTAATACTTAAAATGTAAAAAAAATATGTTGTAGGGTTTATCCCCCTGAGTAAAACAAGAGTACTCCCACTGCTGAAAGGTGTTTTATTCAAAAGTTATTAATTTTCAAAGTTGAATTTTTTAGGTGCAATATCACAGTGGCCTGAAATTGTATAGTGGTGCTGTTGCTACACCATCCTATGGAGATTTATGGTCCCGGGACCAGAGCTGTCCATAGGATGGTGTAGCAACAGCACAACTGTACAATTTCAGGCCACTGTGATATTGCACCTAAAAAATTCAACTTTGAAAATTAATAACTTTTGAATGAAACACCTTTCAGCAGTGGGAGTACTCTTGTTTTACTCAGGGGGATAAACCCTACAACATCTTTTTTTTATATTTTAAGTATTACTATCCCTTTAATTAGAATAACCTATAAATCCAAATGAAGCAAAAACCAGATTTCTAAATCAAATTGCTAATGAAACATAAATGGGATTTTAATTTTTTTTATGTGAACCCTTCCCTTTAACAAGAAAAAAAAATCACTCGAAAAAAATATATATTTTTTAACCCTTCACATGCATTTCAGTGTACCTTAACATCTTCAAGTTGCCATAGTATGTGCTTTTTCCAGACAGAGGCAAACTGCTTCAGTAGGTTCAGATCATGCTGTTCCCTAGATTTGCACCACTGATGCATTTGTGAATAATCAACTGGCAAAGAATGAAGCACAAGGCATAGCCACAACTGTATCACTGATGTAAAAAGGGTGGGGCAACATGAACACGTCCACCTAGTGCAAAGCACCCAGTTGATGAACTGGCTCTCTGGGAAAGAAATACATAAAGGAACACCGCACTAGTGTTTCAGGGACCTTAGGTTTTGTGTGTGTGCATTTGAGAGAGAGAATGTGTGTGCGTTATGTGTGTGAAAATATACATGTGTGTTATGTGCGTGTGCGCGAATATGTGCATATTATGTAAGAGAATATGTGAGTTTCTATACATATGGTGTAAATGTGGTGTGTTCAGTGTGCATATGCTGGTGTGTGATGTGTATGTGTGGTGTGTGCGTGGTGTTCATGGATATTGTGTAAATGTTGTGTTTGTACATTGGCGTGCGTGTATTTGTAATTCTGGAGGGAAACATTCACCATAGTGGAAAACAACCCCTTGAAATCTACAGATGTTTCCATAGCATTCAAGGGGTTAAAAGCCCAATTTAAACCAACAGGGATTTGAGGAAATTGCATTTGTCCCCTCTGGTGAATTAATCCCAATTTCTTATGAAGAAAGGGCCCAAAACATTAAATATGTTAAAGGGATAGTAATGTTGCACAATAAAAACAGCTCCAATTAATCTTCATAGTATTTGGGCCATAGAGAGTGATATCTCAATACGCTCAGAGTTGTAGTTCAAGAGTAATTGAATGATAAAGTATCCCCCCGCCCCTTTTACCGATGTAACACTGCTCACTTCAGAGCAGCAAGACTGTCCAGATGGATCGCAGAGAGGGACTATCTTCAGTGATCATAAGGAAAAACCTGTCAAGGGGGGCAGGGTTTTCCTTATGTTCACAGTAAGAAGATTGTCCGGTCCCAGGACCAGATTCCACATCTGAGGGGAGGTGGCTTACACTAGGTAAAAGGGTCAGGACAGGGATACTTTATCATTCAATTACTCTTGAACTACAACTCTGACAGTATTGAAATAAAACTCTCCATGGCCCAAATACTATGAAGATTAATTGGAGCTATGGTTTCTGTAAAACATTACTATCCCTTTAAGGTGCCTGATTTCCAGGGGATCCTGCCCATTTAACTCAATGCCAATCAAGTCAATAACTTTCAAAGATGCATCTCAGGAATTGTGCAGATTACCACAGGCACTAAACTTCTTAATCCTTTGAGTGTCAGAGAGGTTCACTCAAAGGGTTAAAAGAAGCAGCTTGTGTTCACCTATAAGGTTTTCTTGCGGAAGTAAAAGTTAAACCTCATGCTGTTGCATAGGCCATTTTCAGCATTATGGGGATCATTTTCTTTGTGCTCCTCATTTCTAGTAGACGTCAGCCCCCTGACCAAGTAATGTGTGGAGCTTTAGAAAATTGCTTTCCCCTTTTTCCAGAGTCCCAGAGAGGCATCTAACACATTACAACACCATACACTGGATACCCCTCTCTGGCGTTCAAACGTTAAAGCTCCACCAGGTTTGGAAACTTTTAGACAAGTGTGTGTAAGTATGTGTGTGGTTTGTGTGTGTAGTGTGGTGGGTACATAATTGCATGTATGCGCTAGTGCCTGTGTGCGCATGTCTATGTCTATTACGGGAAATTGCTTTCAGTCAAAGTTGCATTTTAGAATTGTGTTCCGTTAACCCTTTGAATGCCAGAGAGGAATGCAATGCATTACGCACTTCTCTGACGATACAGATGTCTCGCTTCACAATTCAATGCAGACATCTCGCAATGCGATACAGACGTCTCGCTTCACAATGCGATACAGACGTCTCGCTTCACAATGCGATACAGACGTCTCGCTTCACAATGCATACCTCCCAAGTGTCCCTCTTTAGGAGGGACAGTCCCTCTTTTAGACCCAAATCCCTCCTTCCCTCTTTCCTACCCTGATGTCCCTCTTTTTAGGAGATCAGACTGTGTGGTGTGTATATAAGTGTATCAAATTGCTCTACAGCAGTAAAACTCACATTAATGCTTGTTTAAACGTCAGTAGATGTGTTTATAAATTAGTCTGTGTAAACAAAATACTATGGTCTTGTTATAAGCCATTTATTGCATTACACAAGGAGGTGTCAATAGGTCATGAAATAGCCTAAAAATGATCGGTAATGCCCCGCCCACCAGCCATGCCTCTAGCAACACCCCCTAATTCACAAGTGTCCCTCTTTGGCAATTTGAAATGTTGGGAGGTATGACAATGCGATACAGACATCTCTTACATCAGAAAGATACACCTCATACAAGATAGTACACTGCTTTATCCTTGTAAGTCAGTGATTACCCAGGACCAGCTGAGTTCTTACACATCGATATCAATGCTCGCCAGCCACAGATTCTGACAAACCTGATCAGTAATTATTTCCCAATAGAACAGTGCTCATGAGTGTCATATTCTCCATGTCATACACAGCATTTTCTCAGAGTTAAAATTTGTTAAGTCCTTAGTCGCTAGAAATCAGCACAAAGAAGGTGCGTTCTGGTGCAAAGTAACACGGCTGTGATACATTTTGAGTATGGGAATGGGTAACATAAACACAAAGTACACGAGGAGCAATTCTGGAGCAAACCATCTGCACTAGAAGGGAGAAATGAACATTGATAAAATCTCCCATGGATTAAATGGAACATCTTGAATGTTTAGAGAAGTCAGTTCCTGAATATGGTCTTGTGGGAGAATCTGTAACCTAGCAACATGTGGCTCTTATTATGTATATCAAAATGACTTACCTAGGTAGGCATGTGCCACGCAATAGTCTATTTTATAAAATTATATATCAGGGCTCAAAATTTCCAGTCGCCACTAGCCAATGGCGAGTGAAAATTCAGCCCTGGCGAGTAGAAATTCAGCCCTGGTGGGTATGTTATGGCTTGCAGTGGCGAGTAGAAATTCAGCCCTGGTGGGTATGTTATGGCGTGCAGTGGCGAGTAGGAATTCAGCCCTGGTGGGTATGCTATGGCTTGCAGTGGTGAGTAGAAATTCAGCCCTGGTGGGTATGTTATGGCTTGCAGTGGCGAGTAGAAATTCAGCCCTGGTGGGTATGTTATGGCTTGCAGTGGCGAGTAGAAATTCAGCCCTGGTGGGTATGTTATGGCTTGCAGTGGTGAGTAGAAATTCAGCCCTGGTGGGTATGTTATGGCGTGCAGTGGCGAGTAGAAATTCAGCCCTGGTAGGTATGTTATGGCTTGCAGTGGCGAGTAGAAATTCAGCCCTGGTGGGTATGTTATGGCGTGCAGTGGTGAGTAGAAATTCAGCCCTGGTGGGTATGTTATGGCTTGCAGTGGTGAGTAGAATTTCAGCCCTGGTGGGTATGTAATGGCTTGCAGTGGCGAGTAGAAATTCAGCCCTGGTGGGTATGTTATGGCTTGCAGTGGCGAGTAGAAATTCAGCCCTGGTAGGTATGTTATGGCTTGCAGTGGCGAGTAGAAATTCAGCCCTGGTGGGTATGTTATGGCGTGCAGTGGTGAGTAGAAATTCAGCCCTGGTGTGTATGTTATGGCTTGCAGTGGTGAGTAGAATTTCAGCCCTGGTGGGTATGTAATGGCTTGCAGTGGCGAGTAGAAATTCAGCCCTGGTGGGTATGTTATGGCTTGCAGTGGCGAGTAGAAATTCAGCCCTGGTGGGTATGTTTTGGCTTGCAGTGGTGAGTAGAAATTCAGCCCTGGTGGGTATGTTTTGGCTTGCAGTGGTGAGTAGAAATTCAGCCCTGGTGGGTATGTTATGGCTTGCAGTGGCGAGTAGAAATTCAGCCCTGGTGGGTATGTTATGGTTTGCAGTGGCGAGTAGAAATTCAGCCCTGTTGGGTATGTTATGGCGTGCAGTGGCGAGTAGAAATTCAGCCCTGGTGTGTATGTTATGGCTTGTAGTGGCGAGTAGAAATTCAGCCCTGGTGGGTATGTTTTGGCTTGCAGTGGCGAGTAGAAATTCAGCCCTGGTGGTTATGCTATGGCTTGCAGTGGCGAGTAGAAATTCAGCCCTGGTGGGTATGTTATGGCGTGCAGTGGCGAGTAGAAATTCAGCCCTGGTGGGTATGTTTTGGCTTGCAGTGGCGAGTAGAAATTCAGCCCTGGTGGGTATGTTATGGCGTGCAGTGGTGAGTAGAAATTCAGCCCTGGTAGGTATGTTATGGCTTGCAGTGGCGAGTAGAAATTCAGCCCTGGTGGGTATGTTATGGCGTGCAGTGGTGAGTAGAAATTCAGCCCTGGCGGGTATGTTTTGGCTTGCAGTGGCGAGTAGAAATTAAGCCCTGGTAGGTATGTTATGGCGTGCAGTGGTGAGTAGAAATTCAGCCCTGGTAGGTATGTTATGGCTTGCAGTGGTGAGTAGAAATTCAGCCCTGGTGGGTATGTTTTGGCTTGCAGTGGCGAGTAGAAATTCAGCCCTGGTGGGTATGTTATGGCTTGCAGTGGAGAGTAGAAATTCAGCCCTGGTTGGTATGCTATGGCTTGCAGTGGAGAGTAGAAATTCAGCCCTGGTAGGTATGTTATGGCTTGCAGTGTTGAGTAGAAATTCAGCCCTGGTGGGTATGTTATGGCTTGCAGTGGAGAGTAGAAATTCAGCCCTGGTGGGTATGTTATGGCTTGCAGTGGTGAGTAGAAATTCAGCCCTGGTGGGTATGTTATGGCTTGCAGTGGAGAGTAACTTTTCAGGTCTGGCTAGTAGCAAAAGACTTCAAATTTTAAGCCCTGCATATATATATATATATATATATATATATATATATATATATATATATATATATATATATATATGTGTGTGTGTGTGTGTGTGTGTGTGTGTGTGTGAGTTCTATCGTAGTCCACTGCTGATTATTTCTAATTACAATCAGATAAAGACCAGTGACCCTTTCAAGTCACTAGTTCAGGTCTATTTAAGCACACAGTGTGTTGTAAAGAGGCGTTATCTAAAGGCAACATGAGAGCCAGAGAGTCTCAACCAGGAACAAGCAGGTTCCATCGGACCTCATTATTTCCAGGGTGCAATCTCTTAGCCTATAAGTGCCAATACAGTGCAGAAATATCCTGATGCTCTATATACTTATCCTGACCAGGTGACAGTCCAGCCTTGAAGTGTCAGGCAATACTTCACTGAACGAGATAAGCAGAAGACATGGATGTACGGGGATCTAAAGGCAGACTTGAATAGAGCTCACTATACAGACAGAAATACTTGACTACAGTAGGACAGACACCTAAGTCGATCTGTTAAATAAATTAAGAGCCACTTATTACAAGTGTATAGTTATGTTCACATGTGCAGCAAGGTTGTCGGATTCAGTTTTCAGTGACTGAAGCAGAGTGGGAGTGCACAAGTGACATCAAAAAGACATGACTAGCGGATACCACATGAATCCCATCTAATGGATTATGTAAAAATTGCCTCTGCTCCCCCACAGGCCTCCATGAAGACTCTTAATATTGCAGCTTATTAGTGATCATAAACAGGGGCCAGAAAGCTGCGACATAAGATTTGCCATTTCAATGAGGCCATAGGGGACAAGTTAAGCTATTTTGGGTGACTGTGTATTTGCAGCTGTCACACATCTGTGCATGTGAACACAGCGCCACAATCAGTAAACTACAGTAGATTTTACATGGGGATGTTATCCCCTTGACTGCTAGAAAAGTCTCTTCTTCACATTGTGAAGCCCCTCCCACCAGAGTTCACCAGAGTCCCATTTAAAACAGTGGGAATTTTTGTCTTCTATGGTATAAATGGTTTGCTCCAATATTGCACATAGTTTCCTGAACAGGGCCTTTAGTCTTTTTGTTAAGATAGTCATAAAGATAGTCATGAAAATCACTACATTTGTAATGCAGTTCAGTCAACTCTTGTTACAAGGTGCATCATATCACAGCATCTAGCTACTGGCATCCCTAACAACCCTTGGTTCTGCTGGATTTTGTATTGTCATATCACGATTGTGCAGGAACTTTTTTCATTGAATGCCACAGGGTTGGCCAATCTGCCAGGGATCAATTATTAGGAGAGCCCTGAAGCTTTATACTGAAGACACATTTCCAACCCCCTATTCCAATGCAAGTGGTTGACTACTTTATAGCCCCTGGATTCCTATCATGCTGTGTATAACTGAAATGAGAAAATGACTCTCAAAACTGCATCCCACTTATTGAAAAAGGTCACACCTTTTAGAGTGCATTACTCTTGAATAGTACGCTGCGGGGAGGGGCCTCTGCTTACATCGGGTTTGGAAAATCATATTGCATGATCACAAATGAAATAAAATGGCTTCCTGCCTGCCACTAACAGAATTATTACTGCTCTCTTCCTAGATGAGAAACAAACAGGGAAGAAATCAAATGTCAGTGATAACATTAAAGCGGCTGGAAGTGAGGACATGGTTATTAGAGGCCGGAACCAAAGCCAAGTCCTGGGTCTCTGCTAAAACAAAGCAAAACTTCTTAATTCACAGATGAAAAAGACAAAATTGTCCAAGAACACAACAGATCTGATTAAACAAACCAATGGCAGAGATCTCTAATCACTAGCAGTCAGGCCAACCCCTTAAGGACCGGCAAACGCAACGGCAATTAAGGACCACTGAGCTTTTTTTTTTTTTTTGCTCCAACGGATTCAGGTGTCTCCGAACGGCGTGCAGCCTCACAGGGACCCCCGAATTCAATGATGTACATAACCGCAATGGGTCCTTATCGTATGTTTTCCCATGACGTTTATGTACGTCCTGGGTCATAAAGGTGCTAGTGAAGAAAGCAAATAGAAGCAATTTAGGAGAATTCAACTGCCTGGGAGGGGTATTAGAGATACAGCAAAACTAAAATGAATGATTTAAACATAGGTTTTAACCCTTTGAATGCTAGAGGTCTGTTGAAGACCTCTCTAGCATTCAAGTGGTTAAATCTTCCATTTAAATCATTGGGAATGTTATCCCCCTAAACCCAAAGATGCATGTTTTCCCTTCTAGAATTGCTCTTCTTTTGCTTTCTGAATAAAATCCTGAATACCCTTTCTCATGCAGAGATTCTCTTAAAGGGATAGTAATACTTAAAATGTAAAAAAAAATATGTTGTAGGGTTTACCCCCCTGAGTAAAACAAGAGTACTCCCACTGCTGAAAGGTGTTTCATTCAAAAGTTATTAATTTTCAAAGTTGAATTTTTTAGGTGCAATATCACAGTGGCCTGAAATTGTACAGTGGCGCTGTTGCTACACGATCCTATGGACAGCTCTGGTCAATTGACCATAAATCTCCATAGGATGGTGTAGCAACAGCGCCACTGTACAATTTCAGGCCACTGTGATATTGCACCTAAAAAATTAAACTTTTAAAATTAATAACTTTTGAATGAAACACCTTTCAGCATTGGGAGTACTTTTGTTTTACTCAGGGGGATAAACCCTACAACATATTTTTTTTTACATTTTAAGTATTACTATCCCTTTAACTCAGAGTACCGGGTGCATACTACACCGGCATTCAAGTGCTGGCTAGTTAGTGGCAATCAGATACAGGAGTATCTCCATTAAACTTTCACACTGAATACACTTAGTCTCATGTGATACATCAATTAATATAATATGTGTATTTGTTTTTTTTTTTTTTTTTACACTTAATTGCTTTGAGAAATATTTGGTATAACATATACACTTAATTTGGTCACTTCCGCATTCTGCAATATGGGGGGGGACATCGGCATAGTGGCGCAGGACTTCCCAGACCACCAATTCTCGTCCCACCTCTCTCCCTGCTCTCCCAAGGAGCGCGTTCATGCTTCACTTCATACTGATGTGAATCTCATCTACTGTAACAGTAAGCTCAATATAATTACAAACGTACAGGGACGGATTTACAGGACCCTGCAGGCACAGAAATCTGAAGCACACCCCCCCCCCAAAAAAAAAAAAGAGTGCAAGAAGTTTTGACTGAAATATTTTTATTCAGACAGAAAAAAATTATACAGTAAGTAAACTTACAAACATAGCTTGTTTCCTTGTTTGAATTAAAATGATCCTCTCCCAAATAAATATAACATAATTGTAATTTTCATTGAAAGTCTTTTACACATTACATTGGCGTAAATGCTGGCAAATGCTTAGTATTAAATACACTGAATGTTTAATTTTGATTTTACACCCCTTGTAGTGTTGTCATTTCTCATCTGCTTGCCCTCTATATAAAAGGGGAAGTAACATCTGAATAAGGAATTGAGGAAGGATAAAGATATTAAATATTTTTTGTTTAATATCTCTTTATTAAAGTTTTATAATTCAGAACATACAGGGTATAGCACAGACGACAGAGTATAACACATGAAATCTAATCATTGGGCATCTGCATAGGCCCTCCCCGCAAATGTGGACAGTGTAATCAGAAAACAGTCCATGAATACAGGAGGGAGCCCAGTAAAGGACCACAGTACCGGTTAGGAAATCCTGACACCCCACCACATATTGACACATCAAGCCTCTCAAAGCAGAGGTTCCAGAAAGCGCACTAGGACCCATTAGGGGAAACATAAAGCGGTGGGGCGCGTGGACGACCAGTAGGGAGAGAAAGCTGAAGGTAGACAGGAAAGCAAAATGAAAACTGAAAAAAGAATGAAAAAGAAAGAAATGAAATGAAACGTCCCGTCTGGACAAATGGAAATAGGGGAAAGGTATAAATTCAATTGCACCGAGATAACTGCAGGCGAAAATCATCACTCTCCAAGAATTCAGACCAATGGAGCCACCTGGTAGTATGTGCCAGGCCCCTACCCTCGGCCATATGAATTCGATCTTCGGCTATCCTTATGTCTTCAACAGAATCTACCCACTCCTTAAAGATATTAAATATTAAGTCTCTTAAAGTGTTTTAGGTGGTTTACTGCAAAAAAGTCCCAGCCACACCGAGTTCCTGTTCACCAACCCGGGGGAGGCAGTACCCACCCGAGACCCATGACAATTCATCCGGTAACAAACCCAGGGTTTGAGTGCCATGTACCAATGTAAAATTATGTAAGGTCCCCAGAGGTAGTGGGAAATATTAAACAGCACTGACTCACTCTTTTTACCACCTGCACTGGTTGGGTACAGTCACTCATACCCAGAGGGAGGGTTGGCGGCCGCTGCAGTGCAGTCTTACCTCCTCAATCAAGGCAGGGTTAAAATAAACTGAGGGTCCGTCACAGTGCAGCGCCAGCTTCTAGCTCTACACGGTAGATCCTGGCAGAGCCGCAGAGGCTGAGAGAGGCAGCTCTTCTGTGTGTGGCTCAGTGGCTGTGTTGACGACGTTGCTTGTCCGTGGTCTGCGGCTCCCTGCAGGCTGCACTGAACGTCTGGGGAGAGGCGGAGCAGAACTGTTCCGGGCTGGCAAGTGGTGAAGACAGTGAGGAGTAATAAGCAGCCTCCGTGACACTGACTCCAGCTCTTGTCTCCCTTCATGTTTGTCACGACACAGTCACATCTGGAGGGTGCAGCTTGAGCATCCCCCCCCCCCAGTCCAGCAGACATGATGCATCTAGGGAGAAGGCTGGCTAATTTTTTTTTTTTTTTTTTTAAAAAGGTCACAATGACAGACGCCCCTCTGTGGGGTGTTCCTGTAGGCAGATGCCTATTCTGCCGTATTGTAAATACGGTCCTACTGCGGTTACATTGTTTTTTTTTTTGGTTTTTTTTACACTTCTTTAAGAGATATTTGGTATAATATACACACTTAATGTGGTCACTTCTGCATTCTGTGGCACAGGGGTAACGTCGGCCCAGCGGCACAGGACTTCCCAGGCCATCAATACTCCTCCCACCTCTCTCCCATGGAGTATAATGAGAAACTGAGCTTGCTGTTACAGTAGATGAGATTGACATGAATATGAAGGGAAATGTGAACACGCTCCCTGGGAGGAGAATTGGAGGTCTGGGAAGTCCTGCGCCGCTGTGCCACCATTACCTCTGTACCGCAGAATGCGGAAGTGACCGTATGAAGTGTATATAGTATAACCCCTCTGGCACTCAAAGGGTTAAAGCAAGTAAGTGCAAACAAAAAAAAAACACAAAAAAAAACAAACAAATCCACATATTATTTAATTGATGCTGAGTGTATTCAATGTGAAAGCTCCCCTATAAATTAAATAGATGAAAAAAAAAGAAAGGTTAAAAATGTTTCCATGTCATAACAAATTATATTCCATCTTAAATCATAACCGTATCCAAACCGTAGTTTGGTTCTTTAGAATGAAAATGCTGTAATTTGCTTCTTAGATGCACGGACCTGCATTTATCAGTACTAGGATGCGGAATTCTTTGCCTGAAGTTGTGTTGGTCAATACTGTCAACAATAGTCCATAGGACACAAAAGCAGTGGAGGATGTCAAAATACACCGACAGCTCGTTAACTCTGAGTGCAAGAGTGGCTTTGCAATGCGTGGTGTACCACTATGGCACTCAAAAGGTTAAAGGGTAGAGCAGTCATTGTGATTGTTCCACCTATGCTTAATCAGGGGTATTCTTAATACCTGATCTCTTGGTGTATCCTGAGGACTCGAGAGAAGAATCACAGTTGTATAATGTTGTAAGATTTCCCATTTAAAAGACGACACATGAAAAATACCTGCTGCACGGACATACAGGAACCACAGAAACCTAATAATCAGCCATTGAAGCCCTTCAGCAGGCAGATTTTGTGTGTGTGTGTGTGTGTGTGTGTCCTCTTTTAAAGGGATAGTAATGTTTCAAAATAAAAGCAGCTCCAATTAATCTTCATAATATTTGGGCCATGGAGAGTGTTATTTCAATACTGTCAGAGCTGTAGCTCAAGAGTAATTGAATGATAAAGTATCCCCCTCCCGCCCCTTTTACTGATTTAATACTGTTCACATCAGAGCAGCAGGACTGTCCGGATGGATCACAGAGATGGACAATCTTCAGTGATCATAAGGGAAAAACCTATCAAGGGGCAGAGTTTTCCTTATGTTCACAGTAAGAAGATTGTTCCTTGCTGTGACCTGTTTGGCCAAGAGACCAGATTCCACATCTGAGGTGAGCAGTGTTACATTAGGTAAAAGGGGCGGGAGGGGGATACTTTATCATTCAATTACTCTTGAACTACAACTCTGACAGTATTGAAATAACACTCTCCATGGCCCAAATACTATGACGATTAATTGGAGCTGCTTTTATTGTGAAACATTACTATCCATTTAAATGAATGATCTGGCATCCCTACTGCTGAATATAGTTTCAAAAAGTAATGGATACTGATCTAGCTCAGAATATTGAGAATTAGGAGAGTTTGTTTCAGAACAGGTAGGATGCTGATCCAAGGAAATATCAGACTGCCATTTGAAGACAGGATTGAATTATTTTATCCACTTGGTGCTTAATAGGAAATTTATTCAATAGGGTTTTGTTTTTTCGCACTTTCCATTGGATCTATTTGAATTAAACTTGAGGTCGGAGTCATCTTTATATGTTTTTAAACATAGTCAGAGCTATATATATATATATATATATATATATATATATATATATATATATATATATATATAACACTTATAGGTTTGTAGTTTAAGCACAATTCAAGCTGAAAGGATCCCCCTCCCACCCCATATGGCCACTTTCCATTAGATCTGGAATCCGGTTGTGAGACTGGACAGATGCAGCGAGGGACAATCTTCAGTCAGTAAGTATAAGTTAAACCCTGTTCTCCGTGATGAAGGAGGACAGGATTTTTCTTTTGCTTACTGAAAATTGTCCCTCACTGCACTCCATCCGGACCAGACTGAGGCAGATTGTGCTTGGACTACAAAACTGTAGGTGTTAAAATATAGTGCTATAGTGCTATGTGGTTAAAATAATATAAAGAAAACTCACCTTTAATTCAAGTATTACTATCCCTTTAACCCTTAAAATAAATAAATACATATTATGTATATATTACTTTACATTTAACCCATTACAAAATTAAGAATTAACCCTTTGAGTGCCAGAGGGGTACGCAACACATTGAAAAACAATGTGTTGCATACCCATCTGGCACTCAAAGGGTTAAAAGTTTAATCCTTTTGAACAGAAAATCCTCCTTTAGCGTACCAGGGAGGTATCGAACACACTGCTACACAATGCATTGATACCTCACTGGCACGCAAAGGGTTATAAAGTTCAATGGCGGATATCTGTCAAAACACCCGTGCAGGAATATTTGGTCAAACCAACAGCCCCATAGAAGACAATAAACTGAGATTGGTTTAAATGGTCTCCAACATTCCAAGGGTTAATTATAAACCCCATTTAAAATCAAGGTACACTTTTATTGGTTTCATATGGTGCTGCTGTCTGCCCCAGAACTACAATACAAATAATATATGTGGTACCAGTCAATCACCAACGTTACAGATCTATACCACTTACCTACAGATACGCAGCCCTTACCTACCTACAGATACACAGCCCTTACCTACCTACAGATACACAGCCATTACCTACCTACAGATACACAGCCCTTACCTCAACTCTCTACATTTGTGAGTGTTCTAGATGTTTTAGTTTGTTTTAATATTTGTATAAATAGTATTACAATAGGATTTTAGTCTTACCTGTTAAATCCTTTTCTCTTAGTCCATACAGGTTACTGGTAACTTTGGGTAGGCGCTCTGCCCCTTTAAGTAGGCAGGAACAATTCTGAGAAGTGAGTGCAGGAGTGGAGCCTACCCTCTAACCTTAGCTGCAGCTTCCTGTTAGCTTCAATAAGTTTTGGAACAAACTACAACAAGTAGTCAGCGAGGAAACAGAAGACTCCTGTGAGCATGAACCCAAAAGTGGTCTCCCATGTTCTGTCGCAGGAGAGCCAGGTAAGGTCCCTTGACAGGGTGGGAGACCAGTAACCTGTATGGACTAAGAGAAAAGGATTTAACAGGTAAGACTAAAATCCTATTTTCTCTGTCGTCCAATACAGGTTACTGGTAACTTTGGGATGTCCAAACATTAAGTTCCCCAGGGCAGGAAGAAAGGCAAGGACCAGGCGCAGGCCCCCAAAGTCACCAGAGCACCAATGAACCTACAGATTATGAATAGCTCAACACTAACCGCAAAGTGTCAATGGATACTGAACAGGGGTAAAAACAGACCCCAGCACACTGAACTAGAGCCAACAGGGCTCAAAAGTGAAAGAGTACTGAGAAACTAAAGAGATCTTACACAGGCAAGGCTGCCTCCAGGATCTTCCTCCCAAAACTGGCATTACTGGATGCCAGCACATCCACACAATAGTGTTTAGAAAAAAGCGTGCACAGACCACCAAGTGGCCGCCTTGCTCAACGGATCAGCTGAGACCTGGTTCTTGTAGGCCCAAGAAGCCCCAATAGAACTCGCAGAATGAGCCGTGACCCTGAAGGGAACAGGCTTCTTCCAAAGTTCGTAAGCTTTACGAATCGTGGACTTCTGAGGTGCGAAGCACCGCCTTGTCCTTGAGAAAGACCAAAAAGGGTGGTCTACAAGATAGGGCATGCAGCTCCACGACTCGGCAAACAGAAACAATCACCAGGAGAAAGCCCATCTTCCATGTCAGCATACGTAGAGGAATGGAAGCCAAAGACTCTAAACGAGAACGCTGAAGTACTCCCAAGACCAGGTTAAGATGCCACTGAGGAGCAGGAAAACTTAAACACTGGACGGGTATGAGCAATCCCCTGGAAGAAAACCTTGACATCAGGAATGATAGCAAGATGCCTCTGAAAGAAGACAGAGAGCGCAGAAGTCTGAACCTTAGAGAGCTCAGATGGAGACCCTTATCCACACAATCCTGGAGGAAGGAAAGAACTGCAGGAAGGTCAAAATCCTGAGACAGGTCTTTGTCAGCCCATTAACACAGAAATGTAGACCAAACTCGATGGTAGGCCTTAGAGGAAACAGGCTTACAGGCACTAAGCATAATAGCCACCACACCAGAAGAAAATCCTTTCTTCTTCAAAACTGAGGATTCAGTCTCCATGCCGTCAAAGCCAGACAATGAACGTCTTCCTTCCAGAGGTAACCCTGTAGAAGAAGGACTGAAAGGGGATTAAGTTGAAGAGGTTCCGCCACTGAGAGGTCCAGAAGCTCCGGAAACCAAGCCTGTCGGGGCCAGTACGGAGCAATCAGAATGGCTGGGCAGCGCTGGTTGAGCCACCACAATAGGCTCTGCTCCACTTGAAGTGGGAGAGATAGGGATCTCTCCAGGAGATCTGGACAGCCCCTGCATGCCAGGATTAGAAACCTTTGAAGTTCCCTGGTGTGAGCCATGCAAACGGGACTGCTTCTATGGTGGAAATGAACTTTCCCACCAAGGATGACAACTTCTTGGCTGGAACTGGATCCATAGACAGGATAGCTATGGACATGTGGATCTCAGCACTCAAAGGGTTGCTCACCTTTTTTTGCAGAAATTCTGTCTTCAGACTACCATATATCAAGAAGAAGCCCAGTGGGCAACTCCTGAGGAAAGCCAAGATTTCCCCCCCAGGGCTTTGGTCCACAAAAATCACCTGGTAAACTGAGCTATCCACATTTGGGTCATGGGAATTGTCAGTGATGGAAATCCGCCTAATGTTGGTATCCCATATCTAACAGAAAAATAATAAAATTCTAAAACTAAACAGAACTGTTCTCTTGCCTTGTTGCTTGCAACGAAGAACAAAACTTACTGAAGCTGAAACAGGAAGCTACAGCTAAGGTAAGAGGGTAGGCTCCACCCCTGCACTCACTTCTCAGAATTGTTCCTGCCTACTTAAAGGGGTGGAGCGCCTACCCAAAGTTACCAGTAACCTGTATTGGACGACAGAGAATATTTTTTTCTATTTTTGAGGTAATCCGCTCTACTGAGATATTAGATAAGTACTACATATTTGTAACATTGGTAATTCATGGGTAGGGCATATATTTATATTCTAATTCTTACTCACTGTTTTTGGGTGATATTGTTGCACCCATTTTATTTTATTCTCATATTTTATTATTTATTCTATCATAATTCTTCACCGTTTCATTTGAATACTTAGCTCTATTGTTTTATATACTTTGTGCCCCATAACTAATCTATTATTGTATTATTTATTACATATCCCCCAGAGTCTTGTGACCAAAACATTTTTCAAGTGAAAACATGGCTACATAATAATGGCAGGTAAATGCACCATTCGTGATGTAAGAGCATTTTCCCTTAACCCCTTAAGGACCATTGACGTGGCAGGACCGTCACTGGTCCGGCACTTAGGGAGCGATCTCTTTCAGTCCCCTGTTCACGTGGGACGTCACGTCAAAGTTTCCTATCTGGTCCTTAAGGGGTTAACCGCTGGTCCTTAAGGGGTTAACTACATGGATTTGAGACATCTCCAACAAATAGCAAGGTGGGTTTAATGGGTTAATGCCATTTTCTTGGGGAAAGATTAATCTCTACTGGTATGTATAAAATAATGTAAATACGGTCACTCTCCATTTATCAAAGCAGAGACCTGATTACTTTCACCCTACAGTACCCTCTCTGTGTGTCAGAAATCCAGTCCCAAGTAAAGACTACAGATATGTTTGATTACACAGACCTAATTTAGCCCACTCCCCACAAGCAGGACCTGACCAGTCGGAAATGTAGCGGGTCCGGACCGGGCCTTACCTTAAGAAGTGGTTTCCCTTCCTTATCTCTGTCCTCCGAGTCCAACTTGATATCCAGTTTTTCTATTAGTTTGGCTGTTTCTTCCTTCTTAAAGTTCATAATGGCATCAAATATCTACAAGGCAAACAAACCATTACGTGTATTTTACATTTATTTCCTGCTAAGCAAATAATGGACATTACCGCAGCCGCTCCCTCTTTAATCAAAAGTTATTAGATTTCAAACAGCAAAATAATATACATTATGTATTGTTTTTTAATTTTATTTTGTCCCCCTGAAAATACACAATACATTCTCCCTAACACATTATCCAACACATACATAAACACGTAACAACTCCAAATAATAAACCCACTTATTACTAACCCTTTACGTTGTCATTATATAAAAAAATTGTAATATTACAGCTATAACAAAAATAAACTAAACAATCCCAGTCCCATGGTTTGAGAGATATACAATGCTAAATTTCCCCCTCCCTCCGCTTCCCCAGGAGATTTGTGTCGGCTGACTTGAGGCGGCTCTTCAGCAGAGCTGAAATAGCACACTGTAAAAAGAAATACTTAATTGGAACGGTCTACAAAGCGTGCTTGGTTTGCAGTCACACTTTGTAGACCATTTATCATATCAGATGCACTACTGTACAGAGTAATAATAGGTTATTCCGCAGAATAAGGAGGTTGTGCTCTGAGATTAATCATATATGGATAAGAGAAAAAAAAAGGAAGAAAAGGAGAGAATCTCCCAACAGTACCAGCCTCTCTCCTATAATATAGCGTAGCGGGGTCAGTCTAGTACGAGGTAATTGGGGGAAAGGAAATAAAACAGTTAAAAATTAACCAGCGGGTCTATTACAAAATGATTTTTGCAGACATAACCGCTGGGGTTTAGGAAATGATGAGCTCCAATTTTTGAGTGATCAACATCTGCGGCCACCCTCTCTTCCTACTCTCAATATAGATTTATATAGGTAGGCAGTGTAAGTGTATCTAGTTTAGTTATATAGAATAAGTGATACTGTAACGGAGCATAGCTACATTGTAGGATCTTTTAGGAGAAAGCTATTAGAGACATAGGTTTCTTTCTCACCGTGATTTAGTAATGCAATAGGTGTCTGTAGATGAGCGAAGCACTAACGCCATCCTAGCTGTGAACTCCATTGTGGTAGTACGACACACACACCTATCAGATGTTAGTACTATCTATGTAATCTGCTTTTTTTGATTTAGTGTATGTATGATTCTTCAATGAACTTAAGAGATTAAGTGTTATATATATTGGAGGTTTGAGAGAGCATGTCATCATAATAATTCGCTAAATTGTGTGTAACGTCGCGACATGCGCAGTACACACTGCTGCGCGTGCTGCAGTCATGCTCAGTAGAGACTGCCTGTGCCGCGGCTGATACAGAGCTGGGTGCTCCGAAGGAGCGTTTAGCTCTTTATCAGCCGTGGAGCGGGTAGTCTCTACTGCACGTGACTGCCCCGCGACCGGCTGGCTGTGACACTGTGGCCCGTGTAACGGGCTGTTCAACTAGTTAAGAATATAAATTACATCAAGACAGAGTCTTGCTGAATAATTCAAGGAAAGAAAACACTGGGACAGCTATTGATTTTAATTTGCTGTTTTTACGGGTATCAATAAAGGTTAATTTTTAACGGTTTTATTTTCTTTCCCCCCAATTACCTCGTACTAGACTGACCCCGCTACGCTATATGATAGGAGAGAGGCTGGTACTGTTGGGAGATTCTCTCCTTTTCTTCCTTTTTTACACTTTGTAGACCATTTCATGAAGTATTTCTTTTTACATTGAGCTATTTCGGCTCTGCTGAAGAGCCGCCTGCTTGTCCCGAGACCAGGATCTTACAGCTGACGGCAGTAAAAAGGGGAGGGAGGGGAGGATTTTAGCATTGTATATCTCTCAAACCATAAAGGTTTGAGGGATGGGACTGGGATTGTTTAGTTTATTTTTGTAAGAGCTGCAATATTAATGTTTTTTATATAACGACATTACTAACCCTTTAACCCCTAAAGGACACTGCATTTTCCCTGGTGCCTTTGATCAAGAGATAACCTGTCCAATCAGTCCTGGGGGTCATGTCCATAAAGGTGGATATAGCAGAGCGAATGGACCTCAAACACTGTTCAATGCTCAAAGTAATGATAAGAGTTCAAGGAGCAGAGGGGTGTGTAACTCATTGTGATTCACTGTGCACCCCATTGGTGCTTAACCCTTCGAGTGCCAGAGGGGTACGCAACGCACTGCAAAAGCAATTGCATACTCCTCTGGTACTCAAAGGGTTAGGTAGTTCCAGGGCTGAATGTAGTTGTACAGGTAACACAGTAAAATAGGTTGAAAAAAAGAAATAAGTCCATCAAGTTTAACCTTTGCCTCTTAACCCAGAGACATGAGAATTATATAGCTTTCCGCTGCCAAATAAGCTAGTCTTTATCTGAACTTCCTGGTTTGCCTACTAATACACAATATTAACCTGTATGTTCCCTCCTGAAATAAATGTATGTAATATTCTCTTAAATGTATCCATTGTATCTGTTTTTACCACTTCCTTGGGCAAGGAATTCCACAATTTAACAGACCTTACTGTAAAAATCCCCTTGCTCTGCTGAAGTCTAAATTTCCTTTCGTTCAAGTGATAAATAGGGCAAAATTCCTGGAACCATTAGGATTTTCTAGCCATAGTAAGGTGAGTGTGTGGGGGTTATTATTGTTACTCCTCCTTTAACAATGCCAAACATGTAGCTCCCTTAGGCACCACATCTCTTAACTAGCAGCTCACAAGCTCCTTGTAGTGGTGAAAACCTTTTAGAGTGACATGAAATCCCTGTGGAGCCTCAATGAACAAACCCTTTATAATACCTTGGAAGTAAGATCATTCTCCAGACCATTATTCCACAGTGCGTTAGAGACCTTATCAGCATCCAATGGGTTAGCACTGTATCAATACAAAATACAGTGCGGGCCATTAAATCTGTACTGTGACGGAAGATTTGTTGTTTTGTCTCTGTACTCCAGCACATTGGATCTGAAATTAAACAATAGCTAAGAGGTTAAAGTGCAGACTGCCAGATTAATTTTGAGAGTATTTCCATCCACAAAACATGAACCGTGTAGGAATTGTGGTTGCTCTACTGTTTTTTGGCCAGGTGTGGGTGTTGTTGTATTGTTAGCCAGGGCCGGTGCAAGGATTTTTGTATACCCAGGCAAAGGTGCATTTTGATGCCCCCCCCCCCGACCCGGACACAATCCACCTGCCCCCCGATCTTGCCACAGTCCCCTGTCCCCGCCCACAAATTCACCTCCACAATGCTCCCTTCATCTCCACATTACCCCTTCATCTCCACATTGCCCCTTCCATAATGCCCCTTCATGTCCTCAATGCCACTTTATCCCCTACCTTGAGTCCCTGATGGTCTAGCCATAAGAGAGCTCTGTGCCTCCTTCGGCACAGAGCTGAAGCTCCCAGAGCTGTTCTTAGTAATTCAGAGCGCTGGGAGATGATGTCATCTCCCAGCGCTTTGTATTACTACAGAGCCTGGGTTGCTCTGCGTTGTGAGCGTCCCATAGACGCCGCGAGGGAGCGTTTGGTAGTGTAAATCAGTGCTCCCTCAGAGCAGATATATTAAAAAAAAAAAAAAAAAAAAAAAAAAAAAAAGAACAACCAAATTCCCAGCTTCTCCCTTTTCGGCGCCCCTCCGTTGCAGCACCCTAAGGCAGCTGCCTGTCCTGCCTTAATGGGAGCGCCGGCCCTGTTAGCTCATGCACAAAAGGTCCTGTGGTGATTCTAGGTGTAGCATTTGCTTTTGTGTTTTTTCCTTTTGTTTTTCAACATGAGGAGAAAAGAAGGGTCAAAGCCAGTAAAGTGGGCTGTCATGAGGCTGAAAAAATAGGAATAAATCTATATGAAACACAGGCTGTGTTACACAGCAAAAACAATAGATGTGCATCATCAAGTGAGTGGTACATGTTAAGAACCAAGAATACACAGAGGAGTTCAGTCCAAATTGTAGGCACAGACATGTCAAAGAGTACCATAAAGACAAAACTACACCAGCACGACAACAGAGGATTAACCACAAGATGCAAACCGCTGGTAGGCCACAAGAACAGAAAGGCCTAGTTACAGTTTGCTAAGAAACTACATAAAGAAAACATACAGTTCTAAAGAAAAAATGCAGAGAAAAAGGAACCGCGCATGATCCAAAGCATACAGCAGCATGGTGGGGGTAGTGTTATGGCTTGGACATGTATGGCTGCTGCTGCAACTGGCTCCTTGTCTTTACAGATGATGATGATGATGATATGTTTCTGTACACTCCAGAATGAATAGTCTGCTCGAATCCAACCAAATGCCTCAAAACTTATTGGAAGGCACTTTAACGTGCAGCAGGACAATAATCCTAAAAAATACTGTTAAAGCAACCAGGGTGTTTTGTAGTACAAAAAAGTGCAAAGATTTTGAATGGCCAAGTAAATCGCCAGCCCTGAATCCAACTGAGCAGGCATTTCACTCTCTGAAGGCAAGAAGGCAAAAAAAAAAAAAGCCAGGAACTAAAGGCGGCTACAGTACAGGCCCCGAAAAGCATCATCAGGGAAGATAACCAGCATTTGGTCATGCCTGGGGGGTCACAGAGTTCATATGGAGTCGCTTAGTTCAAAGGATTTGCAACAAAAAACAAAATATGACAACTTTAAGATTGTTATGTGTCCAATTACTTTCGGTCCCTTACAGTGGAAGGCCTATATAAAGAGGGCTGTAATTCTTACCCTGTTAATAGTTTATAGACGTAAATACCCTTGAATTAAATCAGACCGTCTGCACTTTATCCTCCTAGTCATTGGTTAATTTCAGATGCAGCGTGCACCATGTATTTAAATACTGGTTGGCACAGATAACATACTAGACCAAACCTATCCAGTAACTAGTTACCTGTATCTCATTTGTTTCTTAGAAGGGTATTGGGTTATAATGTTTCATGCTTTAATTAACCCCTTAACGACCCTTGACAGGCATAGCACATCATGAGTTGTTTTGCGTTAACGTCCCATGACGTGCCAGGACCGTCATGGAATTCCGGGCTCCTGGAACAGGATACAAGAAAAAAAAAAAAAAAAAGTCCATTGTTCACGGTCCTTAAGGGGTTAAACAATGAATAAAAAGGTTAACTACAAAAAATACCTTCTTTTAACTCTTTACAGGCCAGGCAGGTAAGCAGTGCATTGCTTTCAAGTGCACTGCACACCCCCTGGTCCTTAAATTATTGGATTTTATGAATTTTCCAGAACTGGGTGATATTAACGTGATTTTCATCTTTCTTCTGCCTTTTAGAGAATCTGACCAGGAACAAACTCCCACAATCTTCCAGCATGTGAGTATACAGAGACGGATGTGCTAAACAGACCTTTTTACACAATAATGTATATATGTGCACAGTACAATGGTATATACAATAATGTATATATGTGCACAGTACAATGGTATATACAATAATGTATACACGTGCACAGTACAATGGTATATATACAATAATGTATACACGTGCACAGTACAATGGTATATACAATAATGTATATATGTGCACAGTACAATGGTATATACAATAATGTATACATGTGCACAGTACAATGGTATATACAATAATGTATACACATGCACAGTACAATGGTATATACAATAATGTATACACATGCACAGTACAATGCGTTTGAGCATGCTTCGTAGAATCACCGATATGGAAACCAGCAGACAGAAGAATATATTAAAAAGTATGTTATTCATTTCTATTATACAACTGATTTAAAGCGGAACTTTCATCATATTAATATAGCGCCCCAAAAAATAATTACATTAGCGATATGCACAGTTGTAGTTTTATTTTTAAGAATAATTGCTGTATTAAAGAAAAATAAAACCATCTATGCAGACAGGTATCAGCTGGGATCTTGCAGTAGGCGCTCTCTGTGGCTGTGCTGTCGGTCCCTTCCGGTGCCTTACGGCACAAAGGCATTCAACTCACCAATCGTGGAGTTGAAGGGGACGGACAGTGCAGATGGAGAGATGCCGACTCTGCAAGATGTCTGCACTGTTCCCTGCTGCCTGTCTGCAAAAAAGGTCCTGTTTTTCTTTAATACAAAAATATTCTTGAAATTAAAACTATGACTGTGCATATCGCTAATGTAATTATGATTTGGGGTGCTGCCACTTATTTTGGGTGCTGCTTTAATAAAAGTAATCTGCCCATTAGTGCACAAACACACACACAACTTTTTTTTGCTTTGCAATGGCTGCACATCCCTCAGCTCCATAAAGGTTTAAGTGGTGATTTTATATAGAATTTGAATCTTCATATTGTCATTTCTTTTGATCAAGCTGAGCTCTCAGCAATCTATTACCTTAAAGATGGGGTCGAGGATAAGTTGGCTGAATGTACGTGGTAGTTTCTTTCCATCTGCACTAGTGGCAGATTTGCTAAATTTGCCTGCGGCTGGATCAAAATACCTGAAACAACACAGAAACCATCATCAATTGCTCCACGGATTTAAAGGGCAACTAATCTGAAGAGTAACAAATATATAAAAAGCAGCTGTTTATTTCTTGATATGTTATAGGGCTTTCACTCCTTAACGACCCTTGATGTGCCAGGACAGTTAAGCTTGGTCCGGCACTTAACCCCTTAAAGACCCATGATGGTCATAGTATGTCATGGGTCGATCTGACTTAACGACCCATGACGTACTATGACCGTCATGGAATTCCGGGCTCCCACTGCGGCTGCACACCGTTCGAGGAGGCCGAAAGTGGAAATCAAAAAAAAAAAAAAAAAATGCTCCATGGTCCTTAACTGACCGTGCCACACCGATCGGCTGGTAGTTAATGGGTTAAGGACCAGTAACTGTCCTGGTACATTGTGGAATTCCGGGGACAATGCTTGGTGAACCCAGAATACATTAGAGTTATAAAAATGCCCCACGGTCCTTAAAATCACTCTTAAATGTCCTATTGTGGTCACCAAGGGGTGCTGTTCTTGTTACTTGTTTGGAAAGCTGTAGTCTATAATTCTATAAAATGCGTTATAAAAAAACCCTGCATTTTGGACACCAGTTGATGCCATTACTATCAGTTTGATTAAAACAAACATTAGTAAGTGTGAGATGTAATACATTTTGAATGAAACATCTCCTGTGGTTTTTGCTTTATGCAACTTTGTTTCATTTTTAATTAAAAAATATTTTAATTCTCCTTTAAAAAATTGAGTATTTTATGCACTATTATTAGTTGTTATTATTATGCTACTTAGGTGGATGTAACAGCAATTAAAGTGGCACAATGTAGCACAAAATATACCCCAGCTAACAGCAAGTCTGCAATCTTAGAAGCAGCATTAAAGGGATAGTAATACTTAATTTTAAGTGTATTGCATAAAAAAAAAAAAAAAAAAAACTATGAAAAACGATGTAAGGCTTATCTCTCACACTTTTATGGTATGAGAGATATACCTCACTAAAGTTACCTCTTCTTGGCTGTTTGAACGAAGTCAGTGCTGTAGCTGACAGCTGCAGAATCCGGTCATTTGACCCAATGGAGGCTCTTCAGCAGAACCGAAACCGCTCGATCTAAACATTAATACTTCATTGGAATGGTCTACAAAGTGCGCTTGCAAACCAGGCACAGTTTCTAGACCGTTCCAATGAAGTATTAATGTTCTGCTGAAGAGCCTCCATTGGGTCAAATGACCGGATTCTGCAGCTGTCAGCTACAGCGCTGACTTCAAACAGCCAAGAAGAGGTAACTTTAGTGAGGTATATCTCTCATACCATAAAGGCGTGAGAGATAAGCCTTACATTGTTTTTGATAGTTTTTTTATGCCTACAATATGAAATACACTTAAAATTAAGTATTACTATCCCTTTAAAGAAGCACAAATGGTCCATAAAGGAAATCTACATAAAGAAGGACCTTTCTTATACAGTGAGACAAATAGTCCCACTACTAAGAGAGACTTCATTCAAAAAGAAATTACAGGTCCTACTTGTGCATGCTTCATTAACCCTTTGAGTGTCAGACAGATATGCAATGCATTGCGTACCCCTCTGGCACTCAAAAAGGTAAAATAGGATTTTAGTCTTACTTGTTAAATCTTTTTCTCTTAGTCCACACAGGTTACTGGTAACTTTGGGGTAGGTGATCAGGCCCTTTAAGTAGGCAGTAGAAGTGACTGCTGGGTGGAGCCTACCTCCTCTCCTTAGCTTGCAGCTAGCCAATCCCCAACCAGTAAGATTTGAAGACTAACTATTGAATAGGTAGTAAGAAGGTAAAGGAAGACTCCTGTGAGCATGAACCCAAAAGGACCCCCATGTTCTGCCACAGGAGAGCCAAGCATAGTCCCTTGACAGGGTGGGAGACCAGTAACCTGTATGGACTAAGAGAAAAGGATTTAACAGGTAAGACTAAAATCCTCTTTTCTTTGTCGTCCAATATAGGTTACTGGTAACTTTGGGATGTCCAACCATTAAGTTCCCCAGGGCGGGAAGAAAGGCAAGGACCAGGCGCAGGCCCCCTAAATTTACCAGAGCACCAATGAACCAACAGATCATGAAGAGCTCAACAATAACCCCTAAGTGTCAACAGACACTGAACAGGGGTAAAACAGACCCCAGGAACTGTTACACAGCACACTGAACTGGAGCCAAAAGGGCTCAAGAGTGAAAGAGTACTGAGAGACTAAAGAGATCCTAGACAGGCAAGGCTGCCTCCAGGATCTTCCTCCCAAAACTGGCATCAGCCGATGCTAGGACATCCACACGATAGTGTTTGGAAAAGGTATGCACAGATGACCAAGTGGCCGCCTTGCACAACTGATCTGCAGAGGCCTGATTCTTGTAGGCCCAAGATGCCCCAACAGACCTCATAGAAAGAGCCGTGACCCAAAAGGGAACAGGCTTCTTCCTAAGTTCATAAGCCTTACGAATCGTGGACTTGATCCAAGAAGTAATGGTCAGCTTGGAAGCAGGCTTCCCTGCCCTGGGACCCTCAGGAATGACAAAAAGAGTGTCAGACTGCCTCAGAGTCTCAGTGCGATGCACATAGAACTAGAGACAATGCACAACATCCAACAGGTGACGATCCTTCTCCTTATCAGAAGTAGGGTTAGGGCAGAAGGAGGGAACCACAATCTCCTGATTAATGTGGAACTCAGACACCACCTTCGGGAGAAACTCTTGCGAAGTGCGAAAGACAGCCTTGTCCTTGTGAAACACCAAAAAGGGTGGCCTACAGGACAGGGCATGCAGCCTCATTGCTTTGCAATGCATTCCGTACCACTCTGGCACTCAAAGGGTTAAAGGTGCAGAACAGAAAGTTAACAAGGTGAATACAAAAATGTAAAACCACTTAAAAGCCCACTAGAACAAGTCAGTAGACCCAATAAACACTGGTCCCAGTAGGTAAAGTGTCCAAAACACCCCAAAAGATGCTAACCAGCATCAAAAGGGTTAAGTTACCATACAAACTTCATCCAGACACCTCACAGACATACAGATAAACTCAATGAGTGCATGAGTATGTAATAGGAACTCAAAATGAGACCCCTGTGCGGAGGGGAAGCATAGGACATGTGGACCACAGCACTCAAAGGGTGCTCACCTTTTTCAGCAGGTCTTCTGTCTTCAGATTACCATGTATAAAGAAGAAACCTCAGTGGGCAACTCCTGGGGAAAGAAATTACAGCCAAGATTTTCCCCCCAGGGATTAGGTCCACAAAAGCACCTGGTAAACTGAGCTATCCACATTTGGGTGATGGGAATTGTCAGTGATGGTAATCCGCCTAATGGTGGTATCCCATATCTAATCATTCGCTACAAAGTTTGTAACGACGCAGTCATGTGCAGTAGAGACTGCCTGTGAAGAGGCTGATACAGAGCTGGATGCTCCTTCTGAGCACCTCACTCTGTATCAGCCACGGCGTGGGCAGTCTCTACTGAGCATGACTGCACCATGACCAGCTGGCACTGTATCAGTCACAGAGTGGGCAGTCTCTACTGTGCAGCATGACTGCACCACGACCCGCTGGCAGTGGCACTGTGGCCCGTGTAACGGGCTCTTCAACTAGTAGAAAAATAATAAAGAAGCTAAAACTATAGCAGGACTGTTCTCTTGCCTTGGCTAGCTGCAAGTTAAGGAGAGGAGGTAGGCTCTACCCAGCAGTCACTTCTCAGAATTGTTCCTGCCTACTTAAAGGGGCTGATCGCCTATCCCGAAGTTACCAGTAACCCGTATTGGACGACAGAGAAAAAATGTTAGCAAAACCACCAACTGATGACCAGGCAGCAGAATAACATTGTTCTTATATCAGAATAAGGTTTATCCACGGAAAACAACTAGAATTCTATAGATTTCTGCATTAAGCCAAATAGTGACAGAGGGTTGTCCACTGCATTGGCCACCATTATGGTGCTCAAGGGGTTAAGCCATATTAGTTAAGAAATCGGTGAGCTTACTGACCAAGGGCTGGATTCCACTGCAGGTGCTAATGTTATCACTGCTTTTATCGCCAGTTTTCCCCATAGACTTCAATAGAAAAATCCTATATAATAATTCGCTAGGATGTTTGTCAGAAGCCGTCATGCACTGTAAAGACTGCCCGAACGCACAGACTGTTGGGAGGTGTAGGAATGCTGGGAGCACAGAATGCTGGGAGGTGTAGGAATGCTGGGAGCACAGAATGCTGGGAGGTGTAGGAATGCTGGGAGTTCTGTGCTGGGAGGTGTAGGAATGCTGGGAGTACAGAATGCTGGGAGGTGTAGGAATGCTGGGAGTACAGACTGCTGGGAGGTGTAGGAATGCTGGGAGTTCTGTGCTGGGAGCATTCTGTGCTTTCGGGCAGTCTCTACAGTGCATGACTGTATCTGCAGCAGGACGCAGAGCAGGACCGGCCGCTTAACCCTTTGAGTTACAGGGGGTATGCGTACCCTTCTGGCACTCAAAGGGTTAACATTTTGGCCCATGTACACGGGCTTTTACACTAGTGTTTGATAAAAATAGGTGTTAACATTTAGCACCTGCAATAGAATCCATCCCCAAATGCCCCCATTCTTACATTACAGTAAGCTGTAGCTACACTAGAAACCTACTCACTTGTCTCCCCATAGTTTCTTCATCATATCTTCAACTTTTTTTGCACGTTCGGCTGGTGTGAGCTGGGATTTTTCACCTTTGGATGCAAATTTGGCAACGTACATCTCCGCAAACTGCTTCAGGGTAAAAGCCCAACCGTGAAGGCCAGAACCAAAGCCAACAGTCCCAATAACTGGGTCAATCTGCAGGAAAGATTAAAGAATAAACACAGTTTAAAACTAACAGTCACCACCCTTCTATATTTATATATCTTAATAACCTATAATTATAAAGGAAAATAGAGAACCAGCTAATTTCAGATTGAGTCAGTTTCTCTTTAATCCCTTCTAACATCCAATGAGTTGAATAACCCTATGGTTCTCAAGGGTTTAAAGCGGAAACACCACTGCCCTAAAAAGGTGATTTTGAAAGAGCTTTCAATTAACCTGCATTTCTATGGGTCATTTTTAAGTTTCAAAACAATAGTATTTTTTAGTTTATTCAATTGAGGTAACACTGGCTGGCAGTGATTGATTTTTGGGATGGAGAGCAATGTGGAATGTAAGTATCTGGCTGGCAGGAAGAGACAGGTGGGAGGGAAAGCAGTGTGGAATGTAAGTATCTGGCTGGCAGGAAGAGACAGGTGGGATGGAGAGCAATGTGGAATGTAAGTATCTGGCTGACAGGAAGAGACAGGTGGGAGGGAAAGCAGTGTGGAATGTTAGTATCTGGCTGGAAGAGACAGGTGGGAGGAAAAGCAGTGTGGAATGTTAGTATCTGGCTGGTAGGAAGAGACAGGTGGGAGGGAAAGCAGTGTGGAATGTTAGTATCTGGCTGACAGGAAGAAACAGGTGGGAGGGAAAGCAGTGTGGAATGTTAGTATCTGGCTGGTAGGAAGAGACAGGTGGGAGGGAAAGCAGTGTGGAATGTTAGTATCTGGCTGGCAGGAAGAGACAGGTGGGAGGGAAAGCAGTGTGGAATGTTAGTATCTGGCTGGTAGGAAGAGACAGGTGGGAGGGAAAGCAGTGTGGAATGTTAGTATCTGGCTGACAGGAAGAAACAGGTGGGAGGGAAAGCAGTGTGGAATGTTAGTATCTGGCTGGTAGGAAGAGACAGGTGGGAGGAAAAGCAGTGTGGAATGTTAGTATCTGGCTGGTAGGAAGAGACAGGTGGGAGGGAAAGCAGTGTGGAATGTTAGTATCTGGCTGGTAGGAAGAGACAGGTGGGAGGGAAAGCAGTGTGGAATGTCAGTATCTGGCTGGCAGGAAGAGACAGGTGGGAGGGAAAGCAGTGTGGAATGTCAGTATCTGGCTGGCAGGAAGAGACAGGTGGGAGGGAAAGCAGTGTGGAATGTTAGTATCTGGCTGGCAGGAAGAGACAGGTGGGAGGGAAAGCAGTGTGGAATGTTAGTATCTGGCTGGCAGGAAGAGACAGGTGGGAGGGAAAGCAGTGTGGAATGTCAGTATCTGGCTGACCGGAAGAAACAGGTGGGAGGGAAAGCAGTGTGGAATGTTAGTATCTGGCTGGTAGGAAGAGACAGGTAGGAGGGAAAGCAGTGTGGAATGTTAGTATGTGGAATGTTAGTATCTGGCTGGCAGGAAGAGACAGGTGGGAGGGAAAGCAGTGTGGAATGTTAGTATCTGGCTGGCAGGAAGAGACAGGTGGGAAGGAAAGCAGTGTGGAATGTTAGTATCTGGCTGGCAGGAAGAGACAGGTGGGAGGGAAAGCAGTGTGGAATGTCAGTATCTGGCTGACAGGAAGAGACAGTTGGGAGGGAAAGCAGTGTGGAATGTTAGTATCTGGCTGGTAGGAAGAGACAGGTGGGAGGGAAAGCAGTGTGGAATGTTAGTATCTGGCTGGCAGGACGAGACAGTTGGGAGGGAAAGCAGTGTGGAATGTTAGTATCTGGCTGACAGGAAGAGACAGGTGGGAGGGAAAGCAGTGTGGAATGTTAGTATCTGGCTGACAGGAAGAGACAGGTGGGAGGGAAAGCAGTGTGGAATGTTAGTATCTGGCTGGTAGGAAGAGACAGGTGGGAGGGAAAGCAGTGTGGAATGTTAGTATCTGGCTGGCAGGACGAGACAGTTGGGAGGGAAAGCAGTGTGGAATGTTAGTATCTGGCTGACAGGAAGAGACAGGTGGGAGGGAAAGCAGTGTGGAATGTTAGTATCTGGCTGACAGGAAGAGACAGGTGGGAGGGAAAGCAGTGTGGAATGTCAGTATCTGGCTGACAGGAAGAGACAGGTGGGAGGGAAAGCAGTGTGGAATGTAAGTATCTGGCTGGTAGGAAGAGACAGGTGGGAGGGAAAGCAGTGTGGAATGTTAGTATCTGGCTGGCAGGAAGAGACAGGTGGGAGGGAAAGAAGTGTGGAATGTTAGTATCTGGCTGACAGGAAGAGACAGGTGGGAGGGAAAGCAGTGTGGAATGTCAGTATCTGGCTGGTAGGAAGAGACAGGTGGGAGGGAAAGCAGTGTGGAATGTTAGTATCTGGCTGGCAGGAAGAGACAGGTGGGAGGGAAAGCAGTGTGGAATGTTAGTATCTGGCTGGCAGGAAGAGACAGGTGGGAAGGAAAGCAGTGAGGAATGTTAGTATCTGGCTGGCAGGAAGAGACAGGTGGGAGGGAAAGCAGTGTGGAATGTTAGTATCTGGCTGGCAGGAAGAGACAGGTGGGAGGGAAAGCAGTGTGGAATGTTAGTATCTGGCTGGCAGGAAGAGACAGGTGGGAGGGAAAGCAGTGAGGAATGTCAGTATCTGGCTGGCAGGAAGAGACAGTTGGGAAGGAAAGCAGTGAGGAATGTTAGTATCTGGCTGGCAGGAAGAGACAGGTGGGAGGAAAAGCAGTGTGGAATGTTAGTATCTGGCTGGCAGGAAGAGACAGGTGGGAGGGAAAGCAGTGTGGAATGTTAGTATCTGGCTGGTAGGAAGAGACAGGTGGGAGGGAAAGCAGTGTGGAATGTAAGTATCTGGCTGGCAGGAAGAGACAGGTGGGAGGGAAAGCAGTGTGGAATGTTAGTATCTGGCTGACAGGAAGAGACAGGTGGGAGGGAAAGCAGTGTGGAATGTCAGTATCTGGCTGGTAGGAAGAGACAGGTGGGAGGGAAAGCAGTGTGGAATGTTAGTATCTGGCTGGTAGGAAGAGACAGGTGGGAGGGAAAGCAGTGTGGAATGTTAGTATCTGGCTGGCAGGAAGAGACAGGTGGGAGGGAAAGCAGTGTGGAATGTTAGTATCTGGCTGACAGGAAGAGACAGGTGGGAGGGAAAGCAGTGTGGAATGTTAGTATCTGACTGGCAGGAAGAGACAGGTGGGAGGGAAAGCAGTGTGGAATGTTAGTATCTGGCTGGCAGGAAGAGACAGGTGGGGGGTAGAACAGTATTGTATGGTAACATCTGGCTGGCAGGAAAAGACAGGTGGGAAGGAAAGCAGTGTGGAATGTTAGTATCTGGCTGGTAGGAAGAGACAGGTGGGAGGGAAAGCAGTGTGGAATGTTAGTATCTGACTGGCAGGAAGAGACAGGTGGGAGGGAAAGCAGTGTGGAATGTCAGTATCTGGCTGGCAGGAAGAGACAGGTGGGAGGGAAAGCAGTGTGGAATGTTAGTATTTGGCTGGCAGGAAAAGACAGGTGGGGGGTAGAACAGTATTGCATGTTAACATCTGGCAGGCAGGAAGAGACAGGTGGGGGGTAGAGCAGTGTGGATTGTTACTACCTGGCTTAAGCAGAGGACCGATAAGGTAGTATTTTCTGAAATACTACCTGTGCCACGTGCTACATCAGAAAGGCAATGGGAGATTAGAGAGTTAAATGGGTTCTTAGAGCACTGGGCAGTCTTTGCCCTTGGGTGCAATCTTTATAGTTGAGATGGATTGCACCTTAGCGGAAGTGGGGCCATGGTACTAGGCGTTAGACTAGTTAGAGGGTTGGAGGACACTTTATACTAGAAAAGTGGGGGGCAGGGTGATGCAACATACGTTGGGGAATGTAGTATAACTGAGGAAAAGAAGGGGCATGGGGAAAATGGGCTAGCTCATCTAATAGGGAGGTGCCAATGTTACAGCCTGATAAAAGGCAAATACATTTTACAAAGAATGTAATTTTCCAAATGGCAAAAAGATAAAATGTATGTATGTAAATGCTCATAATCTGGCTGATAAGATGAAGGAAGTAGAAATTATTGCAATGTATGATCAGTATGATCCAGTTGGAGTGTCTGAAACCTGGTTAGATGATACATATGCCTTAGCAGTCAATCTAGAGGGTTATTCACTTTTAGGAGGGATAGGGTTAATAAAAGGGGAGGAGGAGTATGCCTACATATAAAGCATACCTTAAAACTAAGTATAAGCGAAGATATTAATGAAGGGACCAGTGAGACTGTAGAGGCCCTTTGGGTTGTAATACACACTGAGGGCACACATAATAAAATATGTTAGTGGGGATTTTCTACAAGCCACCTAATATTGGGGAGTTTGAGGAAGCCTAATTGTTACTGTAAATGGAAAAGTCTTCTAGGTCAGCAAAGGTAATCATAATGGGAGATTTCAACTACCCTGATATTGACTGGAGCAAAATGACTTCCGGCACAACAAAATAGGATTTTAGTCTTACCTGTTAAATCCTTTTCACTTAGTCCATACAGGTCACTGGTACTTCTGGGAGGCGATTCGCCCCTTTAATAGGCAGGAACAATTATGCAAATGATTGCAGGGGGCGGAGCCTCCCCTCCTACTTAAGCCACCTTCAGGCCAGAGCCACTAGATTGATTTGAAACCCTAAAACTGACCCCAGGTAAGCAAGAAGAAAGACTCCTGTGAGCATGCCCCAAAGGTCCCCCACTGAATGCCACAGGAGAGCCAGGTCTGGTCCCTTGACAGGGTGGGAGACCAGTGACCTGTATGGACTAAGTGAAAAGGATTTAACAGGTAAGACTAAAATCCTATTTTCACTGTCGTCCAATACAGGTCACTGGTACTTCTGGGATGTACAAACATTGAGCTGATCCAGAGGTGGGAAGAAGGCAAGGACCAGAACAAGGCCCAAGTCATGAAAACTGCTATGAACCAGTTAATTACATAGCCCAACTGTAAGTGTCAACGGACACCAATCAAGGGAACAATCCCTGAACTAACACAGCACACGGAACTAGAGCCAACTGGGCTCAACAGTAAGGAAGCACTAAGGATCACAGAGTGGAAGACCTACACAGGCAAAACTGCCTCCAGGACTTTCCTTCCAAAAGTGGCATCAGCCGAGGCCAGCACATCAACACGGTAGTGCTTTGAAAAAGTGTGCACAGAGGACCAAGTAGCCGCTCTGCACAGTTGATCAGCGGAAGCCTGATTCTTGTAGGCCCAAGAGGCCCCAATAGATCTGGTGGAATGGGCAGTCACCCGGAAGGGAACATGCTTATTCCGCAACTTGTAGGCTTCACGGATAGTAGCCTTAATCCAAGAGGCAATGGTAACTTTGGAGGCCGGTCTCCCTGCCCTAGGCCCCTCAGGAATGACGAATAGAGCGTCAGACTTCCTGATAGACTCGGTGCGATGAACATAAAACTTGAGGCAACGCACCACATCCAACAAATGGAGATCTCGTTCCTTGTCAGATGAAGGATTAGGGCAGAAAGAGGGAACCACAATCTCCTGATTGATGTGAAACTCGGACACAACCTTGGGTAAGAATTCCTTGGTAGTGCGAAGCACAGCCTTATCCTTGTGGAACACCAGGTAAGGAGGTTTACAAGACAGAGCTTGTAACTCTGCTACCCAGCGAACTGAAACAATAGCCAAAAGGAAGGCCATCTTCCAAGTCAAGAGACGTAATGGAATGGAAGCCAAGGATTCAAACGGGGGTCGCTGGAGAACTCCCAGCACCAAATTGAGGTCCCACTGGGGAGTAGGACTCTTGAAGGCAGGTCGAACATGAGTCACACCTTGGAAGAAAACTTTCACATCAGGAAGGATAGCAATCCTTTCCTGGAAAAACACAGACAAGGCAGAAGTCTGAACTTTGAGGGAACTCAGACTGAGCCCCTTATCAACACCGTCCTGCAAGAAGGCCAGGACAGTGGGAAGATGAAAATCAAGGGATAATTTCTTATCAGAGCACCATGCCACGAAAGTTGACCATATGCGATGATAGATCTTGGAAGACACAGGCTTACGAGCACTGAGCATAGTCGACACCACAGAAGGAGAAAATCCTTTCTTTGCTAGAATCGAGGATTCAACCGCCATGCCATCAAATGGAGAGAGTGAACATCCTCCTTCCACAGATATCTCTGAAGAAGTAGGTCCGGACGGGCAGGAAGTGGGAACGGATCCGCCACTGACATGGCCATCAACTCCGGATACCAGGACTGGCGAGGCCAGTTTGGAGCGATCAGGATAACAGGACAACGCTCCCGCTTCAGTTTCTGGATGACTCTGATCAATAGAGGAAGAGGAGGAAAGATGTAAGCCAGAGAAAAATCCCAAGGGATCGACAAGGCATCCACTGCTAGAGCAAGGGAGTCCCTCCGCCGGGAGCAAAACACCGGAACCTTCCTGTTGTGTCTGGAGGCCATCAGGTCCACCTCCGGCATTCCCCACCTCTGGGTGAGCAAATGAAACACCTCTGGATGAAGAGCCCATTCTCCGCTGTCGACGGTATGACGACTGAGGAAGTCTGCCATGACGTTGTCCACGCCTGGAATATGGACTGCAGAGATGACAGGCACGTGATCTTCTGCCCAAGACAAAATATCCTTGACCTCCAACCAGGTGGTGCCGCTTCTTGTGCCGCCTTGCCTGTTGATGTAAGCCACCGCAGTGGCGTTGTCGGATTCCACTCTGATCGGAAGACCAGTCAGTTGAGATTCCCAGTGTCTCAGGGCAAGCCGGATGGCACGCAGTTCCAGAACATTGATGGAGAGAAGAGATTCCTCCAGACCCCATTTCCCCTGAGCACTGAAGCGACCCAACACAGCACCCCAGCCCCGAAGGCTGGCATCCGTTGTGATCGTGGTCCAAGAAGGAACTTGACAGGATCTCCCTTTCAGGAGATGGGAGAGGTCCAACCACCAGTGCAGACTCGATTCCACATGAGGAGGTAGAGGGACTGACAGATGCTGATGATCTGGATGATTCTTGCACGTCTGGATCACAAATCTCTGAAGTTCCCTGGAGAGGGCCATGGCAAAAGGAACCGCTTCGATCGTGGAAATGAACTTCCCCACCAGGGACGACAATTTCGTTACCGGCACTAAGTCCAGTTCCAGAATCCCCGCCACTCTGATAGCTATCTGATAAGCCACATCCTCCGGCAGGAACACAATGCATTGGCGAGTGTCGAACAGGAGACCCAGGAACAGAAGCCTCTGAGATGGGACCAAGTCCGACTTGTCCAGATTCAGGATCCAGCCATGGCGGGTCAGAGTGTGGATACACTTCTGCAATTGCTGGTGAAGAAGCTCCGCCGAGGAAGCTTTGATGAGGAGATCGTCCATGTAGGGAGTCACCCTGACCCCGTCCTGATGAAGCACCGCTATCAGGGAGCCCAACACTCTCTGGAAGACCTGAGGAGCTGAAGTCAGCCCAAAGGGAAGAGCTGAAAACTGAAAGTGTCCCCTGTGGCAGGCAATCCTGAGGTACCGCCTGCTCTCTGGATGAATAGGGATGTGAAGATAAGCATCCTGAAGGTCCAGGGAGGCAAGGAACTCCCCTGGAGACATTGCTGCAATCACAGAGCGCAGGGACTCCTGGCGGAAGTGGGAAGTCACCACATAGGCATTGAGATCTTTGAGATCCAAAATAGGACGAGCCCCTCCGTCCTTTTTGGCCACCACAAACAGGTTGGAATAAAATCCTGAACCTGTGTCCTCCTGAGGAACCACTTCCAGAACCTCTTTGTCCAAGAGATCCTGAATAGCGTCGTCGAACAGACGTCTTTTTGTGGGTTCCTGAGAAGGACGAGTAAAAAGGAACCGAAAAGGAGGAAGGGAGGAGAAAGGGATCCTGTATCCCTCTGACACCACCTGAAGAACCCATGGGTCCGCTACTGACTCCTCCCAAGTCCGGCGAAAGATGCGGAGACGTCCACCTACAGCTGGATGCGGACCCGGGTTCGGCGAGTCATGCCGAAGCAGTCTTGGAGGTCTTGGCCTTGGGCTTCCAGGACTGTTTGGGCTTGGAGGAGGAGCGCGTAGCGGGAGGACCCGTCTGGGCCGAGGAGCGTGTCTCAGTCTGAAAGGAACGAAAGGACCGATTGCGTTTGGCTGGAAACTTTTTCTTAAAGACTGAGGGTAGAAGAGTACTTTTACCACCAGTAGCCTCACTGATCATTTCTTTGAGCTCAGACCCAAATAGCAAATTCCCCTGAAAGGGCAAGGAAAGCAAGGCTTTCTTAGAGGCTGTATCAGCAGACCAAATTTTCAGCCAAAGGGCACGTCTAGCCACCACAGAAGCAGTGGAGGCCCTCGCCATCATGCGCACAGCATCAAAAGCAGCGTCAGCAACATAGTTCTGAGCTTCAGTGATATTAGCAAGAAGCTGCAACTGTTCAGATACTGGTGCATTCTGGCGAACTGCTTCAGTCAGTCGTTCAGTCCAGGCCGCAATGGCTCTATTAACCCATGCCACTGCAAAGGTTGGACGCATGGCAGTGCCAATGGAGGCAAAAATAGACTTAAGAGAAAGCTCTAGCTTTTTATCCATCCAATCCTGCAGGGCAGAGGTATCAGAGACAGCCAAAGCGGTAGACTTGGATAGTCTGGAAACAGGAGCATCCACCTTGGGGGGATGAACCCATTTTGCCAGCTCAGTCTCAGGAAAAGGGTACAGTTTAGCAAACTTTTTAGAGACAGAGGAGGATCTATCAGGATTCTTCCATGCCTCAGAGACTAGACAGGCAAGAGTAGGGTTAGTTGGAAAACAAACAACAGGCTTAGATGGTTTCTTTTGAAAAACATCAGTAGGATCATAAGTGGATTCCTGAGTCAGAGGAAGGTTGAGCGTATTCAGTACAGCTCTAATCAGACCCTCAGCCGAAACTTCAGGGTCACATTCATAAGGGTCCCCAATGGACCTGTTAGACTCAATAACAGTGCGTTCCTCAGCATCAGAATCCTGCAAGAGTTCTTCCTCAGAAGAATCAGACACAACAGGAGCACCCTGTGGCTTAGGCAGGGAGGTCCTGATTGTAGCGGGGGTCTGCCAGACCTAGAGAGCCCCCTGTACCTGAGAGGGAAAGAGTTGAAGAGTGGATCTGAGATCCCTAGTGGCAGCTTTAAACTCCCTCACCCAAGATGGCTCAATAGCATGGCTGGGAAGCCCAGGGTTGCTATCTTGACCAGTGCAGTTAGGGCATAGATCCCCCACATTATCACTAGATAGCCCAGTGTGACAAGAGGAGCAAAACGCCATGGGGGGAGCGGACCCCCCATCCTCCTTAGACTTGGGTCTAGCCCCTAGCTCCAGTGAAGAAGACATGCTCACAGCGTCAATATACCCCACTTTAAACTCTATCACCCAGTAAGAGTGTGGAAGATTAAAGTTTCACCCCAGAAATGCCTAATATTGGACTTATCTGGCCAGCGAAGGGTTAATCTGTTGAGGTGAGAGAAGGCTCGGTCCCTGCGTAGTGTACTCGCTGAGGAAGAGCTCCACAAAATGGCGGCCGTCAGGATAGCCAATCAGAAACGAGCGCGAACCGGGCGTCCATGGGAAATGTAGTTTTCCCCATACAAGTACCCCAAACAGTGCCCGAAGCCCCCCTGAACACCCCACACTAATAAAACACACACCGGATGATAGAGCAGGAGCTTAGCATTAAAATGAGCCCTCTCTGGAGTTGCTGTGACAAGCGGTTCCAGAGATATGTCCCAGACTGTGAAATCTCATAGAGAGTAAAGGAGCCATAGCGTCTAAGCGGGAAAAGCCGCGCTTAAAGGCGCGGAACACCATTTTTAATAAAGTTTAGTAAAAAATTAAAAAGTGCCCAAACATACATAAAACACATAAAGAAATACTGTTCAAGGCTCCAAACCCAGAGAATACCACAGAAACTGCATTACATACATTTAGACTGTAAGCTCCTTGGGGCAGGGACCTCTCTCCCATTGTTTCTATGAATGTCGCACTTATTTCATCCCCTCTTATTTATTGTAACATATGTCTATTGTAAGGCGCCGCGTACACTGTGTGGCGCAATATAAATAAAGATACATACATACATACATTAAATGCAAATAAAAACACCCTATGAGTGCTGGAGTGCAAAGCAAACTCCCAAATACAAGCCCAGTAAAGGGACACTGTGGGGACAAGTGGACCTTCAGCACTCAATGGGTGGCTCACCTTTCCTGCAAGGACTTCTGTCTTCAGGTGACCATGATGAAGTGGGAATAGACCAGAGGAAAATTCCCCAGTAGGGAAGCTGCTAAACTCAAGCTGTTCCCTCTTCAGGGCATAAGGTCCACAGAAATCCCTGGAAGCTGCACCAGCCACTTTAAAGAGGGCAATTCACAGCCATGGTCACCCTCCTAATGGTGGTATTCCATATTTGAATCAAAAAATAACAAAATACTAAGTTGAATGCATAGATGTTCTCTACCTGGTGTGCACAGCACCCAGGAACAAATCAATCTGGTGGCTCTGGCCTGAAGGTGGCTTAAGTAGGAGGGGAGGCTCCGCCCCCTGCAATCATTTGCATAATTGTTCCTGCCTATTAAAGGGGCGAATCGCCTCCCAGAAGTACCAGTGACCTGTATTGGACGACAGTGAAAGGGAATTTTTTTATTAAGTTAGAAAAGAGGCCTTGCAGGACCTAGTGCTCACTAACAATTCTGACATGATAAACACTATACAGGTAAAGGGACATTTAGGCAGTAGAGACCACAATATGGTATCCTTTGAAATATGTTATGAGAAACCCAATATCAAGGGTTTAACCAAGCATTCAGTTTTAAAGGGGAACTACCACTCCGCAAAAACTGTATGTTAATTAAGTCTTCATCTGGCGACTAGCTGCTTAGTAGCGCTAATCGCCTGAAATATTACCTGGTTTCAAAGATTTTCTACTTATTCGGTGGCTGACAGTAGCAGGAAGCACGGACATCTTGCCATAGTGACGTCCGTGCGCCTGCGCTGTCAGTCCCTTTTGGAGCTGGCCGGACGTCACTATGGCAAGATGTCCGTGCTTCCTGCTACTGTCAGCCTCCGAATAAGCAGAAAATCTTTGAAACCAGGTAATATTTCTGGCGACTAGCGCTACTAAGCAGCTACTTGCCAGATGAAGACTTCATTAACATACAGTTTTTGCGCGGTGGTAGTTCCCCTTTAAAGAGGCTAATTTTACAAAGCTAAAAATCAGTATTAAACGGACATTCAGCGGGATGTAATTGTCAAAGATAAAAATGCACAAGAGTCATGGAATTTGTTTAAAATGCTCTTAGACAAATAAATGTGTCAATATATATCATTGGGGAATAAGCATAAGAGGAGCAAATTAAGACTAACGTGGCTTAATAATGAGGTTTGCAGAGAAAGGAGAAATAAGAAGGTGTCTAAAGTGTTTAAGTCAGACAGGGCAGATGCATCATTTAAAAATTCTAAAAAAAGTAATAAAATCTGCAAACAAGCAATTTGGATAGCTAAAATTGAAAATGAGATAAGTATTGGAAACGGGAACAAGAAAAGTCCTATAAAAAATAAATCTACAAGTATATTAATAACAAAAAGATTAAGGTTGATATTGGTCCTCTTAAGACTGAGACAGATGAATTGATTAGTGAGGAGAAGGCTATGGCTGACAAACTAAATACATTCTTTGCTTCTGTATAAACAAAGGAAGAAACAATGACAGGTTATGGGTAAATAGACAAAACCAAATATTTTCCTCCATCATGTACAGGGCTTACTGAGGACAAAGTCCAAGAGAGACTAGAAAAGGTTATGGTGAATAAAGCACCTGAACCTGATGGTATACACCCAAGAGTACTTAAGGAACTTAGTTCAGTAATAGCAAGACCATTATACTTACTATTTATTGATTCACTTTCATCAGGCATAGTGCCCCGTGATTGGAGGAAAGGGGATGTAGTACCATTGATCAAAAAAGGGGGTAAGATCCAAACCAGGAAATTATAGACCTGTGAACTTTACTTCCATAATGGGTACAATATTAGAAGGTTTACTAACTGACAGTATTCAGAACTATGTGAAGACAGACAATATTATTATTAGATCATTTACTTGCATTTTACAGAAGTGTAAGTAGTAATTTGGACAGGGGAATTACTGTTGATGTAGTATACTTGGATTTTGCAAAAGCCTTTGCTACAGTGCCTCACAACAGGTTATTGCATAAATTAAAAGGCTTCGGTTTGGGAGGCAATATCTGTACATGAATTGAGAACTGGTTAAATGATAGATGGCAGAGCTCGTTTGTAAATGGAACGTTTTCATGTTGGTCTAAAGTAGTAAGCGGGGTGCCACAGGGTTCAGTCCTGGGCCCAATTCTTTTTAGTTTGTTTATTAATGATCTAGAAATGGGAATTGAAAGTAAAATAGTAATTTAGGTAGAAAAAAGACTTGCGTCCATCTAGTTCAACCATTTTCCTAGTCCTGTTTACCATCGTTGATCCAAAAGAAGGCAAAAAAAACCCTCAATTTAGCAATTTCAAATTCTACCCTGAATGAGGGGAAAAAAATCCTTCTTGATTCCAAATGGCAATCAGATTTCTCCTTGGTCAACAAGCCCTAACTAAATATTGATCCCAATACTAACGTACATAGCCCATTATGTTATGCTCTTTTAAATAAGTATCCAGGCCCTTTTTAAAGGGATAGTAATGTTTCATAATAAAATCAGCTCTAATTAATCATCATAGTATTTGGACTTTGGAGAGTGTTATTTCAACTCTGTCAGAGTTGTAGTTCAAGAGTAATTCAATGACAAAGTATCCCCCTCTCGCCCCTTTTACTGATGTAACACTGTTCAGCCAGATCAGAAGGGAGGTGCCCAGGTAGACTGCAGAGAGGGACAATCTTCAATTAAGATAAGGGAAAAACCTGAAAAACTTGTCAAGGGGGTCAGGGCTTTCATTGTTCTCATAGGAAGAAGATTGTCCCCTTCTGTTATCTGTCTGGTCTATGGACTGGATTCCACATCTGAGAAGAGATGGCCTACACTAGGTAAAAGGGGCGGGAGGGGGAAATTTTGCTTGTGAATATGTCTCAAACCATAAAGGTTTGAGAGGTAAGACATGTATCATTCTTCATGTTTTTTAATGCCTACAAAATAAAATAAAGATAAAACAAAGTATTACTATCCCTTTAAAGGCATCTAATGTATTCGATAGCACCACCTCCTCAGGCAGTGAATTCCATACCTTTATTGTCCTTACTGTAAAGTAACCCTTCCTCTGTTAAATCTCCTTTCCTCAAGTTTTAAGTGGGTGGCTTCTTGTCCTCTGTACTGTTCTGTTAATGAACAGGTCTTTGGAGAGCCCTTTGTATGGGCCCCGAACATATTTATATAATGTTATCATACCCCCTCTAAGACACCATTTTTCTAGTGTGTACAAGTTTAACTTTTGTAGCCTCTCTTCATAACTAAAACTTTCCATTCCCCTTACTAGTTTTGTAGCCCTCATCTGCACTCTCTCTAGTTCCATAAGTAGCATCTTAATCTTTGCTGGTGACACTAAGCTGTGTAAGGAAATGCATACAGAGCTGGATGTTTTTTCTCTGCAGAAGGATTTAGATAAAACGGACAGAAAAGTGGCAGATGACATTTAATGTAGAGAAATGGAAGGTTATGCATTTGGACTGTAGAAACAAACATGCTACATATACAGTAAATGGGAAACAACTTGTGGAATCCTCATTAGAGAAATATGAGTACTGACAGATGATAAACTACACAGCAGTGTGCAGTCACTCAGTTGCTGCAAGAGCAAATAGGGTATTATCCAGCATAAAAAGAGGTGTAGAAGCAAGGGATGTTATTCCTAAATCTACCTCTATATAAATCCTTGCTTAGGCCTCATCTAGAATATGGAGTAGTTTTTGGCACCAGTTCTTAAAGAAGCCGTTGTTGAACTGGAAAAAGTTCAGAAACAAAACTGATAAAGGGCTTGGAGGGTCTCAGTTATAAAGAGAAACTGGCCAAACTGGTTTGTTTTTACATTAGAGTAGAGACATCTAAGGGGTGATATGATTACCATTTACAAATATATTCAAGGTCAATACAAAGAACTATCCAATTAATTATTTACTCAGAGTTGAGCTAAGAATGAGAGGTCATCCATTAAGACTAGAGAAAAGGCAGTTCAGACTGAAGGATTTTTTTTTTTTACAGCAAGGGCAGTAAAGCTATGGAATTCTTTGCCGCCGGATGATGTGCTTGCAGATACTCTAATTGCCTTCAAGAAAATAATGGTTACATATCTAGCACAGAACGATTTTGAGAATTATAACATATGGCTTCAGTGCAGATAGGATGTTGATCCAGGGAAATATCTGACTGCCATTTGGAGTCAGGAAGGAATTTTTTTACTCACTTGGTGCTTAATTGGAAATGGCTTATTTTGCCTTCCTCCGGATGAAAAGGAATAATTTGGCATGTGCTGGACTTGATGGACGCATGTATTTTTTTCAGCCTCATCAACTATGTTACTATTTTACCTCTTAAAAAAAAACAGTTTGAGCTTTAATTATTTTTGAATGAAGAATCTCCAGACTTCGCATACCCTTGTTTTAATAAACCCAAAAAACCTCTACAACATACTTTTCATACTTTCAATTTTTTTGCACCTTTGAAAGTGGATCTGTAATTTTTTTCCCCCAATTAGTAAATGACTTACCATGATATTGCCCATAGGGCCAGATTCTCCTTCCCCATAGGTGGAAATGATAACGTTCACATTCTCCACAATGCGCTGGAAGGTCAGATATAACTCCTCGGGTTCCAACTGCAGCTCCAGAAGGGCTCTGTCCATCTTATTCATCATAAGGACTGGTTTAATTCTCTCGGCAATTGCCTGACGTAAAACAGTCTCTGTCTGGACGCACACACCTTACAATAAAAGAAGATTTGGGGTGAGAAGTGGTGTCAAAAGGATGTTGCTACTTTTCACATCAGAAATAACTGCACGCACGTAAATAGGTCACTGCAAGCTGGCAACTGCAACAAATAGTCTATGGGGTACGTCGGTGTGGCTATGGAAACAGTTTGTCAGATGCATAAGTTGTCATATTCTGCAGTCTTCTTTATTTTTAAAGGGATAGTAATGTCAGAAAGAGAGTACTTGCACTTATTCGTATCTCTCAAACCGTTATGGTTTGAGAGATATAGGGAAATAAAGTTCTCTGCTCCCTCCCCTTTCTGCTTGACGAGCTGTAAAGCTGTCAGAAGCAGATTTTGGTCTCTTGACCAGATCAAATATAATGATACCTAAAGATAAATACTTAATTGGAACGGTCTACAAAGTGTGCCTGGTTTGCAAGCACACTTTGTAGACCGTTACAATGAAGTATTTATTTCTAAATAGCATGATTTCAGCTCTGCTGAAGAGCCTCTGTCTGGTCAAATGACCGGAATCTGTACGTGTCAGCTAGATGGCAGACTTGAGTAAAACAGCCAGGAAAAGGTAACTTTAGCAAGTTTTATCTCTCAAACCTTTAAGAAAGACTTACATCAATGTTAACCTTTTTTTAATATCTACAATATTAAACCAACTTAAAATTAACCATTACTATCCCTTTAACTATTCTGCAAGTACATAATAAAAGTAAATGTTTGTCACATATACTTAAGTGCAGTCTTCTACAGGTTAACACTTTAGAGTTGCATACTCCTCTGGCACTCAAAGGGTTAAAGGGATAGTAATACTTCGTTTTATCTTTATTTTATTTTGTAGGTATTAAAAAAAACAAAGAAAGATATAAGTCTTATCTCTCATAATGGTTTGAGAGATATTTATCTCTCAAACCTTTATGGTTTGAGAGATATTCACGAGCAAAATTTCCCCTCACTGACCAAAACGGTCAAGTCTGCCATCTAGCTGTCAGAGTTGGAATCTGGTCCGCAGATCAACCACTGGCTCTTCAGCAGAGCCGAGATCGCAAGATATAAAAATAATGATTTCATTGGAAGGGTCTAAAAAGTGTGCATGCAAACCAGGCACACTTTGTAGACTATTTGAATGAAGTAGTTCTTTTTATATCTTGTGATCTCGGCTCTGCTGTAGAGCCACGGCCGGTCCGCAGACTGGATTCCAAATCTGACAGCTAGATGGCAGACTTGACCCTGGTAGATGGCAGACTTGGTCTGTGAGGGAAACTTTGCTTGTGAATATCACTCAAACCATAAAGGTTTGAGAGAGAAGACTTCATAAAATAAAGATAAAACAAAGTATTACTATCCCTTTAATGACTGCTAGTCCAACCTGTGGGAGTAGCAGTATTACAAGCACACAGGTCTGGCTAAGGTTCTTGTCCCACCTCCTAGAAACATGACGCTGCCAGTGGCAGCCTCATTTGAGTGTGACGTCACATTAGCCAGTAGATGCCTCTATGGAGCTCACAACACCAGCTTTGGGGAAGAGAAATTCACAGGATCTGTACAAGTGCGACGGAAAGATGTGGGGCAAGGAGTAGTTAACTAAACACTGAGCTTTAAAAAGGATAGTAACACTTAGTAGACATAAAAAAAAAATGTATATATTTATTCGAGTTTATAGTTCTAAGTATAACAAGGGTACTCCTACTGCAAAGAGGTGTTCTATTCAAAGTTAAGGCAGCACAAACTTGAATTTGTTTACATTCAGTATCTCAATGGACTAAATTTTTACAGTGGAGCTGTTACACCATCCTATGGACAGCTCTGGTCAGCTGACCATAAACATCCATTGAAAGGTGTAGCAACAGCGCCACAGTAACATTTCAGGCCATTGAGATACTGCTACTAAACAATTCAAGTTTGAGCTGTATTAACTTTTGAATAAAACTGCTCTGAGCAGTGGGAGTCCCCTTCTTTTACTTGGGATAATAAACACTACAATACATTTTTTTTACATATTAAGTGTTACTATCCCATTAATATCACTCAACATGGCTTTACAACAACAACAACAACATCAACACGCTTGCAAGCTACTTTCTATGGCAGGGGAAAGACCAGCTCAGTGGCAGAGGGTGCTAGGAATCACTGAGTTCTATCAGGCTGCCTTTGGTCTTTGGCAACAAAAGGCACAGGAGCGAGGCTTTGGACGCTTGTTGAGAATGCCTTCATCCTGCAGCTCAACTGCACACACACTATATATATCTATATATCACACACATTATATATACTTTTATTTAAAGGGATAGTAATGTGTTTCATAATAATAAAAAGCAGCTCTAATTATTCATCATAGTATTTGGACTCTGGAGAGTGTTATTTCAATTCTGTCAGAGTTGTAGTTCAAGAGTAATTTAATGACAAAGTATCCCCCTCCTGCCCCTTTTACTGATGTAACACTGCTCAGCCAGATCAGAAGGGAGGTGCCCAGGTAGACTGCAGAGAGGGACAATCTCCAATTAAGGTAATGGAAAAACCTGAAAAACTTGTCAAGGGAGGCAGGGCTTTCATTGTTCTCATAGGAAGAAGATTGTCCCCTGCTGTTATCTGTCTGGTCTATGGACTGGATTCCATATCTGAGAAGAGATGGCTTACACTAGGTAAAAGGGGCGGGAGGGGAAACTTTGCTTGTGAATATCTCTCAAAGCATAAAGGTTTGAGAGATAAGACTTATATTGTTCTTCATGTTTTTTATGCCTACAAAATATAAAAGATAAAACAAAGTATTACTATCCCTTTAATTTATTTTGGGGAGGTCTCATGACTCGCCATTTTAGGGTGACACTGTGGCAGTAGCCTTGTTTTATTCTGCTGGAAAAGTCCTACAAAATATACATTTCCATCTAACACAACATTTTCTTTTTAAGAGTTTTATTTTGTATGTTTGTCATAAGGTCAGGGTATTGTATGTGCCAGAAGATAATGACCCTGGCAAGGGGTGGACTTACAGGGTAGTGGATTGTGGTCATGGGTAAGAAGATGTCTTCTCTAGGTTCACAAGAGACTTAAATCAAGCCCCTTGGCTGTTATTAGACTATAATTCACCTCATCTTCAGTCAGCCATTGGCTGATGATGATGGGTATTATAGTCCATCTTCATCAAACCAGGAAACTCACCTGATACGCAGTCAACAACTACCAGAGCACCATCTGTCACACGAAGAGCAGCCGTCACCTCAGAAGAGAAATCTACGTGTCCGGGTGAGTCAATCAAGTTAATGAGGAAACCCGAGCCATCCTTGCATTGCTTGATGAAAGAGAGATCATTCTCTGAGAGCTCATAGTACAAGGAGATAGCCCTGCACAAAAAGAACAATGCATCTTTATAAATTCTTGGTAAGGCCTAATTAAGGATACAGGATTCTGTTTTGAGCATCAGTGCTTATATAAGACATTAATGAAACAGAAAAAAATACCAAGATGTGCAACACAATTAATAAAGGGATTAACCCCTTAAGGACCACCGGTCCTGGAACATTTCCGTCCCGTAAGGACCGCTTTGATCCATGCTGATATGCCGGTACACGTGACCTGTTGAGTGTATCAGCGCGCCGCTTTGAGGCCTAAGAGAGATCGCTCCAGTCTTGGAACACTCAATTTCAGACCTCATTTTTCCTGGTGGAGAGCTGTAAGTAAAAAGTACATGACATACTATGACCGTCATCGGTCCTTAAGTATTTAAGGTCCATGCCGGTCATAGTACGTCATGTAGTCCTTAAGGGGTTAAAAGTTGTTAGATACAACAAGAAACTATTTAAATTAGGTTTACATTAGAGAAGAGATGCCTAAGGGGGGAATGATTACTGTTAACATAACTGTAAAAGGCCAATGTAATAGGAACGCTTTTCTAAAATAGTGGAGCACAAACACAGGGTATCTTTAATACTAGGGGGAAAAGTGTTTGACTAAAACAAAGGCAGGGATTTATTTTACAGTACAGGCAGTAAAGATGTGTAATTCTTTGCCTCGAGTCAGGAAGCCGTGTTGGCAGACGCTGTCAAAACTTTCAGATACCTTTCTACGGCTGTAACAGTTGGTTTCAGTGCAGATAGTATGTTGATACAGGAAGATATAATGAGGTTTTGTTTTTTTAATCCACTAATAGCATAACTGAAAATGGTTTCAGTGTGTTTTTTTAATTTATGTTATATACTAGCAATATTGTCACGGCTTTGCAAATGCAGGTAATAAAATAAATAAAGCCCCCCCCAAAAAAAAAAAGTCCCATGCAGTTGTATGCATGAGTAAATAAACATAGAATGTGATAACTGTCTGGCACTAATATGGTTAAAAAATTAAGTGGATTTACATGTAGGACTAATTTCCCCTGACATCCAGGTAAATCCAGAAAGGAGACAATGTTATTAATGACTGGATTGTTGAATCTGTATGTGTTGTTTACCTGTGTATATTGTGTGTGTTGTGCATGTGTGTGTTGCGGGCATGTTGTGCATGTGTATATTGTCTCTGTTGTGCATCTTGTGGTGGGTGTGTGTGTGTATTGAAGGCCCCTGCGACTCCTTTCAGAGATTATCACAGGAGTGACAGGGGCTGGAAAGGGTATGTTTGTTTTTTGGAAGAGGAGATAGTGGGGGAGGGCCAACTCTCTGCAGAGAAAATCACTTCCCCCTGTATATCCTGGACAGGTAGTATAGAGGAGATTTGAATATCTCCTCCTTACTGCCACCCCTGGGTGTGTGTGTGCCACGCACGCAGGTTCCTGCATTCCTTGTTGCAATTCTTTACTCCACAGGGTCACTCGGGGATCTCTGTCCGATGTAACAGAGAGGGGCAGAATGGGGAATCATTTGAATTTGAAGACGAATATGAAGGTAATAAGATTTTAAAATATGCTATGTATTATAACAAATTACAATGATGATATAGAGTTGTCTTTGGACATTACTATCTCTTAAGAGTCATATGTATTATGAAAGTGGAGCAATTTTGGTGCAAACAAAATCCCCGCCCACCGATTTAAATGGCTCATTAACTCAAGGGGTAAGAGCGTTAGGCCCTGTAGCTTTTGCCAGACCAACTCCATTGGCTGGCAGGGATGAGGTGAATTGCAATCTAACAGCAGATGGAGGGCGTCATGACGCCCTATCACGTTTTAGCACTTTGAATGCAAGAGTTCTCCAAAACATTGCTTCCCAATGCCTCATTACCATTTAAGGGGTTTAAAGCCCCATTTATAATGAATAGGTATTTATATTTGTCCCTCATACAACTATTTTCACCATTTCTCTTTGTTCATGATAAACATTACTGCCTAAGGCTCAATACAGTTTTGTTTTTTGTTTTTTTAATTTAAATCAGAGAGCAGGCTAAAAACAGCACGAGCCGAAGCACTAGAGGCTGAAATCTATCCTGTTTAAGAGGTGGTGTGAGACATTCGATCACACTGCAGGGAGGGAAGAGAGCTGACACCCCATACTGACGCATCAAGTCCTTAGAGCCTGGTGAAGAACTGAAGGAGAATTTAACTCTCTACTGTACTCCTTAAAGGGATAGTAAGGTCTTCTTTCAACAAACTGTAATATTGTTGATATTACAAAAATCAACTAACTGATACAAGTCCCGTCTCTCAAACCTTTATAGTTTGAGAGACATACAATGCTAAACTTCCCTCCTCCCTCCCTTTTCACAGACATCAGCTGTAAAGCTGACAGAAGGAAATCCTGGTCCCAGGACCGGCCGGCGGCTCTTCAGCAGAGGCACACTTTGTAGACTGTTCCAGTGAAGTATTTCTTTTTAGATAGCAGTATTTCGGCTCTGCTGAAGAGACGCCATCAAGTTGCACAACTCAAATCTCCTTCTGTCAGCTTTACAGCTGACATCAGTGAAAGGGGACGAAGAGGGGAACTTTATCATTGTATATCTCTTAAACCATAAAGGTTTGAGAGACGGGACTTGGATCAGTTCATTTATTTTTGCAATATATCTACAATATTACGTTTTGTTGAAACAAGACATTACTAACCCTTTAACTATTTGAGAGCCAGATAGGTATCCAAATGCATTGGCTACCCCTCTGGCACTCAAAGGCTTAAAGAGATAGTAAGAAGAAAAAAGAAAACTCATTGCGCTTGCACACCATAAATATACACAGATAATAGAAATAAAATTAGGGTTTTGTAGCATAACAGTATGTTTAAGCTTGCTTACGGTCAATGTGTGCCTTCACCTGTCCGGATCACCTGACCAGACTTTAAATACCGGGCTCAGTGTGCACCTGATGCTCGCTCTTCATGCTTCCTGAGTATTACAGCGTTCATCTGTTTGTCTATGATCCTGACCTGGCTAGCTTCTGGCTATTCTTCTGTCTTCCGACTGAGTACCCTGTTTGGCTGTTGAATTCCTAGCTTTGACTCTGGCTTCCGATCCTCCCGCTGCCTGCTGATTTTGCACTGCACCCTTCTCTGGCTGCTCCTGGATCTAACCTCGGCCTCCTCTCTAGACTCCTCTTCCGTTTGCTGTATTGGTACCTCTGCTTCTTCTGGACTGGCACCTGGCTTTAGACCCCAGTATCCAATTCTCTGACTCTTCTAGCCCGTTGCTGCAGGTTCCTGAAGCCTTCAGATCTGCTCACTTACCGGCACGCCATCTAGAGGCCAAGAGCACTATCTGGATTCCTGCTCTGCTCTCCTACCGGCATGCCATTTAGTAGCCCAATATTGAGTACCTCTTTAACTTACCTTATAGTATCTAGTAGTTTGTCCTTCCCTGACCTGTGGTTTCTCTGAGCTCATTCTGCTTTGCTTGCTTTGCCTGCATCTTGGGTCTTCCTCCCACCTACGAGGACACAGCTCCCTGTTTTACCCAATCTAAATATTATAACTAGACTTTCTTTCTATTTCATAGTTACTTATTTCTCTGTTTTGAGGTTTGTATTATGCATTTAGACTATTCATCTGAATATCAGCACTGTTCTATTTCACAGATTGCTCATTTGGTTGATGGACACGTCGGTATTATTGTGCATGGCGATGGGTTAACGAGTTTTAAAGTTATTGTGCCCTTTTTTCATTAATTTTAATTGCTAATTTCTTATTTTGTATATTTAGGATACGGTTATACTTTGATACCAGTTAGAGAGTTCTAGTTACAGCGATAAAGCATTGCATGCAGACTTGATTATCTACAGCAGAGCTTTCCAAACTTTTCATGTTGGTGACACCCTTTTTAGACATGTATCATTTCGTGACGCAGTAATTCAGTTTTGCTAGCAAACCGGAGGTTAAACTAATAATCTCTTATAAGAGATACGGACACATAAATAAATTGTAATAAGAGAATGTATGGGGACACAACATATCTCATGAATTCCTTTCATTCATACTGCGGAAGGCATTAAGCATGTCGTGTGGTTTTTAAAAGGGCGACATGAGAATGTTGCGCTACATATAAGTGCAAGATTCTCATGTCGCATTATTAAATAGAAAGCGCATAACTGATTTTAGAAGTACTGTCCATCTTTCCTGTCTCATCGGCACCACAAGGAGAAGCAACAGCCATGTGACAGGACACTCCAGCCTGGCACACAGGGACACTCCAGCCTGGCAGCCCAAAGAGAGGGCAGAGGTATAGAGGAGGTGGCATCTCAAAATATTTTAACAGCTGAAGTGCCAAAAGATTTGTAACAGCTGGAGAGCCTCCGTGTGCTGCATACATATTATGTATGAAGCACACAGAGGCAATCCAGCTGTTACAAATCTTTTGTGGCGCTCCAGCTGTATGCAGCACACAGAGGCAATCTCACACTGTGTAAATGCGACCATAAAGTAGTAGTGTTTTATCTCAGCTCCCAGTGTAACTCGTGCTTGGGTTGAATGACAATCTCTTACTGTGTAAACGGCACCTTTGCCTGTGACACACCTACACACTGCAGCAGACACACTAACGTGTCACGACACACAATCTGGAAAGCACTGATCTACAGTTTACACTTGGGGACGTTTTTAATTAGGTATTATCAATTTATAATTTACATTTATTTTATATATTTTCTATTTGTATCTTGGGAGTGTTAGTGGAGCTTCTGGTGTTGTTACACCCGCCATCTGAATATATGAGAACTCCAATAGGGATATCTGGTTGGATTAAGGGTTTTACTATCTGTGTTCCATGGTAACCATGGGTTTCATTATGTTTCATTGATTTCATTTTTAATAATATGGATTATTCATTAGGTCACACACCACACAGCTCTAACATAACACAAATCACTGTCACTTTTTTGGCAGTTAATGTTATATGTTTCAGAGCACCTTCTTACTGTTCCAGTCTGCCAATATTGTTTCATCCACCTTATTCAATTGTGGTTTGGTTCATTCTATTGCAACCAGCCATTTTACTACCACAATATTACAAATAAGAGCATCTAAATTGTTTCATTGATTACACACACATCAATATGAAAAGTTACATGTAACTCTTCATATACTCTTTTCATTCTATTTCACTCCCTTACACAACACATTACTTAAAGGGATAGTAATGTTTCACAATAAAAGCAGCTTCAATTAATCTTCATAGTATTTGGGCCACAGATAGTGTTATTTCAATTCTGTCAGAGTTGTAGTTCAAGAGTAATTCAATGACAAAGTATCCCCCTCCCGTCTCTTTTACCTAGTGTAAGCCACCTCCCCTCAGATGTGGAATCTGTTCCTGGGACCAGACAGGTCACAGCAAGAGACAATCTTGACAGGTTTTTCCTTATGCTCGCTGAACATTGTCCCTTTCTGCGATCCATCCAGACAGTCTTGGTACTCTGAGGTGAGCAGTGTTACACTAGATAAAAGGGGCGGGAGGGGGGCACTTTATCATTCAATTACTCTTGAACTACAACTCTGACAGTACTGAAATAACACTTCCCATGGCCCAAATATTATGAAGATTAATTGGAGCTGCATTTATTGTGACCCATTAATATCCCTTTAAAGGGATAGTAAAACTTATTTTTATTTTTATTTTGTAGGCATTAAAAAAAACATGAAGAACGATATAAGTCTTATCTCTCAAACCTTTATGGTTTGAGAGATATTCACAAGCAAAGTTTCCCCCTCCCGCCCCTTTTACCTAGTGTAAGCCATCTCTTCTCAGATGTGGAATGCAGGCCATAGACCAGACAGATAACAGCAGGGGACAATCTTCTTCCTATGAGAACAATGAAAGCCCTGCCTCCCTTGACAAGTTTTTCAGGTTTTTCCCTTATCTTAATTGAAGATTGTCCCTCTCTGCAGTCTACCTGGGCACCTCCCTTCTGATCTGTCTGAACAGTGTTACATCAGTAAAAGGGGCGGGAGGGGGATACTTTGTCATTGAATTACTCTTGTACTACAACTCTGACAGAATTGAAATAACACTCTCCAAGGTCCAAATACTATGATGATTAATTAGAGCTGCTTTTATTATGAAACATTACTATCCCTTTAATCCTTTGCGTGACAGTGGGGTACACAACGTGCTAACCCCTCTGGCACTCAAAGGGTTAAGCAATCCCACAGATTGAAATATAAATTTTCTACGCGATAAGCACTGGGCAAAACTTTACTGTTCCCCACCCCCCACTGCTTATGGTCCCATATTCCCATCAGTGTCTGGTCCATCCTATGCCCCCTGCTGGCGGCCAATCTGGAGTTCTCCCCTATGTGGAGTCTTTCACATTTGCTGGCTGGATATACTCTGCCTTAAAGAAACTCTGACGAGAGACTGCTCAAGCAGTATTACCATCAAAGAAACCACTTATCTAGAGAATTGGATACAATACGGAATTGACGTGGACACAATACATTGGCTGTTAGGGGATGGGACTCCAGAGATGCTTTTAGCATCATGTGAGTGCACTGGGTCTATGTGCGTCTTTTTTCTTTTGGTCTTATCTTCTAGCTGAAAGCCTCTTCAAGCGGAGGATATGGACCATAGTATGCCAAGCTGGTCTGGTACAGGTTGACAGATAGTTGGCCTTTTCAGGACTAGAAGCTGCGACCCTGAGGTTAGAAGAGACTCTGCAGCTGGTTCATTTACCAACTGAGCTCTCTTATCGGGTCATATTATTATAAGTTCTGCAGGGTTTTTCTGTTGAGTAAACAAGGGCACTCCCACCACTGAGAGATGTTTTAATCAAAAAGATATTACAGCTTAAAATTGCATGTTTTGGTTGTGATGCCCTCTATGACCTGAACATTTACATTGTTACTGTTGCTACATCTCCATGGAGATTTACGGTCTCCTGACTAGACTGCAGCAGCAACAGCACAGCAGTAAGATTTCAGTCCGAGCAGTCTGTGTTGCATTTACTTGGGAATAAAGCATCTCTCAGTATGGGAGTGCACTGATTTTACTCAACAGGATAAACCATGCAATACATATTCTTTTCAGTTTTGTCACTATCCCTTTAAATGCAAAACGCCATAACTGGGCCAGCATAGCTTTTACTGCTCACACATTAACCCTTTGATTGCCAGTGGGGTCACCTTAAAACAATGCAGGGATGTTCATATATCTTAACCCTTTGATTGCCAGAGGGATATCCAACCCCTCTGGTACTCAAAAGGGTTAAAAAAAATGACCTCAATGTTGTGTGAAAAGTTTTAGCTATTAGCATTTTTTGTGTGGGTGCTCTACTGCCCCCTGCTGGCACAAGTGACTTCCTCCATCTCCCCTGATCCACCCCGTGTGGTCCTCTTCCTCCCATCTTTACCTCAAGTGCAACTTTAAAGGGATAGTAATACTTCGTTTTAACTTTATTTTATTTTGTAGGCATTAAAAAAACATGAAGAATGATATAAGTCTTATCTCTCAAACCTTTATGGTTTAAGAGATATTCACAAGCAAAGTTTCCCCTCCCGCCCCTTTTTCCTAGTGTAAGCCATCTCTTCTTAGATGTGGATCTGGTTGTATGACCAGACAGATAACAGCAGGGGCCAATCTTCTTTGTATGAAAACAATGAAAGCCCTGCCCCCCTTGACAAGTTTTTCAGCTTTTTCCCTTATCTTAATTGAAGATTGTCTCTGCAGTCTACCTGGATATTCCCTTCTGATCTGACTGAACGGGGGGGGGGGGGATACTTTTCTTGTGAATATGTCTTAAACCATAAAGGTTTGAGAAATAAGACATAAGTCTTATATCATTCTTCATGTTTTTTTTAATGCCTACAAAATAAAATAAAGATAAAACAAAGTATTACTATCCCTTTAACCATGTGCAAAGCATAGCAATGCACTTCCAGTCTCAGGCACACTTTGTAGACCGTTCTAATGAAGAATTTCTTTGTATACAATGTTAATTTGGCTCTGCAGATGAGCCGTCCAGTCCCAAGACAAGGATCTAAGTCTGTCAGCTAGTTTGCTGACGTGGGTAAAAGGGGCAAGAGGGGGGAAATTTCAGAAGCTTATCTCTCTAAAACTAGCAAAGTTACAGCAACGGGACTTACATTGTTTAATTTATTTTTTTAAATTCAAGTATTACTATCCCTTCAAGGACACATGAACCTCTGGGACATGTGTAGCCATATTGGTCTGAGATGGATCAATATGTTACAGGACTTAAAGGGATCGTAATGTTTCATAATAAAAGCAGATCTAATTAATCATCATAGTATTTGGACTTTGCAGAGTGTTATTTCAATTCTGTCAGAGTTGTAGTTCAAGAGTAATTCAATGACAAAGTATCCCCCTCCCGCCCCTTTTACTAATGTAACACTGCTCAGCCAGATCAGAAGGGAGGTGCCCAGGTAGACTGCAGAGAGGGACAATCTTCAATTAAGATAAGAGAAAAACCTGAAAAGCTTGTCAAGGGGGGCAGGACTTTCATTGTTTTCATAGGAAGAAGATTGTCCCCTGCTGTTATCTGTCTGGTCTATGGACTGGATTCCACATCTGAGAAGAGATGGCTTACACTAGGTAAAAGGGGCGGGAGGGGAAACTTTGCTTGTGAATATCTCATAAACCATAAACCATATATCATACTTGTTTTTTTAATGCCTACAAAATAAAATAAAGTTAAAATAAAGTATTACTATCCCTTTAAGAGATCAGTAAACATGTTTTAGTAATAGTGCTATATAAAAAAATATATTATTTTTTCCTTCTATCAGGTGTACGAAGCTCTTTACAGTTTACATTTAGAGTGGATACAATAAGTGCAGTTTAAGTAGTTATACATGAACACTTTTATGATATGATCTCTGATTTACCGGTATGATGGGTGCTATTGGCTACACCAGTATCTTTATTTTTACATCCATTAGGATAGGTAATCCTTACGCCGTAAAGCTTACAATGAAATATATAACAAAGATACATACACATATTTCCAAAAAAAAGTACAAAAACTACTGGGAAATTTTTAGTTCAAAAGGCGATTAAAGTTCAGACTTCTATATTGAAACCTCACAAAGTGCATTATATAAAACTAGTTGAACAGCCCGTTACACGGGCCACAGAGTCACAGCCACCCGGTCGCGGGGCAGTCACGTGCAGTAGAGACTGCCAGAGCCATGGCTGATACAGAGTATCAGCCGCGGCGCGGGCAGTCTCTACTGCGCATGACTGCAGCACGCGTAGCAGTGTGTACTGCGCATGTAGCGGCGTTACACACGATTTAGCTAATTATTATATAGGATGTCTTTTGAACAACAGTTTATGTTGTTGCCGAAACAGAATTACAAATTGATATATATGTTTTATCATAAACCATTTACAGATCTTTAGAGGCAAAGCTAATATCATATGACAACTCATATGTAACACAATATTGGTTACCTTATCTCTGACATTATGACTGCTATATTCAATGCAGGATATCTATCCAGACAGATACGAGTCTGCTTTTGAGTCAGTTTTTATTCTAACCTGCTTGGGAAGTCAGTGGAAATGACCTTAGTGCATTTTTGTTTGCTTTCCTCTAGATCAACAAAAGATCTGACAAAGGTTGAACTCTATGGATGAATTTTCATTTTTCAACCTTATCTACTAACTTACTGCGGCTAGTAGGAAGTACTTACGTGGATTTAATAGTGATACATCGCTCTTGTTCATCCTTGCGGGTGTCTGTAAAACGCGTTTCGCCGGCTCTTGCAGAGGCAATGATACCTGCTTTGCAAACCAATGAGTCTGTCAAGGTTGATTTCCCATGATCCACGTGAGCAATCACAGACATGTTCCGAATGTTGGATTTTTTGTCCATGATCGCTCGGATCTGGTCTACGGTGAAGTTCACCTGTGCGTAGAGAGGAAGTCATCTGTTAGAGACATTGCAGATTATTGTTATTTAGGACAAACTAAGGACTTACTCAGCAGTGTACTACGATAATGCCTTAAGGACCATATGGCTGTATATTTTTAAAGTTTAAAATGCAGTGCTTCCCACATTTCTCATTCAAAACCTCACTGATTTCTGGTCAGGGAAGTGGGAGCTTCTGCTTCCAGTCTAAGTTATATACAGTACTGTGCAAAAGTTAGAATGCTTTCAAAAACAGACATGTTAAAAGTTTATATTTATCAATTAACAAAATGCATAGTAAGTGAACAGAAGAAAAATCTAAATCAAATCAATATTTGGTGTGACCACCCTTTGCCTTCAAAACAGCATCAGTTTGTCTAGGTACACTTGCATAAAGTCAGGGGATTTTGTAGACATATAGTCAGGTGTATGATTAAACAATTACACAAAGCAGGTGCCAATTATCATCAATTTAATATTTGGTTTGAAACACAATCATTAACTGAAACAGAAACAGCCGTGTAGGATGAAAAAAAAACTGGGTGAGGAACAGCCAAACTCAGCTACCAAGGTGAGGTTACTGAAGACAGTTTAATGTCAAACTTCATACATTATAGCAAGACTGAGAACAGCAACAAGACACACGGTAGTTATACCACATAAGCAAGTTAATTGATAACTATAAACTATTTTTGAAAGCATTCTTACTGGCTACTAAGTTTCAAACCCTTGTCGCTGTCCACTTCTGCATTGTTCAGAGACTGGAAATAAAGAAGAGATCATCTTCTTTCCTGCTAAAACCTGTAAACTACTATATGATTTGCATACAGCCAGTAATAATACAGGTTTGAGCAGGGAGGAAGATTTTTCCTGCTCAGATACTAAGAATGACTGATGTGTTAAGAAAAAATTAAGCAAGTCTAGAGCAAAACAGCTGCACCACAGAATGGGACTCTTGCCCCTTTGCCCCAGAATTGATTAAATTCTTCTTAGTACATTAGACTAACTTTGGCCTTGATTCCAATGTAGATAATTAATGTTACCACTACTTTTATGCAAAAGAACTGGTCAGACACGCTCAACTAGGAATAAGTCTGCCATAGAACTGAGCAGGCTCTATAAAGAGACTGCACCCTGGGTAGGACACCATTCCTTTAGGGCCTGCTCAGTTTTATGGTAGCCTCATTTCTAGCTGACCATCTTTGACCTGTCTGTTTGCATATGAAAACTACCCTTGGGGTTGGTCACTCTAAGGGTAGCAGGGGAATCCAGATGTGGACCCCTTGCTCACAGCTCCTAGAGAGTTCTGCTAAACCTCCCTGACGAGGCCCAAGAAGCCTGAAACATAAGTCTGGGGTTGGCTGTTTCTCTTGTTCAGAGATGAATTGCCTGGCAGTTTGTAGTTAGACTTTCGTTTTGGAAGTTTGATAGGCTTTAGGATATTTCTTCTCTGTGAAAGGCGCTAATAAGCTAAAAAAGTGATTGCACCCTGGGTAGCACACCATTCCTATAGAGCCTGCTCAATTTTATGGCATGTTCATTTCTAGTTGAGATACTCTGACATAACCTGCTTTGACAAGCCTCCATACAAATAAGTACATTCTCAAGCAAAAAAAAGGATAGGGGCAAAAATAAAAGTGTAGATAGGAACTCTTTAACTGTAATATATTAGTAACACAATATTACTTCAGAAATTGACTAAGTTCTCCCTCCCTTGGCATACCTAATTCTTAGTGCATATGTCAATGCATGTCTCCATCTGCAAGACAATGTTCTCCCCACACATCACCATATCATCGCCCCTTAGTGCATCTCCCCCTGGAGACATTTAAACCCAAACGACAATAATGTTTTTACCTTCTATTGTAATCCCATCAAACACTCCCATATTGATTTTTTCCCTCTTTCGTCATACATCTACCCTTTTCTCTTCATTGATACACCCAGACTGATCTGGGCTTGTCCCTGGGAGACAGACTGCTGATAGTATTAGAAGCCTTATTGAATTACTTATTAATCATGGCCTTTAAAATTTGGCTTTAGGAGGATCCCTTTTTTTATCATAAACCTAAAACACAAACTAAGGTATTTTTGACTCTACCCCCCCCCATTCAGTATCTGTAGAGGTACAAGTCAGGTATACCCAGTCTCATCTCTAATTGGTACTTGCAATCGAGCCCCTCTTTCAAAGTATTCCTTGTCATCCAGGTATTACCAGTTAAAACAAAGCTCCTCAAGAATATAAACTTATTTTCCATGCCGAAATCTATGTCCTACTCTCTCTAAACCACTTGTTAGTTTAAAAAAATGTAGTTTCCCTCTTTTCTGATGTCAGGCCTGAAAGCTAAATCAGAAGCTCTGAATATGAAATATTCACGGCCATGTGTCAACCTACTGAACTTCATTTTGACTTACACTTGAAGAAAAAAGCTACTCATTACTTAGGTGCCCAGGTCCATACCACCTATAAATCTTGCTATCAAGCCAATTACTCCCAACTTTTCCAAGCCCTTAAAGAAGGATCTAGCTGTCCCACTATTTCGCATCCTGGGCACAAATGGGCAGTCTTCTCCACAGGATTCTGGGTATGTTCTGCTACCTCCCTTGCCCAATCAAGATAGGCAATATGCTCTCTCTCCAAAAACAAGTGATTGCATTTATTTGGGTGAAGAACAAGCATCATAATCATAGATCCACATTACAACGCTACCCCTACTGAGTCCCCAACTTTATTCTTTATTATATGGCTGCCCAATTCTCCCAGTTATCCTGCAGACATAAATACAACCAATTTTCCGAGATGGGGAGAATTTAAACATCAATCCATACATCCTATAGCCATGAGTGTGCTACCATGGATACCTCATGATGTTAGACAGAAATTCATCATTAAACATCTACTCTTCATTTTGGGATGGTTTATGCTATGTGTACCAGAACAGCTTACATGCTGCATATATTAGGTAACCTTAAATTTCAAACCAGCATTTAGATCTCAACTGGGGATCTCGCCTTAAAGTGACAAAGGCTTAGGACATTCTCACTCATCAGGGTTTTTGAAAGCTGAATTTTCTAAAAAAAAAAAAAGTCACATAATGTTCCTCTATCTGAACAATATAGATTTTTACAAGTGTTCCACTTCTAAAATGTTCTACCAGAAGCACTATGAACCAGTGGCCAGTGGATCAGGAGGCTGGGGAAATGTAAGTTCCAATGTGTTACTCTCATGCATTACAAATTCACTGGGCACCCCTCTGGCACACATCTCTTTAATTTCAGACCAGCCAACCGGCTTGGAAATCAGTAGCTACAAATGTGGAGAGCAAGGTGGCTCTCTAACTTTAAAAGAGCAGTAAACTTTTTTTATGAAAACCAATATGTTCTATAGCTTTTGCTGCTGAGTAAAACAAAGGTACCCCCACCGCTGTCAAATGTTTTATTCTAACCTTATAACAGTTTAAATAGCCATGAAGTGAATTTACTGTGTTTACTTCCTGATAGTACTAACGGATAGGAAGTGACAGGCAGTTTCTATCACATTCTTTGGAGAACTGTATGTCTCTGACTTTTTTCTCCATTAGAATGTAACAGAATAACTAATCGGAAGTTGACCACTAGAGGGCACTGTTAATGTAAAAAAAAAAACAAAAAAAAACACGATTAAACTGTAATAACTCTGGAAATTTACATCAGTCAGCAGTGGGAGTACACTTATTTTACTCAACAGGAAATGCCCTACAAAATATATTTTTTCATAAAAAGTTTACTGCTCCTTTAAATCTTTTTAATTTTAATATATTTAATTAATCAGACCTTGCTGGGGGGGCATCCCAATATCCCTCCAGGTATTGCTCTTCCAGCGGATGGGGCTGGGGGATCAATAGTGGTGACTGCATGAAAGTATTGTGCTCTCCTGCCTCCACCCCTACCATAATTTCTGGTTAAGAGAGGGAGGCATTGGGGAAAGCCTCAACATCCACTGGGATGTTCATACAATTGCTTCACAACCCACTGGTCCTTAAAGTGTTAAAATTGGTCTAGTTACTTTAGCATAGTTATTCCAACCAGTGTGCCGTGATACTTTTGGAGTGTCCCTTTTTTCCCCTCATGAATGCTGACTTAGACTGTAAATATATATATATATTATATGGAAACTGATATGCACAATGTTTTTATTATTCTGATTGCGAGATCTTAAAGTAACTGCATTTGTTTACTACACCCTTGACAAATGACATAATATTTGAGGGGTGCCTTGAAAATATCAGAGTGCATGTTAGGGGTGCCTTGAGCAAAAACAGATTGAGAACCACTGCTTTGGCACGCAATGTTGAAAATACACAAAGCCCGTGATCACGCTGGCACCAGGTTATGCAATATACCGGAGGCCTTTCCAGAAATTCAAGGACATAAACACAATCACAGAACTGTGAAAACTCACATAAAACTTAGGAGGTTTATTATTTAACATCTTGAATTCTACATACATCACCTATGGATTGCTTTGCAATGCAAATGAGAAGTCTTATGCACATAAAAGAGTGAATAAACCATGAAAGCATGCGTGCATAAAGATAAACACTATGCACATACACCCCCGGGCACTGACACAGCATATTACTTACTGGTGCAGGGCTGGGGGAGGGCACTGCACCAACACCCAGCTACACAGGGGAATGGGGTTTAAGTGTTAATCTCTTACTCTTTTATTTTTTAATAATAAAAGTTTGCTTTCTATAGATAAGGCACAAAGCAACTACACAATATCAATAAAACCCCTTTTTGTTTAATAAAAAAATTACAAACGTAACATTTAAATCATTGGGAAGTTTTATATGTCCCCAATGCAACAGGTGGTGTGCCACAGACTTGCCCCACTTTTATACATTTGACCCTATTAATTTAACTCTTGACTACACCTCCCCACCCATAAAGTATTAAAAGGACACCACAGAGTAATAACTATACCTTCTTATTAAAGGTCTAATTCTAACTGTGTCGTCCCATAAGAAAAAAAGTAGGCAACATGTGGCTCTCAAGCTGTTGTCGAACTGCAATACTCCTAATCCTCCAATGCCCAGCTAAGGAGGAACGGCAGTTGTAGTCCAAAAGCAGTAGAAGACACGTTGCACACTACTAACAATTTATCTGCTTATAGATGTGAGGCTTAACAGCATGGACCACCCCTCACACTTATATTTATCCCGTGGGGGTCAATGCTATGCCGGAGGCAGACAGCGTTCTGCAAAATGGCCGAATTTCAAGGGGTAAATGGGGGGGGGGGGGTATTTTCCTTTAGAAAATCCGGCCTGCAGGCGACCTCTATAAGTAAATACCGCGCCATCCTGACAGATAGAAGTCCCGGGCGCTGGTTGGCACCGGGATACGCCGCCTGCACTCACCATGTTGGCGGATAAGTCCGGATAGCCCAGGCAGACCGGGAGCTCGAACTAGCCTAGCTGACAGACGACTCGGGAAGAAGGAGGAGGACATGGTGACGTCACTTGACAGCTGCAGGCTTGGTGAATGACAGGAGAGGGATCACGTGACGCTAACTGGAGGTATCTGTAACCATGGCAACCGGATGCAGGCGATGCTGCAGTGAGGGACCAGATTCTTGCACTACAGCAATGCTGAGTCTGATGTACTTTGGACACATACCTGCAGCTATTCCTTATCGCCAGGGAGAGTCACTGGGTTTTGCTCTATATCTCTAGTTTCTGCTGTCTCTGGTTTTAAAACAATAAATTCCACCCCAAATTCTACATGCTTGTCATTAAAATGTTTATGGGTTACACGCTTCCTGAGAGTGCCTTTCCTATCAGTTTGAAGTGTGTGTGTATATATATATATATATATATATATATATATGTACACACACACACACACACATCCAGTGGAGGTGGAAGCACCCACGTTTATTGGAGCAAAATGTTATTCTTAGGCAATTAGTAGAAAGTCTGCTGTTGTGGTAGGAAAGCCCTCTCAGGACTTCAGAAAGAGATATTTAATAATCAATTTTTGGGGTGTATTTTAATAACCTTTCTCAAGATGTCTTGCTAGTGCACAGTGTTCACCTAATATACCCTCTGTGCAAAGAGGGCGCCAAAATCAGCATCCTCCTATTACTATGACATCACCCAATCAATTACAGTGTGTTATTTGCATATCCAGTTTTAACAATTACACCATTGAAAATATACTGTAACAGTAACAAAATAAAATTTTGCAGAGAACAATGTTTACAAACCTATAAATTGGCTCACATCTGGATCATCATATACTGGTGGTGAAAACAACTCAAGATCAATCTTATTGTTTACTGTACTTTTGTGAGGTCATGACAAGGTATGTAATTAAAAGGTTAGGAAGACCGAATCTCTCACTGTACCCATTATCTATTCAGGTACATAATTACCAGCATAGTATCGATTGTAGCTCATGTGGTCGTTAGATTGTGTCCTGTGTTCCAAAGTAAACATCTGAACCCACAGAAAAATGCCATATACCTGTTATAGTCCATTGGGATCATTACACTGCATTGCAGCGCATTCTGGATACATGACAACGGAGTATACCATTAGGTTCTGCAAACAGTAACTGCATTAAAGGAGCAGTAAACTGTTTTTTTTATTAAAACATATTTTATAGAGCATTTCCTGCTGAATGAAACAAGGTCACTCCCACTGCTGTCAGATGTTTTATTCAAACTTGTTAGCAGTTCAAATAATCAGAAAGTGAATTTACTGTGTTTACTTCATGATAGTTCCAACTGACAGGAAGTGACAGACAGTTTTTATCACATTCTATGGAGAACTGTATGTCACTGACGTTCCTCACCATTAGAGTCTAACAGAATAATTAATTAGAATTTGACCACTAGAGGGCACTGCTCATGTAAAAGAAATGGGTTTAAACTGTAATAACTCTGGAAATATGGATCTCTCTTCAGTGGGATTAACCTTATCTTACTCAATAGGAAAATCCTTACAATATATATTTTTCATTAAAAAAAGTTTACTGCTTCTTTAAGTCTGATCTAGAGGGTCCGATAGCCACAAACAAACACTACTGGTTAAACAGATGACAATAAGACAATACATATCAATGTGCTGAAAGTTCAAACATCCATTGTTCCTGATCTGTGGCCGCTAGTATAATGAAAGAATAAGAGAGTTAAAGAAACACACTGGTCCATGCCCTACTGCAAAATCGTTACTCTGTCCCTCCTACCTTCTCTTAAGATGTCTCCCCTCACTTCTTCCATGTTCCCCTGTCACTAAATCAGTCCTGGAGGAGACGCAATGTTCACTTATTACAGTTCTCTCTTGCTGTTCTCTGCAATTCACTCCTCCCTGTAATCATAGGGGAGATCAGAGGGAGGAATGCACAGAACAGCCACATTCACACTGCACAGCAGACAGCATGAGGGGACAAGTGGAATAAACGTATATATACACTGTTCACTCTCCTCTCACCCCTTTACTCCTCAGGGAATAGGAAAAAGGTAAAATACACAGCTTTACCTTTTCCCCAGCCACCACAAGCAGCCTTATTCATTGTGAGTGAGTGTATCTATGCCTATGTATGTATGTATATGTGTGTGTGTGTGTGTGTGTGTGTATATATCTACGTACAGCATGTGTATGTATATGGAGCTGTATGATTAGTATATCTGTGTGCATATATATATATATATATATATATATATGTATCTATGTACAGTATGTGTGTATATGTATATGGGTGTATATGTATAGTATGTGTGTCTCGATGTATGTATATATGTATCTATTTACAGTATATGTATGTATAGTATGCGTATGTATGTATATGGGTGTGTATGTATAGTATTTGTATATATTTATGGACACTGTGTATGTATAGTATGTGTATGTCTGTGTATATGCATATATGTATCTATATACATTATGTGAGTGTATGTATTTTGGGTGGTATGTGTATGTATCTATGTATAAGGCTGTGTATGTATAGTATGTGTATGTATGTACATATGTATCTATGTACAGTATGTGTATGGATCTATGTATACGGCTGTGTATGTATAGTACTGTATGCGTGTGTGTCTGTTGTGTATGGATGTGTGTGTATGTATCGGTATATAGTAGCAAAAGGGGTATGGGGGGGATTAAGTCCTTTGAGTGCTTGAGGGGTATTCAACATATTAATTGACAAAGGTTTGGGTACATTAGCAGCAGTCAACGGGTTAAGTGTTTGAGAAGCAAAGAGGTATCCATGCAGTGGAATGTGTTGGTCACCTCTTTGGCACCAAAGGGGTAAAAGAAGCCAAACAAAATGGCCAATGTGTTGGGTTACTTCAGTGCCAAACACGTACAACTGTCAATACTTAACCCTTTCAGTGCTGCAAACTTACCCAAACCCTCAAGCACGCAAGGACTTAATCCCCACGGGCAACGTCCTTTTGCTACTTTATTCTAGTAACAACCAGATCCTCCCCATCACATTTACTTATAATTATCCTTACAGTCTGAAGACGTTACAGCAAAATCATTTCACAGCAAATGCTCCATCACTGTACCAAAAGGTGAGAAATAGATGAAGCAGTCCCAGGTTATCAGACATAAATCACACCAACCATATCCACTTTCTGTCCCCAGAGCAGACGTCTCAGAGCACAGCCACCCCCTATACTCACTTGTCACTCTTGGGCTGACTGAACTACAAAATGGAGGGCAGGTCACTGAAGGAAGATCCACTGCATGTGTGGAGGAAGGCAGTCATTAGAAGTGGAGCAAGAACAGGTTCCCTCAGCCTCTAAATTGTTCCCATTATGTAGATTACTCAAACTATTATTGTTAAAAGCCATAAGGCAGGTCATTTTCTTGGGGAGGCTCCCTAGCCTTCACTATTCTCCTCCAGTGCACTAGTAGATACACACTGTAATGCAGGGGTAGGCAACCTGACGGCTCTCCAGCTGCTGCCAGACTATAGCTCCTATCAGACAGTGAGTTGTAGTCTGGCAAAAGCTGAAGGGCCACTTGTTGCCCATCACTGCTGTAATGTGAGTGCCCCTGGGGAAATAATACATATTTTCTAATGTTGGGAAGTAAGTCTCCCCATTTCTCTCCTCCCCTAGGGTTCTCTCACCCTCCATATGTTGCTGCCACATAGATACACACATATGTGAGCCCTCTACCTCTTGCCACCTACCATGATCGATTACTGTCAGTTCTGCTGCTTCTCCTCTTTGGAGATGAATGTAGAGAGGGACACACAGCTCATTTCTTACTGCAGGCAGACTCACATGCAGCTTCACTCAGGTACCTGCCAGCTCCCTTCTCCTTCCCACACTTCCCTCTAAGGCAGATCTCACTCAGGTACCTGCCAGCTCCCTTCTCCTTCCCACGCTTCCAGCTAAGACTGATCTCACTCGGGTACCTGCCAGCTCCCTTCTCCTTCCCACTCTTCCCTCTAAGGCTGATCTCACTCGGGTACCTGCCAGCTCCCTTCTCACTCAGTCTAATACACCACATGTCTGAGTGAGGAGAAGGAGTATATGACTGAAGTGTGAATCCCCCATTTGATATCAGTAAACTGTTTCCATGGGTTGTGTGAATGTGGAGATGGGGAGGTGTGTAGGTGTCAGACCCCTTGTGGTAATGGTGGGCCCAGCTTGAACCTTCAAGGAACTTAAACTGAGTCCTTTGTTCACACTGTCCTGCAAAAAGGACAGGACCACCGGAAGGTCAAACTCCTGTGAAGACAGATCCCTGTCCAGACACCAAGAATGAAAAATGGACCAAACTCTGTGGTAGGCCTTAGAGGAAACAGGCTTCGTAGTTTGGATCATAGTGGAGATAATCTCAGGGGAGAAACCTGCACTTCCTCCTCTACCAGCTTGTATCTGTATGTCACCCATACTATACTTAGATTGTAAGCTCTACAGGGCAGGGACCTTTTATCCTAATGTATACTCACCTGTTGTTCCCCTTATGACTGCTTATATAAGCACTTAAAGGGGAACATTCACCTGAAAAAAAAATTGGAGCGCTGGTTATAAGTCCTAAAACAATACCAGCGCTGGGTTGTATTTTAAATCTACTGACCTGTGAGCCGAGATGTTAAGGTTTGAAAAGTGCCACTTCCGCATACTGCGGCACCCTGTACCTGCGGCACGGAGCAGCAGGACTTCCCACTTCGCTCCCAGAAGCCCCAGCGAGCGCGTTCTCGCTTGACCTCGGAGCTCAATTGTGTTGGGCTAACGTTACATCCGCCTCAGTTTGAGATGCTACGGAGGTTGCAACCTCCGTAGCATCTCAAACTGAGGCGGATGTAACGTTAGCCCAACACAATTGAGCTCCGAGGTCAAGCGAGAACGCGCTCGCTGGGGCTTCTGGGAGCGAAGTGGGAAGTCCTGCTGCTCCGTGCCGCAGGTACAGGGTGCCGCAGTATGCGGAAGTGGCACTTTTCAAACCTTAACATCTCGGCTCACAGGTCAGTAGATTTAAAATACAACCCAGCGCTGGTATTGTTTTAGGACTTATAACCAGCGTTCCAATTTTTTTTTCAGGTGAATGTTCCCCTTTAATCACCGCACTTATTGTAATGTAAATGTAATCTGTAAAGTGCCAAGTACACCGGTTGGCGCTATATAAATAAAAATATACAAATATATACAAATACAACCTTTCCTCCTCAAGATGGAGGTTTCATCAGCCATGCTGTCAAAGCCATCCGCTGCACGTCCTCCTTCCAGAGGTACTCCTGCAGAAGGAGATCCAGTCTGAGTCTGGCAGTGAAACGGATCCTGAATGGAGAGGAAAAGCAGTTCAGGGAACCATGCCCTCCTGGTTCAATAGGTGCAATCATGAGGACTGGGGGAGCATTCATCCGAATCATCTGAAGCACCCTGGGGATGAAAGGAAGCAGGGGAAGATGTAAGCCAGATGAAAGTGCCACGGAATCAACAACGAGTCCATGGCAAAGGCCTGAGTATCCTCCCAATGAGAACAAAACACTGGAACTTTTCTGTTGTTGCTGGTGGCCATCAGATCTATCTGAGAAAGACCTCACTGTTGCACCAACAGGGTGAAAATGTCTGGATAAAGCTCTCACTCTCCAGGGTTTACCCTTTGGCAACTGAGGAAGTCCACCAGGACATTGTCTACACCTGGAATGTGCACGGCTGAGACAGCCAGAACATGATCTTCTGCCAAAGCCAATACTGACTTGACCACTGATTAAGCGGGAACACTTTGAGTGCTTCCTTGCTTGTTGATATAGTCCATGGCCATGGCATTGTCTGATTGGATGCGACCAGAGAGAGAGAGACCAGTACACCATTGCTAGCCGTATCACCCTGAGATCTAGAACATTGATGGACTGAAGGGACTCCTCCAAGGTCCATCTGCTCTGGATCCCCAAGTGACCCAGAATCACAACCCAGCCCCTCAGGCTGGCATCTGTTGTGCCAAAGATCCACTCTGGGATCATGAAGAGTTTCCCCTACTCCAGACAAGTGTCGAACCTGAGCCCAAGGAAGACCAATTCCTGAAAGGGAAGCGGAGAAGACTTTGACATGTACAGAATTCACCCATGGAGGAGCAGAATCTAAGCAAATTCCTGGACATGTTTTCCAGGATTTCAGGGCACCCAGAACTCTGGCAAACACCTGAGGAGCGGAGGTAAGCCCAAGGGGCAGAGAGGTGAACTGGTAGCGCTCTGATCCACAAGCAAAACAGAGGTACTTCTGACAATCCAGTCTAATAGGGATGTGTAAGTAGGCTTCCTACAAATCCAGAGAATCAAAAAATTCTCCTGGGCACATAGCTGTGATGAAAGAGTGCAAGGACTCCATCTTGAAGCGAGCAGTCACCACAAAAGAACTGAGGTCCAGAATAGGTTTGAATAAAAACCTGAGTCTCTCTCTTGGGGTGGAACTGGAAAAAGAACTCCCTTTTACAGAAGAGATTGAACTGCTTCATTGAAAAGTCGCAACTTTTCTTGACCCAGGGGAACCCTGGACTGGAAGAACCTGAAGGGAAGAAAGGACTTTAGCCCTATTCTGTACCCTTTCCGAAATCACCTGCAAAACTTACTGTTCCCCAACGGACTCTGCCCATGCATTTTAATGAAAATAGCTCTTGATAGTACATAATACAAACAGTATCAAAACATTTAATCATCCGTGAGTATGTCACGTTCTTAGTAGTGTGTGTCAGATGGAAACTGCTTTTATGTAATAAAGTATTCCTGTCCGTAGGTTTACGGAAGTTTGTGGATTGTATTTTCTTATTTTCGATTGATAGGGTTACAACCAGATATTCAATGAACTGAGGCTCAATTCTGTGAGTGAAGCATACAGGTGTGGCTAGCTTATTGATGTTTATAATAAAGTAATTGAATTCAGCTATGGTGCCAGGCCATATCATCAGAATGTCATCGATAAAGCATGTGGTCACCATAAGTGGGTATGATGTATTTTTGCTCATATTTATACATGTAGGTATTTGTAAAGGCTGGGGCTACATTGCTTCCCATTTCAGTCCCTGAGATTTGTCTGTAGTATGTGTTTTCAAATTTTAAGTAGTCAATGAGAGACAAGTGTGCGAAAAAGCTATGAGCAATTCATCCGGTGGACGATCACTGTTGGGATATTCTAGTAGTTCTTTCAAAGCTTCAATACCCTCTTGTAGTGGAATTATGGTATACTAGTTGAAGAGCCCGTTATACGGGCCAGAGTGCCACAGCCAGCTGGTCACGGTGCAGTCATGCTTAGTAAAGACTGCCTGCGCCGCGACTGATACAGAGCAGGACGCTCCTTTGGAGCACCCCGCTCTGTATCAGCTGCGGCGAGGGCAGTCTCTACTGTGCACGACTGCAGCACGCGCAGCAGTGTGTACTGAGCATGACGTGGCATTACACACGATTTAGCAAATTATTATATAAGATAGGCTGGTCACCTCTAGAGTCACATCTAGATAGCATTATCTACTATCATCAGATAATGTCCCTAACTGTTTTAAAGGGATAGTAATACTTAAAATGTAAACAAATATATGTTGTAGGGTTTATCCCCTTGAGTAAAACAAGGGTATTCCCACTGCTGAAAGATATTTTATTAAAAATTATAACAGCTCAAACTTGGATTTTTTAGGTGCAGTATCACAGTGGACTGAAAATTTACAGTGGTGCTGTTGCTACACTATCCTATGAAGATTTATGGTCTATGGACCAGAGCAGTCCATAGGATTGTGTAGCAACAGCGTCACTGTAAATTTTCAGGCCACTGTGATATGCATCTAAACAATTCAAGTTTGAGCTGTTATCATTTTTTAATAAAATATCTCTCAGCAGTGGGAGTACCCTTGTTTTACTCAGGGGGATAAACCCAACATATATTTTTTTTACATTTTAAATATTACTATCCCTTTAATTTCACCAATAGATCAGTGGTGTCTTTAATATAACTTGGTATTAATGGCAGTAAGGGTTGTAAATAATGGTTCACAAAGCATGCTAGCTGTTGAAGTATTGATTCTCTCACAGAAATGATGGGTCTGTCTGGGGTGAAGTGATATTCTTGTGGATCTTTGGCAAGGTATATATTATTGGACACTTGGGATGGTCTGTAGTGAGAAATTTGAATGTAGCATTATCTATCCATTTATTAGAATGCACTTCTTTGATCAATTGATCAACTTTATGTTTATCTTCTATTATAGGGTCTCATTTGAGTGGTGCATATGTCAAAGTGTCCGCTAATTGAGACAAAATTTCTCCTCGATAGTATGAGTAGTCCAATAGTACTATTGCTCCCCCTTTATTTGCGGGTCCAATTACTCTCTCTCTATCTTTGGTTAAAGTTTGCAAGGTTGTCCATTCTGCCCTTGTAATATTAGAGTATGTCTTTTTATTACTGTCTTGAGGCACATTAATAGCCTCCACTAATCTAGTAAACGTCCTAATGGAAGAGTTAGTGTTAACTGGGTCGAAGGTGCTTCTGGGTCTAAGCACTGATTGTGTTGGGGACTCTCACTGCTATTTTTAAAATAGTCTTTGAGTTTTAAGTTTCTCTGAAATTTGTGTAACTCGATATCAAATTGTATGGAGTTATGTTTTACTGTAGGGACATATGTAAACAGTGGCGTAACTATAGGGGTCGCAACCGCGACCTGGCCCGTCACTCCAGGGGCCCGGCTGGCCCCTGCGACCCCCTCCTCCTGGCGCCGCAATTTGCCTCCCGCGCTCTAGTAATGCAGAGCGCTGGGAGATGACATCATCTCCCAGCGTTCTGCATTACAGAAGAGGACACAGCGGGAGCGTGTCGCTCCATCCCGTCTCTCCTGCCACTCCACTGGACCACCAGGGATTGGGAGGTAGGAAATGGAGGCATTGTGGAGGGCCCGGGGGCCAATGTGTTCGGGGGTTGGGGGGGCCCATGGCACTTCTTGTACCAGGGCCCGGGCCCTTCTAGTTACGCCTCTGTATGTAAGCCCTTTAGAAAGTATAGACATTTCAGATTCTGTTAAGGAATGTTGACTTAGGTTAAAGACTATTTGTTCTTGTTTTTGTCTTTGGAGTGCCTGCCTCTTGCACCTCCTCCCGCCCCTTCTGATATGGTGTCTTCTTTTGATGTTTGTGCTTGTGACCTGGTGGTTACCCCTAAAAAATTACTTGTGCTTGTGTCAGTCGATTGCTTTTCACTGTCAGATGATGAAGGTGCTGCAGTGGATTCGTCAACAGTTTCAAATGTTCTGGGTGTTTTTGGAGGTCTGTTAGATCTCCTGATATATGGTTTACATCTCTGTTGTGTACCCAGTAGCCAGCGGTAAACTAAATTATTTTTGTAATCACTTTCCACCTTATCAACGTTCTGTTTCTTAAACCTGTGCAGGTCTTCTTTATATGTGTTTCAAGGTTTTCTAGCCAATTAGTACTTGTACTGTACTTTTTTTTACTGATTCGAATGTTTCAAGTTCTTTATTGGTGATATTAAGTTATTTTTTTACTTATATGCACATACAGACCCCCAGGAGATGGGAAGAGATTTCTTCAAGAACTCTCAGACCTTTTGACTGGTTTAATCTTTGAACACCCTAGATGGATTATATTGGGAGACTTCAACACTTGGATTGATGACACCCTATCCCAACTTGGGCAGGACCTCCTCAGCCTGATGAGTGCGCTCGGCTTCATGCAGATTGTTGCCACTTCCACCCACAGAAAAGGTCATACACTTGATGTAGTGTTCCAGTCTGGACTAGAAGTGTCACCAGTAACTGTAAATCCAGTTGTATGGTCAGACCACCAGTCCATACTTTTTTCCATTGGATCACAATCAGCCAGACCACAGCCTCAGAACCTGGTCAAACACCACTCATTAAAAGGGGTGACCCCACTGGTCGTAACATCAAATATGGATGTACTTGAACCTATGGGCACTTGCGAAGACCCCGGCTCCTTAGTCTAACTCTACAACAAAACCAGTTGTATAGTCAGACCACCACTCCATACATTTTTCCATTGGATCACAATCAGCCAGACCACAGCCTCAGAACCTGGTCAAACACCGCTCTTTAAAAGGGGTGACCCCATTGGTCGTAACATCAAATATGGATCTAATTGAGCCTATGGGCACTTGCAAAGACCCCGGCTCCTTACTCCAACTCTACAACAAAACCATAAGAGACACCCTAGTGAGCTTTGCACAATCACGCATACGTACTATCAAAACTCACAGCAATGCACCTTGGTTTGATAGCACCATCAGAGAAATAAAGAGAACAGGCCGTAAACTCGAGAGGAGGTGGTGCAGGACACACTGATCAAGTTGATCAGTGACTTGTGCCCTGGAAGACTGAGTTTGGATACCTGCTGCAAAAATACAATAAGTATATTGTGTGTGGTGTAGTGTGGTAAGGAAGAGATTAAAAACAAATCTTTGGGGTTTGTTTTCCCTCTCTTTACTGTGAGAGAAGCAAATAATTGAAGTCTGGTGTGGTGGGAGTGACTAATTGCTGTGTTTGTAATTGGTGGATTCCTGGATTAAATAGCAAGGAGTGAGAGAGCTTTGTAAGTTGATCAGTGACTTGTGCCCTGGAAGACTGAGTTTGGATACCTGCTGCAAAAATACAATAAGTATATTGTGTGTGGTGTAGTGTGGTAAGGAAGAGGTTAAAAACAAATCTTTGGGGTTTGTTTTCCCTCTCTTTACTGTGAGAGAAGCAAATAATTGAAGTCTGGTGTGGTGGGAGTGACTAATTGCTGTGTTTGTAATTGGTGGATTCCTGGATTAAATAGCAGATACATAGTGAATACTTGAACGTGTGAATCTTGCATCCGTGTGTAAGTGCAGAAGGGTGGTAAGTGCTGGAATTTAAAACAGGGGGAATTCAAGTGCAGAAGGGTGGTAAGTGCTGGAATTTAAAACAGGGGGAATTCAAGTGCAGAAGGGTGGTAAGTGCTGGAATTTAAAACAGGGGGAATTCAAGTGCAGAAGGGTGGTAAGTGCTGGAATTTAAAACAGGGGGAATTCAAGTGCAGAAGGGTGGTAAGTGCTGGAATTTAAAACAGGGGGAATTCAAAGACAGGGGACTGCTATTACAAGGGACTGGTTCCATGTGAAGTTAGAAGGAATCTGGTTAAGTACATAAGTGTGTTTGGTGTTTTGGTATTTTTTTAAGGTTTAAAAAAAAAAAAAAAAAAAAAAAAAATTTTTGTGTGGGTATTGCAAGAGTTAAAAAAAAAAAAAAAAATGTTTATTGGATTTTTCTCTGACCTGTGTGATTAGGGCTGATTGCTAAGGGATTTCACCTGGCTGTTAGTTACTATAAATACAGTCCCTTAGCTCTGTGAGACTGCTGTTGAAAGTGACTGGTTCCAGGTGAAGAGTTAGAAGGAATCTGGTGACTATCATTTCAAAGGATTTATTGCATTTAAGGTTGGTTACTTACCATATAGTGAGCATTAGAGGATAATACAAAGCTATTTGAATTGTAAAACCAAGCATGAGTGATAGCAGGTTAGCCAATCTCACGCAGTGCACATCCTGTCACATGTTTGAACACTTGGAGCAATCGTTCCAGGGGTCATACCACTGTGCCAAGTGTGAGCATATTTTCTCTTTAGAGTCTAAGATATTGGATTTGGAGAGAAATATTGCAACATTGCGAGACATTGGTAACCTGGAAAGGAGTTTAGAACTCACAGAGCAGGTAGTATGTGGGGTTAGTGGTGAAGAGGGTGGAGTTGTAGATGAGGAGCGACAGGTAGGCAGCTGGGTAACAGTAAGGAGGGGAGGTAGTGGGCAGAGGAAGAGGAAGGCCAGTTCTGAGTTGACTCAGTCCAACAGATTTGCAAGATTGTGTGAAGATGTTGATGAGAATTGCTCAGAATTGGCAACACTGGAGAGGACTGATTGCTCTAGCAGCCAGGGGAACAGTCCTCCTTCCAGGCTAGATGGGATGCAGAGCAGGCAGAAACCAAGGCAGGTGGTGGTAATAGGGGACTCTATTATTAGGAGGGTAGATAGGGTAATCTGCCGCCAGGAACGTGAATGCCGAACAGTATGCTGTCTCCCGGGTGCTCGGGTTCGGCATGTTGCGGACAGGGCTGACAGATTATTGGGAGGGGCTGGAAGTGATCCAGCTGTCTTGGTACATATTGGAACCAATGACAAAATAGGAGGAAGATGGAGGTCCCTAAAGAATGATTTCAGGGATTTAGGGTGCAAGCTTAAGGCAAGGACCTCTAAGGTAGTATTTTCTGAAATACTACCTGTGCCATGCGCCAGTGCAGGTAGGCAGAGGGAGCTCAGGGAGCTTAATGCATGGCTCAAGCAATGGTGTAGGAAGGAGGGTTTTGGGTTTTTAGAACACTGGGCAGACTTTGCTCTTGGGTACAATCTATATGGAAGAGATGGATTGCACCTAAATGGTAGAGGAGCCTCTGTGTTAGGGGAGAGAATGCTAGGAAGCTTGGAGGAGCTTTTAAACTAGGAAAGGGGGGGGGTGGGTGTAGATAGCAAAAATGGGGTAGATAGAGCAGATAGGAACTGGGTCCAAGTAAATGACCAGGGGGGTGGAGAAAGGGTGGGGAGAAATTTAGTCAGTAGGGAGGAACTCCTAGTAAATGAAGGTGAAGAAAAAAGGCATGTAGGGATTAATATATGTAAAGACTTTAAAATCAATTGTATGCTAGCAAATGCAAGAAGTATGGTAGATAAAATAGGAGAACTAGAATTGCTGGCGGTTAATGAGCAATTGGACATAATTGGAATAACAGAAACATGGTGGAACGATGCACATGACTGGACTGTAAATATAGAGGGCTATTCCCTGTTTAGAAGAGACAGAATTAATAGAAAAGGTGGAGGTGTGTGTTTATATTTGAAAACAGAGCTAAATCCAGTTTTGCGAGGTGATATTAGTGAGGAAACTGGCCAAACTGTGGAGTCCATGTGGGTAGAAATCGAGACTAAATGTGGTGTGAATGGTAAAAAAAAGTTGTTGGTGGGCATATGCTACAAATCACCAAATATAGATGACAATGATGAGGCCCAACTGCTATTGCAAATGAGGAAAGCTGCCCAGTTTGGGCATACTATAATTATGGGAGATTTTAATTATCCAGATATCAACTGGAAAAATGAGACCTGTCAGAGTGCTAAGGGTAGCAGGTTTTTGAACACGCTTCATGAAAGCTACATGTCACAAATGGTGGGAGCGCCGACAAGAAATAACAATGTATTGGACCTAGTGATCACTAATAACACAGAAATGGTATCCAATATTAAGGTAAGAGAACATTTGGGAAACAGTGATCACAACATGGTTACATTTGAGATCTGTCTGGCAAAGCAAAAATGTAGAGGTTCAACCAAAACTCTTAATTTTAAAAAAGCAAACTTCAAATTGTTAAGGGCCTCAATGCAACACATAGACTGGGATATGTTATTTAAAGGCAAAAATACTGAGGAAAAATGGTCAGAATTCAAATTTAGGTTGCAGAAATGTACCCAACTGTATATACCAATGGGGAACAAGTGCAAAAGAAGTAAGTCACAGCCAATGTGGTTAACTGCACATGTAAAGAAGGAAATGGCAAGGAAAAAAAAAGCATTCAAATTATTTAAGTCAGAAGGAACTGAACAATCTTTCTTAAAATACAGGGAGAGCAACAAAGATTGCAAAAAGGCAATTAGGGTAGCAAAAATAGATAATGAAACTCGAATTGCAAGGGAAAGCAAGACTAATCCAAAAAAGTTTTTTAAATATATAAATAGCAAAAAACTTAAGAGGGAGTGCATTGGACCATTCAAAAATGAGATGGGTGAGTTGGTTAGTGAGGATAAGGAAAAGGCTGATGTTTTAAACACTTTCTTTGCATCAGTATATACAAGGGAGCAAGGAATGGTAGAAGAGCCTCCGCAAGTATCAAATAAAACAATACAATTAATAGATATTGGGTTAACTCAAGGAGATGTCATGGGAAGACTGAACAAAATTAAGACCGACAAAGCACCGGGTCCTGATGGTATACATCCAAGGGTTCTTCAGGAACTCAGTGCAGTGTTAGCAAAACCCCTATATTTACTCTTTAAAGATTCTATTACCACAGGCTCAGTGCCACAGGATTGGCGAAGAGCTAACATAGTGCCTCTATTTAAGAAGGGAACTAAAACAGAACCTGGGAATTATAGACCAGTGAGTTTGACCTCTGTAGTGGGAAAACTATTAGAAGGCATAATAAGGGACTATATTCAGGATTACAACACAAAAAATAAGATCATTAGCACGAATCAACATGGTTTTATGAAGAATAGGTCATGCCAAACTAATCTTTTCAGCTTCTATGAGGAGGTAAGCAGCAACCTTGACAATGGCAAGGCAGTAGATGTAGTATATCTAGACTTTGCAAAGGCATTTGATACAGTACCACACAGAAGGCTGGTGTATAAAATAAGGAAATTGGGGCTAGGAGATAACCTTTGCAATTGGATACAAAACTGGTTGAAGGATAGGGAACAGTGTGTGGTTGTAAATGGAAAATTCTCCAGTATAGTTAAAGTGGAGAGTGGAGTACCTCAGGGTTCAGTATTGGGTCCGCTGCTTTTTAACATGTTTATAAATGACCTGGAAATAGATATAGAAAGCAAAATATCAATATTTGCAGATGATACTAAACTATGCAAAGTCATTAATTCAGAACAGGATATTTTCTCTCTACAGAGGGACTTACATACAATGTCAGATTGGGCAAACATGTGGAATATGAAGTTTAATGTGGGGAAGTGTAAAGTCATGCATTTGGGAGGAAACAATCCCAAGGCTACTTATAAACTTAATGGAATAATTTTAGGTGACTCGTTGCTAGAAAAAGACCTGGGTATCCTTGTCAACTACAAACTTGGAAACAGTGACCAGTGTCAAACAGCAGTAGCAAAGGCAAACAAAGTCCTGTCTTGCATAAAAAGAGGTATTGAAGCAAGAGTGGATAACATTATTTTGCCATTATACAAATCATTGGTAAGACCTCACCTTGAGTATGCAGTGCAATTTTGGGCACCGGTTCTGAAAAAGGATATACTAGAACTAGAGAGGGTACAGCGGAGAGCAACAAAATTAATTAAGGGAATGGAGGACTTGACATATGAGGAACGACTAAACAAACTTGGTTTATTTACTCTAGAGAAAAGACGACTAAGAGGAGACCTTATCACATTGTACAAGTATATGAGAGGTCAATACAAGGATCTCTGCGGTGAGCTATTTATTCCAAGGCCTGCTCAGGTGACCAGGGGACACCTCTTGAGATTAGAGGAAAGGAGGTTTAAACTTCAGCAGAGGAAGGGTTTTTTTACGGTAAGGTCTGTCAAATTGTGGAATTCATTGCCCAGGGAGGTAGTTATGGCAGATACAATGGACACATTTAAGAGAAGATTAGATACATTTCTTTCAAAAGGGAACATACAGAGTTATACTGTTTATCAGTAGGCAGATCAGGAAGGTCTGATAAAGACTAATTTAATTGGTAGCAGGAAAGCTATAAAATTCTTAGTTACTGAGGTATGAAGCGAAGGTTGAACTTGATGGACTTGTGTCTTTTTTCAACCTAATTTACTATGTATGTTACTATGTTACTATGTTACATGACCCAGAGGACAAAGCCTCTCTTACCAATCACCTCAATGAATATCAATTTAAGATAATTCAGGAAAAATCTTCATTTTTGTCATGCGAAATTACACTCTACCGCAACAGACCCAGACAACTGTTTCACACAGTAGAAAGACTCTGCAAACCAGCATGCATGCATATACCCACCAACTTTTCTCAGGATAAGTGTGAAGAATTTGCAATCTTCTTCACAGACAAGATTTCCTCCATCCGAGCCTCTATCACAGCAGGCCAACCAGTTAACCACCAGAACCACTACAGTGGAAGGACAGATTTCCCCAGTTTATGGTCTACTTTTACAAATGTGGATATAGAGTAAGATAAAAGAACCATGCAAAAGTTATACCCCACTTCATGTGACTTAGACCCTGCCCCAGGGTCATGCACTGAAACACTTGCCCCAGCCCTCACAAAAATAGTGGAGTGTCCACTAAAAACTGGGAAATTCCCAGATCCTCTAAAAGAAGCAGTGGTAAAACCCCTCCTAAAGAAACCTTCATTAGACCCAGATTGCATAGCAAATTACAGAGCAGTATCCAACCTTCCATTTCTGGGGAAAAGCATTGAAAAAGTAGTGGCAACTCAACTGGAGGCCCATCTATCAGGCTATAACATCTTTGATCCTTTCCAGTCAGGTTTCAGATGCCGCCACAACACGGAAACAGCTCTAGTCCGAGTGCTAAATGATCTACTTTTGGCAAGAGACAAAGGTGATTACTCCATCCTAATCCTCCTGGATCTCTCAGCTGCATTTGACACCACTGCACTCATACTGCACTCATATTGCACTCATATTGCACCCATATTGAAGCCATATTGCATCCTTATTCCACCCAAATTGAACCCATATTGCACTCATACTGCACCCATATTTTGTCCTTATTACACCCATATTGTACTCATTGCACCCATATTGCATCCTTATTGCACGCATATTGCATCCTTATTGCACGCATATTGCACTTATATTACACCCATATTGCACTCATATTGCACCCATATTAAAGCCATATTGTGTCCTTATTCCACCCAAATTAAACCCATATTGCACTCATACTGCACCCATATTTTGTCCTTATTACACCCATATTGTACTCATTGCACCCATATTGCGTCCTTATTGCATGCATATTGCATCCTTATTGCACGCATATTGCACTCATATTGCACCCATATTGCGTCCTTATTGCACTCATATTGCACCCATACTGCACCCATATTGCATCCTTATTTCACTCATATTGCCCTGATATCACACTCATATTGTACCCATATTGCATCCTTATTGCACCCATATTGCACCCAAATTACTTCCTTATTGCACCCATAGTGCGTTCTTAACACCTTAAGGACCCATGACGGTCCTGTTCCGTCATGGGTTGTTATACCCTTAAAGACCCATGACGGAACTGGACCGTCATGGAATTCCGGTTTCCCCTCGCGGCTGCACGCTGTTCGGGGAGTCCGGAACGCAGCCGAAAAAGAAAAAAAAAAAAAAAAATGCTCCGTGGTCCTTAACCCACATTGCGTCCTTATTGCACTCATATTTCACCCATATTGCATCCTTATTGCACTCATATTGTACTGATATCGCACTCATATTGCATCCTTATTGCACCCATATTGCGTTCTTATTGAACTCCTATTCCTCCCATACTGCACCCATGTTGCATCCTTATTGCAACAATATTGCGTCCTTATTGCACCCATATTGCACCCATATTGCATCCTTATTGAACGCATATTATGTTTTTATTTAACTCATATTGCACCCATATTGCACTCATATTGCACCCGTATTGCATTCTTATTGAACTCCTATTGCACCATACTGCACCCATGTTGCATCCTTATTGCAACAATATTGCATCCTTATTGCACCCATATTGCATACTTATTGAACGCATATTGCATTCTTATTGAACTCATATTGCACCCATATTGCACTCATATTGCACCCATATTGCATTCTTATTGAACTCCTATTGCACCCATACTGCATCCTTATTGCAACAATATTCCGTCCTTATTGCAACAATATTGCGTCCTTATTGAACGCATATTGTTTTCTTATTGTACTCATATTGCACTGTTATCACACTCATATTGCTCCCATATTGCATCCATATTGCACCCATATTGTGTTCTTATTGAACTCATATTGCACCCATATTGCACTCATATTGCACCCATATTGCATTCTTATTGAACTCATATTGCACTGATATCGCACTCATATTGCACCCATATTGCTCATATTGCACCAATATTGCACACATATTGCACCCATATTGCATCCTTATTGCACTCATATTGCGTCCTTATTGCACTCATATTGCGTCCTTATTGCACCCATATTGCTCATATTGCACCCATATTGCATCCTTATTGCACTCATATTGCGTCCTTATTGCACTCATATTGCGTCCTTATTGCACCCATATTGCTCATATTGCACCCATATTGCGTCCTTATTGCACTCATATTGCGTCCTTATTGCACTCATATTGCAGCCATATTGCTTCCTAATTGCACCCATAGTGCACTCAATTTGCACCCATATTGTGTCCTTATTGCACTAATATTGCACTCATTGCACCCATATTGCACTCGTATTGTGTCCTTATTGCACCCTTATTGCACTCATATTGCACTGATATTGCACCCATATTGCGTCCTTATTGCACTCATATTGAACCGATATTGCATCCTTATTGCACCCATATTGCATCCTTATTGAACACATATTGCAATCATATTGCACCCATATTGCATCCTTATTGCACTCATATTGCACTGATATCGCACTCCTATTGCACCCATATTGCGTCCTTATTGCACCCATATTGCATACTTATTGAACTCATATTGCACCTGTATTGCATCATTATTGCACTCATATTGCACTGATATCGTACTCATATTGCACCCACATTGCACTCATATTGCACCCATATTGCACCCATATTGCACCCATATTGCGTCCTAATTGCACTCATATTTCACCCATATTGTGCCCTTATTGCATCAATATTGCCCATATTTCACTCATATTGTGTCCTTATTGCACCCTTATTGCACTCATATTGCACTGATATTACGTCCTTATTGCATCCATAGTGCACCCATATTGCACCAATATTCCATCCTTATTGCACCCATATTGTGTCCTAATTGCACCCATATTGCACCCTTATTGCACCCATATTGCACCCATATTGCACCCATATTGCACCCATATTGCACCAATATTGCACCCATATTGCATCCTTATTGCACCCATATTGCACCCATATTGCACCCATATTGCACTGATATTGCATCAATATTGCACCCTTATTGCACCCATATTGCGTCCTTATTGCACCCATATTGTGTCCTAATTGCACCCTTATTGCACCCATATTGCACCAATATTGCGTCCTTATTGCAACCATATTGCGTCCTAATTGCACCCTTATTGCACCCATATTGCGTCCTTATTGCACCCATATTGCGTCCTAATTGCACCCTTATTGCACCCATATTGCACTGATATTGCACCAATATTGCACCCTTATTGCACCCATATTGCACCCATATTGCATCCATATTACGTCCTTATTGCACTCATATTGCACCAATATTGCATCCTTATGGCACCCATATTGCATCCATATTGCACCAATATTGCGTCCTTATTGCACCCATATTGCATCCTAATTGCACCCTTATTGCACTCATATTGCACCCATATTGCGTCTTCATATTGCACCCATATTGCACTCATATTGTATCCATATTGCACCCATATTGCGTCGTTATTGCACCCATATTGCATCCTTATTGCACTCATTGCACCCATATTGCACTCATATTGCGTCCTTATTGCACCCTTATTGCACTCATATTGCACCCTTATTGCGTCCTTATTGCACCCATATTGCATCCTTATTGCACCCATATTGCATCCTTATTGAACACATATTGCAATCATATTGCACCCATATTGCATCCTTATTGCACTCATATTGCACTGATATCGCACTCATATTGCACCCATATTGCGTCCTTATTGCACCCATATTGCATTCTTATTGAACTCATATTGCACCCGTATTGCATCATTATTGCACTCATATTGCACTGATATCGCACTCATATTGCACCCACATTGCACCCTTATGGCACCCATATTGCGTCCTAATTGCACCCATATTGCACTCATATTTCACCCATATTGTGCCCTTATTGCACCCATATTGCCCATATTGCACTCATATTGTGTCCTTATTGCACTCATATTGCACTGATATTGCGTCCTTATTGCATCCATAGTGCACCCATATTGCACCAATATTCCATCCTTATTGCACCCATATTGTGTCCTAATTGCACCCATATTGCACCTTTATTGCACCCATATTGCATCCTAATTGAACCCTTATTGCACCCATATTGCGTCCTTATTGCACTGATATTGCACCAATATTGCACCCTTATTGCACCCATATTGCACCCATATTGCGTCCTTATTGCACCCATATTGTGTCCTAATTGCACCCTTATTGCACCCATATTGCACCAATATTGCGTCCTTATTGCAACCATATTGCGTCCTAATTGCACCCTTATTGCACCCATATTGCGTCCTTATTGCACTGATATTGCACCAATATTGCGCCCTTATTGCACCCATATTGCATCCTTATTATACCCATACTGTGTCCTAATTGCACCCTTATTGCACCCATATTGCACCCATATTGCACCAATATTGCGTCCTTATTGCACCCATATTGCGTCCTAATTGCACCCTTATTGCACCCATATTGCGTCCTTATTGCACTGATATTGCACCAATATTGCACCCTTATTGCACCCATATTGCACCCATATTGCATCCATATTGCGTCCTTATTGCACTCATATTGTGTCCTAATTGCACCCTTATTGCACCCATATTGCACCCATATTACGTCCTTATTGCACTCATATTGCACCAATATTGCATCCTTATGGCACCCATATTGCATCCATATTGCATCCTTATTGCACCAATATTGCGTCCATATTGCATCCTAATTGCACCCTTTTTGCACCCATATTGCGTCTTCATATTGCACCCATATTGCACTCATATTGTATCCATATTGCGTCGTTATTGAACCCATATTGCATCCTTATTGCACTCATATTGCACCCATATTGCACTTATATTGCATCCTTATTGCACCCATATTGCATCCTTATTGCACTCATGTTGCACACATATTGCGTCCTTTTTGCACTCATACTGCACCCATATTGCGTCCTGATTGCACTCATATTGTACCCATCCCTCACCTTGTAGTGGCACGTAAGTTGTTTGGGGGGGGCCAAATCTCGCCCCGTGTAATGTGGCTGGGGAGCCATGTCCTCTGCATTATATGTGAAGAAACATGAACATCTTCTCAGTACTGCTTGGCTGCCTGCCAAGCTTCTCCTTCTAGTGCCACGCCCCTGGGTGTGTTCAGTGCAGGATTCCCGTGCAGTCAGCTAGAGCACTGACGTCAGGGGAGGGGGAACTGTGAAAGCGGATATCCATCAAACCATAAAGGTTGAGAGATGCCGCTGGGGTCATTTAATTTGTTTTTTTAAGGGCTACAAGATGAATTATAGTTAGATTGAAGTAATACTATCCCTTTAACCCTTTGAGTACAAACATAATTGTACAAATGTAATTTATTTTCTCTGGATCCAGGGAGTGGATCTAAATCTGGGCTGCTAACCTAATTTTGTTTTAGTCTAATCTTGTGTCTTTCATTTTAACACTATATAATGCAATTTAACCCTTTGAGGCACTCAAAGGGTTCATTGTGATTATAGTAGAATTATACAGTTTTTTTCTAATCTGGAGCCATTTGTTTTCTGCACCAATAAATATGTGCTGAGTGAGACTATAAAATCTCTGTGTTCAAGTGCTGCAGATCAGTGGAATCAGCACATGTGCTCAAGGACAGTGACATCACAATGGGTTTATGGTGTGGCTCTGTACAATCAACACATTTTTGCTGAAGTGAAATTATGACATCACAGTGGTTTTGTTCTACAGCTCTGTGGAATCCTGACTATAAGGCAGTTAGCCAAGCATCTATCATTCACAATTCACTTCTGAATACAGCATGATGATAGCAAAATGGAGAATTATGTGGATTTACTTGATTCTATTGCTGGTGCCTAAATCAGCAACTGCAGAAGGCAAGAGTATAACTACAGTACCTGCAGATGATAATGATTCAAGCTTTTTCAGCCAACAATTCCTCTCTAGACTTGAATTTATAACTATGCCTCTAACTGCCATCATACTTATTATCGGTTTAATATTTGGATGCATTACACTGAATAACGTATGCGGTGAAATGATTGGTAAATGTAAGAAACAGTCAGATACTGAAATAAACATGGATCCTTCAACTGAACAGGCATCTGAATCAAAACACGAAGTCATCCTAAATATTTCAGTAGAAAATTATTTGGAACCAGCATACGAAGACATTGCCTTGGATCCTTCAGCAGACTTTGTTAAGGATCCTTCAGATGAGCTGCAAGCAGCATTTCCTGCACCTGTTGCTGACAATCCTTCAGCAGAGCAGGAGACAACACAAACCAATACAGAAACTGATATTTCGGAGAGTTCTTCAGATGAATATGAACTGGCTCCAGAAGTACATGCACCTCAAGACAGTCATGTAGTCATTGAAATTCCGGAGGGTCCAACATAAGAGCGAGAAACTGTGCCCAAAAGCAGTTCACTGTACAACACCGCAAGGATCTTTCGTGTTTTAAGCTATGTGGGGGTCTCATTTACATAATCCAGAATGGATTCAATGGACCTGTCCAACACTGAAATCCCTCAGAATGAGTCTTAACCCTTTGAGTGCCAGAGGGGTATCATTAAGTTTCACAGAGGCGGGAAGAAGGCAAGGACCAGGCGCAAGGCCCCCAGAGTCACCAGTGCAGATATGACCCATCAGATCAGAGATAGCCCAACAAAACAATGAAGTGTCAATGGACACAGAACAGGGGTAAAAACACCCCACGAACTGTTACACAGCACACTGAACTAGAGCCAAGAGGGCTCAAAAGGGAAGGAAGCACCAAGAACCAGCAAAACTGCCTCCAGGATTTTCCTCCCAAAGCTGGCGTCAGCCGATGCCAACACATCAGGGGCTCGATTCTATTACCAGCGCTAAAAATAAAACAGGCGTTTTTTTTAGTCAGTTTTTGCTGTCCTATTACCCGACTTGTGAAAGCAAAATCAGAGCTAATTATACTTACTGCCAGTCTGAAAAAAGCCCATAGGAAACAACTAAAAACAACGTGCAATTAGTATCCTATTACCCACGCTCAGTATTACCTCCTGTTACGTGGTTACATTTAACCCCTAGAGTGCCAGGTGGGTACAGTAGACGAGTGGACACAGCTGTATCTGCTGTGCCACGGTCGTACATTGTACAGCTAAAATGCGGTCACTGCATAAGCCGGTATAACCAGCATGTAGTGGCCGCATTTCAGCTGAAATGCAGCCTGGCACTCTTGGGGAGACATGAGGATCACTCCTCATGTCCTCCCAGGTATTGATATCCCAGCCGATAGCGCTGGGAGATCAATAACGCAAGAGGAGAAGCACAGCTTCTCCTCTCACCTCTCTCCTACCCGAACTTCTGGGTAGGAGTGGGCGGGACCGGGGGAAGCCTACCAACGTCATCGGTGACATGGTCACCGATGAAGTTAGGGAAGTTTCCCTGGTCCCGTTCACCCCTACCGGTGGTAGGAGGGAAGAGCAGGAGAGCTTTTGCTCTCCTGCAGTCGCCTTATTGATCTCCCAGCCAATCGGCTGGGAGATCAATAACTGGGGGGACACCAGGAGGGGTCCTGATGTCCCCCACAAGGTCTGAATTTATTTTAAAAAAATGTATATATATATATATATATATATATATATATATATATATAGCTAAGTAAACCTGTGAATGACCCCTCATGACACCCCTGTAGCATGGGGGTGACAATTGCCCCATTTACGAATCTTTTGAGTGCCAGTGGGGCATGGAATGCATTGCTTTGAAATGCATTCCGTACCCCTCTGGCACTCAAAGGGTTAATTAAAGAGCATATAACCTATGTGAAACATAGGTTATGTGCTCTTTAACCCTTTGAGTGCCAGAGGGGTATAGAACGCATTGCTTTGCAACGCTTTGCGAACCCCTCTGGCACTCAAAGGGTTAATTAATGAATTTTAACTTAACCCCTTAACGACATGTGCCGTACTATGACCGTCACGGTCCTTGAAATACTGAAGGACCGATGACGGTCATAGTACGTCACGTACTTTTTACTTACAGAGCTCTACCGGGAGCGCTGTACGTAAAAATAGGGCCTGAAATTGACCGCTCCAAGATCGGAGCGATCTCTATCAGGCCCCATAGTGACGCGCCGATACACGCAACAGGTCACGTGTACCGGCGCGTCCACGTGGTTCAATGCGGTCCTTATGGGACGGAAACGTCCCAGGACCGCCGGTCGTTAAGGGGTTAAAGCAATGCATTCCATACCCCTCTGGCACTCAAAGGGTTAATAAAGGGGGCAATTGTCGCCCCCATGCTAGGGGGGATGTCATGAGGGGTCATGATACCCCTCTTGAGGTCTGAAGTACTTTTGTAATAAAAATTACATATGTAATTTAGTAAAAGAAAATCATTGTTACACATCAATAAAATATTTAATTACATCTATAATAAAAACAAACACCTTTTTTTGATACATATACAGGTTGCCTATTAACCCTATGAGTACCAGAGGGGGTGGCAAGCACATTACAATACCTCTCTGGTACTCATAGGGTTAATCTTGCAATACAAAATACGAGAGCGTGTCGAGTATAATAGAAGAAGAAAAATGTCGGATGAAAATGGTGAAAAAATCATGTGAACACTGTAGTCGACTTTTCAAGGGGGGGGGTTAAAATGTCAGATGTACAATATTCGTTGAATTAATATGGTGAGAGAAAGAACTGCAAGTCGACTTTGGAAGCGGAAGGGTTAATTGTCAACTATGAGCAATATTTGTTGAATTAATATGGTGAAAGAAAGCACTGTAAGTTGACTTTTAGAAGGGGGTGTTAATATGTCGAGGGGGGGCACTCTGTCAGATTTTGTTATGTGGAGAACACATCTAACACTGAACTTGATCTTTCTGTAGTCAAATGCACACCTATTTCCTTACAAAAGCAAACACAAAGAGAGGGAGGGCGCCCAATAGTGTATTACCGTTTCTCGAATTCTTAGATCAAATCAGAATAAAGATGGGTACTCACAATCATGGTGGTCAGTTCCAAGATGACTGACTAACTCGCCTTTGGAGAAATCCCCGTCTCCAATTGGGAAGTGTTCAATAACAGGTAAATCCGCACGGCTCGAATAATATGTATAAAAATATTTAATAAGGAATAGATGTACAAAAAACAAATGTATAATTCGTAAAAAGTACAAATCCTAAAAAAAATGGTGCTAATCAACGCGTTTCGTGGAAACCAACGCCACTTTATCAAAGATATGATTAAGACCTAGGGATATAAGAAAACAAGCTGGCAGACAAACAAGATTTATATAGTATCTACACTCCCCTCATTGGTTTAGAGAGACAACGTGGAATCGTGCTCATATCCAATCCACGATCTCTTAGACAAGCCTCTCAAACGTATGAGGAAGTAGATCTCAATCCACCAATAGAATACAGAGTTTTCCGATCACGTGACCTCCTAACAACCTCGAGTGATCCTAACAAAAATAACAAACGAAGCATGTATTTACACATTGAGTGAATGCACGTCTATGCTGTCAGTTAGTAAAATGAGAACACAATAATATGTTGCTAACCCGAATGGTGGGATCACGTGATCGCGAGAAATCAGTTAAGTATAGCAATAACAATATAGAACGAAACATATATATATATATATCACTAATACAAAACATTGGCGCTGTGAGTAAAATATATATCTTCTTAACTCAACTGCGCCAATGTAATAAACAATGGTAGCCACCTTGACTACGACCTAACGACGTGCAGTCTGGTTAAATAAACAAAATAGTACCACAATGAAAAATAAGAAAATATTCAACAATAAAATCATAATACAAATGGTTGTATATAATTCACATGTATAAACATAATGAAAATAATTATATTTAAGTACTAAATAAATCAAAACATGGCCACAGCTTAATATAGTCGGCTGTGCATATCACAGTATACATAAACCATAGCTACAATGAAGTGTAAAAGATGTGTTATATGTTTAAAAGTTCTCAAAAGATATCTATCAAGGTACCCAACCTAACATCTAAACCCTGGGAGAAATACCAATGTATATGTATATGTATATGTATAATGTGTGTGATTGAAATATGTAAACAGTATTGACTAACTAAAAAAAAAGAAAAAAAAACACAAAGTTTTGTAAAATGGAGTGAACTATGGTGACAGGTATATCAGGGCTTATAAGTCCTTTGCTGCTAGCCAGACCTGAAAAGTTACTCGCCACTGCACGCCATAGCATACCCACCAGGACTGAATTTCTGCTAGCCACTGCAAGCCATAACATACCCACCAGGGCTGAATTTCTGCTCACCACTGCATGCCATAACATACACACCAGGTATGAATTTCTACTCGCCACTGCAAACCATAACATACCCACCAGGGCTGAATTTCTACTCACCACTGCAAGCCATAACATACCCACCAGGGCTGAATTTCTGCTCTCCACTGCACGCCATAACATACCCACCAGGGCTGAATTTCTACTCGCCACTGCACGCCATAACATACCCACCAGGGCTGAATTTCTACTCGCCACTGCACGCCGCAACGTACCCACCAGGACTGAATTTCTACTCGCCACTGCACGCCATAACATACCCACCAGGGCTGAATTTCTACTCGCCACTGCAAGCCATAACATACCCACCAGGGCTGAATTTCTGCTAGCCACTGCAAGCCATAACATACCCACCAGGGCTGAATTTCTACTCGCCACTGCAAGCCGTAACATACCCACAGGGTTGAATTTCTACTCGCCACTGCAAGCCACAGCATACCCACCAGGGCTGAATTTCTACTCGCCACAGCAAGCCATAACATACCCATCAGGGCTGAATTTCTACTTGCCACTGCAAGCCATAACATACCCACCAGGGCTGAATTTCTACTCGCCACTGCACGCCGCAACGTACCCACCAGGACTGAATTTCTACTCGCCACTGCAAGCCATAACATACCCACCAGGGCTGAATTTCTACTCGCCACTGCAAGCCATAACATACCCACCAGGGCTGAATTTCTGCTAGCCACTGCAAGCCATAACATGCCCACCAGGGCTGAATTTCTACTCGCCACTGCAAGCCGTAACATACCCACAGGGTTGAATTTCTACTCGCCACTGCAAGCCACAGCATACCCACCAGGGCTGAATTTCTACTCGCCACAGCAAGCCATAACATACCCACCAGGGCTGAATTTCTACTTGCCACTGCAAGCCATAACATACCCACCAGGGCTGAATTTCTACTTGCCACTGCACGCCATAACATACCCACCAGGGCTGAATTTCTACTCGCCACTGCAAGACATAACATACCCAACAGGGCTGAATTTCTACTCGCCACTGCAAGCCATAGCATACCCACCAGGGCTGAATTTCTACTCGTCACTGCAAGCCATAACATACCCACCAGGGCTGAATTTCTACTCGCCACTGCAAGCCATAACATACCCACCAGGGCTGAATTTCTACTCGCCACTGCACGCCATAACATACCCACCAGAGCTGAATTTCTACTCACCACTGCAAGCCATAACATACCCACCAGGGCTGAATTTCTACTCACCACTGCAAGCCAAAACATACCCACCAGGGCTGAATTTCTACTCGCCACTGCAAGCCATAACATACCCACCAGGGCTGAATTTCTACTTGCCACTGCAAGCCATAGCATACCCACCAGGGTATATGTTTCAATGTGTAAAAATTTAAAAATAAAAATATTAACGAAAAAGAGGTTCTCACAGAATTTCCTACAGGGTACCTAACCATAGGTCTAAACCCTGAGGGAACACCAGAGAGAAAAAAAAATAATTGTGTCTAAAGTTATCATATAGGTCCATGTGTGCATACATAAACCTACATACACAGCTGTCCTAATCATAAGTGGATTCCCATGTTTCATTAAGACCACAGGGAGCTAGAGTAGATAACCTATAAATCCAATAGGATTCACGATTATTTAATCTACGTTGTCTGTTGTAGTATGGAGAACCAGGTATAAATTCAATGGGCAATACTGTCAGACCATTAGGATCCTGATTATGTATCTCTGAAAAGTGTCTTGACACACTATGAAGTTGGAAACCATTAGTGATATTCCTCCTGTGCTGTCCAAACCTAATTCTAAGTTGTTGTGTAGTGCGGCCCACATATTGTAGGGAGCAAGGGCAGCACAGGAGATATACCACAAATTTAGATGCACAATTCATCAAACTTCTAATCTTAAAACTCTCACCTGGGCCCTGAGAAGAAAACTGTGTACTCTTATCACTCAGAAATGGGCAGGTGAGACATTTAGAGCCTAAGCATCTATAGGATCCCACTACAGCTCTTTTGTTGATACTAGTTATATTTAGAGTAGAGGATATAGGGCTCGATTTAAAGGCAGCCGATAGTAAAAAAAATCATTAACGGGTGCGTTAAGTGTCATGTTGCAATTCAAAGATCCGTCTAAAGAACAGCTAACGGCAGTTGCAGAATCCTAACGGCCGATACACTTACGTGCATTCAGAAGCATGGAAAAACATACCCCAGAGCTATTCAAAGGCTTGCGGTACTGATAACGGCTGAAAAAAAGACACACCTAACGGCTAAAAGTTAAACCCACTTTTCTTAGCCGTTAGACACTTAACGGCCAAAACAAAACACCCGTTACATAGGAAAATACACAAAAAGCTTACCGCACAACCATGTAAATGGGAAAATTAACCTGTGCAATGCCAAAACAACACAAAAACATGCACACACAGCACAAATCACTCAACACACAACAACAACCAACACCACAGGAACAATGACACACAAAAAAACAACAACACAACATGGCACGGAACAATGGGGGTCATCACACAAAGCGGACCCTGCAAATATAAGCTCACCTGGGCAACATCAACACGCGACCTGCACCCCACAACTGCACACCCGCAAATGGCACACACAGAACAAGCACAACACACCACATCTTATAACACACACACACCTGCAAACACTTACCTGGACAAAAACAACTCTCTATTGGTCAGCACTCACCTCATCACCACACCTACACAACGCCCTAGCAAGTACTTAAAGGGACAACTCAACACATTCACTTGTGGCTTGTTTTCCACTCAGGGAGGGAGAGAGATTGATAGAGAGAGATAGAGAGATAGAGAGAGAGAGAGAGAGGTAGAGAGAGAGAGAGAGACAGATAGAGCAAACAGTATGTTGGGTTACATATTGTTGCGAAGGCTGCGGAGAAGGCGTGCAAGGGAGAGAGCTAGGGAACATCAGCAACCTCCAAGCATGCCTGATCAACAGCCTCCACCTGTTGCAAGTGAGGAGGCTCTGGCTCAGCAGCCACACAGGAGTCCATCCCCACCTGGAGGGCAGAGGATGTATAGACGACCACCAAGGGCCAGGGTATACCGCCCAAGGGTCACCCTCTTTGGAATGACCGATGATGAGGTAATTGATCGCTACAGGTTGAGGCCTGACAGCATCATTGCCTTGTATGAGGTCATCAAGGAGCAGGTGGATCCCATCTACATCCACAACCATGCCCTAACTGGCCTGCAGAAACTACTCTGTGCCATACACTTCATGGCAAGTGGGGCCTTCCAGTCCACTGAGGGTTACGCATCTGGCATGTCACAGGCCACATTCTCCAGGGTGCTGGCCCAGGTTCTGCCAGCCTTCAAAAGCAAGGCCAGTACCTATATACATTTTCCCACCACCGACATGGACTGGATACACGTCAAGCAGGCCTTTTACGCCAGGGGAGGCATGCCCAGGGTCATGGGTGCTATAGATTGCACCCATGTCCGGATTAAGGCTCCAGCACGTGACGCACAGCTATTCATCAACGGGAAGAACTTTCACTCCATCAACGTGCAGATGGTGTGTGACAGCCATATGAGGATAATGAATGTCTGTGCAAAGTTTCCTGGCAGCTCACATGATACATACATTCTCCAAAACTCCTCAGTCCACAGAGATTTCGAGAATGGAACTTTTACAGGGGGATGGCTTTTGGGTGAGTTCACAATACAAAATCACATCACATACACAGGCGTACACACAATGCTGCTCAGCATGCTCCTGACCCACAGCTAGTACGTCCACCACACAAAACATCATTCACACAACATGTGCTCCCTGTCTCACCATGTCACTCACATTACACAGGTGATGCTGGCTATGGATGCAAGTCCTGGCTACTGACCCCTCTGGCCAATCCTCGAACACATGCCCAGGAAAGGTACAACCAGGCTCATGGCAGAACGAGGAATGCCATTGAGCGGACCTTTGGCCTCCTCAAGTCAAGATTCCGATGTCTGGACCACTCGGGGGGAGCACTGCAGTATGCACCTGGAAAGGTGTGCGACATAATTGTGGCGTGCGCAATACTGCACAACATCGCAGTGGACACCAGGCTGCTGGAGCACATCCAGGACCCCCCCATACAGGAAGTGCCCATGGACATCGGCCATGTTGAGGAGACCCTGAGAGGGACACAGATCAGAGACAGGCTCATCACGGAACACTTTACATGTGAGTATAACACAGGCATGCAAACAATCCATGGAAGTCCCCCATCAGTCCTGTGACACTAACCACACTGCACATTTTGTTCTGTCTCACCCCACAGGAACAGTGACACAGCACTGCACTGGCAGTGGACGTGGCAAGTTGTGTGTGTGGACTCAAAAACCATCCTCCATTCCACTCTCCACGTTGACATACTGACCCCAAGGATATCACGCACACCCTCAGGAGAAACAAGGTACAACACATAACCCATGTTCATTGCCTTACAGGGCTTGATTGACAGCAGCTAACTTGATTTGCCATGATCATAGCCAGAGCAACCACGCTAGCCTTGTAGTGAAAGAGTGTTATCCAATGCTATGCACTGGATAATACTCTGTCACATCAGGGGTTAAAGGGCCATTGGACTCAATATGGGACCTGTACTGTGCTACAGCTGAGAAGAGCAGCACAGGGGTGGATGTACAGTGGTATGGTCACACAATGTAGAGGTCATGAGACGTAGATCAGATTACCAGGGACTCCATGCTGACCTGTGAGTGTGCAGACATATGTGCCCCCGACATGAATACACACATCAACAAATATGTCCTAACAGTTCCATGGAACAAATGACATTGGGCTGCCACTGTCACTTTCACAGTGGCAGCCCAAATTCATTACTTCCATGGAGCTCGCAGAACACTTGTTGATGTGTGTATTCATGTCAGGGTCACATATCCATAGGGCTGGGGCACATGTCCTTAGTTCTCCACATAATTGGTTACAGATGAGTACACAACACATTGTCAAGCAATGGTTTGTGTACTCACTTGTAATTAAGAAGATTGAGGGGATTATAAAGTCGAAATTGTTGTTGCTTGATGATCAGTTCAGGTGTATAGTGTCACGGTTTTTTAGGACTCTCAGACCAAGTAAGTGAAAATAAAACACACTTTATTAAAGTGAATAAAGCACAAGTACGCCCTCTAGGGGTGGTAGGTAATACACAGGAAAGTAAACTGATATATTTACAATGGTAATAGCACAAAAGACATAAATGCCAAACAGTATGCACTAGGGTGATATTGACCCCCAAGGGGTTAATGTCCATATAACAGTCTGTCTCAGATGTGAAGGTCTGACACGCCCTGGATGTTAAAAGGCTGTGCTGTATAGACAAAGTTCATCAAGTGCTGAGGATAGAGCTGCCTTGCCAAGGTGTTGGATAGTAAGCAGAAAGGGAAACAACTTAGCCCCCACGGGCGTAGTTACAGGAACTGCTTTCGTTTGTGCAAGTGCCAATAGCCCCCACGGGCGTAACGGAAACCGGCCGGTGGTGCAAGAGCTAACAGCCTCCAGAAGTGTGATCGAATGCTGTAATAAGAGAGCAAGAGCCACTAGCCCCCTCGGGCGTAGTACCGGATGAACCAACACTGAAGCCTTTCTGCCAACACTCTGTGTCAAGTGATATCGTCGGTAGCCAATACCGGAGAGCCTTAAGCGCCCAAACGGCCCAACTATATGAACACTCTGCACTGGTGGACTAGAGTTGCCGACGGAGAGCGGCCAACTCAGCAGCAGTATCACGGGTAACGAGGCTCGTACGAGAGTGAATTCGAGGCAGCACTGCAAGAGTTAAAATGCACGTTTACTCGAGGCTTCAGCACTACTGCAAGGCTCTGCACAGGGAGGAAGGCCCACAGCATACACACAACTCTGCACAAAGAATGAGGCACAGCACTAAATCGAGTGAAACACCAGGCAAGGCAGTCACTCTGACACGGCCATCAGAGACTGGAAATGTCGCGGCGGCGACAACTGGAACGCAGGTCACTGGAACAAGCTGGAAGTCGATCTTCAGAGCAGGAAGTCAGCCGGGCCGGGTCGGAGCACATAGGAGGCAGTCATACAAGCCGGGTCATACACGAGCAGGAACGTCAGTCTAGCCGGGTCAGGATCCAAGGGTGGTACGCAGACGAGCCGGGTCATACACAAGCAGGTACACTGGAGAATGGTCAGGACAAGCCGAATCGGTACACAGGAACTCAGAATACTGGAACACAGCAACAGCACTACTGGCTCAGGAACACCACGAAAGGGCATCTGACAGATGTGATAGCCAGGTATAAAAAGGTCATCAGGGGGCGGGTCAAACTCAGATAACAAATCAGTGCCAGCCACAACTGAGAGTGACAGGAATCACAGGCACTGTGATATATAGCTCCAAATCCTGTCCTCTTGTCCCACAGGCATCCATAACATGATCCATCCTTGATCTGAAGATCTTCCATGTGTCTGGATTGATGTCTTGACAACACCTTCATAAAGATCACCCCTTGCTATTTCTGGTGATGTTGTTAGTGATGCAATATTTGACCGGAGGTTCACACAGACCTCTACTTGAACATTCTCATATAGACACAGAAAACACAATTTCACAAGTGTAATAACCTGTACAGTTAGGATGCTCATCTACAGAGTTGTCAAATCTTGTGGGAACATGGGTAACACTGTGTGACAACAATTGTGATGTTTGACATACAACACTTTTCTGAGCATGGTTTGTGTGTATTGTGTGTGATCAGCACAGCAACATGAGGGTTAACCAGGGAGTTGGACAGGTTTTGGCCTTGTTGAACCTTGACATTTGTCCTTGTCTTGCGTCCTGTTTAAACCCTCAGGGTGCTGTGTTGGTGCAGTTGTGTGGATGAATGAAGGGCAGATGTTGGGATGTGAGTGCTTGTTTGTAATGGGTGTGTGGTTTGAGGTGGTGTGTGGTTTTGGGGTGATGCACTTACCAGTGGTGTGGAGGCTTCTCTCATCCCCAGTGTCTGATCCTCCAGGGACCCCCTCAATGAGGGTAGATGACAGTGTCTGCCGCAGCCTCTCCTCCCATGCGCTGAAGGTGATGGGGACAGGTGGCCCACCTCCGGTGGCTCGGGCGTGCAGGGTGGCATCCCCCATCTTCTTCTTCACCTGCCTTTTGCAGTCGTCCCATCTATCTTGATTGAGTCCACATCCCGTCTGCAGGTGGCCACCGCATTAACTCGGCTGCAGATTTGGCTCCAGGCAGCTCTCCTCCTCGCAGCCAGGCCAGGGAGTCTCTCCCCCGGGAAGAGGACACTCTCCCTCTCCAGCACAGCCTCCACGAGGGCCGTGTTTTCTTCCTCGGTATATCGGGGATCCCTGACCCTGTCCTCCTCAGCTCCGGCATGCGAGGAGTCAGACCCGGAGTGTCCTGCCTGCTCTGCCCCTGCCTGTGTGTGGTGGTCCCCAGGCACTACCCCTCGTCCCACTGCAGGATCTGTCCCTCTTCTTTGTGTGCCTGTTCTTGTGGGCCTGGTCCCCCTCCGCCCTGCGGATCTCCCTCTCCCACCCCTGCTCTGCTGAGGGATCCCCTCCTGACCTTCCTCCTCCTCCTCCACTAGTCTCCCCATCCCTCTCTCCTGTCCTCCTCTCCTGGCCATCATTCACCCACTCACAGACACACTCGATCCCACTCACTCTCTGTCACACACTTTCACTCACAGATTCACACTGTAAAAATAAAGTTTAAAATGTGTAAGGTGTGATGAAAAAAAAAAGACTATGTGTATGTATGTGTATGTGTTTGTGTTTGTATGGATGTATGTGCTATGTGCAAAAGTGTGCTATGTGTCTATTTAAATGTAATTCTCTCCTCTCCAAGATCCCTCTACCTTACTCCTGTGTATGCTTCTCTCTCTCTCTCTCTCTCTCTCTAAACACTATCCTCCACTCCTGGGTCCTATGCTCTAGCTTGCTGAAACTCGAAACACAGACAGGGTGTGACCGTTATTTTGAGGTATATATAGGTGTATTTGAACATTTTTGATACTTTGGGGCTTGGGATTGGCTGTAGGTTTGAATTTTGTTTGTGCATCTATCAGGGTTGCTAGACAACGGCAGCCGTAATGTAACATTTTGACTTAAGTTGTGTTTTAACGGGTGTTTGGGACGCACGGTGATGCGAAATCAGGTGCGACGCTGGTTTTTGTGTTACGTGTTTTTGTAGTGCCTACGCCCGATAGCTATTCTTGTACTCTTACCTTTGAATCTGCCGTAAACCATGTGTTCTTTGTGGGCTATGTGCCTTTTTTACTTAGCGGATGGTTTAACGGCTGCCTTTAAATGTAGCCCATAATGTCCAAACTACTCTGCATAGAAGTTTGATTCCCAGCTTCTTTGTTTCTTTCCCACATTTTAATAGGCGCTAAAATATTCTTCAAAGTGTTAGCTCTCTCGAAGACTATTTTAGGATATTTTGGAAGTATATCTTTTAATAATGGGTCATTTAGCAAAATTGGCCAATGTCTTTTACAAATATTCTGAATTTCCCTAATATTACTGTTATATCTAGTAACAAATAAAGGGAAATCTGAGAACTTAATGTTTTTATTTTTGTGATGATGGTATTGATATTCGCCTTCCTTTGTAAAAAGGGCCTTTTTAAAGGAATCTTGAATTAGATCTATTGGATAGGATTTCTCTAAGAATAGTTGAAATAAGACTCTTGATTGTTCTTCAAAGTCTTCTACATTTGTAGAGTTCCTTCTAATACGAAGGAATTGACTATAACGTATATTACAAAGCCACTTGGAGTGATGACAACTATAAAAATCCAAATAGCTGTTTTTGTCAACAGTTTTAAAATATGTTTTCTTATTAATAGTTTCTCCAGGTTTTCCGTTCAATTGCAAATCTAAAAAATTAATGCAAGCCTTATGTATAGTTGAGGTAAACAGCATATTCCACTGGTTATCATTCATATAATCAACAAAAGTGTGGATATCCTTATTCCCTCACCATACTATGATAATATTGTCAATGTACCGCTTATAGAGCACCAAATTCGAGCCAAATGGGTTAGTATTATAGATCTTAAATTCTTCTAAAAATCCCATAAATAAATTGGCATAACTTGGGGCGAACTTGGTGCCCATAGCTGTACCCTTGGCTTGAAGATAAAATTGTCCATTAAATTCAAAAAAATTATGAGTAAGTATAAACTTAGTAGCATCCAAGAGAATGTTATCTGTTTGAGGGGCATAAGTGCATCAGACAGGAGAAAGTGTTTTGCTGCATCCATTCCCCCCTCATGTGGAATATTAGAGTATAATGATGTAACATCTAGAGAGAGCCAGTAAAGGTCTTCATCCCAAATGAAATCCCTAAGTAAGGTCATCAAATGGGAAGAATCTCATAAATACGAAGGAAGACTAAGAACCAGTCTCTGTAGATGAAAATCCACATAAGAGGACAAATTGGATGTCAATGAATCAATTCCAGAAATAGTTCGCCTCCCCAGGGGAGATATTAGACTTTTATGTACTTTTGGCAAATGGTAGTATATTGCAACTCGTGGATTGTGTACATATAAGAAATCTCTCTCGTTCTTATTGAGTATATTTTCACCATATGCCTGTTCCACAAGGAGGCTAAAAGTCTTCATATATTGAACAGTGGGATCACCCTTAAGGGGAGTATAATAATCTAAGTCTTTTAGGATCCTATATGCCTCCATTATATAATCGTTTTTATCCTGCAGCACCATAGCTCCTCCTTTATGAGCAGACTTTATTATCAATGTCTCATTGTTCTTTAGCGATTGTATGGCTTCAATTTCTCCCCTAGTGAGATTGGATACTTTACTCCTGTGTTTACCTTTTTTGTGAATAATTCGAAAATCATTAAGGACCACTGATCCAAAAGTATCCACAAAGCTCCCTTTTGACTGCATGGGATAAAATTTAGATTTATGTCTTAAACCAGAAGGTACACTTCCATTAATGATATAGTCAGTATGATCACCTATATCTGTCCATAGTGATAATTCTCTTCCTTGGGAATCTAAAAATGGATCGTTGGTTACTATGGGGATCTTATCTGGCGTCTTCCTCAATGTCTTATTAGCAAAGTATCTACGCAAAGTAAGTTTGCATATAAATTCATTAGTATCAACAAGCAATTGGAAAAGATCACAGTCAACTGTAGGTGAAAACGATAACACCATAGTCAGCAAAGATTTCTCGTTATCTTTTAAAGTGTATGAGGATAAATTGATAACATTGTTAGTTTCTGCTCTCAATCTATCCTTGTCTTTTTGGGAATGGCCCCCTTCCTCTATGTCCTCTAAGTCTGACCTTTTTCCTGTCTCCTCTATTCTCAGAGGGGAAAAACGATTCACTTCCCTCCACCACATAAGATCCGGAGGGAGAATTACTCCCCCTATGTTGTGTCCTAAAAAAGGCGAAGAGGCAGATGTAGACGGTACACAGTCTAAAACTGTGTTACCAGAATTGGTACCTAGACTCTGTTCAATAAAACTTGCAGGGGAGTCAGCATTGATATAATTATTGGAAACAAAGGGCCTGATGTTAGTAGGGACATTAGAGGTTCTATCTACATGATTTAAATCTGTGGTTTCCCCTATTTTCCACACTCGTGGTTTCTGAACCATAGCCATAACTTTTTCATGTAAATGACTATCTTGTTTTGGCTTATATGCTATACTCTGTGTACTCCTCTTGGTATTTGGATGATTTGAACGTGTATGATTTGTGGGGGCTTCTTCAGAGTTTTTCTCTCCCAATTATAAATCATATTTTTCTTATAATCATCTTCATCTCTTAGTAGTTTTTTCTTTTTCCGTTCAATTACTGATATTTGGTGACTATTTATATTTTCAGTCGTCCTTTCTTCTAAATGGCCAAAGGTGGAAAGATCTCTCATTTTTTCTAATTGCACTATCGTGGATTCTATCTTAACCTTAATCTCCTTGATTTTTTTCTCTCTTTGGTCGATGAGAAGGCGCATCAAAGTAAACAAACTGGCATTTAAGATCCTATGCCAGTTATCAACAAACACAGGATCATCTTTAACCCCTTAACGACCCTTGATGGTCATAGTACGTCAAGGGTCGATTTGACTTAACGACCGATGATGTACTATGACCGTCATCGAATTCTGGACTCCCCCCGCGGCTGCACGCCATTCGGGGAGTCCGGAACGCAACGGAGCAATAAAAAAAAATTGCTCCGTGGTCATTCAGTCGGGTCGCGGCGCGGATTCCCCGGTCCTTAAGGGGTTAAACGTTGGTGGAAGGATGAAGCTCAATCCTCTTGGTATCATATTGATACTAAGGTACTTTTGTAATGTCTCAGCATCCCACCAATAATTACATTCCATTTTCATTAAATGCTCAAGATCATAAAACAATTTACTTGCATCTTCTTTTTCAATATTATTGATCTGAGGGGAAGTTTTTTTCAATCATAAATTGACTACTCAATGATTCTACCCGCTGTGAGTTCCTTACATAACTGCATTGTGATAAGAAAATATCAAGTAAACAGATTATTATAAATTAGAAATCAACAAGATAAGACTCTTATAAATAAGTTCTTAAATATTCTTGGTGGATGTCACACTTCGGATCGCTCTCCTTCACGGTTAAACTGGAATAATCTATTAAAACGAGAAGGGGAGAAAAAGCAGGAGGCGCTCCTAGTGTTGAATCAGGTGGCATATGATGGACCTTCACCAGACACCCAGTGAATTATACTCACAAAATTATATGCTGTTATGACACTTATGTGGATCACAGCAATCATACTTGGGGGTTTATTAATGCTGCCCCACAATCAGCAAATCTGTGATCCTTAGAATAGATTGGTCAGCTCATTCCCACCACGCTCTGCCCAAATCGATCAACCATACAAAAGCAAACACAAAGAGAGGGGGGGCGCCCAATAGTGTATTAACGTTTCTCAAATTCTTAGATCAAATCAGAATAAAGATGGGTACTCACAATCATGGTGGTCAGTTCCAAGATGACTGACTAACTCACCTTTGGAGAAATCCCAGTCTCCAATCAGGAAGCGTTCAATAACAGGTAAATCCGCACGGCTCGAATAATATGTATAAAAATATTTAGCAAGGAATAGATGTACAATAAACAAATGTATAATTCATAAACAGTACAAATATATATATCCCAAAAAAAAATGGTGCTAACCAATGCGTTTCGTGGCAACCAACGCCTCTTTATCAAAGATATGATTATGACCTAGGGATATAAGAAAACGAGCCGGCAGACAAACATGATTTAAATAGTATCTACACTCCCCTCATTGGCTTAGAGAGACAACGTGGAATCATGCTCATATCCAATTCACGATCTCTCTTAGATGAGCCTCTAAAAAGTATGAGGAACACCAGACAGAATAGTTTCTCAAAAAAAAAAATTGTGTCTAAAGTTATCATATAGGTCAATGTGTGCATACATAAACCTACATACACATCTGTCCTAATCATAAGTGGATTCCCATGTTTCATTAAGACCACAGGGAGCTAGAGTAGATAACCTATAAATCCAATAGGATTCACGGTTATTTGATCTACGTTGTCTGTTGTAGTATGGAGAAACAGGTATAAATTCAATGGGCAATACTGTCAGACCATTAGGATCCTGATTATGTATCTCTGAAAAGTGTCTCGACACACTATGAAGTTGGAAGCCATTAGTGATTCACAGGACTCCGCCCACTTCTCTGCCAGTTCTGGAACCCTCTTCCTTGTTCTTCCCACTCTCGCAGATTTTAATGGTTAACCCCACCTCCTCCCTCCCAATCATACTCGGAAGCCCTTTTGCAACTGGTCCCCAGAGAGATTTGGGTCATAATGGAGGTGGACCCAATCAGGGCGGGTGGACTTCAAAGGTTGAGGGGAGGGATTTTCCATGCTATGGGTAAGGAAGTGGGCGGAATGGATAGGAAAGTGGGTGGAAGTCACATTGAATATATATATATACATTCAATGTGATATATATATATATATATATATATATATATATATATATATATATCATCTTCTACAGCAACATCTGGGTAGCAGAGGTCTCTGCCACAACCCCTTTGCACTCAAAAGGATATAATTAATTTGTTTTTCTCTTCCCTTTTTTCTCCCTAGATGAAAGGTGTAGATAATGCTCTCTTGCAAAGTCCCCTGATTATCTGTGTAACAAACTTCCTTCTACTGTCATCAGCTCTCAGGGGTATAATGTCAGCTGATGCAGAACGTCTTTCGGGCATTATACATACCATACCCCAATTGTCCCTTTTTAGGAGATATTAGGTGTACAAACCTCCCAAGTGTCCCTCTTTAGGAGATATTAGGGGTCTATACCTCCCAAGTGTCCCTCTTTAGGCAATATTAGGGGTCTATACCTCCCAAGTGTCCCTCTTTAGGAGATATTAGGGGTCCATATGTCCAGAGGGTCCCTCTTTAGGAGATACTAGAAGTGTGGGATCTATTGGCCATCTGTTTATTTATTTTATAACAAAAGCTTAAGCCTCTGAGTGGCAGAGGGGTACACAATGCATTGTGTACCCCTCTGCCACTCAAAGGGTTAATATGAGGCTGAGTACATGACGGGCAACACCGTCCCAAATTACTAGTATCTCCTAAAGAGGGACACTTGGGAGGTATGGACCCCAAATTATCATGGTGCCCATGCTTTTCCTGTCAGTCTCAGTGTGTTGCTCTCCTATTGGCTGAGCTTGATTTGGCCCGCCCAGTATGGCCTTTTTATACTGGGCCTCTGGCACCTGTCTGGTGCCCTTTCGTGGTGTTCCTGTACCAGTGCTTACTTGAGTTGCTGTGTTCCCGTGTACCGACTTGGCCTGTTTGACTACTCCGCTTCTGGTTCCTGCTCCGTGATCCGACCCGGCCTGGCTGACGTTCCTGCTCCGTGATCTGACTCGGCTTGTCTGACGTTCCTGCTCCGTGATCTGACCCGGCCTGGCTGACGTTCCTGCTCCGTGATCTGACCCGGCCTGGCTGACGTTCCTGCTCCGTGACCTGACCCAGCTTGTCTGACGTTCCTGCTCCGTGATTCGGCCCAGCTCTCCAGTTCCTGCTCATCGTGTCGCTGGGCGACATTATTACTTCCGCCTAGTCTGGGCCTACCAGTCAGTGTGTCACCGTTGCCTCCGTTACTGCTCTGGCAGTATATATTCCGCTGAGCATCCCGTTAGCTCTTGCAGAGTTACTGTTGCCTCCGTTGCTGCTGAACCTTCCGTTAACTCTTGCAGAGCACTGTTGCCTCCGTTATTGCTGAACCTTCCGTTAACTCTTGCAGAGCTACTGTTGCCTCCGTTATTGCTGAGCCTTCCGTTAACTCTTGCAGAGCTACTGTTGCCTCCAATTACTGCTGAGCCTTCCGTTAACTCTCGCAGAGCTACTGTTGCCTCCGTTAATGCTCCAGCAGTTGCGTTTCCATTCAGCTCTTGCAGAGTACTTTGCCTCCGTTACTACACTAACCGGGTGCCATTGGCTCATTCCTATTCAGCTCTTGCAGAGTACTGTTGCCTCTGTGACGGCGCCGGTCGGGTGTCATTGGCTCATTCCTATTCAGCTCTTGCAGAGTATCGTGGCCTCCGTTCCTGCACCGGCAGGGTGCTTGTGGCTCTATTTCATACAGCTCTTGCAGAGTATTGTGTGGCCTTCATTACTGCTACGGCAGGGGGTATAAGTCTCAGCTCTGCTCCAGCAGATCTAAAGTGCTTGTCTCCACTCTAGCACCTCAGTCTCCTGATCACTGTTATTCCATCATACTGGGCGTTACTGAACACACCACATCAGAGACTGATTATATCACTTGGACTTTAACCCATGCTGTGCTGAGTTCTCCTTGTTATGCCTGACCTGTGACAGTATATGTATTATCTCGCTTATTATTATACTGGGCCTGTGTAGGCATATGTCAAGTCCTATATTATACCTGTCTATTCTGCTGTGATACGCTATAGCCTACCAAGGGTATTTTCATTGTGTCTTGTAATAAAACTGTGTTTTATTCTAACCTACTGTGTCTGAGTGTCGTACAAACCGTTACAGTACGAAAGGGCCATGACCTCAGACAGTAAAGGAGAAGGTAATTCACAGAACATCCACTGGAGGATGGATGTGCACGAGCAATGACTGGACCAGTTGGCACTGGCCTTACAGACATTACTTGAGCGTACGGTACACCTTGATAAACCCAGTCAGAATCCAGTGGTCCCCCCAGTTTTGACACTGGAAAATAATTCTGTGATTTCTACTGCACCGACTAGAGGGTTAATGGCGGCGCCGCCATTACCGCTCAGATACGATGGTGAACCTACCCTATGCAGAGGGTTTATTAATCAATTAGAGATATTCTTGGAACTAACGCCTCATGCCTTCTCAAACGACAGAAGCAAGGTCGGGTTCATGATATCATTACTAACGGGAAGAGCCCTGGCTTGGGCCAATCCCCTGTGGGAGAATGCCAAACCCTGCACTCAGGACTTCAGGGAGTTCGTACGAATGTTCCGGAGAGTGTTTGAGGTTCCTGGTAGAGCCGCCTCTGCTGCCAAGAGATTGATGGAGGCACAACATGGTAATCGTACTGTGGGCGATTATGCCATAGAATTTCGTATATTGGCAGCAGAGGTAGGATGGAATATCGAGGCGTTAGTGGCAGCTTTTGCTCAAGGTCTGGCCGACCATATCAAAGATGAAATTGCTGCAAGAGATGTACCCAATGACTTGGACGAATACATTGATTATGTCATGCTAATTCATTGTCGTATTCGTGAAAGGCGCATGGCTGAAGACCATAGGGCACGGTCTAGAAATTACGGGCAAAGCAGCCTTTTGAAGCCACCCATGCCTCCCTCGCCTCCCATGCCTCCTGACCGCTTACCCGAGTCCAGCGAACCAATGCAACTCAGGTTCACTAAACTCACAAGGGAGGAACGGGCACACCGCAAGAGGCAGGGCCTATGTTTATACTGTGGCAAGGCTGTGCACCTACTATGCCCTTGTCCTGTACGGCCGGGAAACGAACATACCTAGGGTACCTTGGGGGATAGGACCTAGGTGGTGTTCAACAGTCCCTAGATCCGAGTACACAGAAACCCACTATCCAGGTGGTATTTTCATGGGCAGAACAGCCAGATGAGGTTCTGGCCCAGTTACTTCATGGATTGTTCATTTGCCGAATTACATAAGATTCCTTTGGTCAAGAGGGACTCTCCCCTAGCCATTGAAGCCATTGACGGCAGACCATTGGAATCAGCGCTGATTACAATGGAAACTATTCCTATTACCATGACTATTGGGGCCCTCCACAAGGAGGAATTGCGTTTCCAGATAATTCATTTCCCCCATCATGCGGTCATTCTGGGTTTTCCATGGCTACATCTGCATAACCCTCAGTTTGACTGGCAGAGATGTGAGGTCAGATCATGGTCCAAGTATTGCATGAAGATTTTATGTACCTCTCCCTCCATGCCAGCTGAATACCGCGAATTCAATGACGTATTCAGTAAGGGAGAAGCTAGCGCATTGCCGCAGCACAGAACTTATGATTGCGCTACTGATTTGCCTCCGGGCGTAGTGCCTCCCAGGGGTCACACGTACCCACTGTTGTGCGATGAGAATAAGGCTATGGAGGATTACATTGATGACGCCCTTAAAAGAGGAATTATACGCGTCTACTTCTCCGGCTGCTGCCGGTTTCTTTTTTGTGAACAAGAAAAATGGCGAGTTAAGACCTTGTATTGACTACAGCGGGTTGAATAAACTCATGTCCAAGAATGCCTGCCCCATACCACTTATTACGAAACTACTTGACAGGTTAAAGGGTTCCTCCATTTTTACGAAACTTGATCTACGGGCCGCATATAACCTGATCAGAATAAAGGCTGGGGATGAGTGGAAAACGGCATTTAATACCAGATCTGGGCGTTATGAATACCTAGTTATGCCTTTTGGTCTCTGTAACGCACCGGCGGTATTTCAAGAGTTTATTAATGACATCCTCCGTGACATGCTTCAGTCCTATGTTGTCGTATACCTTGATGACATACTTATACATTCTGATAATCTAGCCCAACACATCAAGGATGTGTCCGAAGTCTTGCTTCGCTTACGCAAAAACAAAGTATTCTGTAAATTGGAAAAATACGAGTTTCACAGGTCCAAAGTATATATATAAAAGACAAAAAAACAGGAACAGGGGCGCATATGGTGAAATAAGTATGTTCAAATGCTCAATAAAAGTTGTAAAAGCACTCACATTTAGACGATGTCAGAGCTTTGGTATCAAAGTTCTCTGACTCAAAGGCAAATGGAGAAATTCACCCCCTCTCTGTTAGGGTCACTCACTCTTGTAGTTCTTTGTTGAAATTCTCCAAACGAGGTACAAAAACAGCGGACAGCAGACGGGCTCTTGTTAAAATTTATTAAAGGAAAAATAATAACTGGCTATAACGCAATTTTTCCTTTAATAAATTTTAACAAGAGCCCGCCTGCTGTCCACTGTTTTTGTACCTCGTTTGGAGAATTTCAACAAAGAACTACAAGAGCGAGTGACCCTAACGGAGAGGGGGTGAATTTCTCCATTTGCCTTTGAGTCAGAGAACTTTGATACCAAAGCTCTGACATCTTCTAAATGTGAGTGCTTTAACAACAGTGAATAGTAGTACAGTGAATAATAGAAAGGCTCTACCGGCCTTGCCAATACTGGGTAAGCCATCCTTAAGACTGGCACAATATGGAAATAGGTTCTACCGGCCTTACCAATATACCGGGCAAGGCAGTCTGGAGGCTTGCATAACGAAAGAGGAGGCTCTACCGGCCCTGCCAATATACTGGGCAAGGCAGCCTTGAGACTGGCACAACAAGAGAGGAGGCTCTACCGGCCCTGCCAATATACCGGGCAAGGCAGCTGTGGAACTGGCACAACGAGAGAGGAGACTCTGCCGGCCTTGCCAATAAACCGGACAAGGCAGCCTCGCTAGACCCAGAGAACTGCAAGTACTGGTCCATAAGCGGAGAAGGCCTCAGCGACTAGAATATTGGTGGAGTAAACCAGTCGCCTATACTGAGCACACAGAGGCCTTGCCGGTGCTGTATAGGTGTCAACGAGCACCCGGTAATGATGGAGCAAATCAGTACCCACGTACTGGACCAACTATGACACTGCCGGTGCTATATGGATACTGAGAGCAACCTGTATATATGGAGCGAACCAGTACCCGCGTACTGGATTACTCAAGACTCTACCGGTGCTGCATGGAACGCAGCAAGCAACCGGTTATACAAGGAACAAACCAGTATCCGCGTACTGGATTACCCAAGGCTCTACTGGTGCTGTATGGAACGCAGCAAGTAACCGGTTATACATGGAGCGAACCACTACCCGCGTACTGGATTCACAAAACTCTACCGGTGCTGTATGGAACGCAGCAAGTAACCGGTTATACATGGAGCGAACCAGTACCCGCGTACTGGATTACACAAGACTCTACCGGTGCTGCATGGAACGCAGCAAGTAACCGGTTATACATGGAGCGAACCAGTACCCGCGTACTGGATTACTCAAGACTCTACCGGTGCTGCATGGAACGCAGCAAGCAACCGGTTATACAAGGAACAAACCAGTATCTGCGTACTGGATTACCCAAGGCTCTACCGGTGCTGTATGGAATGCAGCAAGCCACCGGTTACACATGGAGCGAACCAGTACCCGCGTACTGGATTACACAAAACTCTACCGGTGCTGTATGGAACGCAGCAAGCAACCGGTTATATATGGAGCGAACCAGTACCTGTGTACTGGACTACACAAGTCACTAAATGATAAGAATGTCGCCCAAGGCAACATGAAGGAGGGGACACTCTGCACGCGATCCAGGAGCAGGAACACAGCTAGGTCAGGACAGGAAACAGGAACAGTAACGGCAGCCAACCGGATCAGGAATGGCAGCAGGAACAACAGCCCAAACCGGATCAGGAACGGAGGCAGGAACCAAGACACTGAGGAAGCTGTCAGGCAGGTACACAGCGATCTCTGGAGAGTAGTAGAATCAGTCACGGCCCAGGAAGCTCAGGAAAACAGTGCAGGTGCTAGCGACATAGAGACACCACGAAAGGGCAACCAAAGGGTGCCCAAGCCCAGTCTATATAGGCAATACAGGGTGGGCTGAAGACAGGCAGCCAATGGAGAGCCCAATCAGATAACTGACAGGAAAAGGCAGCAATCGCGGGCACCGTGATACTCATTCCTATTCAGCTCTTGCAGAGTACTGTTGCCTCCGTGACGGCACCGGTCAGATGCCATTGGCTCATTCCTATTCAGCTCTTGCACAGTACTGTTGCCTCCGTGACGGCGCCGGTCGGGTGCCATTGGCTCATTCCTATTCAGCTCTTGCAGAGTATCGTGGCCTTCGTTCCTGCACCAGCAGGGTGCTTGTGGCTCTATTTCATACAGCTCTTGCAGAGTATTGTGTGGCCTTCATTACTGCTACGGCAGGGGGTATAAGTCTCAGCTCTGCTCCAGCAGATCTAAAGTGCTTGTCTCCACTCTAGCACCTCAGTCTCCTGATCACTGTTATTCCATCATACTGGGCGTTACTGAACACACCACATCAGAGACTGATTATATCACTTGGACTTTAACCCATGCTGTGCTGAGTTCTTCTTGTTATGCCTGACCTGTGACAGAATATGTATTATCTAGCTTATTATTATACTGGGCTTGTGTAGACATATGTCAAGTCCTATATTATACCTGTCTGTTCTGCTGTGATACGCTATTGCCCACCAAGGGTATTTTCATTGTGTCTTGTAATAAAACTGTGTTTTATTCTAACCTACTGTGTCTGAGTGTCATACAAACCGTTACACAAATCTCCTAAAGTGGGACACTTGGGAGGTATGGATCAATAATATCTCCTAAAGAAGGACACTTGGGAGGTATGGACTCCTAATATCTCCTAAAGATGGGCACTTGGGAGATATGGACCCCTAATATCTCCTAAAGAGGGACAGTTGGGAGATATTGACCCCTAAAATCTCCTAATGAGGGACATTTGGGAGGTATGGAGCCTAATATCTCCTAAAGAGGAACACTTGGGAGGTATGGACCCTAATATCTCCTAAAGAAGGACACTTGGGAGATATAGACCTCTAATATCTCCTAAAGAGGGAAACTTGGGAGGTATGGACCTCTAACATCTCCTAAAGAGGGACATTTGGGAGGTATGGACCCCTAATATCACCTAAAGAGGGACACTTGGGAGGTATGGACCCCTAATATATCCTAATGAGGGACACTTAGGAGGTATAGGCCCCTAATATCTCCTATAAAGAGGCACTTGGGAGGTATGGAGCCCTACTATCTCCTAAAGAGGGACACTTGGGAGGTATGAACCCCTAATATCTCCTAAAGAGGGACATTTGGGAGGTATGGACTCTAATGTCTCCTAAAGTGGGACACTTGGGAGGTATTGACCCTAATATTTCCTAAAGAGGGACATGGGAGGTATGGACCCTAATAACTCCAAAGAAGGACACTTGGGATGTATGAGGCAGGGAATACCCTTGTATTACTAAGCTGGGAAAGCTGTACACAGTATGAATATTTCCAAAAAAGTTCCAGAGGGGTATGTAACACATAGCAAAAGTAATGTGTTATGTATCCATCTGGCACTCAAAGGGTTAAAATGAAATTGCCAGGTGTTTCTGACCATCCAACAGTGTAACCCAAATCATTAATAATTTCCACTTGAATGTTCAGACAAGAGAATGAACCTGTTTCATCAATGGAAAAGGCCCCCAGGATAAACTATGTTCATGGTGCTTACAGATAACGCTACAAAATGGAAGCCAAAGTTATTTTTTTCCCTCTCATTCCTTATAAATAAATAAATAAATGTGTGTGTGTGTGTGTGTGTGTGTGTGAGTGAGTGAGTGAGTGAGTGAGTGAGAGAGAGAGAGAGAGTGAGTGAGTATATAACCAAAATAGAGGTTCGGCACCAGTAGGACGTATAAAGGCAAATCAGGCCTTTAAAGGGATAGTAATACTTAAAATGTAAAAAAAAAAAATATGTTGTAGGGTTTATCCCCCTGAATAAAACAAGGGTACTCCCACTGCTGAAAGGTGTTTTATTCAAACGTTATTACAGCTCAAAGCTGAATTTTTTAAGTGCAGTATCACAGTGGCCTGAAATTGTACAGTGGCGCTGTTGCTACACCAACCTATGGAGATTTATGGTCAACTGACCAGAGCTGTCCATAGGATGGTGTAGCAACAGTGCCACTGTACAATTTCAGGCCACTGTGATACTGCACCTAAAAAAATTCAGGTTTGGGCTGTAATAACTTTTGAATAAAACACCTTTTAGCAGTGGGAGTACCCTTGTTTTACTCAGGGGGATAAACTCTACAACATATTTTTTTTTACATATTAAGTATTACTATTCCTTTAATATGCCTTATACGCTGTCTACATTTCGCCATTTCACTCCAAATGGGGCCTTGTTGGACCAAATTGTTGTCTGTTTTATAAAACCTAATAAAATTCTGATTTGGCTTTGTAAGTCCAATTAATGTTGCCCCTCCTTTTAGGTTATATGGTCACTTGATATATGAGACTGTTCTCCTGGGCATTTTTGATACTGGAAGAGCGAGTGCATGCACCCCCTACACCTGTGTGTATGTGTATACATGTGTGCAAACACACACACACATATATATATACGCATACTTTTTTCAAATTTTCTTTTTTATTTATTTTAAAGGAACAGTCATTTTAATATTTATTTATGTTTTCCACTTGAATAGAACTGTTAGCAGCTATATGAGCTAAAAAAGCAGCCGGAAATGTCTTGCAGCTGTCACTCTATTTATTCATCATAAACACATTAACCCTTTAAAGTGATAGTAATGTCTTGTAAAAACCTGAAAGAAAACAGAGAGAGCAGAAGTCGGAACCTTAAGGGAACTCAAATTGAGACCCTTATCCATACCGTCCGGCAAAAAAGCCAGGAGTAGGCAGATCAAATTCCTGAGACAAGTCCCTGTCAGCACACCAAGACAGAAAGGTCGACCAGACACGATGGTAGATCTTGGAAGAAACAGGCTTGTGGGCACTGAGCATAGTAGCCACCACACCAGAAGAGAAGCCTTTCTTAATCTGCAGAAGAGAGAAGGAGAATCCAAGCCCTGCGCAGGATACTCGCCCAGAAATGCTCACAAAATGGCTGCCGCGGCGGGAGCCAATCAGAAACAAGTGTTCGAAGCAAGTGCTCATGGGAAATGTCGTTTTCCCAAAAAGTACCCCAAACAGTGCACGAAGCCCCTTGAGCCCCCCAACACACTAGAAACATGAACCGGATGATAGAGCAAGGGCAGACAAGTAAAATGAGCCATCACTGAAGCCGCTAGGTTAAATGGTTGCAGAGATACATCCCAAAGAGTATAGTCCATAGGAGTGAATGGAGCAATGGCGTCTATGCGGTCAAATGCGCCGTACTCAATTTTTACAAATTTTAAAGTAAAACAGTAAAATGTGCAAAACATCAATAGAACATGTGAGGATTCTCAAATAACACTAAACCAGTAGGAAAAGTGTTAGAACCCCCCCCCTCCAAAGTGTTAAACCAGCTGTTAAAGGGCAGATAGACCCAATGAGTGCAGGAGTGTGCAATAGGAACTCCAGGAATACACCCCTGTGCGGAGGGTCACTGTGGGACAAGTGGACCTTCAGCACTCAAAGGGTTGCTCACCTTTCCTGCAGATCTTCTGCCTTCAGATTACCATGTATTAAGAAGTAATCTCAGTGGGTAACTCCTGGGGAATCACTTGGAATCAAGATATTCCCCCCTCAGGGCTTAAGGTCTACAAAAAGCACCTGGATACTGAGCTAGCCACATCTAAGGGCATTTGTCAGTCATGGCAATCCAGCTAATGGCGGTATTCCATATATATAACAGAAAAATAAAAAGATTCTAAAACTGTAGCAGAATTGTTCTGGTGTTGTCTTCACCCAGGAACTGGAGCTGATTGGCTAGCTGCAGCCAAGGAGGGAAGGTAGGCTCCACCCCCTACATACACTTGTAGAATTGTTCCTGCCTATTAAAGGGGCAGATTGTCTCCCAGTGTTACCAGTAACCTGTATTGGACGACAGAGAAATGTTATTTTGATTGAACAGCATGACATTGATAGTCTAGCCCTAAAGGCCGACAATCAAATATAAGCAAGGTCATATATACTCTATATACATATTTATATTAATATATATGAGAGTCTTGTGGGCCTCTCGCTATTGGGCCTGTCAGTCTTCCTGGCCTAATAGTAACCATTTCACTGCTGTCTTGTTTGGGAATCACACAAACTATACCTGACCTGTGTCAGTATTATATTGTTGCTGTTATATATATATATATATACTGGACCCATGTGGGTATTGATTACTGTAACCTGACCTGTGACAGTACTATATTGTGTAGATATATTACTGGACCTGCGAGGGTTATTATTATTCTGTGGTTTTTCAATAAAACTGTGTTTTATCTAAACCTACCGTGTCTGAGTGTACATAAAACCGTTACACCACCCCCCAGAGCAGGCTGCTCCTATAGCTGCTGCTGCTCCCATTCCGGCTATCAATGGTGATTCCACTGTTGCTAGAGGCATGACTGGGCCCGTCCCCTCTTCCCTAGTGTTATGGGGGTGACCTTTACCAGTGCAGAGGTTTCCTGGACCAGGTCGGTATCTATCTGGAGATGGTACCACAGTCCTTTCCATCTGATAGGAGTAAGGTGGGTCTTGTGATTTCCTTACTCTTTGACAGGGCTTTGGCATGGGCTAACCACCTTTGGGAGATGCAGAGACCCATAGTGTACAATTACCCAGAGTTTGTGGCATCCTTTAAAAGGGTATTTGATGTATCGTGCTGCTCCACTTCGGGTGCCAGGCAACTAATGTGCATCCAGCAGGGCACAAGGATGGTTTCGGATTATTCCGTAGAGTTTCGTACCCTGGCAGCCGAGGTTGGTTGGGATAATGAGGCTCTCATGGCTGCTTTCTCTAAAGGGTTTTCGGATACAGTTAAAGATGAGATTGCAGCCCGGGACCTCTCCAGAGATTTAGTGGAACTGGTCTCATATTGCATCTTGAGTGACTCCCATCCGTTTAGCCCCGAGCTTTTCGTCCCCACCCGTGCCTCCGTCTCCTCCTGCGCCTGCTAGTCTCGAGACCTCAGGCGAGGTGGAGCCCATGCAGCTTGGGTTCACTCGCCTTTTGGTTGCCAAAAGGGCCTATCGGAGGAGAGTGGGCCTGTGCCTTTACTGAGTGAAGGCGAGCATATGCTGCGAATTTGTCCCACACGTTCGGGAAAAGCACGCATCTAAGGTCCTATAAGGGACAGACCTTAGGTGGCATCTCAGAATCCCCGGCTATCCAGAAGGATAAACCTCTAGTTGGGCTCTCTAGGGGCAAGTGTTCCATTATTACAGAGGCACTTATTAACTCCAGTGCAGCGGGCCTCTTTATCGACAATGCCTTTGTCCAGAAGCAATCCATTCCACTGCAGCTACGTACCACTCCACATGCCATTGGAAGATCGATGGCAGACGCCTACAGCCTCCGCAGGTCACCCACGAAACTGTTCCTTTGTCTATCGCTTTAGGAGCTCTCCATCACAAAACCTGACAATTCCAGGTGATCCACTCTCCTCACTATCCTGTGGTCCTGGGTTATCCATGGTTACACTGACACAACCCCACATTTGATTGGGTAAGGGCTGAAGTCATGGCATGGTCACCTAACTGTTCCAAGGCATGCCCAGCAAAAGTGGTGAAGGATCTAACCACATACCCGGTCTCTTCACTGCCTGAAGAGTACCAAGAGTTCCAGGATGTATTTGATAAGGGCCCTTGTACCATTGAGTTGCAACCGGATGCAATACCTCCTCTAGGTTGAGTCTACCCTCTTTCTGTAGCGAGTATGTTGTGGATGCGCTGTCCTGTGGGTTCATCTTCAAGTCCTCCTTCTCTCCCGCTGGGGCAAGATTCTTCTTCGTGAAGACAAAGAGTGGAGAACTGAGACCCTGTATCGATTACAGGGGGCTGAACCGTATCACGGTAAAAAACGCCTACCCTATTCCTCTACCGAGTTATTCGATTGATTAAAAGGGTCCAAGGTGTTCACCAAGCTTGACCTGTGAGGAGCATACAATTTGGTATGGATGAAGGAGGGCTACGAATGGAAAACTGTGTTTAACACCAGGAGCGGCATTACGAATACCTCGTAATGCCCTTCGGTCTCTGCAGTGTCATTCTTAAATGACATTTTCCAGAGGCCATCAAAGCATCTGAGGCATTAAAAGTCCCCTTTGCCGCAGCACCCATTTTGGCACACCCGAAACTCAAGCTTCCATTCATACTTGATGTTGATGCATCTGAGACAGGAGAGTGCGCCCTCCTGTCTCAACATCCTACTCCTGAGAGCCAGCTGCACCCGTGTGGGTATTTCTCGAAGAAGCTAAGTCCTGCAGAGTGCAACTATGAAATTGGTGACCCTGAGTTGCTGGCTATAATACTCTTAAAGAATGGAGGCATTTGCTAGAAGGAACTTCAGTGCCAATCCTAATCCTCACTGATCATATAAACCTCACATACCTGTCCGAAGCTAAGTGCTTGACTCCAAGACAGGCCCGATGGGCCTTATTTCTGTGCCGTTTTAATTATGTGGTCTCGTACCTGCCGGGAACCAAAAATGTCCAGGCTGATGCCCTATCCAGACAGTTCTCAGGCGCTAAGGAGGAGAGCCCTCTTAGCCCTTTTATCCCTCCTGACCCAGTACTGGCCACCATACGTACAAGCATTACATCTCCCCTTGGGGAGAGAATACTGGCCGCCCAAGTGCATGCACCTGCTGAGACTCCTTCTGGTAGCTGTTTCATACCTAGTAACCTCCATACCATGGTACTTTCCACATACCATAATACAAAGTAAGCAGGGCATCCCGGTAAGAACCACCTTCTCTGGTTGGTTTCCCGTCTTTTCTGGTGGTCAGACTGCTTTGGGACATATCTCTGCAACCGATCCACTTAACGAGTTGAGAGAGGGCTTATTCTTCTTGTCTTCCCTTGTCCTACTATACTGTTCGCCTATACAGTGTTTTGGGGGTCCTGGGGGGCTCGAGTTCTGTTTTTGGGATACTTTTGAGTGAGAAACCTAATTTCCCATAACACCCGTTTTGCAGGCTTCTCTTTCATTGGCTCTGAACCGAGTCACCATTTTCTTTCTCTCCTGAATGAGTATCCTATGCAGGGATTGGATTCCTCTACTCTCCTCCTGAGGTTAACGCTTCGCTTGCCAGATGAGTACTTTTTAGGGTGATTTTATTAATCTGGGTGACAGTATTTGTGTTCCCTATTACTGTAAGACACTTTTTACTGTTAGGATGGAGGATCAAAAGGGACATGGGGCTAGGCCTAAGGCTAAGGACTCAGGCATCTTTGAGTAACCTGTCCTGTGTCAGTATTAAGTGTTAACTATTGCTGGACCCGCGAGGGTTACTTTATGCTGTCTGGTTTCAATAAAACTGTATTTTACCAAACTACCTGCCTCTGAGTGTACTGAAAACCGTAACAGTACGAAAGGGCCATGTCCTCAGACGGTATAGGTGGTGTTCAGTGGTCCCTAGATCCGGCTAATCAAAAGCCTACTATACATGCCGTGATTTCCTGGGCAGAACTCTCGGTGGAAGTTCTGGCCCTAGTGGATTCCGGCCCAGCTGGATATTTTATAGACAACTCAATTGCTGAGTTACACAAAATTCCAGTGATTGAGAAGGACGCTCCCTTGGCTATCGAAGCCATTGATGGCAGGTCGTTGGTACCAGCTCTTATTACTAAGGAAACCATACCACTGTCTATGCGAATTGGGGCACTCTGCACTGAAAAACAATGTTTTCAGATTTTCCAGTCTCCTCACCATACAGTGATCCTGAGGTTCCCATGGCTCCATATGCACAACCCTAGGTTCGACTGGCGAAACTGTGAAATCATGGCCTGGTCTGAATACTGTAATATGCATTGCATCTCTCATCTTACCAAGATTCTGTGTACCTCTCCCTCTGTGCCAGCTGAATACTATCAATTCAGTGACATTTTTAGCAAGGGGGAGGCTATATACACAAGGAGGTGTCAATAGGTTGTGAAATAGCAAAAAAGTACTGGTAATGCCCTGCCCACCAGCCACACCCCCAAGTGGCTCTTTTTGGCAATTTGAAATGTTGGGAGGTATGGTATTCAAGTAACCAAAAAAAAAAAAACATGGCTGCCATTTGCTCCTACACCACAGACACACAAGCCCTACTCACAACACAGGCACACACACACAAGCCACACACACACACACACACACACCAAGCCCCACACACACACACACACACACCAAGCCCCACACACACACACACACCAAGCCCCACACACACACACACACACACACACACACACACACACCAAGCCCCACACACACACACACACACACCAAGCCCCACACACACACACCAAGCCCCACACACAAAACAAAATTAAAAATGCCCAACACACACTCACATAAAAAAAACATCTATCTTGCCCCTCCCTCACTATCCAGCTGAATGAAAAACAAAATTAAAAATGCCCAACACACACTCACATAAAAAAAATCTATCTTGCCCCTCCCTCACTATCCAGCTGAATGAAAAACAAATTAAACATGCCAACACACACGTGGACTACACCTCCCAATGATTTAAACATGCCAAACACACAATTCTCACCAGCCCTCCGTATCATTCAGCAATCATCAAAAAAATTCAAGTAACTTTTAATCACGTTTCGGCTGAAAAACATGCCCAACACACACTTGTACTATACCTCCCAGCTGCCCTCCGTATCAACCAAAAAATTCCACTAATTTATAAGCTTACATCAATCCAGTCAACCTCCCTACTGGGTTGCAATCACTGCCCATGGCGACAGCTGCCTTTCTTATGTCATGCCTGCGCTGTGTGGTATCACATCATTAAAATCCATATCTCCCCTTAAAAATGAATAGGAAAAAAAGGCATCTCAGCAATGTAAGGGTTAATCAGTGGCACTGTGCAGAGGTGCATAGTTAAAACGAGTGACTGACTGGGAGCGAGAGCTGTTAAGGGGCTCGCCCCCAGGCAAAACCAGGCCAGAAAGATGGCGGCCATGGGGGTCCAGAAGGCAAGGAGGGAAAATTAACAAAGGGCTGGTGCATGCTGGATCTCCATGGTGAGGGAGAAAAGAGGAAGGGTGGGTTTGGTCACACCTGGCTGGGTACAAGGCTGTAAAAGGTGACACCAGCTAGGCTAGCCTCACAGAACACTAACCTTTTTCAGCTCTAATTTCTCACCTACCCATCCCAAGCAGATTCGGCAGCTGGAGAGCGACCAGGAGAAAAAACGCCAGGAATTCAGCATGCAGAAGCTGGAAGATAGAGGGGATGAAGAGGGTCAGGCGGCAATGTGGCAGGCTCGGTGAAGGCAGGCCCTAGAAGGTTGCGGTTGGGCGGCCCTAGCCGGGAACTGATTTTGTGGTCAGGCTCGGCGAAAGCAGGAGGGGCGCAGGCCTAGCCACCTGTTTTACAGTAGGAGATTGTTAAATTGGAGGCTGAAATCTACAAGATGTCTGTGAGCTCCACACAAATACAAAAGAAACAAGTGCCACTGCCTCAGAGACTTCCAAGAAATGGCAGATGGACTACAGTTGGTTCTGGAAGGATAAGAGTTGTGGACAAGAGGCACGTCCCACAGTCTGTGCTTCTTCATAATTCTTTTGCTGCTCTTTCTGAACACTGCCTTAATATTGGAACAACTCCAGTAGCAGAGACTACTGGTTCACCAGCCTGCAATCCAGATGTAAATCAGACTGCAACCACTGACAAACTGACAAAGGTGAGAAGTGAAAACTGCTTTGAGAAGAAGCAACTATCATTGGAGGATTCTATATTAAGAGGCGTGACTCTGTAGGATAGTCATGGTGGTTGAAAACAAGTCAGATGTCTTCCTGGTGCTACAGCTCACAGAGATAGAAGAAAAATGTTAAAAATTGTTAAGGAAGCAAGACAAAATGGAGAGTTGGATGTCATAGTCCATTTAGGGACAAATGATTTGGCTTGTAATGAGGTGAGTGTGGTAAAAGATGTTTTTAAGAAGCTATGTAAGGATCTGCAGCAAGTTGCTTCCACTGTATCTGTTTCAGAGGTTCTACCAGTGTATAATGAAGATGATGGTAGGATGCAGCGAATTAGAGACTTTAATTCACAGCTAGGGAAGTGGAACCAAAAATATGGATTTGGCTTTGTTTCTCACACCAACCCTATTTGGTGTAACAAGGAATTGTACAAAAAGGATAGTTTGCATCTTTCTCAAAAGGGAACAAAGGTTCTCAGAAAGCAATTCAGAAGTTTTGTTAACAGGTATTTAAACTAGTAGAGGGGGGAAATTGAATGATACAGGATAAAACCAATTGCCCCCCACAGCATTGCACAGATGAATTTGATCAAGGTATGTCTGTGGCACATAGGTCAAAAAACAGTAGACTCCGAGCCATGTGTACAAATGCCCGCAGTTTAGGGAATAAGATCCCTGAACTCACTGCAATAATAACTAGTGAAGATGTGGATTTAGTGGGGATTACTGAGACCTGGTACATTGAAAAAAAATGACTGGGGTGTAGTAATACCAGGGTACTCTCGATTTAGAAAAGATAGGAAAGGCAGAAAAGGAGGAGGGGTTTCCATTTATGTCAAAAAAACCTTAAAGGTTAATCTTATACAGGGTATGGAGGAGAACACAGAGACTGTTTGGATAACTTTAGAATATGAGAATAAGATGTTCACTCATATAGGTGTGATCTATAGACCCCCAGGACAAACAGAGGAGTTGGATCAACTGCTGGTCAAGGAAGTAACTAAGATGTTACTAGTGGAGTACCTCAGGGATCTGTACTGGGACCTATTCTTTTTAATATTTTTATTAGTGATATTGCAAAGGTCTTCAAGGTAAGGTATGCCTTTTTGCAGATGATACAAAGATCTGCAATAGTGTAGACATTCCAGTGGGAATAAGTCAAATGACAAATGATTTAGGTAAATTAGAAAAGTGTGGCAGATGCAGTTTAATGTTGATAAAGGTAAAATAATGTACTTGGGATATAAAAATCCAAATATACTATTAAGGGTACTGTACTGTCAGAGACAACGGAGGAAAGGGATTTGAGAGTAATTATCTCTAATGACTTAAAGGTAGGCAGGCAATGTAATAAAGCGGTGGGGAATGCAGGCAGGGTACTTGGTTGTATAGCTAGGGGCATTAGTAGCAGAAAAAGAGAAGTGATCATGCCACTGTACAGATCTCTAGTTAGTCCTCACCTAGAGTATTGTGTACAGTGCTGGAGACCCCATCTCCAGAAGAATATAGATACTCTAGAGAAAATTCAGAGAAGGGCTACTGAAATGGTGACTGGTTTACAGGATAGACTAAAGGATCTGAACATCTACAGCATGGAGGAGAGAAGAGAGAGAGGTGATATGATTGAAACATTCCAATACATGAAGGGATTCAACAAAGTGCAGGATGGAAGTACATTTCAAAGGAGTAAAAATGTTAGGACAAGAGGCCATAGTCTAAAAATAGAGGGACACAGGTTTAGATGTAATGTAAGAAAGTTTTACTTAACTGAGAGGGTAGTAGATAAGTGGAATAGCCTACCAGAAGAAGTGGTAGAAGTTAATACAGTGACAGAATTTAAGCATGCATGGGATAGGCATAAGGCAGTCCTTAACATAAGAAAAGACCAAGGACCAAAAAAGGTTTGAGGTTTTTACTGTAGGAAAATGGGCAGACTAGATGGGCCAAATGGTTCTTATCTGCTATCAAATTCTATGTTTCTATGGTTGTGATACAAGAGTGTGCACTGACAGTGTGTCATGGTTTGTTAAGACTCTCAGACGTAAGGTTAGGTAAAAACACAACTTTATTGAAAAGTTTAAGATAATCCCATAGGGTTTTATACACATACAAACAATACATAGAATAGGCAGATGATAATGGCAATAGCAATACAGGTTCTACCGGCCAATATACCGGGCAAGGCAACCTGGACGAGTATGGAACAGGTGGCTCTACCAGGTTACTGGGCAGGGCAGCCTAACGGAATACCAGAGTAGTAGGCTCTACCGGCCTTGCCAATACCGAGTAAGGCAACCTTAAGATTGAATATTAAATGGTTCTACCGGCCTTACCAATATACCGGGCAAGGCAGCCTGATGGAATACCAATGTAGTAGGCTCTACCGGCCTTGCCAATACCGGGTACGGCAACCTTAAGATGGCAAAGTAAAAGGTTCTACCGGCCTTACCAATATACCGGGCAAGGCAGCCCAAGGGGAAGGTGGCAGGAACTGGAAGCAGGAAACAACAGGAACCAGCAGAGAAGATCAACCGGATCAAGTACGGCAACGAAGACTGGCAGCAGGAACATCAGCTACTGACGAATACAACCGGAACCGGACTGGAACTGACAAAGCAGGCAAGAACTCAGGAACAGGTCGTCTCAGGAACTCAGGAACACAGCAACAGACCCAATCAGCTACTGTAGCAAGGAGAAAGTGGATGCTGTCAGAGACACCACGAAAGGGCAACCAGAGGGTGCCCAGACTGAGTTTAAAAAGGCAATGTGAGGCGGGCTGAAGGCAGACAGCCAATGGGAGCCCCCTACAGGTGATAGACACAGGATTGCAGCAATCACGGGCACCGTGATACAGTGTGGTCAGGCGCGCCAGGGGAAGAAAAGAGGGGTTAGCACCAGATAGATGTGCGGGGGGGAGGGGCGTCTGTGGGGATGCCCTGCAGAACCCCTCGTGGTGGCAGCTGGGTAGCGGGGTGGCTCAGCTGCTGCTGGTGGGGGAAGGTTGGAAAGTTGGGAGTCGTCTGGCCTGCCCTCCCCAGGTATGGATGGTTTATTTATGGAAGTGAAGCGCGGGGCTTCACGAATGTGGGCAGCCGGATGCAGGCGAGATCTGGCTGCAGTGGTGGTCAGGTGCAGGTGGGGCCCGGCCACAGTACCCGGGTGAGTGAAAGGAATGCCACATTGGGGTGGTGCTGTGCACGGTATAGTCTATGATTATAGGAAATAAAAACTTCTTTTTGCCACAGTCATGGAGTATGTGTATGTTTCTGGAGGGTCGGAAAGTACCTGTGGGGCTGAGCTCCTTATGTACCACTTCCATGTAATCGTGGGTCTTTACACATTCACCCATTCAATGTCACAAGTACCTGTGGGGCTGAGCTCCTTATGTACCACTTCCATGTAATCGTGGGTCTTTACACATTCACACATTCAATGTCACAATAACGGAGGCAAGACTAGTAACCGGCGTTAGAGTGGAGCAAACCAGTAACATGAACTGGACAAACACGGAGGCAAGCCAAGCCTGTGGGTAGCGGTGCCACTCCAGGAAGGCACCAGAAGTTAGAATGTCGCCGAGGCGACCAGAGTCAAAGTGGAACACAGCCAAGTCGGGATCCAGGAACAGGAACGTCAGCCAGGCCAAGTCCGGATACCGGAGCAGGAACGTCAGCCAAACCGGGTCGGATACGGAAGCAGGAACGTCAGCCAGGTCGGAAAGGTACACAGGAACAAAACAGAAGAGTAGACAGGCTATCCGGGTCGGTACACGGGCACACGATCAGGAGAGTAGTCAGGCAGACCAAGGAACGCAGGAGTTGCACTGGCATAGAGACACCACGAAAGGGCAGTGAAAGGGTGCAGGAGCCCAGTCTATATAGGCAATACTGGGAGGGCTAACCACAGGCACCAATGGAAAGCACCCATAGCTGACTGACCAGAGAAACAAGCAAGCAAGATTATTACCAAACAAATCCACTCTGCTCTAAAAACACCACGCATGCACCTGCTGCAGTACAGGAAGAAAACAATCTCTACACGGGTACCACTCATTGTCACCTACAACCCAACTCTGGAAGAAATACGGAAAATTATTAAAGATCTACAACCAATGCTAGCAGAAGATGAGACTCTGAAAAATATCTTCTCTGAAACCCTCATTTTGGCCTTTAGACAACCACCAAAGCTTCAACAAAAACTAATCAGCAGGAAACCATGCCAGCATATGTGCCCAGACAGCATTAAAGGCTCATACTCATGCACATCTAGCAATGTGGTATATATGATACACTGCACCAAATGCCACCTAGGGTGTTACATTGGGGAAACCACACAGCAACTAAATGGCAGAATGAACATGCACAGACACTCCATCAAACATCACAAAGAAGGATCCTACTGCACCCCTGTGGGACACCATTTTATCCAGCCTGACCACTGAGTTAAGGACCTAAAAATCAAAGTGCTCAAAGGGAACTTTAGAAATACCCAAGAAAGAAAAACTTTTGAAGCCAGAATGATTATATTTTTAACATTAAGAATAGAGGACTAAATGTTGATTTGGGTTTCCTATCCCACTATCAAAGTTTCACATGACCCCTCTATCATTGTCTTACTCCTCATATGTATCCATGTTACCATACATTCTAATGACAGGTTTTATATTATTATTAACATATTAAGTATACGTACTGACATATGCTTTCCCATACTCTTATACATGCAGGCGTATATATATATATATATATATATATATATATATATATATGTATATGTATATGGGTGGACCATTCTATATGTATATATGGGTATATGTGCATGTATGTATGTGTTTGTGTATATATATGTACTCGTACACATATATATATATATATATATATATATATATATATATATATATATATATATATATATATATAAGTACTTATGTATAGACATATGTTTTAGTACGCATTCCTACATATTCTGTGTATGTGTTTAGGTATATGCATTTATGTATATGTATGTGTTTATATGTATAGGTGTATATGCTATATACATGTATATTTGTGTGTGTCTATAGATATATTGTATGGGTATGTGTATATGCATGTATATGTGTGTGTGTATATATGTATGTATGTATGTATGTGTGTGCATGTACACGTGTGTATATGTGTGTATGCTGTGACAGAGTCCAGAACCATGTATACGTCAGCCGTAGGCTACAACAAGCAGTTTATCCCAGCGAGTAAAGGGTTAAGTTTTGCCTTTTGCCTCTGCTAGCACACTTGCTCTTGGTTAATTAGCTCAGACCTATATGATAGGCCTGAAACAGCAGTGGGGTCAGACTGCACTGGGATAGTGTGTTTGGAGACCTGCAAGCTGTCTGTCTGCCTGCCTCTGAAACCAAGGAATGGTGAGCAAGCTTCTGAACTGAAAAGATTGCATGTCTGCTTGTTTTACTTGTTTTGTACTGGAACCCAGAGTAACTGGTAGTGAGGGAACCACTGTGAGTTAGCCTCCTGAAAGGAGTAGGCCTATTTATTTCTGTACTTTTTATTTGGTGTCAAAAACCTGTTTGATTTAAAGGGGAAGCATACCCTAAAATTGTAAAGAGACTTTTGTTTTGTTTAGGAACTGATGGATAGCCTGATGACGGGCTTCCTGTAACCTTTTTTCTTTGGTACCCTGGACATGAAAAACACACGACGAGAAACATTCTGCACTCTCCTTGAATGACGTGTAGAACCCCCTCGTCTGAAATTGACATCCTCCATTGATGTGTAAAGTGACAGTCTTCCCCAGAGGAGAATTTGAGGGAGACATCATACTCCATCCTGCAGAGGGCCTGGAGTCTGACACCTTGGTCATAGTTTTCTTTTGGGTCCAGCAGGTTTTGCTCAATGTAAATGAACCTCCAGATGAAAGATTAGAATTTGTCTGCAGAAAGTTTTACCTCTCTAAGTAAAAGTCATTTTTGTGTTATCAGACCTTTTAGGTACTTTTGCTGCCAGTGCCACGGCTGACAAATGTGTCTAACTCTGCCCCAAACAGGAGGAATACCTTAGAAGAGAACGATATTGGAGCTTTTTTGGAAGCAGAATCCGTATTCCAATTTTTAACCATAAAACACTTTGTGTTGTAAAAGTTGATGCTGAACATTTAAATGCCAACTTAGCTATCTCCAAGGCATCTTTCCTAATATAGGAGGTGGACTCTTGGAGGTACCCTATAATAGGGAAATGTTATCATGAGGCATAGTATTTGCAAGCTTGATTAATTTGATCCTGCCTGGACTCCACAGCTCTACATGCCTAGGCTGAAGCAAAGGAAGCTCGAATTATTGCTCCTAGTCCAGAAGACCTGTCTGTTCAAAGCATATCCAAGGTGTAGGCGGCACATCAAGGCAATCATTGAAACTTCTACTCATTGTAAAAGTAAAAACAGATAGTCTTTATTCATTCAATAAAAACCACACTGGTCTTGCACAATCAGGAGAGTGGGACATAGCAAGCATATAAGATCACCACAATAAACGGTCTAACATGTTTCGCGCTGACCCTTAGCGCTTAATCATAGACTCACATTACACTTCCCCCACTGCAAACTTATATCATACATAAAATAAATAATTAGGGAAACCTGCGGATGATCTTAAAGGGATATACATCAGCCAATCCGAACCACCCATCGGACGGCTACACTACACCCCTTATATGCTAAGAATCAGAATAGTAGCAAAAGCATTACATTTCAAAACCATATATTATAAAATATGACTAATGTCCCATTCGGAATTTAAACCGTCTGGGATCCTAGTCTTCAATTTAAAAATCCAAAATGCTTCGCGTCTGTCCATTAATTGCTGTAAGTTTCCACCTCGCCAGGGTAATTTAACTCTTTCTATACCCTGGAACACAAAACATGATAAATCACTGGCGTGAACAAACTTAACATGTTTGGCTACCGCAGAAGAAGGTTCTTCCTGACCAACCTGATACACATGTTCCCTTACTCGCTGCTTCAGCATTCGTGTGGTACGACCCACATACTGTACCGAACACAGCGAGCAAGTGAACAGGTATATAACATTGCAAGTATTGCAATTAATATAGTCAGAGATGACATACCGACCTCCGTCTACAGAGCCAATAAAAGCCTGAGACACATGAGAAACCTTACAGTACTTACAATGGGTAGAGCCGCATTTAAAGTAACCCTTGCTACTAAGCCACGTTCTTTGGTTCAACGATGCCTGAGAGGAGAAAAAACTCGGGAGAAACCAGATTACCAATAGTAATTCCCCGTTTCGCTACAAAAGTGACACCCGGTTTCAATATCTGTTCCAATCTGGAATCCGAGTATAAAATAGGGAGCAAATTCCTCACCAACTTGCAAATATTTGTATATTGAGAACTATAAGAGGTGACAAATCTAACTGCATCAGAACTATTATTCCTTTGTACTTTCTTATAAGATCTATTTGTGTTTACATTTCTAGACTGAAACTTTTTGATCTGATCTTCTCTGGTAATAGATGAAGCCTGTTCATAGGCAGAATTCAGAATATAATCTGGATAACCACGAGCTCTAAATCTATCAAAAAGATCTCTTGAGGCCCGCTGGAAGTCCTTATCCTCAGAACAATTCCTGCGAGCCCGAAGAAACTGACCTTTAGGAATATTATAAATCTGATGTTTAGGATGAGAAGATTTAGCATGCAAAAAACTATTACCAGCAGTCAATATTTTTAGCAGGATCTTTAAACGGTTTTTAATGTCTTAATGATATAAAAAGTAATATTGTAGTGAAGAAAATAAGAAATCCATCGGTTTTCTAAAGTTCCTCCCTCCCTCTCCTTACATCAGCTGTACATTGGCACTCTTGTTTTCCCCTAAATCTTGGGCATAACATGCACCTGCGTATTATACACAGGTGCGTATTGTACCTGAGATTTTACGGTATGTACCTCTTTTCCACTTTTTCTTTTCCGATTTTTTTTTTTTTTTAACCTTTCCTCCCTTATCTTGACTTTCTTTTCTTACGTTTACTTCCTTCTTTCCCATGGATCAGGCACTCGGATCACATTTCATGGTTCTATTTAGTCTTATTGTCTAACATTTGATTCTCTTCGTCTGATTGTATATCTAATGCGTCTCTTTCCTCTTATACGCTTAGTCCAAAACTCTGTTTAATGGCAGCGTTTGCCTATTGCTACTATGTATAATCTTCAAATTACATTATGTATGTCTATGTACTGCTTGTGTCATTTCTTTTTTTTTTTTCTCCAATAGTCTTTAAAAATAAGAAAAAAAAACTAAAAAAAAAAAAAAATGTCCCCCTAAAGTTTTCTCCTGTAGACAATATATAAAATGTTCTCCTTTTCACCACTGCCAATAAATTTCCTGCCAGAAAAAAAATAAAAAGCTCCCATGTCCCAAAGGGTCTTGGTCTAAATGGATACTTGTAGTCAAGCAATCATTAATATTTGTGTGCATAAACAGATGAACAGAGGTCGAATAATGGCAGACTGAAATTTTATTGCATTACTGTTAATAACAATAAATAAAAATAACAGATTGTTCTTAGGAGGGCACCTAAATAGGTCCTTCTCTGCAGCATCCTCTATAATATTATCATATCCTGGTTCACATTCCTGATCCTTTCAAGGATCTTCTAAAAGGTCTTCATATGGTGGTTGCAATTTCTATTATACTGAAATATTTAGGATGACTTCATGTTTGGTTCCCATTCCTGTACAGTTGAAGGATCCATGTTGCTGGGTTAGACACCTGCACTTCTCCCTTTCGTTGCCGAGTGCCCTGAAGGAACAATTGCGGTCTCCCAGTATGCTGTTCTCAGAAATGAGTTGGGACTGATGCCTCTCTCCGTCCATCTGTAATGTGAAAGTGAACATAGATACAATCCAAGATTTAGGAATAAATACTTTAGTCCTCAATTCCATTGTGTCTGACAGCTTTTTTTTTGTGATGACTGCGTTTTTTGAAGCACGGTAAGTTATCCAATGACCTGTGCTGTGAAAAAATGCTTGCAAAAAAACCCTGCCGGGCGATAAAGTAAGATGTATTTTCACCCATAGCAAATACTGAAAACACAGCAATATGCAATTCAATTGACTGTTAGCCATTAAGATCCAATAAGGGACTCACTTTATCGCAGGACATTTAAGACCCAGTTTTTTTGTGACTAGAGTCCCTTATCAGATCTTAACACAGCCAACGCAGCAATTGAAAGGGGAAAAAAAACCTAAGTCCCCAGTGAATGTATTGATAGGGGCCCTAAATCCCCTAGGAAATACATCCAAAGTACCTAAGTGTGTCCAAAGTTAGTAGAATTAACCTTTGAGTGCCAGTGGGGTATGCTTACCCCACCAGAACTCGGGTTAACCCAACTAAGTAACAAAGCAACAGCCCCTGCAAAGTAACACCATTAATCCTGATGGTGTTCTGCACATCCACTCACACCTCCCAGCCAATCAGCTGCAAGCACCTCTGGCCAAAGCAGATTGGCTGGGAGGTGGTTGGGACAAAAAGATGGGAGAACAATTTCCTGACTTACATGGAATTAGGGAACAAGCTTTGTTCTAAAGAATTGTCTAGTCCTTAGTACAGTGACAGCAAACCTATGGCACGTGTGCCACCCCTGGCACTCAAAGGCCTTTAAGTTGGAACGCAGCCAAGCTTCAGATTGAAAAATTGTAAGCTCCTTAATGCCTACCGGATGTTTTTGACTCTGTCTCCCCACTGCCCTCATTGATGACAGATGGGACAGTGTGACACGAGGAGACACTGAGTGGTGCATGCTGGGGTTTTCTTCATCAGTTCTGAGGGCAGTGTATGTTTAAAACTGGAGCCCAAACAGATGAAGAAAATCCCAGCATGCACGATGCCGAGAAGGGAATAAAGAAGCAAGAAGAGGAGAAAGAAGCAAAAGGGGGGAAGGAGGCAAGAGTCAGAATTGGTGGCAAGAGGGAGAAAACGGCAAAAGGGGTGAAAAGGGGGAGAGAGGCAAAAGGGGTGAAAAGGGGGAGAAAGTCAAAAGGGAAGGCAAGGGGAGAAAGAGGCAAAAGGGGGGAGAAATATATTATTCTTCCTCCCCTTCTTGCCACTTTCTATTTCTCTCCTCTTTCTCCCCCTCTTGCCTCTTTATCCTCCTCTTGCCTCCCCCCCCCACTTGCCTCCCCCTTGCCTCTTTACCCTCCTTTTGCCTCTCTCCCCCCACTTGCCTCCCCCCTTGCCTCTTTATCCCACCTCTTTCCTCTGTTTCCCTGTTCTTGCTCCCCCCTCTCTCTCCCTCTTGCCTCTTTCCCTCTTCTACCCTCTCTCTTTCTCTCTCCTCTTCTTGCCTCTTTCCCTCTTCTACCCTCTCTCTTTCTCTCTCCTCTTCTTGCCTCTTTCCCTCTTCTACCCCTCTTGCCTCCTTAGACAGTGTTGATGGTTGTGAGGAGGCAGCGAGAGGCGAACAAGAGAAGCCCAACACACCTCTTTCTTTAGATTGTGCTGTGACGTTGTGTTTCACCGTGTTTCAGGACTCGAGTTTTCAGCAGCCATTACACACCTGGGCCTGGATTCTATTGCAGGTGATAAATGTTAACAGCCGTTTTATCAAACATTTTTTTATTGAAGTTTATGGGGAAACTTGGAGATAAAAGCAGTGATAAAATTAGCAACTGCAATAGAATCCAGCTCTCTGTTGGGAATCCTGCTCCTCAGGGCTGGATTCTATTGCAGGTGCTAATTTTATCACTGCTTTTATCTCCAGGTTTCCCCATAGACTTCAATAGGAAAATGTTTGATAAAATTGGTGTTAACATTTATCACCTGCAATAGAATCCAGCCCTATATGTCAAATTTGAAAGGGGGGGGTTAATATGTCTATGGGCTAGATTCTATTGCAGGTGCTAATTTTATCTCTGCTTTTATCTCCAGGTTTCCCCACAGACTTCAATAGGATCATTTTTCATAAAACGGGAGGTAACTTATCACTTGAAATAGAATTCAGCCCTAGGTTGGATTTCTATAATGTGGGGATCGCATCTAGGGCTGGATTCTATTGCAGGTGATAAATGTTAACAACCGTTTTATCAAACATTTTCCTATCGAAGTCTATGGGGAAACCTGGAGATAAAAGTAGAGATAAAATTAGCACCTGCAATAGAATCCAGCTCCTACTGTCTTTTTTAGGGTTAAGGGGCTGGATTCTATTGCAGGTGCTAATTTTATTACGGCTTTTATCTCAGGTTTCAAGCATGTAACGATATCTATGGCCGCGCCAAACCTAAACATATACAAATCAACTGTCATTTAACATGCCCACACTGTAAATGAATTCTCACCTCCTGGTTCTCTTGAGTTTGACCACACCAATTATCCACCTGTGCGTTTGCCACCTGGGAGACACCTCCAAAGACTCCTTTCAATCAAGAGCAAAAAGTTACAAAGGTGCACCACGTTTCCACATCGAAGATACTTCAGTGTGTGTTTAAAATCAGCAAATCTTTATTATCCCAAAACATCAAACAGACAAACTGTACCTTAATTCAACAGCAGGCATAAAGGATAGCTTGTGGGCAGCCCCTAAGTAGATCTCTTCATTAGGCTCTGATCAACCCGTGCGTACACGCTTACTCATGATCACTAAGAGCAAGCAAAGCCGTCTCATTCTCCCTTTCACTGGTGAGTGCCCTGAAGGAACAATTGCGGTCTCCCAGTATGCTGTTCTCAGAAATGAGTTGGGACCGATGACTCTCTCTGTCCATCTGTAATGTGAAAGTGAACATAGATGCAATCCAAGATTTAGGAATAAATACTTAGTCCTCAATTCCATTGCGTCTGACGGCTTTTTTTTTGTGATGACTGCATTTTTTGAAGCACGGTAATCTATTCAATTACCTGTGCTGTGAAAAAATGCTGGCAAAAAACCCTGCCGGGCGATAAAGTAAGATGTATTTTCACCCATAGCAAATACTGAAAACACAGCAATATGCAATTCAATTGACTGTGTTAGCCATTAAGATCCAATAAGGGACTCACTTTATCGCAGGACATTTAAGACCCAGTTTTTTTGTGACTAGAGTCCCTTATCAGATCTTAACACAGCCAACGCAGCAATTGAAAGGGGAAAAAAACCTAAGTCCCCAGTGAATGTATTGATAGGGGCCCTAAACCACATAGAAATACATCCAAAGTACCTAAATGTGTCCAAAGTTAGTAGAATTAACCCTTTGAGTGCCAGTGGGGTATGCTTGCACCACCAGAACTCGTAAGGTTAACCCAACTACGTAACAAACCAAGAGCCCCTGCAAAGTAACACCATTAATCCTGATGGTGTTCTGCACATCCACTGACACCTCCCAGCCAATCAGCTGCAAGCACCTCTGGCCAAAGCGGATTGGCTGGGAGGTGGTTGGGACAAAACGATGGGAGAACGATTTCCTGACTTACATGGAATTAGGGAACAAGCTTTGTCCTAAAGAATTGTCTAGTCCTTAGTACAGTGACAGCGAACCTATGGCACATGTGCCACATCTGGCACTCAGAGGCTTTTAAGTTGGCACGCAGCCAAGCTTCAGATTGAAAGATTGCAAGCTCCTTAATGCCTACCGCATGTTTTTGACTCTGTCTCCCCACTGCCCTCATTGATGACAGAAGGGACAGTGTGACACAAGGAGACACCGAGTGGTGAATGCTGGGGTTTTCTTCATCTCTTCTGAGGGCAGTGTGCGTTTAAAACTGGAGCCCAAACAGATGAAGAAAACCCCAGCATGCACGATGCCGAGAAGGGAATAAAGAAGCAAGAAGAGGAGAAAGAGGCAAAAGGGGGGGGAGGAGGCAAGAGGCAGAAAGAGGCAAAATTGGTGGCAAGAGGGAGAAAGCGGCAAAAGGGACAGCTTGGGGTAAAAGAGGCAAAAGGGGCAGCAAGGGGGAGAAAGAGGCAAAAGGGGTGACAAGAGGCAAGGGGGAGAAAGAGGCAAAAGGGGGAGAAAGAGGCAAAGGGGTGAAAAGGGGGAGAAAGAGCCAAAAGGGGGACAAGAAGGGGAGAAAGAGGCAAAATAGGGAGAAATATATTATCCTTCCTCTTGCATCATTCTCTTCCTCCCCTTCTTGCCACTTTCTATTTCTCTCCCTCCCTTCTTTCCTCTCTCCTCCTCTTGCCTCTCTCTCTTTCCCATTCTTGCCTCTTTATCCCACCTCTTGCCTCTGTTTCCCTCTTCTTGCCTCTGTTTCCCTCTTCTTGCATTCTTCTCTTTATCCCCTTCTTGCCTCTCTCTTCTCCCCTCTTTCTCTCTTCCCTTCTTGCCTCTTTCCCTCTTCTTGTTTCCCATACTGCACAGCATGTTAGAAATCTGACATACAGTGCCCCCTTCAACATAGTAATTCCCCACTTACTAATTCGACATATTAACTTTCTCCACTTGTATTTCGACAAAGTGCTCCCATCCGACATTCTTCTTTCTCCAGTGTTATCTGACATACACTGACCTCCTTGTATATGAAAAGTCTAAGTGTTTCAAATACAACAACAAAATCATAGTGCCACACCATCGACCTTTAGTGAATCTAGGCCATCTAACGCTTAACTTGACCTTTCGGTTATAAAACGTACGCCTATTTCCTTGGGAGCTGACATTTAGAATGTACTTTAGGAGGTAGTTTAATGCGTAGTTGAATAAAAGCAGACAGTCCCATTTTTGTTAGTACAGAGACATGTGCGGCCTATGCCGCTTTTGTTTTACTGTGGTTCTACAAGAGAAAACCGGTAAACCACATCTTTGCAAAATACACGGTGCTTGTTTTCACTGTAACGCCAGTTATGGAGCAGCTAATAGTACTGAGCCTCCAGTCTGAACTGTGACATCAATAAAACATTTTCAGTTACACCTGTTAGTAAATCCTTCAAAGAATCTGGACACAATGCTTCACAGCTTAGATGGTGTGCACTCGAAACAGTTACAATTCCTAAATGAGGCGGTAATTTAGAATGCATGCTATTACATCATGAATTTAGATAGATTGATAAACTCTGTACTAAAGTACCCATGGGGTTAAATGAAGATTATACATTTTCAATGTTTTATTTAGTTAATGAGTACATTTTCAGTGCCTTATATCCACTTTTCTTGTGGCTGGATTCTATTGCGGGTGATAAATGTTAACACCCGTTTTGTCAAACATTTTCCTACTGAAATCTATGGGGAAACTTGGAGATAAAAGAAGTGATAAAATTAGCACCTGCAATAGAACCCAGCTGCTACTGTCTTTTTTAGGGTTAAGGGGCTGGATTCTATTGCAGGTGCTAATTTTATTACGGCTTTTATCTCAGGTTTCAAGCAATACCCCTACTGCTACTGTCATGGTTTTGGTGAACACCCAGACAAGACTTGTAAGGTTAAAATAACTTTAGTGAAAATAAAGTACAAACAGCAATAATGTAATATCCACACAAGCCCAAAGAATACAGTACAAGTACTGTCTACAATACACAATGGAAGAGTATGCACAATATGAGGAAGATGTACAAAGTAGTAGCAAGTCCCCTAGAGAGCTAGGGTGAGGAGGAGGCAGCGACTTGCTGATGATGGTACTGAGGCCCTAGAACCCAAAGGAATAGCAGAGGCCCACGACTCAGACTACTGGCAACAAGGACCCTAGATCACTAGGGATGAATAGAAGCCCAAGACCAACGGATACTGGCAACAGAGACCCTAGAACATTAGGGTGGACAGAGGCACACGGACCACAAGCACTGGCAACGAGGACCCTAGAATGCTAGGACTCCAAAGGCATACAACTGGCGAACACAGACCCTAGCACGCTAGGATCAAATGGAAGGCCCAGTTGTAGAACACTGGCAGCTAGGACCCTAGAACATTAGGGTATCAGAAGGACCAAAGCAACAGCTACTGGCAGCAGAGACCCTAGAACGCTAGGGGTGAATCAGAGACAACGGGCCGCGGAAGGCAGCAGGTGTCCTAGTACATACAGTACCAAGATGGTTACTCCACGCTACAGCTGGCTCGAGCCCTACGGCTACTGCAGATGTTAGGCAGGACGAGACAGTGAGCCAGCCTAGAGGATCTAGGTACAGGGAGGTTCACAGAAGGTAATGCGCCCAGACGAATGCCTGCAACTCCCCACAGGGAGTGAGCCCAGCTAGTGTAAATGTAGCCTGCAGGGATGGCTGAAACCATCACCGCTCTTACCCAGCAGATCTAGTTACTAGCTTAAGTACAGTATAGTAACTACAGGACAGTCAGGCCCACCTTCAACGCCAGTGCTAAGAATTGCATGCAGCATCTGTCCAACCATTCTCCTCTTCAGGACAACCTTCTAGTTCTCCCATGGCAGACGTTGTCACCAACCTTCTGAAACCACACATGCACCTGCCAGAAAACCAAACCCAGTACAGGACTTTCATGACAGCCTGTCAAGTACTGTTTTCAGTGCAACCTCACACTTATGCCCCTGACTTTAAGATCCGCATTGTTACGACTTTGCTGTCTGGAGAACTGCAGTCATGGGCACATCATCTATTACACACCAATAACTCCACTCTTGCATACTGGTCTGCTATCTGCTGAATCCTTGCTATTGAAAGAACTTGGAATAAAGCCACTCTGTTTGATCAGTTTCACTTGGGCATTTCGGAGGGATTTAAGAATGAATTGGCATGCATAGTGGTACCTACCTCACTTGAGACTCTCATACATCTAGTCATACAAATAAACCGCAGACTCTATGAGAGGAGATTGGAATGTGCCGCTTCCTTGACACCTCCTGTTAGGCAAATACCTCCTACATCCCAGACTAATTCCTCCCCGGTGACCACTACTCCAACTGAGGAACCTATGCAGATTGGTCTTGCTAGAATACCCTTGTCTATATTGTCTTTACTGTGGTCGACCTGGTCACCTTATCGTACCTGCCCTAGAAGATCATGCCCTATGGGAGCGTACTCCCAATAGCATATATACAAGACACACAAGCATCTCGCGTCTCTGTCTCCATATTCTTACAGTGGACCAATAACTCAATACCTGTGTCTGCTATTGTGGTCTGTGGAGCCAGCATTGCTTCTTGGATGAACAATTTACTATACCTACTTGCTCCAAGGCCACTCCTATCCATGGCAGCACTTTCAAGTTTGGTCCTGTTACCCAAAAAATTGTTCCTCTTCTTATCCTCATGGGTTCCCGGTTATGTGGAGACGCTCTGATTTGGCATTGTACCGTCTCCCTTGGTTTAGACTACATGATTCATCCATCAAATGGACCAAGGGCACCTTAACTATGTCCTCTTCCTATTGCCGAACCCACTGTCTTCAGCCAACATCTACCCTTCTGTTCACAGACTCATCTACTTCTAAGCCTTCCATGTCTTCTCTCCCGAGTCCTTACTAAGAGAGTTCAGTGATGTCTTTGACAAGAAACAAGTCAATACTTTGCCTCCGCGATGGGCCTATGATTGCCCTATCAAGCTACTTCCAGGAACACCGATACCCTTTGCCAGAATATACTCCTCTCTGAACCTGAACTCACCCACCTCAGAGAATACATTGATGAGAATCTCAAGACAGGATTAATAAGTCCTTCCACTTCCCCAGCTGCAGAGGTTATCTTCTTTGTGCGAAAGAAAGATGGAGGCCTTTGACCTTGTGTCAATTACCATAACTTAGCAACATCACTATCAAAAATAGATACCCGTTACCCCTCATTCCTGAGTTAATGGATTGATTAAAGACAGCCGCAATCTTTGCCAAGATTGATCTCCAGGGTGTCTACAACTTGGTGAGAATCCAAGAGGGGGGCAAATGGAAGACAGCCTTTTGTTCACTTTATAGACATAAAGAGTATCCTGTTATGCCCTTTGGGCTATGTAACACCTATGCTATGTTCCAGCACTTCCTAAATGATGTCTTCAGTGATCTCCTAGATCGTGTTCTTGTAGCGTATCTATATGATATACTAGTTTTTTCTAGCACATTGCATGAACATAGAGAACATATGAGACAGAGAAATGTGCATTGGAAACCTCTACCATTGAATTCCTTGGTTTCATCCTATTTCCTCAAGGTATTAAGATGAGCACAAAAAAAGTAGACACCGTTGTGGACCAGCCAACACCAACCGACAAGATCATGGTCCAACTCTTCTAGCTTTGCCAGTTTCTACCGCAAATTTATACCAGAATTAAAAATCCCTTCACAAGCATTACCAAGAAAACAGGAACTTTCTCTTGGACACCCCAAACTCATCAAGCCTTTGAGCTGACAAAGCAACGTTTTCCTACAGATCCCATGAAAATATACAGTCTGACTCTATTAAACCTTTCTGCTCAGCTAAAATGTCTCCAAATGTGTCAGGACTCTCTACTCTCCAGCGATGGGGGTGTAAAGAAGACCTATGATGTGCTGCAATGGTCTTTCTGTTGGCCTTCTATGCATCAAGATATATGTTCTTTCGCTAGGTAATTTAATGTCTGTGCTAGATCCAAGAACCATTCCAAACCAGCTGGTCTTCTGCGACCTTTCCCTGTTCCCACTCAACAATCGATAATTTCCACAGGCTTCACTGGGGAGTTACCTCCTGCAAGGAAACATGACACGATTATAGTGGTAGTAGACCGATTCATGAAGATGGCATACTTCATTCCTGTCATCTGTGTCCCATCAGCCTCTGAGATGGCCTTTTTTGTTCCTTAAAGGGACAGTAATACTTAAAATGTAAAAAATATATGTTGTAGGGTTAACCCCCCTGAGTAAAACAAGGGTTCCCCCAGTGCTGAGAGATATTTTATTAAAAACCGCTCAAACTTGAATTTTTAGGTGCAATATCACAGTGGCCGGAAAATTTACAGTGGCGCTGTTGCTACACCATCCTATCCACTGCCTTTCACCTGCAAACTAATGGCCAAACTGAACACTTGAACTAGATATTGGAGCAGCATCCGAGTTGTTATTCAGCTTATTTACAGGATGACTGGATCCAGCCCACTGCCAAGTTCACATGGACAACCAAATAAAGGTCTATCAACACATCACCCTTATTTGCTACTATTCTTCCTGACCTTCCCTCCTGTTCTTCTGCTCCTGAGGTCTCAGGCTGCCTACAAAGCCTACAGCAACAATTTAAACTCCTCCAGTCACCTCTGCACAATCAACTTACAAACTCTATGAGGATTAACATCTTTCCATTGCTGCTCCCTACAAGATTGGACATGGGGAGCCATACCTTGTCCCCAAACTACATTCACCTGTCCCTCTAAGAAGCTGGGAACTAAATATATCGGTCCATACAGGGTGCCAAAAGTCATCAATCCATTTGCTGGTCAGCTTTACCTTCCTGCTTCTTGCTGTCTACATCCTGTGTTCCACGTCTCTCTGCTTAAGCCCTGGACTGCCAACTCTTCTGATGACCACATTCCCTCACCTCCTGGTACCGTGATGTCAAGAGGAGTTTGAGGTTCAAGAATTGCAAGAATTGTAGGGGCCATTCAGTATATCTTGTTCACTGGAAGGGTTATGGTCAAGAGGAATGATCCTGGGAGAAGGTCTCTAACATGCCTGCTCCTGCATGTGTTAAGACTTTCCACTGTGCTCATTAGCTCCAGACTGCCCCTGGTCACCCCTGAAGGTCGCACCTTCGTGTGTGTGTGTGTTGGGGGGGTTGTCAGGCCCTGGTTTTGTTTCACTGGAGGACACTTTTGTGCCACACACCTCGCTTCTGGGTTGGTATTTCTGAAGCACTCCTTAGGGGTCAGGTTTACTCATCTTCCTTGCCTACGTGTACACAATGCTCTGCGTCCATCTCGTGTCACATGCAAGTTTGATATGGTCAATCCAGATTTGCATCATTTTGTGTGCCACCCAACATCTCTTGCATCAGTTATGTGTTGCCTCTTCCCCAGATGACACAAGTTCCCAATTATATCCCTGGGTTGTTCCTTGTTCAGTGCTCATTTGTTCTGGTACCTGTACTTGTGACCAGATGTTAACTCCTGGCTTGTGTATTCAACCTCCTGACATCCGGCTCCCTGATCCTTGGCTCTGATTCCTGACTTTTGGCTTGCTTATTCGACTACCTAATATCTGGCTTCCTGACCTCTGGCTTGCTTATTCGACTACCTGATCTCTGGCTTGTATTACGGACTTCTTGATTTTGGCCCAGCTTGCTGGCTACTCATTGCTCCAGTCCTGCCATTCCAGTCTCATCAGTCTCTGAGATCCTGTACATTGGGCCTCCCTGTCTACTGGACTCCTACTCTGGATCATTATCACACAAGAACAAATATCCTGTTCTGAATTTGTTATCCTGAATAATTTTGTGTCATTTGGAATTATTAAAATATTGCTTTCTGTAGCTCTTTCCAGGTCATTTGTAAACATGTTAAATAGCAGTGGACCAAGTATTTAACCCTGAGGTATGCGACCAAGTACTTAACCCTGGGGTATTCTACTCTCAGCTTTATCTTTCCCAGAGAATTTTCTACCAGTGGTAAAGTTTATCAGCTAATTCCACTTTCCTTATATACATCAGCCTCCTGTGTAACACTGTATAAAATACCTTTGTACATTTACTGCTTTACCATCTGAGGCATTGCTAGGGGAAGGGCTAAGGGGGCTGAAGCCCCAAATGTTTTGGTGGGCAGCCCCCATGAGTCTTTGTACTAATCTGCATCCGGCAGATACCTACGAGCTTAGAAAGGAAGGAGGAGAAATTAGGCCATCATCACGGTTGACGCAGGCCATCATCTGCTTGGCGCGGGCTGCTTAAAACGTAAAAATGTGAGCTATGTGCTGTCAGATGTGCGTGCTTAGTGCTGGTGTAGGAGCAGTGCTTCTCTCTCTCCGCCCTCCCGACTCAATAGCTGGTGCTGCCTGGGCCTGAAAAAGTCTCGTGCTGCCCGAATTGGATTAGAAGATGCAGGTACTAATGCTATTGGAAACAATTGACTGCATTTTTAAAATGAACCTAAAGTTTACACAGGGTTAATAAAAATACTATGCTTAACCTTTTGAGTATCAGAGGATTGACCAGTGCTTTGCAGTACATTATGCCCCTCTGATCCTCCAGAGTTTAATCAAGCAATGTGCTCAGAATTTAACTGGCCATCCCCAGTTTTAAACCAGCCCAGTACATATTCCATAATATTAAGCAATATATGCATATATTTTATTATTCTTGAAAAATCTATTTACTATTTATATCTGAATAATTTTCCACATTTTACTTCATAAATTAGAAATGTAGTGAAGTGCAGAAAATCTATTCCAATACAAAAGAACACATTATAAAAACTAACATTTGTGTAGATCCCTTCATATTATGGACTCCATGCTGAAGAAATAACATTTGCTCCATTACTGTGATTTTATACTTATTTAAAATCAAAAACATGTTACAAAAAAGTTTAGCCCTCTCAGTGGTAGAGTGGGGCGCAATGCTCTGCAAAGCATTGTATTACTCTCCTCTCTGGCACTCACAGTTATAAACAAATGCATTTTTATAAGTGACTTTTGTGTTAACACAACTGTTTCTGTAGTCCCTGGCATGTATTAGGAGTAATTTATATAGAGTACATTTACCTGCAGTTGTGATCCCAACTCCTCACTGAAAGTCCCTGTTAGAAAGAAAATACAGGACATGTGACCAGCTTCTGGAAGTTTTAAGCATGTTTCACCCCTCCAGCTACTGAGACACCATCTGGAAAAAGATGGAAGCACAATGCCTCCCTCTACAGGACAGGACTGCTTACTACTTCCTGCTTCCCTCAGTGTATGCTGCTTCCTGTTTCTTGAGGTATAGGGAGAGAGGCAAGTAATCTAATCTTATGCTTTGTTTTTACTATGACACTAAAACAGATGTGGTAAAAAGCGGGGGAAATTCTGTGGCAAATCAGCAGCACCATACAGAACAAATAAAATGCCTTTTGATCTAAATGTGACTTTTAACCACTTCATTGCTAGAGAGGTCTCCAAAGCCGCTTCAGCATTCAAGGGGTTAAAAGACCAAATGAAATCATTATGGTTTGTGTTTGTTTTTCCCTATGCAGTGTCTGTAGAGAGCACGTTGGGTAGAGGGTCTTCTCAATCAAACTCTTCTGTATCCTCTTGGTTGCTTGTTGTGTGATATCAAGACAACAGCTGCCATCTTGTGTAGAAGCTGCATCAAAGCAGAGCCGGATTAAGACTCCATAGGGCCCTAGGCAGATCTCAAATTGGGCCCCCCCCCCTCCATTGCTCTTTCTTCTTTACCACAAACCTTTCTTGATTTGCACATTGTTCTTCTGGGTAGAGCTATTATTACCAACTTAATAAAAGACAATACGGATGCTTCAATATCTTGAATGCCACAGAGGTCACCAAGGCTTTGCAAAACAATGCATACCTCCCAAGTGTCCCTCTTTAGGAGGGACAGTCCCTCTTTCCTACCATTTTGTCCCTCTTTTTAGGACATCAGAATGAGTCCCTCTTTGAGACCCAAATCCCTCTGTCCCTCTTTCCTACCATTTTGTCCCTCTTTTTAGGACATCAGAATGAGTGGTATGTATTACATCGCTTCACAGCATTAAAACTCACATAAAAGTGTTATTAATCTTCAATATATGTGTTTAAAAATGAACCTGTGTAATTAAAATACTTTGGTCTTGTTCTAAATCATTAATCAGTAACACAAAGAGGTGCAGATAGGACAAGAAGTAACCTAAAAATTCTTCTAAATGCCCCACTTACCAATCACGCCCCCCAAAATACCACTTAAATCAGAAGTGTCCCTTTTTGGCCATTTGAAATGTTGGGAGGTATGCAAGGGGTTAAATATATATATATATATATATATATATATATATATATATATATATATATATAGTAAAACAGAGCTTAGAATAGTTAGGTAGTGAACTATTATATTTTTAAAATTTTAAAACCTGGCCACACGACAACTGTGAGACTAGCTGTGTCATTCTGAAAATTATTCAAACAAATTCCTAATATTTTTAATATTTTGAACAGGAACAAATGACTCTCCCTTGCGGTGGCAGTAAGGTACCAGGCCTGCCTGCCTACACAACTGTGAAACTGGCTTTGTCACTGAAAATTATTCAAACAAATTCCTAATACTTTTAATATTTTGAACAGGAACAAATGTCTGTCCCTTGCGGTGGCAATAAGGTACCAGGCCTGCCTGCCTACACAACTGTGAAACTGGCTTTGTCACTCTGAAACTATTAAAACGAAGTCCTAATATTTTTAATATCTTGCACAGGAAGAAATGACTCTCCCTTGCGGTGGCAATAAGGTACTAGGCCTGCCTGCCTGCCTACACAACTGTGAGACTGGCTTTGTCACTCTGAAAATTATTAAAACAAATTCCTAATATTTTTCATATTTTAAACAGGAACAAATGACTCTCCCTCGCGGTGGCAATAAGGCACTAATGCTGGCTACCTGCCAATGCCTAATGCTACCTGCCTGCCTACACATTCACAACAACTGGACACTCTCTATCTCCTTCTCTCTCTGAGCTTCAACAATGGACTAATAGGAAATGCAGGCTGTCTGACGTGTCATTAGTCCAACCCCATCATGAAAAGAAGAAGCTAATTGGACTAGAGAGGGAAGGAAAGTATGGAGGGAAAGTATCGCGTGCGCGGGTAGCCGTATTTCTGAAATTTACACTGAAAATTCGGACCAGGCTGTTTCGGCCAGCCTGAATGACAACGAATGACCCTTATTTGTCCGAATTCCGAAATCGGCCGAAGCGTTTCGCACAAGTCTAGTAAGAGTAAATAGCACACTCTTGCTAGCCTTCCAGATCTCCAATGGCACCTAACAGGGTTGACTGCTGACCCACTGCTCTACTCTTTGGCTCTAGAGCCTCTGTTGACTGCTGTGCAATCGCAAACAGCTATTCATGGCATTCCATTATATCCTGGGGAATCTAAAGTGGCCTGTTATGCATATGATGTTCTTGCCTTCCTCACCCAGAGTGGTTGCTGCCCCCCCCCCCGACCCTCCTCCGTCAGTGTAGTTGCTATTCTTGGTCCAAGGTTAACTATGGTAAATCCTTGATTTTGAATATGACCTTGCATCAGGGTTCCGCCACCCATCTGAGTCCTGGAGTTTGGATGGTATTAAACATCTGGGCATTAATGGTAAACTCCAGAATGTGAAGGAACAGAATAAAACCCTTAGAGAAGAAATAAGTAAGATGGATCAAAAGCTTACAGAATTAGAGGATCAACATCGGAGGAGGAATCTTAAAGGGATAGTAATACTTCATTTTAACTTTATTTTATTTTGTAGGCATTAAAAAAACATGAAGAATGATATAAGTCTTATCTCTGAAACCTTTATGGTTTAAGAGATATTCACAAACAAAGTATCCCCCCCTGTTCAACCAGATCAGAAGGGAGATGCCCAGGTAGACTGCAGAGAGGGACAATCTTCAATTAAGATAATGGAAAAAGCTGAAAAACTTGTCAAGGGGGGAAGGGCTTTCATTGTTTTCATACAAAGAAAATTGTCCCCTTCTGTTATCTGTACTGTCATACAACCAGACTCACATCTGAGAAGAGATTGCTTACACTAGGAAAAAGAGGCGGGGAGGGGAACTTTGCTTGTGAATATCTCATAAACCATAAAGGTTTGAGAGATAAGACTTATATTATTCTTCATGTTTTTTTAATGCCTACAAAATAAAATAAAGTTAAAACGAAGTATTACTATCCCTTTAAGATATGGAGAATACCAGAATCTGTATCGCAGTATCAGCTGGAAAACTATATTCGGGAGTTTATATCATACTATATTGAAAGATTTAAACTTGAGATATATCCGTTTGAGAGAATGCACAGACTACCCAACCCTAAAGATCCTAAATTTAAGGATAAAGCAAGAGAAGTCATTCTATGCTTCCACAACTCTTACATAAAGGATATGCTCCTGAAAGAGGAGAGGAAGAGAAGAAGACAAGAAAAAAATGACTCATTTGGGGATTATTGGAGAAAAGGATGATTGAGGGGAGAGGAAAGCAGGAGGGAGAAGGAAGATAGGGAGTAAAAAAGTTAATATCTAGTGCTGATTGATTCATAATACAAGTTGGGTAGTAAGGTGAATATATAAAGGAAAGGGGAGAGAGCGGGGAAGGAAGGGAGGAAGGAGAAGGGAAAAAGAGGTTAATTACTCCCATAAAAGGAAGTGAGGCAGAAGGGAAATAAAGGTTTCAATGTAATAAATAAGGTAGATAATGTGAATATATATGTTGGAGGGGTTGGCCACTGACTGGTTATAAAGGGTTGATAAATAATTTTGTATAATGCACGTAGTCACCTTATGGGAAAAGGAATGTTTGATTAATAGTAGATCTTATTTTTATAATGGGATTTGTATTAAATAAAGGATAAGAATTAAACAGGGAGAGCACTTACTCAGAGCACTTGTTAGTAAAAATGTACACTATAGGGGCAACTGGTTAAGGAGTGATCTGGGGTCTTTTTTTTTTCCCCCTCTCTCCCTGTCATAGGGGGGATACAATATTTAGGGGGAATAGGGTTTGGAGTCAGGAATGGGATGGGGCGTCCGGGGCTCCCTGCCCCAGGTGGGTGCGCCTGGCCTGTGTCAGGATCCCTGGCTTTCTGTGAGCATGGGGGGGGGGGCACGCGCGTGGCGGGGGCTGCTGAATAGGGGCCCCAATGCATGTGCATGGGCCGGTCCACAGGGGGGGGGGGGTTGAAGGTTACGGGTATGTAAAGTACGTGATATGTTTGTCCCTTCCCCTTTCTTTTCATTGGTCGGCATTACCAGCACCTGGATGTACATTCGCTGAATTAGTTTTCAGGGATTAGTGAGTGATTTTTAGTCACTGTGTATTGTGAAGTTAGGATGTGGGAATGGATAAGAGGATGGTTGAGGTGGCATCTGTCTTTTGGTATGGGGATCTATAGGCTGTGGCTGGGATGGTACAGGGGGACTAGCTTGGGTAATGACTAAAATTAATTGCCTATCTATAAATGCTAGGGGACTTAATTCCCCTCAGAAAAGGGCATATTTCTATAACACAATGATAAGGGAAAAATACATATAGGATTCATTCAGGAGACCCATTGGGATTCTAAAGGATTTACATTGTGGAAATATCTTAAATTTCTGACATTGTACGTCTCTAGTTCAGTGTCGGAAAAGTAGAGAGGAGTAGCAATAATTATCTCCAGGGTGTTGAAATTTGAATATATTCACCATCAGGAAGATGGGAAGGTATTGGTTATTGGTATGTAAATTTAAAAATGTATTTTCAATGAGAAATATCTACGTTCCAAATGAATCCTCAGGGGGTTTTCTGGGACTTGTCATAAATAGGCTAGAAAGAACATTAAAGGGGAATATCTTAATAGCAATAATATTTTCTATCGATAGGTACATATCACGCTTTTTAGACCTTTCCAATGAATGCGTTCTTTTTAAGTAATGCAATTCGGGCTTTGCTGCAGAGCCTCCTCAAGTCGTACAACTTGATTCTCCTGACACCCCCTTGCCTTTCTCCCCCCCACATTACTGTTTCTCCTCCCAACTTTACTCATCCCCCCCCATTGCCTCCTGATCCCCCCGACACCCACTTGCCTTTCTCTCCCAGACATTACTGTTTCTCCTCCCAACTTTACTCATCCCCCCGTTGCCTCCTGACACCCCCTTGCCTTTCTCCCCCGACATTACTGTTTCTCTTCCCAACTTTACTCATCCCCCCCGTTGCCTCCTAACACCCCCTTGCCTTTCTCCCCCCGACATTACTGTTTCTCTTCCCAACTTTACTCATCCCCTCCATTGCCTCCTGACACCCCTTGCCTTTCTCCCCCCGACATTACTTTTTCTCTTCCCAACTTTACTCGTCCCCATGTTGCCTCCTGATCTCCCCTTGCCTTTCTCCCCCCAACATTACTGTTTCTCTTCCCAACCTTACTCACCCCCCATCCTGTTGCCTGTCTCCCCCTTTGACTTGTGATCCCTTTTTCTCCCCCACACTTGACCCCCCACCAGGTGACTTTGTCTCCCACCTTTTTCTCCCCATCTAGTTGTGATGCCCCACGTGCCTCATTTCACCCTCTTGCCTCTTTCTGTGAGGAGGTGGGAGCTGGTGAAGTCCTCCTGAAGGCCTGCGGTGCCTCCATGTGATGTGATGTCTTTTCAGGCTAACCCACTGGGCCAAGTTCAGACAACTGTGTCAGAGTGTCCTCAGGCCAGTGCATGGGCGGTGATGCCTACGGACTACTCCCCTCCCAGACCAGCACAGGACCTCTGTAGTGCGCAACATAAAACAAATGGCGGACTGACTACAATCATGGTGCTCTCTGCCCATTTGCGCGCCAAGCCCGCTTATTTGTTGCCCTGGTCTGGCTCATCATCATCATCATCACGCGCCCCTGCGGGACGTGATTTCATCACTGTGTGCACACATGCGCAGTTCACACATAGTAACTACAAGTCGGGGAGGGGGTAATATAGATAACTGGTGTAAAGAGTCCATCTTCCTGCTCATACTGTAGGTGCCGTATTTGGTGTTTATTTGGATTCAAGTATGAACGATGCCATAGGGTGGCCTTGAAGGAAACTAACCTCACCCTTATCTTACCTGTTCCACGCTCAATGCAGAATGTCAGTCTTAACCACTTCAGTGCCAAAGGTGCAACCTGCACACTGCTGTGCAATGCATGTTTACCCATTTGGCAGTAAAAGGGTTAATGAAGTATCCTCTGTGACTTTGCAAGTTCTCTGCTCTCCGCCCAGTGTTACCGAGTCTCTGCCCGTCTGTCCCACAGTAAACCCTCAGTGGAGAGGTGCGCAATAACAATGAGGGTCTAACAAGAGAGACCATTGCTCCCTATTGAACAGACTGTAGCGCATAACGCACAGTTCCCTGTCCTGCAGACGCGGGTCCCACAGACAGTGTGTGGTCCTCTGACTGCCATTCACAGTATGCACACGCAAACCAGGCATTGGTCTCCGAGACACACATACAGGTCGTGTTCCAGCCAGTGGGTCAGTTTTCTGTGTTAGAGCTGCTGGTAGTCACAGGGCTACATATACACTGCCTGCAACTTCCACCGGTAGTCACAGACTAACATATATATCATACCTGGGACCTCTAGTGCCGGTGAGGGTAGAGAAATGATGCGATTTGCGTCATTAAAAGGGGCGGGGCTTAATTGGGAGGAGGGGCGAACATATAGAATGCACTAGGGAAGGGGTAGAAGAGGGCGCAGAGTGGGAGGAACAGGCAACACCAGCAGATATAGTAAATGTTTCCACTCACAATTTTCGTTGGTCAGAGTGAAAAACATAACAATCATGTGGAAAGAAACCCCTGTCGCCACTCAGTGATCCAGGTAATCAGGAACACAGTGGTGTAGTATGTAAATAGAAATGCCAGCAAATAAAGTACATGTTTCCACTCACAATTTTCGTTTGGTCAGAGTGAAAAACATAACAATCATGTGGAAAGAAATTTTGGCCAATAGCTTTGAGAAAGTGGTGTTTTCAGCAGCCATTATTGTAATTTTAGACTGTTTCTATTTGCTGTTAATATTATATATTGTAAGTGCAAAGTTTGAGCAGCTTCTTCATTCCGGATTACCTGGATCCCTGAGTGGAGACTGGGGTTTCTTTCCACATGATTGCTATGTTTTTCACTCTGACCAACGAAAATTGTGAGTGGAAACATTTACTTTATTTTCTCTGGTTTTTATATACATACTACACAACTGGGTGCCCTGTGTTTTATTGTATATAAACATTGTGTCACTCCAGCCTTGAACCACTGATCCACTGGTAGTCATGTATACATTGTCTACCACTCCAGCCTTGTTCCCCTATTCACTGGTAGTCACAGACCACACACACACCCTACTGTCACACTATCAGTCACAGAATGAAATAAACCGTGTCTGTCCCCAGGCTTGTTTCTGTCCCACTACGCATTTCACTAGTGTCACCTGTATTGTAGCAAAGAAAAACATCAGTGTTAGAAAATGACCATGGTCTGCAGGGTAGACAACCACAGACCTGAGAAACGGTGACTTGTTGACTACTCCATATGATTTCACCTGGAGGCTGAGGTACAAAGTAAAAGTGGAACAGTTATGGGGCTAACAAACTGCAATTTATTGGAGAGCTGTCTAGCATTCAAGTGGTTAAAAGCCCCACTTAAAATGGAACTGAGGCATGCCCATATTCTTGTCTCAGTGGAAGAATGCATTCTGACAGGGTTTGAGTGATTGTACATTAATACTAATGAGCTAGTGGTGCCTGTCTCCTGCCTACAATGGAGAGGAAGGTGGGTGAGAGAGCAGTGTGGAATGTTAGTCTCTGCCTGGCAGCAAGTGTGGAATGTTACTTACAAATAAGTAAGATTAAATATCTCAAACTATTGCTTCAGCTATAATATATAATATAATAAATACACCCATCACAAACTAACTGTTATTGATATAATGAATACAAACATACCTTGTATATCCCATGTAAGTAAGGTAGTACACTAGGTATGTGTATTCTGATGATATCAATAACGATTAGTCTGTGAAGGGTGCACATATATGGTCAGTAAGGTAATCACACATACTGAATGGATCTCTGGGTTCACATCTTGCTGGGACATATTTGTCCCCATTTGAAAGGTCCCTATCCACATACATATCTGACTGTTTATCTTTGTGTACATATCTTTTTTGAACAGATCTGCAGTGGGATTCTAGTGGGATTCATCAGTTATCAGTTAATCCCGTGCAATGCAAGATTTTGTATTATTTTACATGTCAGTCTCTGGTTGTCATGATGGTATCCTATGCATTGTATTGTGATTTATGGGATACCAACCTGAAAATCAGAGATTGATGTACTTGACAGGATCCTGTCCATGAGGTCTGTTCCAGCTGAATCCTGAAGGCCAACAATCAGGCCAGTATTGAAGGATATCTTTGATTGCTGCCTGTGTTTTTTTTCTGGATGAGCCATCTATCCTTCTGAGTGAGGCAGCCATACTCAATCATAGATATCCATAATTCATGGCCTGTTGTTGGCCAAACTACAATGGTTCATATTTGGTTCACATATGTATCCTGCAAATAGTGGATGGTGCACCATCCATCCATGGCATCAGCACTCCTGAGGATCCATGTGTGAATCAAATGTGAGAGATATAATGTCAAGTTAGAGTAAATGATTGCATGCACAACACCAAGGCCTACTTTTTCACCTTTAATGCTGTGGAATTGTTTTAGGTCTGTGTGTTGCACAATCAACTAGCTATTCTCATTGGCACTGTGATGTGACCTGATCCATCCTTTTTGTGATTCAGTAAGCGGTGAAGTAGACCTGGTGAAATGAACATGATGCTGACTTCTCCCATTTGCATTATTTTCTATGGAGTCTATACAATGGGACCTTTACAACTTGATTCATGGTATTGAATATTCTCCATAGACTAACATTGGGATTGGTGAAGTGAGGGTATGTAAGTGTTCATCTCTCTCCATCATCTTTTTTTCACCGCTTAGTGAATGTCCCCTGTGTAGCATGTAATCGTTAGCCTATTGACTTGTGTTTGTTGTCTGGTTAACCCTTTGAGTACCGGAGGGGTTGCCAAAGCATTGTTGATCAATGCATTCATAATCCCTCTAGCACTCATGGGGTTATGTGCTGGTTTCCCTGTGGGTACATGGGTGACATTGTGTTGGAGCAGTTCTGATGTTTAACATACAACACTTTTCTGAGCATGGTTTGTGTGTATTGTGTGTGATCAGCACATCAACATGAGGGTTAATCAGGGGGTTGGACAGGTTTGGGCCTTGTTGAACCTTGACATTTGTCCTTGTTTTGCATCCTGTTTTAACCCTCAGGGTGCTGTGTTGGTGCAGTTGTGTGGATGAATGATGTGCATATGTTGGCATGTGACTTTGTTTGTGTGTGATGGTTGTGTGGTTTGATGTGTTGTGTAGTTATGGGATGATGCATTTACCGGTAGTATGGAGGCTCCTTTCATCCCCAGTGTCAGATCCTCCAGGGACCCCCTCAATCAGCGTAGATGTCAAGGTCTGCCGTAGCCTCTCCTCCCATGCGCTGAAGGTGATAGGGACAGGGGGACCACCTCTGGTGCCTCGGGGTATGCAGGGCGGCATACCCCATCTTCATCTTGACCTGCTTTTTGCAGTCGCCCCATCTCTTTTTAACTGAGTCCACGTCCCGTCTGCAGGTGGCCACCTCATTGACCCGGCTACAGATTTGGCTCCAAGCAGCCTTCCTCCTCGCAGCCAGGCCAGGGACCCTCTCCCTCAGGAACAGGATGGTCTCCCTCTCCTGCACAGCCTCCACAAGGGCAGTGTTTTCCTCCTTGGTATATCGGGGATCCCTGATCCTGTGCCCCTCAGCTCCGGCATGCGAGGAGGTAGAACCGGAGTGTCCTGTCTGCTCTGCCCCTGCCTGTGTGTACTGGCCCCCAGTCCCACTGCAGGTTCTGTTCCTGTCCTCCGTGTGCCTGCTTTTCTGGGCCTGGTCCCCGTCCGCCCTGCCAATCTCCCTCTCCCACCCCTACTCTCAACAGGGATATCCTGCTCTCCTTCCTCCTCCTCCACTCCTCTTCTCATCCCTCTCTCATGTCCTCCTCTCCTGGCCATCACTCACCCACTGACACCCAGGCACTCGCACAGACCCACACAGACACACTCGATCCCACTCACTCTCTGTCACACTCTTTCACACACAGATTCACACTGTCAAAATAAAGGTTAATAAATTTGTACGTGCCTCTCTCTCTCGATCACTAGCCTCCTCTCCTGAGTCCTTTGCCCTAGCAAGCTAAAACTCGAAACACAAACAGGAGTGACCATTATTTTGGGGTATATATAAGTGTATTTGAACATTTTTGCAACTTTGGGGCCTTGGGATTGGCTGTAGGTTTGAATTTTGTTTGTGCATCTATCAGGGTTGCTAGCAATCGCCAGCCGTAATGTAACATTTTGACTTAAGTTGTGTTTTTACGGGTGATTGGGACGCACGGTGATGCGAAAACTGGTGCGATGTGTTTTTGTTGTGCCTATGCCCGATAGCTATTCTTGTACTCATACCTTTAAATCCACCGTAAGTCATGTGTTATTTGTGGCCGATGTGCCATTTTTACTTAGCGGCTGGCTTAACGCGAACAACTCTCCCAGGGTCTCCGCTCCTCCAGCCTCCTCTTCCATTCTCTGTACATATGCGCTCACAGGCTGCCAGACAACTGCTGGCCTGGCCCCCTGCCCAGAAACATATCTCCCAACCCCAGGCCTCGGTCAGGAGTGTTACTAGGGACGCAGTCCAGGTACCGAGAGCAGGAACTGAGGAGGGAGCGCGCACATCGCTGGAGTGGAGGACAGAGAACCCAGTGAGGTCTGGGTCAATATTACCGGTGAAGAAACAGAGGACATAGCACTGTGTCAATGGGACAGCGATATGTACAGTACACTGAGGTGGGAGCGTGCACAGTGGTGGAGTGGACGACACCTGCAGAACCGAAAGGGTCCCGTGTCACTGAAACACACAGAAGTCTTTATATATAGACTAGCAAAAGTGGCACGTCGTTGCCCATGTGGTTTAATTGTTTCAGTTCCAAAAAGAGTTAAAAAAAGAACACACACCAATGTTAGAGTGCACTGGTGTGTTTAGTAATAGTTGAAGTGCAGAGGTAGGGTTTTTGTTGTGAAAGTTATCCAACTTCACAAACACACAGGTGGATGGTGGAGAAGCTACAGGGAAGGTGGCTGAATGGGCAGTTTAACTGGGGCAGGGGGGTCAGAGGGCAGCAGGACAGATGGGAAGCAGTTTGAATTAAGGGGTATTGTCACAATGGAGAGGGAAGATGTAATGAATGCCTTCAATGGCTTGTGATGTACAATATACAGATTTGGACAATTTATTGGCAGTGAAAGGCTTAATAGAGGGAGAAGCATTAAAGTTACAACATATCTTGTGAGATAGGGGCTCTTCTATGTTAACCGTTTGAGTGACAATGGGTTATTGAACACATTGCTGGCAATTTCCACCCCCATGTAACATGGGAAAGTCAGGCATGTTTGTTATCAGCAGATGAGGAGGGATTGTGGCTTGTGCCTGAGTAGAAGTAGGAAAGGGATTGCAAGTATAAGAATGATTAACCCTTTGAGTGCCAGAGGGGTATGCAACACATTTCCAAGCAATGCATTGCATACTCCCTGGTATTCAAAGGGTTAAGTGTTAAAGTAAATAAACTGTAAGAAGAGCGGTGGCTAGCAGTGCATAAAGCAGCACCTGATATGAACAGCGTGACAAAGTACGACAAAAGGGTCAAAGAGGGAGGCGAACACATAATGATGTAGGGAGGCGAACACATAATGATGTAGGGAGGCGAACACATAATGATGTAGGGAGGCGAACACATAATGATGTAGGGAGGCGAACACATAATAATATAGGGAGACGAGCACATAATGATGTAGGGAGGCGAACACATAATGATGTGGGGAGGGAAGCACATAATGATGTGGGGAGGGAAGCACATAATGATGTGGGGAAGCGAGCACATAATGATTTAGGGAGGCGAGCACATAATGATTTAGGGAGGCGAGCACATAATGATTTAGGGAGGCGAGCACATAATGATTTAGGGAGGCGAGCACATAATGATGTAGGGAGGCGAGCACATAATGACGTGGGGAAGCGATATACAACAATATACATTGTTGGTCCCAGCGTGCTGACGCTGGTTTACTCCACTAAGCCTGGTTGCGATATACATTGTTGGTCCCAGCGTGCGGACGCTGGTTTACTCCACTAAACCTGGTTGCTATATACATTGTTGGTCCCAGCGTGCAGACGCTGGTTTACTCCACTAAACTGGTTGCGAGATACATTATTGGCTCTAGCGTGCGGACGCTGGTTTGCTCCACTAAACCTGGTTGCGATATATGTTGTTGGTCCCAGCGTGCGGACGCTGGTTTACTCCACTAAACCTGGTTGCGATATACATTGTTGGTTCCAGCGTGCGGTCGCTGGTTTGCTCCATTAAACCTGGTGGCGCTATTACCATTAGTCCCAACGTGCGGACGTTGGTTTGCTCCTGAACATCCAGTACTGTGGTCAGTCGCTGTCCACTTCCTTGCAGTTGTCTGAGTATCCCTGGCAATAGACTCCTGCTGAGTAAGACCTCTATACTTATGCTCTATGCTGTCTTAGTCACCTGACAGCTGGTCTACTCGCTCAGGCTGCCCTGCCCGGTATTGGTGAGGCCGGTAGAACCTTGACGATACCATCCTGTAGGTTGCCTAACCCGGTATTGGCAGGGCCGGTAGAGCCTACTCCAGTACTCCTTTGGGCTGCCCTGCCTGGTATGGGTAAGGCCGGTAGAACCTTGTAATTCACCATCTTTAAGGTTGCCTTACCCGGTATTGGCAGGGCCGGTAGAGCCTACATTCAGCATTCCGTGGGGGCTGCCTTGCCCGGTATTGGTAAGGCCGGTAGAACCGGCATATTTCATCTCACGGTTGCCTTACCCGGTATAGGCAAGGCCGGTAGAGCCTGTCATTAAAACTGTCACTTGGGTTGCCTTGCCCGGTATTTAGGCAAGGCCGGTAGAACCTATTATATGTTATATTACTGTTGTATTGTTATGTATGTTTACCCTACGGGGACTGCCTTTAACTTTTAATAAAGTTAAGTTATTTTACCAAACCTTAAGTCTGAGAGTCTTCAAATCCGTGACAGTAGGAAAGGGCCATGACCTCAGACACTAAGTGACGGTAACGCACAGAATATCCATTGGAGGATGGATATGCACGAGCAACGTTTGGATCAGCTAGCGGTTGCTATCCAAACTATTCTTAAACGCACGGTACTTGCGGATAAGTCCGGTGCTAACCCGGTGGTCCCGCCAATTCCGACACCGGAGAATGAGTCTAAGCCCTCAGGGGCCGCAGTCAAAGGGTTAACGGCTTCTGCACCCTTTCCGCTGAGATATGACGGGGACCCTCAATTATGCAGAGGGTTTATTAATCAACTTGAAATATTTATGGAATTGACAGCACACGCATTTCCTAGTGATCGCAGCAAGGTTGGGTTCATGATATCCCTGCTGACTGGCAGAGCATTGGCCTGGGCCAACCCACTTTGGGAAAACGCTAAACCTTGCACAAAGAATTTCTGTGATTTTGTGCAATCCTTTCGGAGAGTATTTGAGCCTCCTGGTAGAACTACCTCTGCTGCTAAACGCCTCAAGGAGATACAACAGGGCAGGCGCACGGTTGGCGATTATGCCATTGAATTCCACACCTTGGCAGCAGAGGTAGGGTGGAATAACGAGGCCCTGTTGGCAGCCTTTGCTGAAGGATTGAGTGACCAGATTAAAGATGAGATTGCAGCAAAAGAGTTACCTACTGACCTAGACGATTATATCGAATACGTGATTCTAATTGACTCCAGAATACATGAAAGATTAACCGTACTCGTCGCTCTCTGGCGGTTAAAGAATAATGGGTCCAGTAGCATATTTTGCCCACCCAACCCTCCCTCTGCATCCAAACCTAGTGAACCTATTTCGGAACCAAGTGAACCTATGCAGGTGGGTTTCACTAGGTTAACTAAGGAGCAGAGAAGGTATCGCAAGACACAAGGATTATGTCTGTACTGCGGTAAAGATGGTCACCTGTTAAGATCTTGTCTGGTACGTCCGGGAAACGAACACACCTATGGTACCTTGGGGGACAGGCCCTAGGTGGTGTCCAATCGTCCCCATTGTTGGACACACATAAACCCACCATACAGGTGGTATTGTCATGGGCACAACACTCGGTTGAGGTTTTGGCCTTGGTTGATTCTGGTGCAGCTGGGTATCTTATGGACAATACCTTTGCTGAATTGCATGGGGTACCACGGATTCAGAGAGAAACCCCTCTTGCTATTGAAGCAATTGATGGCAGACCTTTGGAACCCGCCCAAGTTACTTTTGAAACGATGCCCTTGTCCATGACTATTGGGGCTCTTCACAAGGAAGAGCAGCAGTTCCAATTGATTAATTCTCCTCACCATGCCATGATTTTGGGCTTTCCTTGGTTACAGTTGCACAACCCACAATTTGATTGGCAGAAATGTGAGATTGCTGCTTGGTCTCAGTTCTGTATGGATAAGTGCGTTACCCATCCTGTTAAGGTCTTGTGCACCTCCCCTTCACTACCTGATGCCTACCAGCAGTTTAGAGAGGTTTTCAGTAAGGGAGAGGCTGGCACCCTACCTCGGCACAGACCATACGATTGTCACATAGAACTGAGTCCTGGAGCAGTACCACCGAGGGGACGAACGTATCCATTGTCTTGTGAGGAGAACCAAGCTATGGAGGAATACATAGCAGATGCCCTCAGTAGAGGGATCATAAGGAAATCTACTTCTCCGGCCGGTGCCGGGTTCTTTTTTGTTAAGAAAAAAAGTGGCGAACTGCGACCTTGCATAGACTATAGTGGGCTGAATAAGCTGATGGCAAAAAATGCCTACCCAATACCACTCATCACCGAGCTGTTTGATAGACTTAAGGGGTCCTCGATTTTCACCAAATTGGACCTAAGGGCAGCCTACAATTTGATACGTATCAGAGCCGGTGATGAGTGGAAAACTGCCTTTAATACGAGATCTGGGCATTATGAATACCTAGTCATGCCATTTGGTCTATGTAATGCTCCTGCAGTATTTCAAGAACTGATCAATGATGTTCTTAGAGATATGTTACAATCTTGTGTTGTAGTTTATCTTGATGACATACTTATCCACTCCAAAGACCTGTCACAACACATCAAGGATGTGTCTGAAGTCTTGCTGCGCTTACGAAAAAATAAATTATTCTGTAAACTGGAGAAATGCGAGTTCCACAAAACCAGTGTATCGTTTCTGGGGTTTATAATTGGCAAAGACGGCATTGCCATGGATAAAGAGAAATTGACGGCAGTCTTACAATGGCCTAAATCCAAGAGCCTCAAAGCAATCCAACGATTTCTGGGCTTCGCCAATTATTACAGGAAGTTTATTAAAAACTTCTCCTCTATCATGAAACCTCTCTCTGACCTCACGTACAAGGGCGCTATCCCATCCCTCTGGCCGGTGGCTGCTGAAGAGGCCTTTGAGAAGTTGAAGGTAGCCTTTGCTGAAGCGCCTGTGTTGTCCCACCCTAATCCAATACTCCCCTTTACTTTGGAAGTTGATGTCTCAGATATTGGGGTCGGGGCGGTGCTCTCTCAGCGACAGGTTAAAGGCGGTACACTCAGACCCTGTGGATTCTTCTCAAAAAAACTGACTAGTGCTCAAAGTCATTACGAGATTGGTGATCGAGAATTACTGGCCATTATCCTCGCTCTCAAAGAATGGCGTTATTTACTTGAAGGCACAAAAAACCCCGTTTTGATTCTAACTGATCACAAGAATCTGACTTATCTTTCTGAGGCCAAGAGATTGTCTTCTCGCCAGGCCAGATGGACACTGTTTCTATCCTGATTCAATTTCGTTGTATCATACCTGCCGGGATCAAAGAATGTTAGGGCTGATGCTCTGTCTAGACAATTTGAAGCAGAGGTTGACAGAGAAGAGGTACCATCCCCTATCATTCAACCAGATCGAATATTGGCTACCATACGTACTAGTATTACTTCACCACTAGGGGAGGAGATTTTGGCATCCCAAGCCTCTGCTCCTCATGAGACTCCAGTGGGCAAATGTTTTGTCGCTGAGCCATTCCGTACTCGATTACTTGAGACCTACCACTCCTCTAAGGCTGCGGGTCATATTGGTAGGGATCAATTGTTCTGGTCTCTCTCTCTCAGCTATTTTGGTGGCCTTCTATGAGAGCAGAGTGTGCCAATTTTATGAATGCCTGCGCCACCTGTGCCCGTGCCAAAACCCCTAGACATCTCCCTGTGGGCTTGCTTCAGCCTGTGCCTAATGGTGAACGCCCTTGGTCTCACGTCTCTATCGACTTTATGGGAGAATTGCCCAGGTCTAGAGGGTACTCCTTCATATTGATGGCGGTAGACAGGTTCTCTAAAATGGCACACTTCGTACCCCTCCGTGGCCTTCCTTCGGCCAAGGAACTGGCAATGGTATTCGCTTGAGAAGTATTTCGGTTACATGGAGTACCCAGGGTGCTGGTGTCTGACAGGGGGAGCCAGTTTGTGTCCAGATTCTGGAGGGCATTTTGCGAACAGATGGGCATACAGCTATCATTTTTCTCGGCATATCATCCTCAGACTAATGGGGCCGCTGAGAGGGCCAATCAAGGATTGGAACAGTTTCTGCGATGTTTTGTGACTGACCATCATGATAATTGGGCCGACTTGTTGCCTTGGGCAGAGTTCGCCAGGAACTGCCAGTTAATTCTTCCTCCGGGAGCTCTCCGTTTTTGATCAATTATGGGTTCCAACCCTGTCTGCTCCCGGATTCCTTTCAATCACAGCAGATTCCAGCTCTGGATGAGCATATAGAGCAACTCCGTTCCACATGGGCACAAGTTCAGAGGGCATTGGGCCAGTCTTTTCAGCGACATGAGCGTCATGCCAATCGCAGAAGGCTTCCAGCGGTTTCCTTCCGAGTTGGGGATAGAGTATGGCTATCCTCTAAGAATCTAAAGCTCAAGGTCCCATCTAATAAGCTGGCACATCGGTTCATTGGTCCGTACAAGATCATTCGCAAAATTAACCCTGTTTCCTATGCCTTGGAATTACCTGCTTCTATGCGCATTCATAATGTATTCCATGTGTCTCTCCTTAAACCTCTGGTTTGTAACCGTTATACTACCACACCTGTGAGGCCAGGTCCTGTTGAAGTCGAGGGGCAGGAGGAGTATGAAGTACAAAACATTATTGATTCCCGCAGAGGTAGAGGAGGGGTACAGTATCTGGTGCATTGGAAAGGTTAAGGTCCTGAGGATCGTTCCTGGGTAGACAGTAAGGACCTTCATGCACCCAAGTTACTACGAATATGTCATGCCAAATACCCTCAGAAGCCTAAACCCTACTCTGGGAGAGGGAGTCTTTGAAAGGGGGGTACTATGACGGTGCCCGTGATTGGTGCTGTTCAGTGTTCATGATTGGCTGTCTGTGATTAGCCCTCCTCACACAGCCTTTTTAAACCCAGGCTGAGCACTTCCAGGTTGCCCTTTCGTGGTGTTTCTGACTCCACTCTGCCTGACCTGCTTGTCAGGCTTCTGGGCCTGTTCCTGCTGTACTTGCTGATCCTGTGTTCCAATGTTCAGTGTTCCAATGTTCAGTGTTCCAGTGTTCCTGTATGCTAGTGTTCCAGAGTTCCAGTGTTCCTGTGTTCCAGAGTACCTGTGTTCCAGAGTACCTGTGTTCCAGAGTACCTGTGTTCCAGAGTACCTGTGTTCCAGAGTACCTGTGTTCCAGAGTACCTGTGTTCCAGAGTACCTGTGTTCCAGCACCTCGCGGGTTAATCTTACTGAGTTCCAGTGTTCCTGTGTTCCAGCACCTCGCGGGTTAATCTTACCGAGTTCCTGAATCTCCTGCTCCAGCCGTTGCTCTGGCGACATTGTTCTTCTCGCTGCTGATCATACTTTGTTGGTTTACTCCACTAAACCTGGTTGCGATATACTTTGTTGGTCCCAGCGTGCGGACGCTGGTTTACTCCATTAAACCTGGTTGCGATATACATTGTTGGTCCCAGCGTGCGGATGCTGGTTTACTCCATTAAACCTGGTTGCAATATACATTGTTGGTCTCAGCGTGCGGACGCTGGTTTACTCCACTAAACCTGGTTGCGATATACATTGTTGGTCCCAGCGTGAGGACGCTGGTTTACTCCACTAAGCCTGGTTGCGATATACATTGTTGGTCCCAGCGTGCGGATTCTGGTTTACTCCATTAAACCTGGTTGCAATATACATTGTTGGTCTTAGCGTGCGGACGCTGGTTTACTCCATTAAACCTGGTTGCAATATACATTGTTGGTCTCAGCGTGCGGACGCTGGTTTACTCCACTAAACCTGGTTGCGATATACATTGTTGGTCCCAGCGTGCGGACGCTGGTTTACTCCACTAAGCCTGGTTGCGATATACATTGTTGGTCCCAGCGTGCGGACGCTGGTTTACTCCACTAAACCTGGTTGCTATATACATTGTTGGTCCCAGCGTGCGGACGCTGGTTTACTCCACTAAACTGGTTGCGAGATACATTATTGGCTCCAGCGTGCGGACGCTGGTTTACTCCACTAAACCTGGTTGCGATATACATTGTTGGTTCCAGCGTGCGGTCGCTGGTTTGCTCCATTAAACCTGGTGGCGCTATTACCATTAGTCCCAACGTGCGGACGTTGGTTTGCTCCTGAACATCCAGTACTGTGGTCAGTCACTGTCCACTTCCTTGCAGTTGTCTGAGTATCCCTGGCAATAGACTCCTGCTGAGTAGACCTCTATACTTATGCTCTATGCTGTCTTAGTCACCTGACAGCTGGTCTACTCGCTCAGGCTGCCCTGCCCGGTATTGGTGAGGCCGGTAGAACCTTGACGATACCATCCTGTAGGTTGCCTCACCCGGTATTGGCAGGGCCGGTAGAGCCTACTCCAGTACTCCTTTGGGCTGCCCTGCCCGGTATTGGTAAGGCCGGTAGAACCTTGTAATTCAGCAACTTTAAGGTTGCCTTACCCGGTATTGGCAGGGCCGGTAGAGCCTACATTCAGCATTCCGTGGGGGCTGCCTTGCCCGGTATTGGTAAGGCCGGTAGAACCGGTATATGTTATCTCACGGTTGCCTTACCCGGTATAGGCAAGGCCGGTAGAGCCTGTCATTAAAACTGTCACTTGGGTTGCCTTGCCCGGTATTTAGGCAAGGCCGGTAGAACCTATTATATGTTATATTACTGTTGTATTGTTATGTATGTTTACCCTACGGGGACTGCCTTTAACTTTTAATAAAGTTAAGTTATTTTACCAAACCTTAAGTCTGAGAGTCTTCAAATCCGTGACACGAGCACATAATGATTTAAGGAGGGGAGTACATAATGATGTAGGGAGGCGAGCACATAATGATTAAACATAATGATTAGTGAGGCGAGCACATAATGATTAGGGAGGCAAGTACATAATGATGTAGGGAGGAGAGCACATAATGATATAGGGAGGGGAGCACATAAGGATGTAGGGAGGCGAGCACATAATGATGTAGGGAGGCGATTACATAATTATGTAGGGAGACGAGCACATAAGGATGTAGGGAGGCGAGCACATAATAATGTAGGGAGGCGATTACATAATTATGTAGGGAGACGAGCACATAATGATTTAGGGAGGCGAGCACATAATGGTGTAGGGAGGTGAGCACATAATGATTTAGGTAAAGTGTGTAACAACAGGTAACAGGAGTGGAAGCATGCGGCCTCTCCTCCTCCAGACATGAAATGTTTATTGAAGGGGAACAATTTCCTAAAGCCTGTTAAGAAAGGAAAATGTTGGCGCTTCAGGCTGCACTTTCTGGCAGAAGAGCGAGGTGTGTGAAGATGACCGTGGTGATTTTACACAACAGCAATTTAACCCTTTGTGTGCCAGGGAGGAATCCAGTGCACTGTGTTGGATAACTCTCTGGCACTCATGGATCTCATTCTACAAGTGGGAATTTCCCTCATTTCATCACATAACATTCTTCCTGACTAAGCCCTCTACAGCTTTGTAACAACACGTTATCGTCACTGCGGTCATCTTCACACTCCAGCCTTGTAACAAAACGTTATCGTCACCGCGGTCATCTTCACACTCCAGCCTTGTAACAAAACGTTATCGTCACTGCGGTCATCTTCACACTCCAGCTTTGTAACAACACTTTATCGTCACCGTGGTCATCTTCACACTCCAGCTTTGTAACAACACATTATTGTTACAAAGCTGGAGTGTGAAGATGACCGCGGTGACAATAACGTTTTGTTACAAAGCTGGAGTGTGAAGATGACTGCAGTGACAATAACGTTTTGTTACAAAGCTGGAGTGTGAAGATGACCGCAGTGACGATAACGTGTTGTTACAAAGCTGGAGTGTGAAGATGACCGCGGTGACGATAACGTGTTGTTACAAAGCTGGAGTGTGAAGATGACCGCAGTGACGATAAAGTGGTGTTACAAAGCTAGAGTGTGAAGATGACCGCAGTGACGATAAAGTGGTGTTACAAGGCTGGAGTGCGAAGATGACCGCAGTGACGATAAAGTGTTGTTACAAAGCTGGAGTGCGAAGATGACCGCGGTGACGATAACGTTTTGTTACAAAGCTGGAGTGTGAAAATGACCGCGGTGACGATAAAGTGTTGTTACAAAGCTAGAGTGTGAAGATGACCGCAGTGACGATAAAGTGGTGTTACAAGGCTGGAGTGTGAAGATGACCGCAGTGACGATAAAGTGTTGTTACAAAGCTGGAGTGCGAAGATGACCGCGGTGACGATAACGTTTTGTTACAAAGCTGTAGAGGGCTTAGTCAGGAAGAATGTTATGTGATGAAATGAGGGAAATTCCCACTTGTAGAATGAGATCCATGAGTGCCAGAGAGTTATCCAACACAGTGCACTGAATTCCTCCCTGGCACACAAAGGGTTAAATTGCTGTTGTGTAAAATATATTAGAAGTTCATCTCAGGGTATGTTAACCCATTGAGTGGCGGTGGGGTACTTTTCAGCACGTTGCTTTTCGCAGTGCTGTTATGCAAGCTGGTGGTGCAGATCCTGCGCTGCTGTTTGTGAGTCAGCTTCCAGAGTACAACGGAAATGCGCTATTTAACCTTTTGAGTGGCAGAGAGTTAGGTAACGTGTTGCGTATCCCTCTAGCAGTTGTAGGTTTCATGCAGATTTGCATGCAGGGCCGGATTTACATCTCAGGAGCCTGTAGGCACAGAAATCTGAAGCGCCCCCCCATTGGCCATCTGCACTGGACACCTCCACAATGATCCTAATCTCCACATTGCACCCCATCATCTCCATATTCCCCTTACATTGTCCCCTGTCAGCTCCATATTGCCCCATAATCTCCATATTGCCCCCATCAGCTCCATATTGCCCCATTTGCCCCCATCAGCTCCATATTGCCCCATCAGATCCAACTTACCCGCACATTGCCCCATCAGCTCCATATTGCCCCATCAGCTCCAACTTACCCTCACATTGCCCCCATCAGCTCCATATTGCCCCATCAGCTCCAACTTACCCTTATATTGCCCCCATCAGCTCCATATTGCCCCATCAGATCCAACTTACCCACACATTGCCCCCATCATCTCCATATTGCCCCCATCAGCTCCAACTTACCCTCACATTGCCCCCATCAGCTCCATATTGCCCCTTCTGCCCCCATCAGCTCCATATTGCCCCATCATCTCCAACTTACCCTCACATTGCCCCCATCATCTCCATATTGCCCCCATCAGCTTCATATTTCCCCATCAGCTCCAACTTACACTCACATTGCCTCCTTCATCTCCATATTGCCCCCCATCAGCTCAAACTTACCCTCACATTTCCCCCTTCATCTCCATATTGCCCCATCAGCTCCATATTGCCATCAGCTCCAACTTACCCTCACATACATTGCCCCATCATCTCTACATTGCCATCATCTCCAACTTTCCCCCCATCAGATCCATATTGCCCCATTGTTTCCACACTGCCACCCAGTGTCCGTTTCCTACCTCTTTCCTGGTGGTCCAGTGGCAGGAGAGGTCTGTATGTGCCTCCTTTGGCACAGACCTGTAGCTGCTGGAGCTCCCGTGCGGTCTTCTCTTCATGCAGAGCACTGGGAGATGATCATCTCTGTCGCACCTTCAGGGATGTTGCTAGATCTGGGGCTAGAGCCCATGGTAAAATTCTTAAAGGGGGTGTACAAGGCATTACGAATATAACTGGTTAAAAATGTGTGTGTAATTGTGTACACAAATGTGTGTAACTACACATATCTATCTATCTATCTCTATATCTATATATATATATATATATATATATATATATATATATATATATATATATATATATATATATATATATATATTATATATATATATATATATATATATATATAAAAGAAGACTTCTGTGTGCCTGGCAAACACACCCAGGGGTGGTATTAAGGAGGAGTTACTGTTCCCATTGGGTGATTCAATCATGCAGGCAGTTGGCCCGCCCCCACTATGCAGCCCGCCCACCACTATCAAAGTAAGAAAAAACAATATGGCCGCCACTTGCTCCTACACCACAGACAAACACACATGCCCCACTCATACAGCACCACACAAACACACACAGACCACCACACACACACATGCCCCACTCACACACACACACAGCACCACATACACACACAAAGCCAGAAATAAATATGGCTGACACACACACACACACACACACACACACACTCACTCACCCTGACTCCCAGTGGCCTCAGCAGGACCTGTTGTGCAGCACCAGGGGAACAAAATGGCACTCAAAGGGTTAAGGTAGGCCCTCATTGCTCTATTATTTCTTCACTGTCATCATTTGCCATGCAAGACACAGGACAGACAGCCATCAGGTACACACTTAACCCACTGACTGCCACAGGGTTGTGTATCAAGTCTTACCCCTCAGGGAGTGTGTTCAGACCCCTCACACTGTAAACTTGCATTTCCCTCCCACTTCTCCTCCTTCCCCAGCCTATTACTAGCACTTTTCCATATTTATGTTAAGCCTAGGGTGACCACGGGTCCCGGAACTTCCGGGACTGTCCCTTATTTCAGGGCTATGTCCCGGGTCCCCTTCAACCGGGACAATGAAGTGTCCCGGAATGAAGCCATGATATGACACACCGTCCATGATATGACACACCGCTTGCAGGCTGACATCCAGGGCGGCAATGCAGCTTACCTGGAGGCAAGCGCTCTAGTAATACAGAGCGCTGGGAGATGACATCATCTCCCAGCGCTCTGCATTACTGAGCACAGCGCGCGGGAGCTTCAGCTCTGTGCCGGAGGAGGCACAGAGCACTTTCCACCAGGGACTCAAGGTATGAAGGGGCAACTAGGGTGACCACGTCCCGGAATGGCTGAAGGGAAATGTGGTCACCCTAGTTAAGCCCCGCCCACTTTTAACCCAAATTGCCCCATTGCTCTCTCCACATCAGCACCACATGAGGGACTCCACAAGTAAAAGTTCACAGGTATTACACACACATGCCCCACTCCCACAGCACCACCACACACACACAGCCAGAAAGAAATATGGCTGACACACAGTCACTCACCCTGACTCCCAGTGGCCTCAGCAGGACCTGTACTACAGCCACTGAAGGGTGTGACAGCATCAAGGGAACAAAATGGCACTCAGAGGGTTAAGGTAGGCCCTCATTGCTCAATTATTTCTTCACTGTCATCATTTGCCATGCAAGACTCAGGACAGACAGCAATCAGGTACACACTTAACCCACTGACTGCCACAGGGTTGTGTATAAGGTTTTACCCCTCAGGGAGTGTGTTCAAACCCCTCACACTGTAAACTTGCATTTCCCTCCCACTTCTCCTCCTTCCCCAGCCTATTACTAACACTTTTACACATTTATGTTAAGCCCCGCCCCCTACTCGTGATTAAGCCCCACCCACTTTTAACCCAGATTGCCCCATTTGTCTCTCCACATCAGCACCACATCAGCCCCCTCTAGGGACTACACAAATCAGTTCCCAGGTATGAATACACTTCCCACTGCTATTTATCTCTGACATGCCTCTCTATACATTAACCATTTGAGTGCCAGAGGGGTGCACAACTCATGCACGCATGTGTTTCTGCTCATATATGTTGTGTGTATACATCTCTGTTACATATGTGTGTCCATGTGTGCATCTCCAGTGTGTCTGTGTGTACATGTCTTTTGCATGTTTCTGCCGCTCACTGTGTGTATGTGCATACCTCCCAACATTTCACATGGCCAAAGAGGGGCACTTTAGTTTTAGGTGATATTGTTGGGGGCGTGGCTGGTGGGCAGGGCATTAGTAATAATTTTTAGGTTATTTCATGACCTATTACTGGCTATTTATGTAAGTGAATAAATGATTTAGTGCAAGACCAAAGTATTTTATTTGCACTCACTAATGTATAAACACATATACTGAAGTTTACAAAAATATGTATATGAGCTTTATTGCTGTAGAGCAAAGTAATACACACCACACAGTCAGGGCTGGTGCAAGGATTTTTGCCACCCTAGGCAAAACCTAATTTTGCTGCCCATTTCGCTCCGCCCCTTGTGCCCCACCCCTTTATACCCCGGCCTACTTATACCCAACCTCTTTTCATGATTGTCCTCTGTCTGCCCCTGGCCCAGTCTGCCCCTGGTCTGGAGATGCCTGTAAGAGATGCCCCCCACCAACTCCAACTTGCCCCTTATCAGCTTTACTTTGGCCCATCAGCTCCACTTTGGCCCCCATCAACTCCAACTTGCCGCCTCAGCTCCTACTTGCCCCCATCAGCTCCACTTTGCCCCCCACCAGCTCCAACTTGCCCCCACCAGCTCCACTATGCCCCCAGCAGCTCCAACTTGGCACCATCAGCTCCACTTTGCCCCCCAGCAGCTCCAACTTGCCCCCATCAGCTCCACTTTGCCCCCCATCTGCTCTAACCTGCCCCCCCTCTGCTCTAACCTGCCCCCCCTCAGCTCCACTTTGCCCTCCCTCAGCTCCAACTTGCCCCCATCAGCTCCACTTTACCCCCATCCGCTCCACTTTACCCCCATCAGCTCCACTTTACCCCCACCAGCTCCACTATGCCCCCACCAGCTCCAACTTGCCCCCACCAGCTCCACTATGCCCCCACCAGCTCCAACTTGCCACCATCCGCTCCAACTTGCCCCCCTCAGCTCCACTTTGCCCCCCTCAGCTCCACTTTGCCCCCCACCAGCTCCACTTTGCCCCCCACCAGCTCCACTTTGCCCCCACCAGCTCCACTTTGCCCCCCATCCACTCCAACTTGCCCCCAGCAGCTCCAACTTGGCACCATCAGCTCCACTTTGCCCCCCATTCGCTCCAACTTGCCCCCATCAGCTCCACTTTGCCCCCCATCTGCTCTAACCTGCCCCCCATCTGCTCTAACCTGCCCCCCCTCTGCTCTAACCTGCCCCCCCTCAGCTCCACTTTGCCCTCCCTCAGCTCCACTTTGCCCTCCCTCAGCTCCATTTTGACCCCCATCCGCTCCACTTTACCCCCACCAGCTCCACTATGCCCCCACCAGCTCCACTATGCCCACCATCCGCTCCAACTTGCCACCATCCGCTCCAACTTGCCACCATCCGCTCCAACTTGCCACCATCCGCTGCAACTTGCCCCCCCTCAGCTCCACTTTGCCCCCCCCCTCAGCTCCAATTTGCCCCCCCCTCAGCTCCAATTTGCCCCCATCAGCTCCACTTTGACTCTCATCCGCTCCAACTTACCCCTATCAGCTCCACTTTGCCCCCTCAGCTCCACTATGCCCCCTCAGCTCCAACTTTCCCCTATCAGCTCCAACTTGCCCCCCCTCAGCTCCAACTTTGCCCCCCCTCAGCTCCAACTTTGCCCCCCCCCAGCTCCACTTTGCCCCCCCCTCAGCTCCAACTTTGCCCCCCCTCAGCTCCAACTTTGCCCCCCCTCAGCTCCACTTTGCCCCCCCTCAGCTCCACTTTGCCCCCCCTCAGCTCCAATTTGCCCCCATCAGCTCCACTTTGACCCTCATCCGCTCCAACTTACCCCCATCAGCTCCACTTTGCCCCCACCAGCTCCACTATGCCCCCTCAGCTCCAGCTTTCCCCTATCAGCTCCACTTTGCCCCCTCAGCTCCAGCTTCCCCCTATCAGCTCCACTATGCCCCCTCAGCTCCAGCTTTCCCCTATCAGCTCCACTATGCCCCCTCAGCTCCAGCTTTCCCCTATCAGCTCCACTATGCCCCCTCAGCTCCAGCTTTCCCCTATCAGCTCCAACTTGCCCCCATCAGCTCCACTTTGCCCCACATCCACTCCAACTTGCCTCCAGTAGCTCCACTATGCCCCTTCAGTTCCAACTTGCCCCCCATCACATACCTGTAGCTCCCGCGCAGTCTTCTCTTCAGTAATGCAGAGCAAGGCGGGAGATCATGACTCCCAGCACGCTCTGCATTACTAAAGATCCAACCCAATGAGGGAGCGCTGTAGCAACGTAGACCTGATTGTGTTGTGGTTCCCGGCGTGGTGTGTGCGGGCGCAGCTCTTCTCCGCTGCATGCCCGCGCCCCCAGTACGTGTGCGCCCTAGGCCGGCGCCTACCTCGCCTATAGGTGTAGCCGGCCCTGCACACAGTCTGACCTCCTAAAAAGAGGGACAGAGGGATCCGGCCCTCAAAGAGGGACACTTGGGATGTATGGTATGTGTCTGCCTGTGTGTTGCATATGTCTGTGTTTATCAGTGTGTCTGTATTTCACACACGTGCGCTCAACGGTCATAACATGACGGGCAACGCCGTCCCACATTGCTAGTATATATATATATATATATATATATATATATATATATATATATATATATATATATATATATATATATATATATATATATAGAGTGAAGATTGTAGCCGTATTAGTCCAGTGATGCAGATGTAAAATAACAAACAAAATAAGTATCTTGTAATACCTTTTTTATTGGACTAACAGAATTTTGGATTGACAAGGTTTCGGGAGAACCTCCCTTTCTCAAGTCTCACCACTCCATTATCATCTCCTGTATTTTTTTCCCTCTCCCCACTCCAATCCTTACAAAAGGTATTTACGACCTTCTACAAGTAGAGTGTAGATGCTCTGACCTTATCTGCTGCTATGTTTTCTTAAACTTACACACAGCCAAACTTGAATTTTATGTATCACTGTGAATTCTGTGTCCTTTTAGTCAGAAATGCTTTAAACTTGAGAAAGGGAGGTTCTCCCGAAAGCTTGTCAATCCAAAATTCTGTTAGTCCAATAAAAAAGGTATTACAAGATACTTATTTTGTTTGTTTTATATATATATATATATATATAGGTATATGGTGGATAGCACTCACTCCTATGTATCGAATGCCCAGGTGCACAATCCCTTGTAAAGGATAAACAATGTGACAAATGAATGGGCAGCACCCGTGGGACTTAAAATATAAGATTTATTAATCACAAAAAGCACATCAATAGGTCAACGTTTCGGTCCTTTGCGGACCTTTCTCAAGACAACAACTGAAGAACTCACCTCCATCTTAAGGCCCCCACGCCGTGCCGGCGTTGTCCGAGAGGATGGTGACGTCATCACTCAGACAGCCATGATTGGCTGGCCGCTAGAGTGGACGTCCCCCATTGGACACTCTGAGATAGGCTCAAAAGCATGGTGGTTCAGAGTATAGAGCAAACTTAAAAAATAGTGTCTCGCAATTGAGACAAACTGCAACATCAAATTACCAATATACTTATGAAGCAACCCATGTAGCAACAAACTGCGTTGACCGGGAAGCGTAGGACTCACACACACACATATATCGTGCGTGTAGTCCATTCCGCTACCCGTCTCGCGGCAGAGTGCTATCTTGAGTATATGCAGAACGAAAATCCATCAGTCAACATTGCACCGCAATTCCCATTGCCAGATGTCACTGTTCCAGGGTCTATGCATAAACCCATACAGGATCAAGGGTTTCGTCAGAAATCCTAACAGGGCATGTGCCCACCAACACTATGGTATTACACAGTGATAGACCTTCACAGGAACACTATGATATTAATATGTACATAACTGCACAGGTATACTGGTGATAATGCTATAACATGGAGAGTCCTTTCAGTGCATTCTGAAGAGAGAATCCTCAGGAATAAATGGTAGAATACAGACAGATCAAATTCCACAAAAGCGCCCCCCAGTGGAGGTTCCTTAATTCCTCAGATCCGTAGGGGCCATAGGTAGTTACTGAAGTTAAACTGGTTTCGACCAGACATAGAAGGGAGGCGATTTAAGAGGCTAATCATGTGAATTCACATGAGGTGTAGGAGGATCATGACCCATAGGTGTCTGGAGCAGCTAAAATCAGGTGATGATGTGAACAGAATACCTTCCATCAAGTCCTATTATGAGACAGCGTTTGGTGTAGCAACGCCCCTGAGTTAAGGGGTTCTATGCCCGCTGTGCTCTGGAGAGATGGAGGTATACATGGCAATACTGTGTGGGGCGGCAAAAGTTTCAACACACTCCTTTATCTTGTCTGGAGGGTCTACTACCGTCCCTACAAGAAGCTGCTTAATGGTAACCTTTCATTTAAGCCTCTAGGTACCAAGGTATCCAGTCTGTATATCCACCGGGCCTCCCTCTGTAGTAACAATCTCCCTCTATCGCCTCCTCTAGTTAATTCAGGCTGTACATCAATGGCCATATATCTTAGATCCGCCAGTGTATGCTTTTTTTCAGCAAAATGTCTGGCCACTGGTTTGTCTGTAACCCTACCTTGAATGGCCTCACGAATACTGGATCTGTGGTTGGCCATTCTTTCCCTCAGACTGGTGACCGTCTTGCCCACATACATCAAACTGCATGGACAGATAATAAAATAAATGACAAAATTGTTAGTACATGTTATCCTATTCTTGATAGGTATTGGGCGACCTGTGTGTGGATGCTTGAATGTAGAGCCAGTCAAGAGGTACTTACACGTGGTACAACCCACACATTTAAAACAACCATTCCTACTGGGGGGAAACCAGGATTTATAATGATCCGTATAGCAGTGTGTGGGATCAGTACGAACCAGGATATCTCTGAGGTTACGGCCTCTTTTGTAGCACATTCTGGGGCTAGTCTTAAATGTAATAGGTAATGTCTTATCCGTCGACAGGATCGGCCAGTGCTCCTGCATAACTTTCTTAGTCTGCCTACTTGAGGTGGTATAAGTGGAGATAAAGGTCAATTTGTTTTCCTTGCCCTGAGTGTTAGATCTCTGCAATAAGTCTTTTTGAGTCTGTGTTTTGGCTCGTGCCAACGCTTCATCTAATAGTTCATTCTTGTAGCCTCTGTTGAGGAAACGTAAGTATAGATCCTCCAATTGGCAATCAGCTGTAGTGGAGTCAGAGTTATTTCTTATAATTCTAAGAAATTGGGCATAGGGGACCCCTTTTTTTAAATGAGGAGGATGGTAGCTCCTATAATGCAGTAGGGTATTTCTGTCTGTGGGTTTTCTGTAATTAGTGGTACCCAGACCATCCAAATGGCGGAACACAGACAAGTCTAAAAAAACAACTTGCTTAGGGTCAACATTATGTGAAAATTTGACCGGAGTGTTGAGGGAATTAAGCTGATTGACATATTCCTGGAATGATGTTACATCACCCTTCCATATTAGAAACAGGTCATCAATATATCTACGATAAAAGATGATCTGTTTACCCAATAGGGGAGTGATATGTCGTGATTCGAAAACCGCCATGAATAAATTGGCAAATGTGGGTGCCACGTTGGAACCCATCGAGGTGCCCGAAATTTGTAAGTAAAAATTACGTTCAAACTTAAAGTAATTTAAAGTTAAGCAATACTCCAAAAGTTCCAACAGGAAGCCAGAAGGAGGTTGTGAGGGTTGTTTAGGTCCGGTAACCAGTGCTGAAGCCACTGCACTGATACCTTCAGAAATAGGTATGATCGTGTATAGTGATGTAACATCCATGGTGGCTAGAAGAATGTCATCGCCTAAATTCTTTACTTGTAAAATTTGGGTGATAAAGTCACCAGTGTCCTTAATGTAGGATGGAAGTCTTTGAACCAAAGGCTGCAACCAGTGGTCTAAAAATTGCGCCACTGGTTGTAACAATGAACCTCTTGCAGAGACAATGGGTCGGCCAGGTGGTGCAGTGCAGTTTTTATGAATCTTTGGTAAAGTGTAAAAAATAGGACAGATGGGATATTCCACTGTCAGGAATTTGTGTGATGAATTGTCCAGCCAACCATGTGCGAGGGCGTTGGTGAGTGAATGATCAATTATACGTTTAAAGCGAGGCAAGGGGTCAGTAGGAAGTTTTTTATAAACCATGGTGTCATTGAGTTGTGATAAGATCTCCATTTTGTAATAATCATAATCAAGGACCACAACTGCACCACCCTTGTCAGCTGGACGTATAACGATTGTTGGATTGGATGATAAATCTTTAAGTGCCGCCTGTTCAGTCTTGGTCAAATTGTGGTGAGGAAGGGAGTCGGGTTTCAATTTCGCGCCATCCTCTACCATGCGAATATAGCTTTTAATAGATGCGTTGGTATTAGGTGGATCAAATGTGCTTTTAGGGGTGAAAGGTTGTTCAGCTCTTTGAGGAGAGTTTTGAAAGTGATCCTTGAGTTTTAATGTTCTGTTGAACCTAAATAGTTCAACAGCAAAATCAAAGTCATTTGGATGTGTAATAGGAACAAAGGATAAGCGCTTTGAAAGCACACTCATTTCGCTGTTGGATAGAGGATGAGAGCTCAAATTGAAAACTATGTTTTCTTTAGGGGTGGCTTCAGTGTTACTTTTTTGCCTGTATTTCCCCCTTCGGGTGTGTGGCACTTGTGGACCTGGTAGTCACTCCCAAAAAATTCTCTTTGGGGGTACTATTGGGAACTGTTGTGTCAGAGTCTGATGAGTTGCCAGAGGAGTTATCCACCGTGCGCAAATTTGGTTTGAGAATCTTCCTACGAATCCGGGGGAGAGGTCTAAGTCTCTCCTGTGTGCCCGTAAGCCACTTGTATACCCGGTTTTCTTTATAATCCTGATTCACTTTCAGGACTTTAGCAGCTTTAAAGCGATGTAGTTCAGCCTTATAACTTTCAATTGCCTCTGTCAACTTAGCAGACCAATTGTTATTGCTATCTGCATTAAGAGTGGGTAAGTAAGTTGTTTCAAAGCTGTCAATTTCAGATTTAACTAATTGCAATTCACGCGAGACTTCCTCAATGACCAATAACATCAGATCATAAGAGCATTTATTGAGGATGCAGCACCATCTGCGACAGAATTCTGGATTTGTGTGTCCAATGGTAGGGACATTGGTCATGCGGAAGCCTCGCGGAATGTGCTTAGCTCTGTAATAATCGGATAGATACACACCATGGAGGTGTAAATCTATCTCCCTCTGCTTTAACTTATTCAAAGAATTAAATAGGTCAAGGGGTGCCTTACCCTGTAAATGTTCGATAGCTGTTTCTGCAAACAAAATATTCTCTGCATCTGTGTTTGAGAAGGCCAAAGCGTCCGTGGGTTGCTCCAAAATAGTGACCGCAGGGGGGTCTTCCATCTCCTGCAGTGGACGTTGTGTAGACATCCAGCTGGGTAGGGATCTTGGAGAAAATGTGAAAAAGTTCAAAATGGTATCTAGCTCCTCCTTATAGAGGGTGCTAATCCTATAGATTATGAATATGGGTATATGGTGGATAGCACTCACTCCTATGGATCGAATGCCCAGGTGCACAATCCCTTGTAAAGGATAAACAATGTGACAAATGAATGGGCAGCACCCGTGGGACTTAAAATATAAGATTTATTAATCACAAAAAGCACATCAATAGGTCAACGTTTCGGTCCTTTGCGGACCTTTCTCAAGACAACAACTGAAGAACTCACCTCCATCTTAAGGCCCCCACGCCGTGCCGGCGTTGTCCGAGAGGATGGTGACGTCATCACTCAGACAGCCATGATTGGCTGGCCGCTAGAGTGGACGTCCCCCATTGGACACTCTGAGATAGGCTCAAAAGCATGGTGGTTCAGAGTATAGAGCAAACTTAAAAAATAGTGTCTCGCAATTGAGACAAACTGCAACATCAAATTACCAATATACTTATGAAGCAACCCATGTAGCAACAAACTGCGTTGACCGGGAAGCGTAGGACTCACACACACACATATATCGTGCGTGTAGTCCATTCCGCTACCCGTCTCGCGGCAGAGTGCTATCTTGAGTATATGCAGAACGAAAATCCATCAGTCAACATTGCACCGCAATTCCCATTTCCAGATGTCACTGTTCCAGCGTCTATGCATAAACCCATACAGGATCAAGGGTTTCGTCAGAAATCCTAACAGGGCATGTGCCCAACAACACTATGGTATTACACAGTGATAGACCTTCACAGGAACACTATGATATTAATATGTACATAACTGCACAGGTATACTGGTGATAATGCTATAACATGGAGAGTCCTTTCAGTGCATTCTGAAGAGAGAATCCTCAGGAATAAATGGTAGAATACAGACAGATCAAATTCCACAAAAGCGCCCCCCAGTGGAGGTTCCTTAATTCCTCAGATCCGTAGGGGCCATAGGTAGTTACTGAAGTTAAACTGGTTTCGACCAGACATAGAAGGGAGGCGATTTAAGAGGCTAATCATGTGAATTCACATGAGGTGTAGGAGGATCATGACCCATAGGTGTCTGGAGCAGCTAAAATCAGGTGATGATGTGAACAGAATACCTTCCATCAAGTCCTATTATGAGACAGCGTTTGGTGTAGCAACGCCCCTGAGTTAAGGGGTTCTATGCTTAACTTTAAATTACTTTAAGTTTGAACGTAATTTTTACTTACAAATTTCGGGCACCTCGATGGGTTCCAACGTGGCACCCACATTTGCCAATTTATTCATGGCGGTTTTCGAATCACGACATATCACTCCCCTATTGGGTAAACAGATCATCTTTTATCGTAGATATATTGATGACCTGTTTCTAATATGGAAGGGTGATGTAACATCATTCCAGGAATATGTCAATCAGCTTAATTCCCTCAACACTCCGGTCAAATTTTCACATAATGTTGACCCTAAGCAAGTTGTTTTTTTAGACTTGTCTGTGTTCCGCCATTTGGATGGTCTGGGTACCACTAATTACAGAAAACCCACAGACAGAAATACCCTACTGCATTATAGGAGCTACCATTCTCCTCATTTAAAAAAAGGGGTGCCCTATGCCCAATTTCTTAGAATTATAAGAAATAACTCTGACTCCACTACAGCTGATTGCCAATTGGAGGATCTATACTTACGTTTCCTCAACAGAGGCTACAAGAATGAACTATTAGATGAAGCGTTGGCACGAGCCAAAACACAGACTCAAAAAGACTTATTGCAGAGATCTAACACTCAGGGCAAGGAAAACAAATTGACCTTTATCTCCACTTATACCACCTCAAGTAGGCAGACTAAGAAAGTTATGCAGGAGCACTGGCCGATCCTGTCGACGGATAAGACATTACCTATTACATTTAAGACTAGCCCCAGAATGTGCTACAAAAGAGGCCGTAACCTCAGAGATATCCTGGTTCGTACTGATCCCACACACTGCTATACGGATCATTATAAATCCTGGTTTCCCCCCAGTAGGAATGGTTGTTTTAAATGTGTGGGTTGTACCACGTGTAAGTACCTCTTGACTGGCTCTACATTCAAGCATCCACACACAGGTCGCCCAATACCTATCAAGAATAGGATAACATGTACTAACAATTTTGTCATTTATTTTATTATCTGTCCATGCAGTTTGATGTATGTGGGCAAGACGGTCACCAGTCTGAGGGAAAGAATGGCCAACCACAGATCCAGTATTCGTGAGGCCATTCAAGGTAGGGTTACAGACAAACCAGTGGCCAGACATTTTGCTGAAAAAAAGCATACACTGGCGGATCTAAGATATATGGCCATTGATGTACAGCCTGAATTAACTAGAGGAGGCGATAGAGGGAGATTGTTACTACAGAGGGAGGCCCGGTGGATATACAGACTGGATACCTTGGTACCTAGAGGCTTAAATGAAAGGTTACCATTAAGCAGCTTCTTGTAGGGACGGTAGTAGACCCTCCAGACAAGATAAAGGAGTGTGTTGAAACTTTTGCCGCCCCACACAGTATTGCCATGTATACCTCCATCTCTCCAGAGCACAGCGGGCATAGAACCCCTTAACTCAGGGGCGTTGCTACACCAAACGCTGTCTCATAATAGGACTTGATGGAAGGTATTCTGTTCACATCATCACCTGATTTTTAGCTGCTCCAGACACCTATGGGTCATGATCCTCCTACACCTCATGTGAATTCACATGATTAGCCTCTTAAATCGCCTCCCTTCTATGTCTGGTCGAAACCAGTTTAACTTCAGTAACTACCTATGGCCCCTACGGATCTGAGGAATTAAGGAACCTCCACTGGGGGGCGCTTTTGTGGAATTTGATCTGTCTGTATTCTACCATTTATTCCTGAGGATTCTCTCTTCAGAATGCACTGAAAGGACTCTCCATGTTATAGCATTATCACCAGTATACCTGTGCAGTTATGTACATATTAATATCATAGTGTTCCTGTGAAGGTCTATCACTGTGTAATACCATAGTGTTGGTGGGCACATGCCCTGTTAGGATTTCTGACGAAACCCTTGATCCTGTATGGGTTTATGCATAGACCCTGGAACAGTGACATCTGGCAATGGGAATTGCGGTGCAATGTTGACTGATGGATTTTCGTTCTGCATATACTCAAGATAGCACTCTGCCGCGAGACGGGTAGCGGAATGGACTACACGCACGATATATGTGTGTGTGTGAGTCCTACGCTTCCCGGTCAACGCAGTTTGTTGCTACATGGGTTGCTTCATAAGTATATTGGTAATTTGATGTTGCAGTTTGTCTCAATTGCGAGACACTATTTTTTAAGTTTGCTCTATACTCTGAACCGCCATGCTTTTTAGCCTATCCCAGAGTGTCCAATGGGGGACGTCCACTCTAGCGGCCAGCCAATCATGGCTGTCTGATGACGTCACCATCCTCTCGGACAACGCCGGCACGGCGTGGGGGCCTTAAGATGGAGGTGAGTTCTTCAGTTGTCTTGAGAAAGGTCCGCAAAGGACCGAAATGTTGACCTATTGATGTGCTTTTTGTGATTAATAAATCTTATATTTTAAGTCCCACGGGTGCTGCCCATTCATTTGTCACATTATATATATCTATATATATAAAAGAATAAGCCTCATTGCATAATTTATGGTACCCCACACACAGAACATAATTTATGTCTCCTCAGAAAAGAAACTCACATTGAACAGAATGTCTAATTACATAATTTATGTCTCATTAGGAGACACAACTCCTATTGGGTGATTGAATGGGGACTTTACTGCTCTCATTGGGTGATTCAATGGGGGTGTGTTTATCATACAGGGAGTTGGCCCGCCCCCTCCAGCCCGCCCACCACTATCCAACTGACAAAAAATATAACTCGCTCCTGAGGTAGGGATATCAGTAACTTCTCCCAGTCCACTCACACTCTCACTCAGGATCATGACCCCACAAACACACGGTTTCACCTCCCACAGATAACTGTAACCCTCCATACACTCTGTTTCAGTATGAGGGTGTAATGTTCCCATAAAATACAAACTTAATAGCAACTCTTATTTAACTCATCATCTCTTCAGTCACCTCAATGTCTCAACTGTCACTCCTCCACTTCCTGATTCCTGATTCCCACCCTTTCTCCTTAAAGGGAGAGAGATTCTTTGCTGTATGTTACAGAGGGCAAGCCTCAAACACCACTTTCTATTTGATCCCTCAGCATATTGCTACATTGCCTCAACTGAAGAGCCACCGTGTGTTATATTGCTATGTTAGCTCAACTTAACCCTTTGAGTGCCAGAGGGGTAAGCAACGCATTGCAAAGCACACATTCTGTCTCACACTCTCACAGTCTCTCACACAGTCTGTCTCTCACACAGTCTGTCTCTCACACAGTCTGTCTCTCACACAGTCTGTCTCTCACACAGTCTGTCTCTCACACAGTCTGTCTCACACACTGTCAGTCGCACACACTGTCAGTCGCACACACTGTCAGTCGCACACACTGTCAGTCGCACACACTGTCAGTCGCACACACTGTCAGTCGCACACACTGTCAGTCGCACACACTGTCAGTCGCACACACTGTCAGTCGCACACACTGTCAGTCGCACACACTGTCAGTCGCACACAGTCTCAGTCGCACACAGTCTCAGTCGCACACACTCTCACACTCTCACAGTCTCTCACACTCTCACAGTCTCTCACACTCTCACAGTCTCTTACACTCTCACAGTCTCTTACACTCTCACAGTCTCTTACACTCTCACAGTCTCTTACACTCTCACAGTCTCACACAGTCTCTCACACTCTCACAGTCTCTTACACTCTCACAGTCTCTTACACTCGCAGTCTCACACTCTGTCTCACACTCTGTCTCACACTCTCAGTCTCTCACAGTCTCTCTCGCAGTCTCACACAGTCCCTCACACTCTCACAGTCTCTCACAGTCTCTCTCGCAGTCTCACACAGTCCCTCACACTCTCACAGTCTCTCTCGCAGTCTCACACAGTCTCTCACACTCTCACAGTCTCACACAGTCTCTCATACTCTCACACTCTCACAGTCTCTTACACTCTCAGTCTCGCAGTCTCACACAGTCTCTCACACTCTCACACTCTCGCAGTCTCACACAGTCTCTCTCGCAGTCTCACACAGTCTCTCACAGTCTCTTACACTCTCACAGTCTCTCACACTCTCACAGTCTCACACAGTCTCTCACACTTTCACACAGTCTCACACTCTCACAGTCTCACACAGTCTCTCTCGCAGTCTCACAGTCTCACACTCTCAGTCTCACACTCTCAGTCTCACACAGTCCCTCACACTCTCTCACACTCTCACAGTCTCTCTCGCAGTCTCACACAGTCCCTCACACTCTCACAGTCTCTCTCGCAGTCTCACACAGTCCCTCACACTCTCGCAGTCCCTCACACTCTCGCAGTCCCTCACACTCTCGCAGTCCCTCACACTCTCACAGTCCCTCACACTCTCACAGTCTCACACAGTCTCTCACACTCTCATAGTCTCTTACACTCTCACAGTCTCTCACACTCTCACAGTCTCTCACACTCTCACAGTCTCTTACACTCTCAGTCTCGCAGTCTCACACAGTCTCTCACACAGTCTCACACTCTCGCAGTCTCACAGTCTCACACTCTCGCAGTCTCACACAGTCTCTCTCACAGTCTCTTACACTCTCACAGTCTCTTACACTCTCACAGTCTCACACAGTCTCTCACAGTCTCACACAGTCTCTCACAGTCTCACACTTTCACACAGTCTCACACTTTCACACAGTCTCACACAGTCTCTCACAGTCTCACACTTTCACACAGTCTCACACTTTCACACAGTCTCACACTCTCACAGTCTCACACAGTCTCTCTCGCAGTCTCTCTCGCAGTCTCACACAGTCTCTCTCTCAGTCTCACACTCTCAGTCTCACACTCTCACAGTCTCTCTCGCAGTCTCACACAGTCCCTCACACTCTCACAGTCTCTCACAGTCCCTCACAGTCTCACAGTCTCTCTCACACTCTCACACAGTCCCTCACACTCTCACAGTCTCTCTCGCAGTCTCACACAGTCGCTCACACTCTCACAGTCTCTCTCGCAGTCTCACACAGTCCCTCACACTCCCTCTCGCAGTCTCACACAGTCCCTCACACTCTCACAGTCCCTGACGCTCTCACAGTCTCTCAGTCTCTCTCGCAGTCTCACACAGTCCCTCACACTCTCACAGTCTCTCTCGCAGTCTCACACAGTCCCTCACACTCTCACAGTCTCTTACACTCTCAGTCTCACACAGTCTCTTACACGCTCAGTCTCACACAGTCTCTCACACTCTCACAGTCTCACACTCTCACAGTCTCTCTCGCAGTCTCCCACAGTGTCTCTCGCAGTCTCACACAGTCCCTCACACTCTCACTGTCTCTTACACTCTCAGTCTCACACTCTCACAGTCCCTCACACTCTCACAGTCCCTCACACTCTCACAGTCTCTCTCGCAGTCTCACACAGTCTCTCTCGCAGTCTCTCACAGTCCCTCACAGTCCCTCACACTCTCACTGTCTCTTACACTCTCAGTCTCACACTCTCACAGTCCCTCACACTCTCACAGTCCCTCACACTCTCACAGTCCATCACACTCTCACAGTCCCTCACACTCTCACAGTCCCTCACACTCTCACAGTCTCTCTCGCAGTCTCTCACAGTCCCTCACACTCTCACAGTCTCTTACACTCTCACAGTCTCTTACACTCTCAGTCTCACAGTCTCACACAGTCTCTCACAGTCTCACACTTTCACACAGTCTCACACTCTCACAGTCTCACACAGTCTCTCTCGCAGTCTCTCTCGCAGTCTCACACAGTCTCTCTCTCAGTCTCACACTCTCAGTCTCACACTCTCACAGTCTCTCTCGCAGTCTCACACAGTCCCTCACACTCTCACAGTCTCTCACAGTCCCTCACAGTCTCACAGTCTCTCTCACACTCTCACACAGTCCCTCACACTCTCACAGTCTCTCTCGCAGTCTCACACAGTCGCTCACACTCTCACAGTCTCTCTCGCAGTCTCACACAGTCCCTCACACTCCCTCTCGCAGTCTCACACAGTCCCTCACACTCTCACAGTCCCTGACGCTCTCACAGTCTCTCAGTCTCTCTCGCAGTCTCACACAGTCCCTCACACTCTCACAGTCTCTCTCGCAGTCTCACACAGTCCCTCACACTCTCACAGTCTCTTACACTCTCAGTCTCACACAGTCTCTTACACGCTCAGTCTCACACAGTCTCTCACACTCTCACAGTCTCACACTCTCACAGTCTCTCTCGCAGTCTCCCACAGTGTCTCTCGCAGTCTCACACAGTCCCTCACACTCTCACTGTCTCTTACACTCTCAGTCTCACACTCTCACAGTCCCTCACACTCTCACAGTCCCTCACACTCTCACAGTCTCTCTCGCAGTCTCACACAGTCTCTCTCGCAGTCTCTCACAGTCCCTCACAGTCCCTCACACTCTCACTGTCTCTTACACTCTCAGTCTCACACTCTCACAGTCCCTCACACTCTCACAGTCCCTCACACTCTCACAGTCCATCACACTCTCACAGTCCCTCACACTCTCACAGTCCCTCACACTCTCACAGTCTCTCTCGCAGTCTCTCACAGTCCCTCACAGTCCCTCACACTCTCACAGTCTCTTACACTCTCACAGTCTCTTACACTCTCAGTCTCACAGTCTCACACAGTCTCTCACAGTCTCACACTTTCACACAGTCTCACACTTTCACACAGTCTCACACTCTGTCTCGCACTCTTTCTCGCAGTCTCGCACAGTCTCTCTCTGTCTCACACTCTGTCTCTCACAGTCTCACACAGTCTCTCTCGCAGTCTCACACACTCTTAATCTCACACTCTCAATCTCACACTCTCAATCTCACACTCTCACAGTCTCACACAGTCTCTCTCGCAGTCTCACACAGTCTCTCTCGCAGTCTCACACAGTCTCTCTTGCAGTCTCACACTCTGTCTCACACTCTGTCTCTCTTGCAGTCTCACTCTCAGTCTCACTCTCACACTCTGTCTCACACTCTGTCTCACACTCTGTCTCTCTTGCAGTCTCACACTCTGTCTGACACTCTGTCTCACACTCTCACAGTCTCTCTCGCAGTCTCACAGTCTCTCACACTCTCACAGTCTCTCAAAGTCTCACACTTTCACACAGTCTCACACTCTCAGTCTCACACAGTCTCACACGCAGTCTCACACAGTCCCTCACTCTCACAGTCCCTCACACTCTCACAGTCTCTTACACTCTCAGTCTCACACAGTCTCTTACAGTATCACACTTTCTCTCGTAGTCTCTCTCGCAGTCTCACACACTCTCACAGTCCCTCACACTCTCAGTCTCACAGTCTCTCTCACAGTCTCACACAGTCTCTCTCGCAGTCTATCACAGTCCCTCACACTCTCACAGTCTCTTACACTCTCAGTCTCACACAGTCTCTCACAGTCTCACACTTTCACACAGTCTCACACTTTCACACAGTCTCACACTTTCACACAGTCTCACGCTCTCACACAGTCTCACGCTCTCACACAGTCTCACACTCTCACACAGTCTCACACTCTCAGCCTCGCACTCACACAGTCTCACTCTCAGTCTCACACACTCTCACACACTCTCAGTCTCACACACTCTCAGTCTCACACACTCTCACAGTCTCACACTCTGTCTCACACTCTCAGTCTCTCTCGCAGTCTCACACAGTCCCTCACACTCTCACAGTCTCTCTCGCAGTCTCACACAGTCTCTTACACTCTCACAGTCTCTTACACTCTCAGTCTCGCAGTCTCACACAGTCTCTCACACTCTCACACTCTCGCAGTCTCACACAGTCTCGCAGTCTCACACAGTCTCGCAGTCTCACACAGTCTCTCACAGTCTCTTACACTCTCACAGTCTCTCACACTCTCACAGTCTCAGTCTCTCACACTTTCACACAGTCTCACACTCTCACAGTCTCACACAGTCTCTCTCGAAGTCTCACAGTCTCACACTCTCAGTCTCACACTCTCAGTCTCACACAGTCCCTCACACTCTCTCACACTCTCACAGTCTCACACAGTCTCTCATACTCTCACACTCTCACAGTCTCTTACACTCTCACAGTCTCTTACACTCTCACAGTCTCTTACACTCTCAGTCTCGCAGTCTCACACAGTCTCTCACACTCTCACAGTCTCACACTCTCGCAGTCTCACACAGTCTCTCTCGCAGTCTCACACAGTCTCTCACAGTCTCTTACACTCTCACAGTCTCTCACACTCTCACAGTCTCTCACACTCTCACAGTCTCACACAGTCTCTCACAGTTTCACACAGTCTCACACTCTCACAGTCTCACACAGTCTCTTTCGCAGTCTCACAGTCTCACACTCTCAGTCTCACACTCTCAGTCTCACACTCTCAGTCTCACACTCTCAGTCTCACACAGTCCCTCACACTCTCACAGTCTCTCTCGCAGTCTCACACAGTCCCTCACACTCTCACAGTCTCTCTCGCAGTCTCACACAGTCCCTCACACTCTCACAGTCTCTCTCGCAGTCTCACACAGTCCCTCACACTCTCACAGTCCCTCACACTCTCACAGTCTCTCTCGCAGTCTCACACAGTCTCTCACACTCTCACAGTCTCTTACACTCTCACAGTCTCTCACACTCTCTTACACTCTCAGTCTCGCAGTCTCACACAGTCTCTCACACTCTCACAGTCTCTTACACTCTCACAGTCTCTTACACTCTCAGTCTCGCAGTCTCACACAGTCTCTCACACAGTCTCACACTCTCGCAGTCTCACACAGTCTCTCTCGCAGTCTCGCACTCTCGCAGTCTCACACAGTCTCTCTCGCAGTCTCACACAGTCTCTTACACTCTCACAGTCTCTTACACTCTCACAGTCTCTTACACTCTCACACAGTCTCTCACAGTCTCACACTTTCACACAGTCTCACACTTTCACACAGTCTCACACTCTCACACTCTCACAGTCTCAGACAGTCTCTCACGCAGTCTCTCTCGCAGTCTCTCTCGCAGTCTCACACAGTCTCACACTCTCAGTCTCACACTCTCAGTCTCACACTCTCACAGTCTCTCACAGTCTCTCTCGCAGTCTCACACAGTCCCTCACACTCTCACAATCTCTCACAGTCTCACACAGTCCCTCACACTCTCACGGTCTCTCACAGTCTCACACAGTCCCTCACAGTCTCTCTCACAGTCTCACACAGTCCCTCACACTCTCACAGTCTCTCTCGCAGTCTCACACAGTCCCTCACACTCTCACAGTCTCTCTCGCAGTCTCACACAGTCCCTCACACTCTCTCTCGCAGTCTCACACAGTCCCTCACACTCTCACAGTCTCTCTCGCAGTCTCACACAGTCCCTCACACTCTCTCTCGCAGTCTCACACAGTCCCTCACACTCTCACAGTCTCTTACACTCTCACAGTCTCTTACACTCTCAGTCTCACACAGTCTCTCACACTCTCACAGTCTCACACTTTCACACAGTCTCACACTCTCAGTCTCACACTCACACAGTCTCTCTGGCAGTCTCCCACAGTGTCTCTCGCAGTCTCACCCAGTCCCTCACACTCTCACTGTCTCTTACACTCTCAGTCTCACACTCTCACAGTCCCTCACACTCTCACAGTCCCTCACACTCTCAGTCCCTCACACTCTCAGTCTCACACTCTCACAGTCTCTCTTGCAGTCTCACACAGTCTCTCTCGCAGTCTCTCACAGTCCCTCACACTCTCACAGTCTCTTACACTCTCACAGTCTCTTACACTCTCACTGTCTCTTACACTCTCAGTCTCACAGTCTCACACTTTCACACAGTCTCACACTCTGTCTCGCACTCTTTCTCGCAGTCTCACACAGTCTCTCTCGCAGTCTCACACAGTCTCTCTCTGTCTCACACTCTGTCTCTCACAGTCTCACACAGTCTCTCTCGCAGTCTCACACACTCTGTCTCACACACTCTTAATCTCACACTCTCAATCTCACACTCTCAATCTCACACTCTCAATCTCACACTCTCACAGTCTCACACAGTCTCTCTTGCAGTCTCACACAGTCTCTCTTGCAGTCTCACACTCTGTCTCACACTCTGTCGCTCTTGCAGTCTGTCTCACACTGTCTCACACTCTGTCTCTCTTGCAGTCTCACACTCTGTCTCTCTTGCAGTCTCACACTCTGTCTCACACTCTGTCTCACACTCTGTCTCACACTCTGTCTCACACTCTCACAGTCCCTCACACTCTCACAGTCCCTCACACTCTCACAGTCCCTCACACTCTCAGTCCCTCACACTCTCAGTCTCACACTCTCACAGTCTCTCTTGCAGTCTCACACAGTCTCTCTCGCAGTCTCTCACAGTCCCTCACACTCTCACAGTCTCTTACACTCTCACAGTCTCTTACACTCTCACTGTCTCTTACACTCTCACTGTCTCTTACACTCTCAGTCTCACACAGTCTCACAGTCTCACACTTTCACACAGTCTCACACTCTGTCTCGCACTCTTTCTCGCAGTCTCACACAGTCTCTCTCGCAGTCTCACACAGTCTCTCTCTGTCTCACACTCTGTCTCTCACAGTCTCACACAGTCTCTCTCGCAGTCTCACACACTCTGTCTCACACACTCTTAATCTCACACTCTCAATCTCACACTCTCAATCTCACAGTCTCACACAGTCTCTCTTGCAGTCTCACACAGTCTCTCTTGCAGTCTCACACTCTGTCTCACACTCTGTCGCTCTTGCAGTCTCTGTCTCACACTGTCTCACACTCTGTCTCTCTTGCAGTCTCACACTCTGTCTCTCTTGCAGTCTCACACTCTGTCTCTCTTGCAGTCTCACACTCTGTCTCTCTTGCAGTCTCACACTCTGTCTCACACTCTGTCTCACACTCTGTCTCACACTCTGTCTCACACTCTGTCTCACACTCTCACAGTCTCTCTCGCAGTCTCACAGTCTCTCACACTCTCACAGTCTCTCAAAGTCTCACACTTTCACACAGTCTCACACTCTCAGTCTCTCTCGCAGTCTCACACAGTCCCTCACACTCTCACAGTCTCTTACACTCTCAGTCTCACACAGTCTCTTACACTCTCTGTCTCACAGAGTCTCTCACACTCTCACAGTCTCACACTTTCTCTCACAGTCTCTCTCGCAGTCTCTCTCGCAGTCTCACACACTCTCACAGTCCCTCACACTCTCACAGTCCCTCACACTCTCAGTCTCACACTCTCACAGTCTCTCTCGCAGTCTCACACAGTCTCTCTCGCAGTCTCTCACAGTCTCACACAGTCTCTCACAGTCTCACACTTTCACACAGTCTCACACTTTCACACAGTCTCACACAGTTTCACACTCTCACACAGTCTCTCTCGCAGTCTCACACAGTCTCTCTCGCAGTCTCTCACAGTCCCTCACACTCTCACAGTCTCTTACACTCTCAGTCTCACACAGTCTCTCACAGTCTCACACTTTCACACAGTCTCACACTTTCACACAGTCTCACACTCTCAGTCTGACACTCTCACAGTCTCACACAGTCTCACTCTCAGTCTCACACACTCTCTGTCTCACACACTCTCTGTCTCACACACTCTCGCAGTCTCACACACACTCTCGCAGTCTCACACACTCTCGCAGTCTCACACTCTGTCTCACACTCTCGCAGTCTCTCTCGCAGTCTCACACAGTCTCTCTCGCAGTCTCACAGTCTCACACACTCTCAGTCTCACACTCGCAGTCTCACACAGTCTCGCAGTCTCACACAGTTTCGCAGTCTCACACAGTCTCGCACTCTCACACAGTCTCACACTCTCACACAGTCTCTCTCGCAGTCTCACACAGTCCCTCACAGTCCCTCACACTCTCACAGTCTCTCACACTCACACACACCATCTCACACTCTCACACACACCGTCTCACACTCTCACACACACAGTCTCACACACACCGTCTCACAGTCTCTCACACAGTCTCTCACACAGTCACAGTCTCACAGTCACAGTCTCACAGTCACAGTCTCACACTCTCACACTCTCTCACAGTCTCACATTCTCACAGTCTCACACTCTCACAGTCTCACACACACTCAGTCTCACACACACACTCAGTCTCTCACACACACTCAGTCTCACACACACACTCAGTCTCACACACTCTGTCACACTGTCTCGCACTCACAGTCTCGCACTCACAGTCTCACACTCAGTCTCACACTCTCACAGTCTCTCTCTCTCTCACACTGTCTCACTCAGTCTCTCACTCTCACACTGTCTCACTCAGTCTCGCGCACACAGTCTCGCGCACACTCTCTCTCACACTCTCTCTCACACTCTCTCTCACACTCTGTCTCTCTCACTCTCTCACACTCTGTCTCTCTCACTCTCTCACACTCTGTCTCACACAGTCTCACAGTCTCTCACACACTGTCTCACAGTCTCTCACACTCTCTCTCACACTCTCACAGTCTCTCACACTCTCACAGTCTCACACACTCTCACAGTCTCACACACTCTCTCACACTCACATTCTCTCACTCTCAGTCTCACACAGTCTCTCTCACTCTCTCAGTCTCACACCCAATCACTCACACACTCAATCACACTCACACAGTCTCACTCAATCACACTCTCACAGTCTCACTCTCACACTCTCACAGTCTCACTCTCATACTCTCACAGTCTCACTCTCACACTCAATCACACTCTCACAGTCTCACGCTCTCACAGTTTCACACTCAATCACACTCTCACACTTAGTCTCGCAGTCACACTCAATCACAATCACACTCTTACACACACCCTCAATCACACTCACACCCTCAATCACACTCACACCCTCTCACTCACACCCTCTCACTCACACCCTCTTACTATCATACACACTCTCACTCACGCATTCTCACTCACGCATTCTCACTCAATCACACACACTCACTAACACACTCACTCAATCACTCACACGTAATCACACCCCAAGAGCCAGCACGATCCACCTTCCACACTGTCTCACACACTCTGTCTCACACTGTCTCACTCTCACACTGTCTCACTCTCACACTGTCTCACTCAGTCTCTCTCTCTCACACTGTCTCACTCAGTCTCTCTCTCTCTCACTCTCACATTGTCTCACTCAGTCTCACACACACAGTCTCACACTCTCTCACACACACTCTCTCTCACACTCTCTCACAGTCTCACACAGTCTCACACTCTCTCACAGTCTCACACTCTCTCACAGTCTCACACTCTCTCACAGTCTCACACTCTCTCACACTCTCAGTCTCTCTCACTCTCTCAGTCTCTCTCACTCTCTCACACTCTCGTCTCTCTCACTCTCTCACACTCAGTCTCACACAGTCTCTCACACTCTCAGTCTCACAGTCTCTCACACTCTCAGTCTCACAGTCTCTCACACTCTCTCTCACACTCTCAAAGTCTCTCTCACACTCTCACACACTCTCACAGTCTCACACACTCTCACAGTCTCACATTCTCTCACTCTCACACAGTCTCTCTCACTCTCTCAGTCTCACACCCAATCACTCACACACTCAATCACACTCACACAGTCTCACTCAATCACACTCTCACTCTCACACTCAATCACACTCTCACAGTCTCACGCTCTCACAGTTTCACACTCTCACACTTACAGTCTCGCAGTCACACTCAATCACAATCACACTCTCACACTCAATCACACTCACACCCTCAATCACACTCACACCCTCAATCACACTCACACCCTCAATCACTCACACCCTCAATCATTCACACCCTCAATCATTCACACCCTCTCACTCACACCCTCTCACTCACACCCTCTCACTATCATACACACTCTCACTCACACATTCTCACTCAATCACACTCTCACTCTCACACTCAATCACACTCTCACAGTCTCACGCTCTCACAGTTTCACACTCTCACACTTACAGTCTCGCAGTCACACTCAATCACAATCACACTCTCACACTCAATCACACTCACACCCTCAATCACACTCACACCCTCAATCACTCACACCCTCAATCATTCACACCCTCAATCATTCACACCCTCTCACTCACACCCTCTCACTCACACCCTCTCACTATCATACACACTCTCACTCACACATTCTCACTCAATCACACACACTCACTAACACACTCACTCAATCACACACACTCACTAACACACTCACTCAATCACTCACACGTAATCACACCCCAGGAGCCAGCACGATCCACCTTCCACCATAGTATGTGCAATTACCACACACATTTCAATTACATGAATGAATGCCAGTCACTCACATCCCGGAAGCCAGCACGATCCACCTTCCACCATAGTATGTGCAATTACCACATGCATTTCAACTATATGAATGAATGCCACAGTGGAGGCATAAGTACAAACACAAACTCATTACAATGACACATAAGTCACCCCCTTATGACTCACTTGTGTGTGTGTGTGTGTCTCTGTGTGTGCCTGTGTGTTTCTCACTGTGTGTGTTGCATGTCTGTATCACACTCTATGTGTCTGCATGTATGTGTTTATGACTGTCGCTCTTTAAGCATCTCAGTGCATGCGTGTGCATTTGCGTGTGTGTCTCTGTGCTTGTCTCGCATCCGTGTGTGTGCATTAATTCCCTATATATCCTGACGGGCAACGCCGTCCCACATTGCTAGTATATATATAAAAGAATAAGCCTCATTGCATAATTTATGGTACCCCACACACAGAACATAATTTATGTCTCCTCAGAAAAGAAACTCGCATTGAACAGAATGTCTAATTACATAATTTATGTCTCATTAGGAGACACAACTCCTATTGGGTGATTGAATGGGGACTTTACTGCTTTCATTGGGTGATTCAGTGGGGGAGTGTTTATCATACAGGGAGTTGGCCCGCCCCCTCCAGCCCGTCCACCAGTATCCAACTGACAAAAAAAAAAATATATAACTGCCACTCGCTCCTGAGGTAGGGATATCCGTAACTTCTCCCGGTCCACTCACACTCTCACTCAGGATCATGACCCCACAAACACACTGTTTCACCTCCCACAGATAACTGTAACCCTCCATACACTCTGTTTCTGTATGAGGGTGTAATGTTCCCATAAAATACAAACTTAATAGCAACTCTTATTTAACTCATCATCTCTTCAGTCACCTCACAGTCTCAACTGTCACTCCTCCACTTCCTGCTTCCTGATTCCCACCCTTTCTCCTTAAAGGGACAGAGATGCTTTGCTGTATGTTACAGAGTGCAAGCCTCAAACACCACTTTCTATTTGATTCCTCAGCATATTGCTACATTGCCTCAACTGAAGAGCCACCGTGTGTTATATTGCTATATTACCTCAACTTAACCCTTTGAGTGCCATAGGGGTAAGCAACGCATTGCAAAGCACACATTCTGTCTCACACTCTCACACAGTCGCAGTCACACTCTCGCAGTCACACTCTCGCAGTCACACTCTCGCAGTCCCACACACACTCTCAGTCCCACACACACTCTCAGTCCCACACACACTCTCAGTCCCACACACACTCTCAGTCCCACACACACTCTCAGTCTCTCACAGTCTCTCTCGCAGTCTCACACAGTCTCTCTCGCAGTCTCACACAGTCTCTCTCGCAGTCTCTCACAGTCTCTCTCGCAGTCTCTCAGTCCCTCACACACTCTCAGTCCCTCACACACACAGTCTCTCTCTCACACTCTCACACAGTCTCTCACTCTCACACAGTCTCTCACTCTCACACTCTGTCTCACACTCTGTCTCACACTCTGTCTCACACTCTGTCTCACACTCTGTCTCACACTCTGTCTCACACTCTGTCTCACACTCTGTCTCTCACACTCTGTCTCTCACACAGTCTCTCTCTCACACAGTCTCTCTCTCACACAGTCTCTCTCTCTCACACAGTCTCTCTCTCACACAGTCTCTCTCTCACACAGTCTCTCTCTCAAACACAGTCTCACACTGTCTCAAGTCTCTTACTCTCAGTCACGCACTCTCACGCAGTCTCGCACAGTCTCGCACAGTCTCGCACAGTCTCGCACAGTCTCGCACAGTCTCGCACTCTCAGTCTCGCACTCTCAGTCTCGCACTCTCAGTCTCGCACTCTCAGTCTCGCACTCTCAGTCTCGCACTCTCACAGTCTCAGTCTCACTCTCAGTCTCACTCTCAGTCTCACTCTCAGTCTCTTACTCTCACAGTCTCTCTCTCTCTCACTCTCACATAGTATCTCTCTCTTACTCTCTCTTACTCTCACACAGTCTCACAGCCTCTTACTCTCACAGTCTCTCTCTCATACTCTCACACAGTCTCACTCTCATACTCTCACACACTCACATACTCTCAGTCTCACACTCTCTGTCTCACACTCTCTGTCTCACACTCTCTGTCTCACACTCTCTGTCTCACACTCACACAGTCTCACACACAGTCTCTCACACACACACACTCTCACAGTCTCTCTCTCACTCTCACAGTCTCACTCATCCACACTCTCAGTCTCACTCATCCACACTCTCAGTCTCACTCATCCACACTCTCAGTCTCACTCATCCACACTCTCTCAGTCTCACACGCTCTCACAGTCTCACACACACAGTCTCTCACACTCTCACACAGTCTCTCACACAGTCTCTCACACAGTCTCTCACACAGTCTCTCACACACACAGTCTCTCACACAGTCTCTCACACAGTCTCTCACACAGTCTCACACTCTCAGTCTCACACTCTCAGTCTCACAGTCTCTCACACTCTCACAGTCTCACACAGTCTCTCTCACTCTCTCAGTCTCACACCCTCAATCACACTCTCACAGTCTCACTCAATCACACTCTCACAGTCTCACTCAATCACACTCTCACAGTCTCACTCAATCACACTCACTCACTCACACTCTCACAGTCTCACTCAATCACACTCACACTTTCACATAGTCTCACTCTCACACTCAATCACACTCAATCACACTCTCACACTTAGTCTCGCAGTTACACTCAATCACAATCACATTCTCACACTCGCACTCAATCACACTCACACTCTCACCCTCAATCACACTCTCACCCTCAATCACTCACACCCTCAATCAGTCAATCAATCTCACACTCAATCACACACACCCTCAATCAGTCAATCAATCTCACACTCAATCACACACACTCACTAACACACTCAATCACTCAATCTCGCACTCAAACACAATCACTCACACGTAATCACACCCCGGGAGCCAGCACGATCCACCTTCCACCATAGTATGTGCAATTACCACAAGCATTTCAATTACATGAATGAATGCCAGTCACTCACATCCCGGGAGCCAGCACAATCCACCTTCCACCATAGTATGTGCAATTACCACATGCATTTCAACCATATGAATGAATGCCACAGTGGAGGCATAAGTACAAACACAAACTCATTACAATGACACATAAGTCACCCCCTTATGACTCACTTCTGTGTGTGTGTGTGTGTGTGTGTGTGTCTCTGTGTGTGCCTGTGTGTTTCTCACTGTGTACGTTGCATGTCTGTATCACACTCTATGTGTCTGCATGTATGTGTGTATGACTGTCGCTCTTTAAGCATCTCAGTGCATGCGTGTGCATTTGCGTGTGTGTCTCTGTGTTTGTCTCGCATCCGTGTGTGTGCATTAATTCCCTATATATCCTGACGGGCAACGCCGTCCCACATTGCTAGTATATATATATATTATATATATATATATATATGTATGTTATTAAAAGGAGACTCTTGGCAGGCAGCCAAGATTCTTCTGCAGTGAACACACCCCGGGGCAGATTGCTGATTGGTACACTTTTGGGGTTTTGATCTACACCTGTCCCCACAACAGTATAGGTCATCACATGGGCAGCTCCTCAGGACACTACACAGAGGTTAAAAACAACAGAAAAAGGGCGCCCAATAGTGCCTATTATCCTTATATATTAAAATAAAAATGTAAATAGGAAATGTACTCACAAAAGTGTTGGTTGCCAGAGGGCATATACCCAATTGCAACAGTCTCGCATGCAGAGAGATTTCCCTGTGTCTGCTCAGGTAACAAAAATATGAAATGAAGGTCTTGGAACAGTGCTGAAAAAAGTCTTCTATTTATTCCAGTGAACAATTTCGCAAATAAAAGAGTATAAAAAACTAAAATCGATGTACAAGGGTATGCTGTGACGTTTCGTGGTCTTCCCAACCACTTCCTCAGAGTGAGCTATACCCACACTATATTCACACTCCTGTGAAAATCACTGCAGGGAGTTGATCCTTCCCCAAAATCTGCGTTAAGTAAGGAAAAAAAAAAAAAAAAGGCTGCCATTTGCGCCAGCACACACACATCGCACTATTCACTCATGACTGTGTTCCTGTTCAGCACGCTGTTGGAAACCATCTGCAGGACACAAACGTATTTTGCTTATTTCTACTTTATGGGCTGGCCCCATTATCCGCCTTAAGACAAAAAAAGAATACGCCTCCAGTGTCCGTCTTAACACAGAAACATGCCTACCACTCGCTCCTACACGCTGGAACACAAGGCAAAATAACAAATACCCACCTGCAAGGACTTGCACCCTCATAACTTTACGCTGCGCTAACAAATGAGCGCTAAGCCGCCTGCAAATCCTCAACCACTTCCCATTACAGTCCCATGAGAAAGAGCACACATACATGTATGAGTCTGTAAACTTGCGCCAACATCACACACACACTACACAACAAACATCTATCACTGTGACCTCTCTCACATCATCCCGACTGCATGCACATGTTATCGCTAAAGCCACAGCGGCTACAGTAATTCCTTTGCCTTAACCCTTTCATTGGCAGAGAGGTATCATGATTTGGATACCTCTCTGCTACTCAAATGGTTACATTTATCCCTTTCAGTGCCAGCGGGATGCGCAACGCATTGCGCTACAATACACTGACTACCTCTCTGCCACTGAAACGGTCACGGGTGGGATGTTAAAACATTTTTTTTCTTTTCTTTCACTCCTTTTATTCATATTTTAGCTGGGCCTCGACTTTATTGCAAAATACATTATTTCCCTCACAACGTATAACGACTACAAGGCCTGTTTATACCAGCACTCCCACAAATACATTTATAAACATGGATAGCTGCTACTTAATGAAATGTCAGAGCTGATTGTGTAAGTTATTTTTCACAACTTAAATAATACTTATTCATAAAGATCACATTTAACCCTTTGAGTGCCAGGGAACTGCACAATGCATTGCACTACTCATCTGCCATTCAAAGGGTTAATTTTGCTCTTATCATTGTGAATGTCTTTATCCTCTTTGTGCTGTGCTAATATCTGCTCATTATGAAACTCAGTCAATGCCCTCAGTGTCAGAACAGGGATGTCCACCACAGAAGCCCAAGCTCTTCCTCACACGATAGGTGGGACAGTAAAACACACCTGCAAACGGAGGCCTACACAGTACTGATCGCTTCATATGGGTTTGTGGTTATGATGGATCAACAAAGGTGTTCTGCTCCTAATCTACAGATGTGGCACCAGGGACAGAAACACCACCGAAAGAAATCCCTCTGATCACAAGTAAATGCCTCTCACTTACCTTACACATGAAGCACAACTGAAAGGCATCTGGATTGGAGGTAAAAACACTTCATTACTGACTAATGGACTGCGCTATTAATGCAGGCTGCAGCTTTATACATAACACTAGCAATGTGGGACGGCGTTGCCCGTCATATTATTTACACAGAGAGACATTGTGTGAAACAGAAATATGCAGTGTTACAGACACGCACTTAAAGAGACAGAGTGTGTCACACACTGTGAAACACATACCTACAGAGAAACACACACATACATGGACGTATGACACATATGTAGACAGTGTGTGACAGACGCAGTGGTGATGTAGATATGCTGATAAGATTTGTAAAAAATTGCAGCTCTTCAGCTTGATGTATAAGGTCCTGTATCCTTACAGTTGAAGTGAGTGTGCTGTGTTACTTGGTGAATAAGGCCCTGTATCCTTACAATTGTAGTGAGTGTGCTCTGTTACTTGATGAATATGGCCCTGTATCCTTACAGTTGAAGTGAGTGTGCTGTGTTACTTGATGAATAAGGCCCTGTATCCTTACAGTTGAAGTGAGTGTGCTATGTTACTTGGTGAATAAGGCCCTGTATCTTTACAGTTGAAGTGAGTGTGCTGTGTTACTTGGTGAATAAGGCCCTGTATTCTTATAGTTGAAGTGAGTGTGCTATGTTACTTGATGAATAAGGCACTGTATCCTTACAGTTGAAGTGAGTGTGCTGTTACTTGATGAATAAGGCCCTGTATCCTTACAGTTGAAGTGAGTGTGCTGTGTTACTTGATGATTAAGGCCCTGCATCCTTACAGTTGACATGAGTGTGCTGTGTTACTTGGTGAATAAGGGCCTGCATCCTTACAGTTGAAGTGAGTGTGCTGTGTTACTTGATGAATAAGGCCCTGGATCCTTACAGTTGAAGTGAGTGTGCTGTGTTACTTGATGAATAAGGCCCTGCATCCTTACAGTTGAAGTGAGTGTGCTGTGTTACTTGATGAATAAGGCCCTGCATCCTTACAGTTGAAGTGAGTGTGCTGTGTTACATGATGAATAAGGCCCTGTATCCTTACAGTTGAAGTCAGTGAGAAGATGTTTGTGAGTAAAGGAATAATTTAGATTACAGCAGTGGATACTGCAGTACATTTGAAGAAATGGGTTGGCAGACAGAGGGTTAAGTGACACATGCAGTGATAGATAATGTAATGGTGATGTGGGAGTAAAATGGCAAGATTGGGACTATGGATGAATGGCAAGGGGATAGGTGAGTGGGGATGACAAGGGAGGAGAAGAGGGACAGTGAAGTGTTACAGTAAAGTAATGGGTGAGGGGAAGAAATGACTATACATAGACAGTGAAGTAGACATGAAATACAGGGCTGTAGGGTTACTGCATTATACAGACATAGTGTAGCAGTTGGTTGGAGTGAAGCACTTTAACTCTGAGTGTGAGAGAGGTACACAACACATTGCTGTTTAATGAGTTGTATAGTCCTCTGGCAGTGAAAGGAATATGTGACACATGTTGGGCACTCCTTGCATTAGTGAGCCGTGGTGGTCAGCTGGGACAGAACCGGATTATTTGTCCATGGGCCGTAGGCAAGGGATCAATAGAGGGACCCCTAACAGCTAATAGGCTTCAAAACAGGAAGGCTCATATACTAAGGAAAGTGGTGGAATTTTGTGGGAAAGTAACAGCAGTACAGGGAACAATACCCATTTATTTAAATGGGCGTTTTAACGTCTTCAACGCTAGAGAGGTCAGCAAAGCATTGTATTTGTTCTGTATGGTACAGATGAATTGTTCCTCTTTGTGTTAGTACATCAGCCTCACAGATCACAGTGCACAGTCAGCTGCTGCAAGAGCCAAAAGTATAAATGGGTTTCGATTAATGGGGTAAGAGTATAACTGTATGGGCCTTATGTATCAAGATAAAGGGTGCAACTCAAAAAAAACTGACACCATAGGGTTGAATGGAAAATTCAGGAAAATCGTGTTGACATAAATGGGGCTTTAACCCCTTGAATGCTACAATGGTCCCCAACGCGTTGCTTTGGCAATGTGTTTGCATTGTCTGTAGCATTCATGGAATGAATAGTCTCATTGAAATCAATGGACATTTTCAAAGAAATCAGTTTAACCCTGTGGGCCACTTGTGAGGAAAGAGTGGGCTGCACAATACCCAAATGTGGTAGCTTTCCAAACAGATATTAACCCTTTGAGTGACAGAGGTACGCAGAGCAATGTGCTGCATATCATCTCTGGTACTCCAAGGGTTAATGGGCTTAACCCTCTGAGTGCCAGAGAGGTATCCAAGGCATTGCAACAGCACTCAAAGGGTTAAATTGAAACAAAGTGAGTCCATCAGCCCCACTTCTTAGCATGGAAACTGAAGATCTGTGTGTTCTAACCTATTCCCCAGCTGACTCTGACTGTCCCAGTGTGTCTTTGAAAGAAGTGATCAATGTGTGGCTCCCCAGCAAAATGGAAGCTGCTGGTTGGTGGGTTATAGTATTGTGCCATGAGTTGTTTACTGTAGGAGTTGTAAGTCGAGAGAAGTGATGTAGCAGTAGGTGAGTTGTGGAGGAGAGGGCTAACCCTCTGACTGCCAGAGGGGTACGCATTGCAATGTATGTGTACCCCTCTGACACTCAAAGGGTTAAGGTAGGGTGACCAGACCTCACCTTTAACCGGGGACACATAGGAAATAGCCAATTTGCAGTACTTCACTGAAATGAAAGTAGTCCTGCAGTAGGCATTTTTCCTATGCGTCCCCGGTTAAAGGTGAGGTCTCGTCAGCCTAGGTTAAGACTGATGTTGGGAGGCAGGCAAACTGTTCCTTACAGCAGCCCCTGTGTGTGTGTGGCAGGGGACGCAGGTTTTCTCTCTTATATATATACACACTACCAATGTGGGACAGTGTTGGGCGCACGTGTGTGAAATGTAGACACACTGATAAACACAGACATATGCAACACACAGACAGACACATACACACAGTGAGCGGCAGAGACATGCACACACATACCGGAGATGCACACAAATATGTAACAGAGATGTACACACACACACACACACGCAACATATATGCGCAGAAACACATGCGTGCATGAGTTGTGTACCCCTCTGGCACTCAAATGGTTAATGTATAGAGAGGCATGTCAGAGATAAATAGCAGTGGGAAGTGTATTCATACCTGGGAACTTTGACTTGTGGAGTCCCTGGAAGGGAGTTATGTGGTGCTGATGTGGAGAGAGCAATGGGGCAATCTGGGTTAAAAGTGGGCGGGGCTTAATCACGAGTAGGGGTGGGGCTTAACATAAATGTGGAAAAGTGTTAGTAATAGGCTGGGGAAGGAGGAGAAGTGGGAGGGAAATGCAAGTTTGCAGTGTGAGGGGGTTGAACACACTCCCTGAGGGGTAAAACTTGATACACAACCCTGTGGCAGTCAGTGGGTTAAGTGTGAATCTGATGGCTGTCTGTCCTGTGTTTTGCATGGCAAATGATGACAGTGAAGAAGTAATTCAGCAATGAGGGCCTATTTTAACCCTCTGAGTGCCATTTTGTTCCCTGGTTCTGTAGCACCCTTCAGTAGCTGTAGTATAGGTCCTGCTGAGGCCACTGGGAGTCAGGGTGAGTGACTGTGTGTCAGCCATATTTCTTTCTGGCTTTGTGTGTGTGGTGCTGTGTGAGTGGGACATGTGTGTGTAATGCCTGGGAACTTTTACTTGTGGAGTCCCTCATGTGGTGCTGATGTGGAGAGAGCAATGGGGCAATTTGGGTTAAAAGTGGGCGGGGCTTAATCGTGAGTAGGGGACAGGGCTTAAGAGAAATGTGGAAAAATGTTAGTAATAGGCTGGGGAAGGAGGAAAAGTGGGAGAGAAATGCAAGTTTACAGTGCGAGGGGTTTGAACACACTCCCTGAGGGGTAAAGCTTGATACACAACCCTGTGGCAGTCAATGGGTTAAGTGTGAATCTGATGGCTGTCTGTCCTGTGTCTTCCATGGCAAATGATGACAGTGAAGAAATAATTGAGCAATGAGGACCTGCCTTAACCCTTTGAGTGCCATTTTGTTCCTCAGTGGCTGTAGTACAGGTCCTGCTGAGGCCACTGGGAGTCAGGGTGAGTGACTGTGTGTCAGCCATATTTCTTTCTGGCTTTTGTGTGTGTGAGTGGGGCATTTGTGTGTGTGAGTGGGGCATGTGTGTGTGTGTGTGTGGTGCTGTGTGAGTGGGGCATGTGTGCAGAAGCGTAACACAAAATGCAGGGGCCCCCCTGCAAACTGTAATATGGGGCCCTTGAGACCCGCCCCAATTATGCCCCACCCCAAATAAGCTCCACCCCAATTATGCTCCACTCTAAAATTCCCTACCATAACAATACATAACAATACAAAGAAAAGTTAAAATGATTCAGATTGAGATGAGTTTCCCAAATATTAGCTTTATTAGGTAATCCAGGCGTTCCATAGCATAAAATAAAAGGAACGGGGAACTACCACATGGCCTAGACCTGCAAATTGGTCTCCTGAGGGCATTCTTAACTGGAAGATCCAGATTGGTCTCTAAGGACTGTCCATAAGCTCCAAGATGGAATTCATTCAGTTGAAACTCTGTTGACAATCTCCAGAGCAAACAATGAGCTGATTCAATCTCCTGAAGTCACCTCACAATATTTCATTAGGTACAATTTTATACCTAACAAAATCTCCCCAAACAGTACACAAAACTTCAATTCAACTTTAAGTTACAAAACAAAATGTGCCAGCAGGGATATTGGAGAAAAGCTGGAGAGTCACCTCCTGCAAAGGCATGGAGCAGAGTGTTGGGCTTAACCTCTACTTAGAGTGACACTTGGACTCCTTGCCACCACACATAGATACATTTTATAAATAATGAAGTTTTTAAGAGTGTGATACTCTGAAGTACTATCACATTAGCTAGTGTGCCTCCCCTCCGGAACTCCATTTTTCTAAGAGCTATAGCTTTAAGGCAATGGTAGCTCAGAGTTTTAAACACTACAGAATACAAGTTGTCCAAAGGGCACGTCCAACATTACTTCTAGACTAGTGTCTCTTACAATTTGAAGAGATTTATGGCATTCACGTTAAAGGAACAACATCCAAAAACGAACATGCCTGGGTTCATAGACAATTAAATATCATGGACATCATGCTAGATTGTTTTGTTCAGTGCCCTAGAATCTATTATATATAGTTATACATAAGGCCAATAGAATTTGACAACAGATAAGAACCAATCTGCCCATCTAGTTAGCTCATGTTTTTATTCTTAAACGAGCCATATATCTAGCCCAAGAGTTCTTGTATTTAGTTCACACCTCCTGAGAATGCAGTAATCATAGAGGAAATGCTCCACCTATGTTCTGCAGAGCCATGGAAGCATTTTTATTAATGAACTGCCACTATCCTATTATAAATAACAAATACATTAAAATTCTGAAAAAATATATTGACAGCTATATCTGACTTGCTGTATGCAGGTCACCTACATAAATATTTGTGTAAAAAGAAGTCCTCCTTAAGATTGTGATTCAATCCATACACACACATCTCACTCACACATACACAAACATCTCACACACACCTCACTCACACATACCTCATTCACAAACACTGACTAACACCTACTTACAAATCACTCCTCACTCACACCTTACTCACATCTTAATCACACACACACAGCTTAGTCGCATCTTAATCGAACACCACTCTCTCTCTCTCTCTCACACACACACACACCTACTTTGCTCATACATGCACATCTCACTGACACAAGCACACCTCATACATACACACATTGCTCTCAATCACCCATACACCTCAACCACATCTACGCACAATCACACCTCACTCACACTTCTTACTTGCTCACTATTTCATTCTTTCAATGTATGATTGAGCCACAAAAAAAAGAAACCAGTTTAGTGATTGTAGTGCTGCTCTAGCATGATATAACATACATATGCTTGTATATTTATGTACTAGTATTTCTTCATCCTGGGATCATACAATATCTGATCCCCTTTAGATAAAAGACTTATAGACTTGTACAGCAGAAAAATTATTTTTACCACCCTTTATTTATAACAACATTCAGAAATTGTGATTTTATGTCCTGTCTCACACGCGCACACACTCACGTTCACTGATGGAGAGTTGTGCGAGTAGTACTTTGCAATGCGTTGCACACCTTTTTTGGAGCTCAAAAGGCTAAGCACTGACAATCCAACAAATCAGCCATTAAAACAGTTATTGTCTAATTAACAATATTGCTAGTGTATCATAAAACTTGTGCTTTTATTGTGACGTAGTAAATATTTAACAGGCAAAATTGTCAGGAGAAGGGTGGTAGTTGGGTTGGAATGAGGGGTGAGGGCTGCGATGCCTTTGGGTATACTGTTAGGGGTACAGGCAGCGCAGTGATGTAAGGGCAGTGTTAGGTGAACTGTATACTAGCCATAAGGTATACGGCTGTATGAATGATAGGAAGAGGATGTGTGTGTGTGTGTGTGTGTGTGTGTGTGTGTGTGTGTGTGTGTGTGTGTGTGTGTAAGACGTTACTGTCCAGTAAACTGCTAGGGAAGGTGCAAATGGTGCCTGGATACAAACTGCCAGACATTGTGTGCAGGGGTAGTAGCACTGCACATAGAATAAATATACATCTAATATGTAAGGATGGATCCTAGACTAAATTGTTTAAAGGCTACGAGTGGTGTGCTTAAAGAAAGAGGGATAGACATCAAGTGTGTTAATATAGGCGCTCAAGTACACCATGTAATCAAAATAATAACACAATAAAATGTACTAAGTAATATCCTATCTGACCAAAGTGTAATGGTTCACAAAACATTGGAGTAAAAAAGAAAAGAATTAGGAGAGAGCTCCAATTGAATATCATCCTGCTAAAGTAAAACTATGAGATGGTAGTGATCAAATTATTTATTACGAAAAATTAAAAATATAAATGGTGACAATTAATACATCCTATGTAGGATCAAAATATCTATCTTATATTTATCTTATACTAGCAACATGGGACGGCGTTGCCCGTCATGTTATGACCATTGGGCGCACGTGTTTGAAATGCAGACACACTGATAAACAGACATATGCAGCATACAGGCAGACACATACCATACATCCCAAGTGTCCCTCTTCAGGAGGGACAGTCCCTCTTTGAGGGCCAAATCCCTCTGTCCCTCTTTCCCACCCTGTTGTCCCTCTTTTTAGGAGGTCAGACTGTGTGCAGGGCCGGCTCCACCTATAGGCGAGGTAGGCGCCGGCCTAGGGCGCACACGTACTGGGGGCGCGGGCATGCAGCGGAGAAGAGCTGCGCCCACACACCACGCCAGGAACCACAACACAGTCAGGCCTGTGTTGCTGCAGCGCTCCCTCATCTGGTCGGATCTTTAGTAATGCAGAGCGCGCTGGGAGTCATGATCTCCAGCCGCGCTCTGCATTACTGAAGAGAAGACTGCGCGGGAGATACAGGTATGTGATGGGGGGCAAGTTGGAGCTGAGGGGGCATAGTGGAGCTGAGGGGGCAAGTTGGAGCAGATGTGGGGCAAAGTGGAGATGATGGGGGCAAGTTGGAGCTGTTAGGGGAAAGCTGGAGCTGAGGGGGCATAGTGGAGCTGGTGGTGGCAAGTTGGAGATGATGGGGGCAAGTTGGAGCTGATGAGGGTCAAAGTGGAGCTGATGAGGGTCAAAGTGGAGCTGAGGGGGGGCAAGTTGGAGCTGAGGGGGGGCAAGTTGGAGCGGATGGGGGGGCAAGTTGGAGCGGATGGGGGCAAGTTGGAGCCGCTGGGGGCATAGTGGAGCTGATAGTGGAAAGTTGGAGCTGAGAGGGCATAGTGGAGCTGGTGGGGGCAAGTTGGAGCGGATGGGGGCAAGTTGGAGCGGATGGGGGGCAAAGTGGAGCTGATGGGGGTAAGTTGTAGAGGATGGGGGGCAAAGTGGAGCTGATGGAGGTAAGTTGGAGCTGAGGGGGTAAAGTGAAGCTGAGGGGGCAAAATGAAGCTGGTGGGGGCACGTTGGAGCTGATGGGGGCAAGTTGGAGTTGATAGGGGCAAAGTGGAGCTGGTGGGCCAAAGTGAAGCTGATAAGGGGCAAGTTGGAGCTGGTGGGGGGCATCTCTTACAGGCATCTCCAGAACAGGGGCAGAGTGGCTCAGGGGGCAGAGAGAGGACAATCATGAAAAGAGGTTGGGTATAAGTAGGCAGGGTATAAAGGGGTGGGACACAAGGGGCGGAGCGAAATGGGCGGCAAAATTAGGTTTTGCCTAGGGTGGCAAAAATCCTTGCACCAGCCCTGACTGTGTGGTGTGTATTACTTTGCTCTACAGCAATAAAGCAATAAACTTCAGTATATGTGTGTATACATTAGTCTGTGCAAATAAAATACTTTGGTCTTGAACTAAATCATTTATTCAGTTACATAAATAGCCAGTAATAGGTCATGAAATAACCTAAAAATTCTTACTAATGCCCCGCCCATCAGCCACACCCCCAATAATATTACCTAAAACTAACATGTCCCTCTTTGGCCATGTGAAATGTTGGGAGGTATGCACATACACACAGTGAGCGGCAGAGACATGCAAAACACATGTACACACAGACACACTGGAGATGCACACATGGACACACATATGTAACAGAGATGTACACACACAGACACGCAACATATATGAGCAGAAACACATGTGCTCATGAGTTGTGTACTCCTCTGGCACTCAAATGGTTAATGTATAGAGAGGCATGTCAGAGTTAAATAGCAGTGGGAAGTGTGTTCATACCTGGGAACACTGACTTGTGAAGTCCCTAGAGGGCACTGATGTGGTGCTGATGTGGAGAGACAAATGGGGCAATCTGGGTTAAAAGTGGGTGGGGCTTAATCGCGAGTAGGGGGCGGGGCTTAACATAAATGTGAAAAAGTGTTAGTAATAGGCTGGGGAAGGAGGAGAAGTGGGAGGGAAATGCAAGTTTACAGTGTGAGGGGTTTGAACACACTCCATGAGGGGTAAAACTTGATACAGAACCCAGTGGCAGTCAGTGGGTTAAGTGTGAATCTGATGGCTGTCTGTCCTGTGTCTTGCATGGCAAATGGTGACAGTGACGAAGTAATTCAGCAATGAGGGCCTACCTTAACCCTTTGAGTGCCATTTTGTTCCCCTGCTGATGCAGCACCATTCAGTGGCTTTACTACAGGTCCTGCTGAGGCCACTGGGAGTCAAGGTGAGTGACTGTGTGTCAGCCATCTTTCTTTCTGGCTTTGTGTGTGTGTATGGGTGTTTGGTGCTGTGTGAGTGAGGCATGTGTGTGTTATACCTGGGAATTTTTACTTGTGGAGTCCCTCATGTGGTGCTGATGTGGAGAGAGCAATGGGGTAATCTGGGTTAAAAGGGGGCGGGGCTTAATCGCGAGTAGGGGGCGGGGCTTAACATAACTATGGAAAAGTGTTAGTAATAGGCTGGGGAAGGAGGAGAAGTGTGAGAGAAATGCAAGTTTACAGTGTGAGGAGTTTGAACACACTCCCTGAGGGGTAAAACTTGATACACAACCCTGTGGCAGTCAGTGGGTTAAGTGTGAATCTGATGGCTGTCTGTCCTGTGTCTTGCATGGCAAATGATGACAGTGAAGAAATAATTGAGCAATGAGGACCTACCTTAACCCTTTGAGTGCAATTTTGTTCCTCTGGTGCTGCACTACAGGTCCTGCTGAGGCCTCTGGGAGTCAGGGTGAGTGACTGTGTGTGTGTGTCAGCCATATGTATTTCTGGCTTTGTGTGTGTATGTGGTGTATGTGGTGCTGTGTGTGTGAGTGGGGGCATGTCTGCTTGGTGCTGTGTGAGTGGGGCATGTGTGTGTGTGTGTGGTGCTGTGTGAGTGGGGCATGTGTGTGTGTTTGTGTGGTGCTGTGTGAGTGGGGCATGTGTGTGTGTTTGTGTGGTGCTGTGTGAGTGGGGCATGTGTGTTTGTCTGTGGTGTAGGAGCAAGTGGCGGCCATATTGTTTTTTTCTGACTTTGATAGTGGTGGGTGGGCTGCATAGTGGGGGCGGGCCAACTCCCTGCATGATTGAATCACCCAATGGGAACAGTAACTCCTCCTTAATACCACCCCTGGGTGTGTTTTGGCAGGCACAAAGTCTTCTTTTATATATATAGATATACATAGAGCTATACAGTACAAAAACTGGACTACAATAAATGAAGCATAGATCTACTATGGATCAGCTGGATAGTGATACAAAGTTACCTGTCCCAATTACATGTAAATAAGTCTCTGAGTAGTATCCTGTATATAATAACAGCTGGAATAGTGGTCCCACTGGATGCAAGTAATACATTCTATGGGTCTGGGAGGTAAAATTTGGTAGATGTACATATATATAAATGGCTATGGCGTATCAGTGTTAGCAGGCAGGATTCATATGTAAATAAGAAATCTCCCCGTTTCTCAGTTGGAATGTCAGCAACCTCTACTAATGTCCTCCAAGAAATGTATCTTGTACTGTGACCCAAAAGATGACATTAACCGGACCAGTAATAAATTGCCATGAAGGCAGAACCCCATCCCCTGCCTCTGTGATGAAACGCTAATACAGTCCGTTGTATATATCTGTTCTCCAGCTGGTTCCGTTATAAGTGTGTTGGATCTGCTCAGTTCAGGTATGTATATATCACAGGCAAGACTAATGTAAATATGTTCACCTTAATTCTCAGACAGGCAAAAGAGGTATTGATTGCCTCAACAGATAATATTGGATATAGAAATGCAATGATCTTCAACACATTTCCTGCTGATACTCAACACTTTCTCAGTGAATAAACTCAATGAAGTCCTACCTAGGTAAGTCCTTCTGTTACATACAGTAATTATATAGATACACCTGACTGCTGTGTGATGGACTCCTACCTAGGTAAGTGCTTCTGTCACACAAAGTAATTATATAGATACACCTGACTGCTGTATGATGGACTCCTACCTAGGTAAGTCCTTCTGTTACACACAGTAATTATATAGATACACCTCACTGCTGCATGATGAACTCCTACCTAGGTAAGTCCTTCTGTTACACATAGTAATTATACAGATACACCTGACTGCTGTGTGATGGACTCCTACCTAGGTAAGTACTTCTGTTACACGCAGTAATTATATAGATACACCTCACTGCTGCATGACGGACTCCTACCTAGGTAAGTGCTTCTGTTACACACAGTAATTACATAGATATACCTGACTGCTGTATGATGCACTCCTACCTAGGTAAGTGTTTCTGTTACACAGTAATTATATCAATACTCCTGACTGCTGTATGATGGACTCCTACCTAGGTAAGTCCTTCTGTTACACACAGTAATTATATAGATACACCTGACTGCTGTGTGATGGACTCCTACCTAGGTAAGTGCTTCTGTCACACACAGTAATTATATAGATACACCTGACTGCTGTATGATGGACTCCTACCTAGGTAAGTCCTTCTGTTACACACAGTAATTATATAGATACACCTCACTGCTGCATGATGAACTCCTACCTAGTTAAGTCCTTCTGTTACACATAGTAATTATACAGATACACCTGACTGCTGTGTGATGGACTCCTACCTAGGTAAGTACTTCTGTTACACGCAGTAATTATATAGATACACCTCACTGCTGCATGATGGACTCCTACCTAGGTAAGTGCTTCTGTTACACACAGTAATTACATAGATATACCTGACTGCTGTATGATGCACTCCTACCTAGGTAAGTGCTTCTTTTACACACAGTAATTATATCAATACACCTGACCGCTGTATGATGGACTCCTACCTAGGTAAGTACTTCTGTTACACGCAGTAATTATATAGATACACCTGACTGCTGCATGATGGACTCCTACCTAGGTAAGTGCTTCTGTTACACGCAGTAATTATATAGATACACCTGACTGCTGCATGATGGACTCCTACCTAGGTAAGTGCTTCTGTTACACACAGTAATTATATAGATGCACCTGACTGCTGCATGATGGACTCCTACCTAGGTAAGTCCTTCTGTTACACGCAGTAATTCTATAGATACACCTGACTGCTGCATGATGGACTCCTACCTAGGTAAGTGCATCTGTTACACACTGTAATTATATAGATGCACCTGACTGCTGCATGATGGACTCCTACCTAGGTAAGTCCTTCTGTTACACGCAGTAATTCTATAGATACACCTGACTGCTGCATGATGGACTCCTACCTAGGTAAGTGCATCTGTTACACACTGTAATTATATTGATGCACCTGACTGCTGCATGATGGACTCCTACCTAGGTAAGTCCTTCTGTTACACGCAGTAATTCTATAGATACACCTGACTGCTGCATGATGGACTCCTACCTAGGTAAGTGCATCTGTTACACACTGTAATTATATAGATGCACCTGACTGCTGCATGATGGACTCCTACCTAGGTAAGTCCTTCTGTTACACGCAGAAATTCTATAGATACACCTGACTGCTGCATGATGGACTCCTACCTAGGTAAGTGCATCTGTTACACACTGTAATTATATAGATGCACCTGACTGCTGCATGATGGACTCCTACCTAGGTAAGTCCTTCTGTTACACGCAGTAATTCTATAGATACACCTCACTGCTGCATGATGGACTCCTACCTAGGTAAGTGCATCTGTTACACACTGTAATTATATAGATGCACCTGACTGCTGCATGATGGACTCCTACCTAGGTAAGTCCTTCTGTTACACGCAGTAATTCTATAGATACACCTCACTGCTGCATGATGGACTCCTACCTAGGTAAGTGCATCTTTTACACACTGTAATTATATAGATGCACCTGACTGCTGCATGATGGACTCCTACCTAGGTAAGTCCTTCTGTTACACGCAGTAATTCTATAGATACACCTCACTGCTGCATGATGGACTCCTACCTAGGTAAGTGCATCTGTTACACACTGTAATTATATAGATGCACCTGACTGCTGCATGATGGACTCCTACCTAGGTAAGTCCTTCTGTTACACGCAGTAATTCTATAGATACACCTCACTGCTGCATGATGGACTCCTACCTAGGTAAGTGCTTCTGTTACACACTGTAATTATATAGATACACCTGACTGCTGCATGATGGACTCCTACCTAGGTAAGTGCTTCTGTTACACGCAGTAATTATACAGATACACCTGACTGCTGCATGATGGACTCCTACCTAGGTAAGTGCTTCTGTTACACGCAGTAATTATACAGATACACCTGACTGCTGCATGATGGACTCCTACCTAGGTAAGTGCTTCTGTTACACACAGTAATTATATAGATGCACCTGACTGCTGTATGATGGACTCCTACCTAGGTAAGTCCTTCTGTTACACGCAGTAATTCTATAGATACACCTGACTGCTGCATGATGGACTCCTACCTAGGTAAGTGCATCTGTTACACACTGTAATTATATAGATGCACCTGACTGCTGCATGATGGACTCCTACCTAGGTAAGTCCTTCTGTTACACGCAGTAATTCTATAGATACACCTGACTGCTGCATGATGGACTCCTACCTAGGTAAGTGCATCTGTTACACACTGTAATTATATTGATGCACCTGACTGCTGCATGATGGACTCCTACCTAGGTAAGTCCTTCTGTTACACGCAGTAATTCTATAGATACACCTGACTGCTGCATGATGGACTCCTACCTAGGTAAGTGCATCTGTTACACACTGTAATTATATAGATGCACCTGACTGCTGTATGATGGACTGCTACCTAGGTAAGTCCTTCTGTTACACGCAGAAATTCTATAGATACACCTGACTGCTGCATGATGGACTCCTACCTAGGTAAGTGCATCTGTTACACACTGTAATTATATAGATGCACCTGACTGCTGCATGATGGACTCCTACCTAGGTAAGTCCTTCTGTTACACGCAGTAATTCTATAGATACACCTCACTGCTGCATGATGGACTCCTACCTAGGTAAGTGCATCTGTTACACACTGTAATTATATAGATGCACCTGACTGCTGCATGATGGACTCCTACCTAGGTAAGTCCTTCTGTTACACGCAGTAATTCTATAGATACACCTGACTGCTGCATGATGGACTCCTACCTAGGTAAGTGCATCTGTTACACACTGTAATTATATAGATACACCTGACTGCTGCATGATGGACTCCTACCTAGGTAAGTCCTTCTGTTACACGCAGTAATTCTATAGATACACCTCACTGCTGCATGATGGACTCCTACCTAGGTAAGTGCATCTTTTACACACTGTAATTATATAGATGCACCTGACTGCTGCATGAGGGACTCCTACCTAGGTAAGTCCTTCTGTTACACGCAGTAATTCTATAGATACACCTCACTGCTGCATGATGGACTCCTACCTAGGTAAGTGCATCTGTTACACACTGTAATTATATAGATGCACCTGACTGCTGCATGATGGACTCCTACCTAGGTAAGTCCTTCTGTTACACGCAGTAATTCTATAGATACACCTCACTGCTGCATGATGGAGTCCTACCTAGGTAAGTGCTTCTGTTACACACTGTAATTATATAGATACACCTGACTGCTGCATGATGGACTCCTACCTAGGTAAGTGCTTCTGTTACACGCAGTAATTATACAGATACACCTCACTGCTGCATGATGGACTCCTACCTAGGTAAGTGCTTCTGTTACACACTGTAATTCTATAGATACACCTCACTGCTGCATGATGGACTCCTACCTAGGTAAGTGCTTCTGTTACACGCAGTAATTATACAGATACACCTGACTGCTGCATGATGGACTCCTACCTAGGTAAGTGCTTCTGTTACACGCAGTAATTATACAGATACACCTGACTGCTGCATGATGGACTCCTACCTAGGTAAGTCCTTCTGTTACACACAGTAATTATACAGATACACCTGACTGCTGCATGATGGACTCCTATCTAGGTAAATCCTTCTGTTACACGCAGTAATTATATAGATACACCTCACTGCTGCATGATGCACTCCTACCTAGGTAAGTGCATCTGTTACACACTGTAATTATATAGATACACCTGACTGCTGTATGATGGACTCCAACCTAGGTAAGTCCTTCTGTTACACGCAGTAATTATATAGATACACCTCACTGCTGTATGATGGACTCCTACCTAGGTAAGTGCATCTGTTACACACTGTGATTTTATTTCAGAACGGAGGCTCATATTATGCTTAAACTTCCTCACTGCTTCCCTCAGCAGCAAAGATTACATTTATTGTTTTACACAATACAAAAGTAAAAAACTTCAGTATGGAAACTCCCCTTTTCAAACCCACCAATCACAGTCTATAAGACCCCCTACAAACAGTGATATCATCCAAACATCTTCCTCTTCTTTGCTGCTCCCTCAAGGATTCAGGTTGTGTGTTTTTTCTCCTCATAACTCATAATAAACTGTGTTTTTCTTTTTAATGTTTTAATTTTCTTTTATGTGTATTTTGTTGGTCCCTTAGTATTCCTGTATATATTTTCTGTTGTCCCTTTCCCCTTTTCCTGTATAGTCTGGGGGCTGGGGACAGTGTTTTTATTGACAGGTCATTCCTTTCAATCTTTATTTGTTTGTCGCCCCTGCGCCCTTGTGCTACTGCGGCGGTTATAGTTTCTTGGGACCGTGTTTCCACACAGGCGCGCGGCTGGTGTGAAGCCGTTGCCTGTTAGATCTCTCTTTGACGCGGTCGGCCTTTTGATCTCGGCCGCCGCAGTTTGCCCTCCCCCTCCTCCCTCTGCCTTTGTTTCCCCTGACGCGGCTATTTTTAGTTCAGCCGCGTGGCGCCTGCGCTTTCTCTGGTCCCTCCTTCTGTGGCCATTTTCTCAATAAATTCTAATTCCTCCTACTTAATGCAGCGGATCCGTGAGGTAGCATCCATTTTGTGGTGTCTTGCCTAGCGGATCTGCTGCGTTTGGTTTGTAGGGTTATATTTGTTGCCTCTGTTTTACTTTTCAGGTACTTTAGCTTGTTTCTCCTCAGTTTCCTATCTGAGTGTATAGTGTAGTGGTTAGAGCTCTGGTTTCTGACATAGCAGTCCTGAGTTCAAGTCCAGGGGCTGCCATTATTGTGAGATAAGTTGAAAAAATGTTCTATATTTTCCAAAACTTGTCTTTTTAGCATTTGTGCACTTTCTAAATTATTTATATTAATTTGTGCACATCTCAGCCTTATTATTATTGTTCTTTTCTTTTGGACATATACATTGATTTGTTTAATTAAGATGCAGTCCTCCAGTGATGAAGGGGTTAACCCCTCATTGTCTGTTGCTTCTCAGCCTGGGTTGTCTGGTTCTCTGTCTGCTGGGAAGGGGGGGGTGTCCGGCTTGGGGGGTCCTGCTGATCACCCTGGGTTGGCACTCTCCTCCATGGTCAGCTCTCAGACTGCTACTTTTCAGACTGTGATGGAACAGTCAATGCAAGCAATGTTTGCCAAGATGTCTGCATCTCTTATGGAGTCTGTGACCTCAAAATTGACTCCTTTGACCCCGGCAGTGGGAAGTACTGCACGTGATGCTCCCATCACGTCCAAACAGGCCATCTCTCAGACGGCCGACAATGTCACTGGAGGTAAGCGTTCTGCTAAACGCAAACATTTGAATAATTGTGAGTCCATGACTAATACTGCTACCAAACAGCTTTCTAGAGAGAGTTCAGGCTCAGCACCTGTTATGCCACCGCAAAATACAGGCGGTATTGAATTGTGCGGCTCCGTCCCACTTCAAAGACCCTCACCTCAGGAGGAAGTGCAACTGAGGAAAAAGAAGGCTCGTAGAGCCAAGCCGGACTCTTATTGCTCCTCGTCTGATTCCTCTGATGAGGATTGGGTTATCCCCTCTCCTCATCAGTCCTGCTCTGAGGAGGAGGTTGCCGACCATCCTGTTTCTGAGGAGGCTTCTGATTCGTCTGGGGGTGATCCCTTGGCGGTCGTAGACGTGCAGGGTTGTCCTCTTTTTGACCCGGAAGCCATTCGGCATCCTCGTTCCTCAGAGTGGTCCCCTATGGACCATATTTCAAAATATGTGGAGCTGCGGGTTCGGAAGCCTTTATCCAAGGAAACCCGTAACAAACTTCGGGCTGAGTGTCCTCGCCCTTTTGTACCTAATAAGGCTTGCGAGACCCCTGAATTAGATGCCAAATTGGTCCAGTTTCTCACTAAATCAGGAAAAGATCCTAGAAAGGGCATTGATAGATCTCTCAAGTCCTGTCAGGACAAACTCTTGGATGTGTTTGGTCCCTTAACTAAAATATTTGAGCTGGCAGAAAATGCCCTTTCAAACAATACCCCGGTGGATGTTCAGGTCCTTAGAGGTTGGACCCAACGAGCAATTTGTTTCCTTGGAAATGCTAATTCGGCCCTTTCGGCCGAGCGGCGTAGGTCTATTTTAATGAAGGTTGATCCTAGGTTGGCTGATTTGGCTCTTACCGAACCGGGTCTTGCCGCTTCGGGTTTGCTTTTTGGAGACTCCTTCATTAAGGAGCTAGGTAAATTTGTTTCGACATTTACTGCCCTAGATAAGGCCCAAACTTCTCTTAAAAAAGTCTTTCAGCCTAAGGTTTTTGCCAGGGCCGGGCAAGGTAGAGGTCGCTCCCCCGGCCGATACGCACCTCCGCAACGCAGGTTCCAGACCTCCAATGCTCCAGTGTATCGGGGCCAACCTCCGCAGGACCAGAGATATGGGGGTCCTTTCTTTCCCTCTCGTGGCAGGCCCTGGCGGGCCAGAGGTTCCAGAGGATCTGTTAAGTCAAGACCATATTCAGGTAAGTGTTCCACCTCACCACAGGGTTGCTTCAGGGAAAGTGGGGGGCAGACTCTCCCATTTTTCCCTTCAGTGGGCAGCCATTACTTCAGATCTGTGGGTCCTTCAGACTGTATCAGGTTATCAGATAGAGTTTTATTCCCCTCCAGTACAGGAAATTATTCCTACCCCTTTTCTTTTTTCCCGAGCAGACGATCTTCTGGTGGACCAGGAGATTTCAAAACTCCTTCAAAAGCAGGCGATCGCTTTGGCTCCCATGGGTCGGACTGGCTTTGTCAGCAACATCTTCCTAGTTCGGAAGAAAGATTCAGGCCTTCGACCAGTCATCAACCTCCGACTTCTGAACAATTTTGTACTATACCGCCACTTCAAAATGGAGGGAATTCATTGTCTTCGCGATCTTCTCCTCCTGGGGGATTGGCTCGCGAAAATAGACCTGAAGGATGCGTACCTCACGGTCCCCATGGATCCTGCGTCTCAGGTTTTTCTCCAGTTTCTGTGGCGGGGCAAGAAATGGCAGTTTACTTGCGTTCCCTTTGGCCTCTCTTCGGCGCCATGGTGCTTTACGAAGCTCTTAAAACCGGTTGTGCAGTTCCTCAGATCCCGCGGGGTCAGGATTATCATTTATCTGGACGACATGCTTCTCATGTCCCAGGATCGATCCGTTCTTTTGGATCACATCGACTTGACCATTCGACTCCTGACGTCGCTCGGTTTCCTCATCAACTGGGACAAGTCGTCCCTCGTTCCGACTCATCGGGTGGAATTCCTGGGGTTTGTTGTCAATTCTTTGGAAGCTACGCTCAGCCTTCCCGGGTCGAAGGTGAAGTCTATTCGCAAGGAACTGCGTTCGGTTCTCAGAAGGGACCGGATATCTCTGCGGATTCTGGCTCGGATTGTAGGTCTGCTCTCCGCCTCGATACAAGCAATATTTCCAGGCCCACTTCATTACCGGGCCCTGCAGAGATTGAAAGCGAGACATCTACATCGCGGTCTAAGTTATACAGACGTCGTCGTTCTGTCGTCAGATGCCCGAGAAGAATTAGTTTGGTGGCTCAAGCATCTGGACGCCTGGAACGGCAGAGCCATTTTTGGTACGGCTCCGGATGTCGTTATAGAATCCGACGCCAGTCTCGTTGGCTGGGGGGCCAGATGTGGTTCGGTCTCTACAGGCGGAAAATGGTCCGCTTCGGAGGCAGAACTTCACATCAATTGTCTAGAACTGTTAGCAGGATCGTTCGTCCTCAAGAGTCTAGCCAAGGGTCAGGTGAATTGTTGTGTTCTGCTTCGCATGGACAATGTTTCCGTGGTTCGGTACATCAATCACTTGGGGGGGATGAAGTCCAAGCCGCTGGCAGATTTGGCCCGGGACTTTTGGCATTTTTGCCTGGATCGGAACATTTCCCTTCAGGCGGAATACCTCCCTGGGTTGTCCAACGCGGTGGCCGATTGGCACTCCCGGTATTTGGTGGACCGCAGAGATTGGATGTTGCATCGCGAGGTTTTCTCCCATATTTCGGATCTTTGGGGTCCATTCGAGCTGGATCTCTTTGCGTCCTGTCTCAATTGTCAAGTGCCTCGATTTTTCAGTTGGCGGCCAGATCCGGAGGCTCTAGCTGTCGACGCGTTTCTCCAGTCTTGGGGGGAAGGGCGTCTGTACGCGTTTCCTCCGTTTGCAATGATTTCCAGGACTCTTCTTATGATCAGACGGCAAGGTACCACGGTGGCTCTGGTGACTCCATTTTGGCCGGCTCAGCCGTGGTTCCCTTCTCTTCTGGAACTTTCTTGCGACGTGCCTCGTCTGTTACCTCTGTTTCCAACGCTTCTAGTGAACCCGGAAGGGTTCCCTCACGAGTTTACTGTAGCAGGATCTCTTCAGTTGATAGTTTGGCTCTTGTCGGGTGTTCCGGCGGAACCTCTCTGTTTTCGGCATCGGCTCAATTCCTTTTACAAGAGGCGTGGGCACCTGGTACCAGAGCTATGTACCAGTCCGCTTGGTTAGCTTGGGTACGTTGGTGTTTGGAATGGGGTTTGGATCCCGTTTCAGCAACTCCAGTGCAGGTGGTAAATATTTTGTCCTCTCTGTTCAATTCCGGTAAGGCATATCGGACGATTAATACATATCGTTCAGCCATTTCTGCAGGACATAATTTGGTTGAGGGTGCTCCTATTGGACAGTGTTCTTTGGTTTGCCGTTTGCTGCGTGGTATCTGTTTTTCAAGACCGCCGCAGTCTCGATATCATACCCTTTGGGATGTTAACGTTGTACTTGATTTTTTGGTGTCTTGGCCCCCAAATGCTATGTTGTCTTTAAAACAGTTATCTGCCAAATTGACGATGCTCCTTTGCCTTATTTCCTTCAAAAGAGTGTCTGACGTTCATGCTTTAGACCTTCACTCTAGGTCTTTCACTCCGGACGGGGTACGTTTTGTCATTCACAGGCGCACTAAGACTAGTGCGAGGGTGGTGACTTATCCTGCCTTTCCTGAGCAACAGCAGTTGTGTGTTGTCAACTGCCTACAGGAGTATGAACGACGGACAGCCCCTTTGAGGAGTCCACGTTGGACACAATTATTGGTTTCCTTCCGCAAACCTCATCTCCCTGTGTCTTCGGCCACGTTGGCGAGATGGGTGCGTTGGGTAATGCAATTATCAGGCATTGACGTCTCCTTGTTCGGAGCGCTTTCTTCCAGAGGTGCTATGGTGTCTATGGCCATACATGCTGGTGGTCGTTTGGAAGATGTGCTTAGAGCAGCGGATTGGTCAAGGGAGTCTACTTTTAGAGATTTCTATTTTAAACCTATTGTACATGTGGCTAGCCAAGTTGTTGATCAGCTTTGAACTAGCATAATATGAGCCTCCGTTCTGAAATAAAATTCGTGGATTTTCCTAACTTCTGTGATGGAAAGTCAGAATTTTATTAAAGACACAGAGGCGAATATTATCCCTCCCTTTGTTCCCTCCCTTTCATTTATTTCCTATTTTTCAGGTTGATGTCTACGGGTGATACCTGGATTCTCTTTTTTCTGGTCGCGTTCTGTAAGCTGCAGTTGGCGTTCCTGTTCCAGGTCCTGTGGATACCGCTGTTGGTGTTCCTGTTTGATGATTCTTCCGGTTGATATTTCGGTCGCAGTTGATCGCAAGAAGAGGAAGATGTTTGGATGATATCACTGTTTGTAGGGGGGCTTATAGACTGTGATTGGTGGGTTTGAAAAGGGGAGTTTCCATACTGAAGTTTTTTACTTTTGTATTGTGTAAAACAATAAATTTAATCTTTGCTGCTGAGGGAAGCAGTGAGGAAGTTTAAGCATAATATTCGCCTCCGTGTCTTTAATAAAATTCTGACTTTCCATCACAGAAGTTAGGAAAATCCACGAATTATATAGATACACCTGACTGCTGTATGATGGACTCCTACCTAGGTAAGTCCTTCTGTTACACACAGTAATTATATAGATACACCTCACTGCTGTATGATGGACTCCTACCTAGGTAAGTGCATCTGTTACACACTGTAATTATATAGATACACCTGACTGCTGTATGATGGACTCCTACCTAGGTAAGTCCTTCTGTTACACACAGTAATTATATAGATACACCTCACTGCTGTATGATGGACTCCTACCTAGGTAAGTGCATCTGTTACACACTGTAATTATATAGATACACCTGACTGCCGTATGATGGACTCCTACCTAGGTAAGTCCTTCTGTTACACACAGTAATTATATAGATACACCTCACTGCTGTATGATGGACTCCTACCTAGGTAAGTGCTTCTGTTACACACAGTAATTATACAGATATACCTGACTGCTGTATGATGGACTCCTACCTAGGTAAGTGCTTCTGTTACACACAGTAATTATACAGATACACCTGACTGCTGTATGATGGACTCCTACCTAGGTAAGTCCTTCTGTTACACATAGTAATTATATAGATACACCTGACTGCCGTATGATGGACTCCTACCTAGGTAAGTCCTTCTGTTACACACAGTAATTATACAGATATACCTCACTGCCGTATGATGGACTCCTACCTAGGTAAGTACTTCTGTTACACACAGTAATTATACAGATATACCTGACTGCCGTATGATGGACTCCTACCTAGGTAAGTGCTTCTGTTACACACAGTAATTATACAGATACACCTGACTGCCGTATGATGGACTCCTACCTAGGTAAGTCCTTCTGTTACACACAGTAATTATACAGATACACCTGACTGCTGTATGATGGACTCCTACCTAGGTAAGTGCTTCTGTTACACACAGTAATTATATAGATACACCTGACTGCTGTATGATGGACTCCTACCTAGGTAAGTGCTTCTGTTACACACACAGTAATTATACAGATACACCTGACTGCTGTATGATGGACTCCTACCTAGGTAAGTCCTTCTGTTACACACAGTAATTATATAGATACACCTGACTGCTGTGTGATGGACTCCTACCTAGGTAAGTGCTTGTTACACACAGTATATAGATACACCTGACTGTGGACTCCTACCTAGGTAAGTGCTTCTGTTACACACAGTAATTATATAGATACACCTGACTGCCGTATGATGGACTCCTACCTAGGTAAGTGCTTCTGTTACACACAGTAATTATACAGATACACCTGACTGCTGTATGATGGACTCCTACCTAGGTAAGTCCTTCTGTTACACACAGTAATTATATAGATACACCTGACTGCCGTATGATGGACTCCTACCTAGGTAAGTGCTTCTGTTACACACACAGTAATTATACAGATACACCTGACTGCTGTATGATGGACTCCTACCTAGGTAAGTCCTTCTGTTACACACAGTAATTATATAGATACACCTGGCTGCTGTATGATGGACTCCTACCTAGGTAAGTGCTTCTGTTACACACAGTAATTATATAGATGCACCTGACTGCTGTGTGATGGACTCCTACCTAGGTAAGTGCTTCTGTTACACACAGTAATTATATAGATGCACCTGACTGCCGTATGATGGACTCCTACCTAGGTAAGTACTTCTGTATCAAGGACAAATGTCCATCCTTTTATACAGACTGAGACACAATTTAACCCTTTCAGTGCCAGAGGTATCCAAACCTTTGCAATACAAAGCAGGGACAAGAGTGAGGCTAAAGAGGCAAAAGTGAGAGAGATAAAAGGGATAAAGAGAAGAAAGGTGAGAGAGAAAGAGACAAGAGTGGGATAAAGAGGGGCAAGTGTGACAGAGGCATGAATGGACTAAAGAGAAATAAGTAAGGAGTGGAAAAAGAAAAGTGGGGAGAGAAAGATAAAGGTGCAAGGGTCAAAATAGTTAAGAATTGAATAAAGAGAAAAAAGCAAGGTGGAGAAAGTATTTCTCTTGATCCTTGCTCTTGCCTCTTTCTCCTACTATTGCCCCCTTGCCTCTTGATCCCCCATTACATCTTTTTCTCCCCCTCTTGATCCCCTTTTACCTCTTTCTCCCACTTTTGCCACTTTCTCTTCTTGACACCCCCTTTTTAACTCTTGAACCCCCCTTTTGCCTCTGCCCCCCCTCTTGGTCTCTTACTCCCCTCTTGACCCCCCTTTTGCCTCTTTCTTCCCCTCTTGATCATCCTTGTGCCTCTTGACTCTCCACCTCTTGATCCCCCATTTTTATCTTTCTCCCTCACTTAGCTCCTGATTTACCCCTTTTGATTTTCAACTCTTTTAATCCCCCCATGTTGGCTCTCTTTCTCCCCCTCTTCATCCCCCCATGTTGGCTCTCTTTCTCCCCCTCTGCATCCCCCCATGTTGGCTCTCTTTCTCCCCCTCTTCATCCCCCCATGTTGGCTCTCTTTCTCTCCCTCTTCATCCCCCCATGTTGGCTCTTTTTCTCCCCCTCTTCATCCCCCCATGTTGGCTCTCTTTCTCCCCCTCTTCATCCCCCCATGTTGGCTCTCTTTCTCCCCCTCTTCATCCCCTCTTTTTGTCTCTCACCCACTTGACTCTTAATCCCCCCTTTTGCCTCTTTCTCCCCCCTCTTGATCACCTGTTTGCCTCTTGACCCCCCTTTTCCTCTATCTCGCCCCCTCTTGATACCCCAATTTTGTCTTTCTCCCCCACTTAGCACTTGATTTACCCCCTTTTGCCTTTCTCCCCTCTTGACTCAATCCCTCCTTTTGCCTCTTTCTCCCCACTCTTGATCACCAGTTTGCCTCTTGACTCTCCGTCTCTTGACTCCCCTTTGCCTCTCCCCCCCCTCTTGATACCCCATTTTTGTCTCTCCCCCACTTACCACTTGATTTACCCCCTGTTGCCTTTCTCCCCTCTTGACCCCCCTTTTGCTTCTTTCTCCCCTCTTGACTCTTATCCCCCCCTTTTGCCTCTCCACCTCCCCTTGTTGACTCTTTCACCCTATTGCCTCTTTCTCCCCCTCTTCATCCCCCTTTTTTGTCTCTTACTTACCCATTTGCCTCTTGATTCCCCCTTTTGCCTCTTTCTGCCCTCTTGACTCTTAATCCCCCCTTTTGCCTCTCTCCCCCCTCTTGATCACCTGTTTGCCTCTCTCTCTCTCCCTCTTGATACCCCATTTTTGTCTTTCTCCCCCCACTTAGCACTTGATTTACCCCCTTTTGCCTCTTTCATCCCTCTTGATCCCCCCTGTTTCCTCAAGTCTTCCCCTCGAGTCTTAATCCCCCCTTTTGTTGGTTTCCCCCTTTTGCCTCTTTCAGTCCTTGTTGACCCCCCTCTTTATTCTTTCTCCCCATCTTGACCCCCTCCATTTTCCCCTCTTGCCTCTGTCTGTGAGGAGGGAAGGTGCTGGCAAAGTCCTGTCCTCTTCTCAGCACTGCCGTCTCTCTGCCACCACTGTTCACATTGATGACAGCCAGCCAGGAGCATTTGACAAGCAGCAACACAGAAGTGGTGCATGCTGGAGGTTTCTTCATCTTTCTGGGCACCACTTTCAAACCTGTTTTGGATACAGTGCAACTGTGCAAGTTTCAAAGTGGCGCCCAGGCAAATGAAGAAAAGCCCCAGCATACATCCGCGACTCCGCGTTGCTGCGTGTCACGTGTCCCCGGATGAGTCGCTGTGTATATCACTTAGTTCCGGGTGCTGACTTCCAAGGCAATTATTTTGCCCCCTCCCCTGGAGACGCTACTGCTTATAGGTAAAAACCTTCTGGAGGCCCCCATGAGTACAGTGGGGCCTCTAATACAAGCGATTATGGCTGGGCATAACTTTTTGGGGCCCCTGAGTCTGGCGGGGCCACAAATATTATATATGGTAAAAATTTTCTGGGGGCCTCTGAATCTGGCGGGGCCCCCCCCGCACCGCAGGGGCTACAGGGGCCTCTGCTACGCCTCTGCATGTGTGTGAGTTTGGTGCTGTGTGAGTGGGGCATGTGTGTGTTTGTCTGTGGTGTAGGAGCAACTGGCGGCCATATTGTTTTTTTCTGACTTTGATAGTGGTGGGCGGGCTGCATAGTGGGGGTGGGCCAACTCCCTTCAGCCACTGCAATTGGTGTGAAAATCACACCCCCATTGAATCACCCAATGGGAACAGTAACCCCTCCTTATTGCCACCCCTGGGTGTGTGTGTGTGTGTCTCCTGAGGAGACATAAATTATGCAATGAGCCTTTCTCTTTTATATATCTAGATTAGCAGTATGAACACTGTATAACTCACAAACTGACATTCATGGAGCTGCATCAATAACGCAGTCCATACGTAAGGAAATGTTTGTAACTAGCCTTCCCCTGCCAGTGTCCTCATCTCCTCCACCCCAACAACTGAGCTCCTCTGGTCCCTGGGAACATCTCACTACTTTTGCAGTAGATTAACTTTTCAGCCGCTGACTCTCTCCCATGCAACAACTTCTACTTCTTCCCCTGTAAATGTCTGCGTTAATATCAGTGATTAACCCAACTCATCAGACTCACTGCTGACAGCCTCTAGCAGGTAAGTTAGAGTGAGCGACTGCCTGGGTGCGAGCGCCTTTAAGGTGCTCGACGCAGGCACAGCAAAATGGCGGCTGTGGTGGCCCAGCGTGGTCAGTAGGAGAAATGGGAACAAAGGCTGGTGTATGCTGGACCCCCATGGCCGGCAGGAAAAGTGAGGGGTCGGGGTTTTTAACACCTGGACAGGCTAGGCTGGCCTCACAATTTACTAACCTTTCTCAGTTTTGTTTAACTCTTCGCGCCTTTTTGTCTGTTCATCTCTTGGAGTCCACAACAGCTTTAGGACTTCAGGCTTTGTTTTTTTCCAGTAGCTTACCTACATACATGTTATCTCATCTAAAAAATCCAGAATGCATTTACGTGCTGGAAGGACTTTGCATCCAGACAACCAAGGAAGAATTTAATTATTCCACAAGATTGGTAAACTATTTTTATTGTTTACTTCAGGAAAAGTGATAGGCTATCATATAAGGGGTTCACATTTTTCTGCAGATTATGTTTTTACCCACGTATATTAATAGTTCTTGAGATGGGTTAGAAACCATTTATAGGTTACTAGCAATGTGTGACGGCGTTGCCCGTCATGTTATGACCATTGGGCGCACGTGTGTGAAATGCAGACACACGGATAAACACAGACATATGCAACACACAGGCAGACACATACCATACATCCCAAGTGTCCCTCTTTAGGAGGGACAGTCCCTCTTTGAGGGCCAAATCCCTCTGTCCCTCTTTCCCACCCTGTTGTCCCTCTTTTTAGGAGGCCAGACTGTGTACAGGGCCGGCTCCACCTATAGGCGAGGTAGGCGCCGGCCTAGGGCGCACACGTACTGGGGGCACGGGCATGCAGCGGAAAAGAGCTGCGCCCGCACTCACCACGCCGGGAGCCACAATACAGTCAGGTCTGTGTTGCTACAGCGCTCCCTTATTGGGTCGGATCTTTAGTAATGCAGAGCGTGCTGGGATTCATGATCTCCCGCCGCGCTCTGCATTACTGAAGAGAAGACTGCGCGGGAGCTACAGGTATGTGATGGGGGGCAAGTTGGAGCTGAGAGGGCATAGTGGAGCTGAGGGGGCAAGTTGGAGCGGATTTGGGGCAAAGTGGAGATGATGGGGGCAAGTTGGAGCTGGTGGGGGCAAGTTGGAGCGGATGAGGGTCAAAGTGGAGCTGAGGGGGGGCAAGTTGGAGCTGAGGGGGCGCAAAGTGGAGCCTGAGGGGGGGCAAAGTGGAGCTGGTGGGGCAAGTTGGAGCGGATGGTGGCAAGTTGGAGCTGCTGGGGGGCATAGTGGAGCTGATAGGGGAAAGTTGGAGCTGAGAGGGCATAGTGGAGCTGGTGGGGGCAAGTTGGAGCGGATGGGGGGAAAGGTGGAGCTGATGGGGGTAAGTTGGAGAGGATGGGGGTCAAAGTGGAGCTGATGGGGGCAAGTTGGAGCTGAGGGGGCAAGTTGGAGCTGAGGGGGCAAAGTGAAGCTGAAGAGGGGGCAAAGTGAAGCTGGTGGGGGCACGTTAGAGCAGATGGGGGCAAAGTGGAGCTGATGTGGCCAAGTTGGAGCGGATGGGGGGCAAGTTGGAGCTGATGTTGGCAAGTTGGAGCTGATGGTAGCAAGTTGGAGCTGATGGGGGCAAGTTGGAGCTGATGGGGGCATAGTGGAGCTGAGAGGGCATAGTGGAGCTGGTGGGGGCAAGTTGGAGCTGGTGGGGGCAAGTTGGAGCTGATAGGGGCAAAGTGGAGCTGGTGGGCCAAAGTGAAGCTGATAAGGGGCAAGTTGGAGCTGGTGGGGGGCATCTCTTACAGGCATCTCCAGACCAGGGGCAGAGTGGCTCAGGGGGCAGAGAGAGGATAATCATGAAAAGAGGTTGGTATAAGTAGGCAGGGTATAAAGGGGTGGGACACAAGGGGCGAAGCGAAATGGGCGGCAAAATTAGGTTTTTGCCTAGGGTGGAAAAAATCCTTGAACCAGCCCTGACTGTGTGGTGTGTATTACTTTGCTCTACAGCAATAAAGCAATATACTTCAGTATATGTGTTTATACATTAGTCTGTGCAAATAAAATACTTTGGTCTTGCACTAAATCATTTATTCAGTTACATAAATAACCAGTAATAGGTCATGAAATAACCTAAAAATTCTTACTAATGCCCCGCCCACCAGCCACGCCCCCAACAATATCACCTAAAACTACAGTGTCCCTCTTTGGCCATGTGAAATGATTGGAGGTATGCACACACACATAGTGAGCGGCAGAAACATGCAAAACACACACACACACACAGACAAACCGGAGATGCACACATGGACACACATATGTAACAGAGATGTACACAAACACACACGCAACGTATATGAGCAGAAACACATGCGCTCGTGAGTTGTGCACCCCTCTGGCACTCAAATGGTTAAGATATAGAGAGGCATGTCAGAGTTAAATAGCAGTGGGAAGTGTATTCATACCTGTGAACATTGACTTGTGTAGTCCCTAGAGGGGACTGATGTGGTGCTGATGTGGAGAGACAAATGGGGCAATCTGGGTTAAAGGGGGCGGGGCTTAATCGCGAGTGGGGCGGGGCTTAACATAAATATGGAAAAGTGTTAATAATAGGCTGGGGAAGGAGGAGAAGTGGGAGGGAAATGCAAGTTTACAGTGTGAGGGGTTTGAACACACTCCCTGAGGGGTAAAAGTTGATACAGAACGCTGTGGCAGTCAGTGGGTTAAGTGTGTACCTGATGGCTGTCTGTCCTGTGTCTTGCATGGGAAATGATGACAGTGAAGAAATAATTGAGCAATGAGGGCCTACCTTAACCCTTTGAGTGCCATTTTGTTCCCCTGGTGCTGCACTACAGGTCCTGCTGAGGCCACTGGGAGTCAGTGTGAGTGACTGTGTGTGTGTGTGTGTCAGCCATATTTATTTCTGGCTTTGTGTGTGTATGTGGTGCTGTGTGTGTGAGTGGGGGCATGTGTGTTTGGTGCTGTGTGAGTGGGGCATGTGTGTGTGTGGTAGTGTGTGTGTGTGTGTTTGTGTGGTGCTGTGTGAGTGGGGCATGTGTGTTTGTCTGTGGTGTAGGAGCAAGTGGCGGCCATATTGTTTTTTTCTGACTTTGATAGTGGTGGGCGGGCTGCATAGTGGGGGCGGGCCAACTCCCTGCATGACTGAATCACCCAATAGGAGTAGTAACTCCTGCTTTATGCCTCCCCTGGGTGTGTTTTGGCAGGCACAAAGTCTTCTTTTATATATATATAGATTATGGTTTACTCAACTGGGGGATGGAGTGTTTGTATAGCTATGCTAGCTGATAAGGTGATATGAAGCAAAGCTTTCATATCCTACTTACATTATGTCACATGGCATCTGTGCTGCAATGGCATATGGTTAATTGTAGCAAATTTAGGTATCTGTGGCTGTATGCTTAATTATGTAGGAATATGTGGGTTTGTGGGAGTGTGTGTGCATGTATATATATGTGTCTGTGTGTATGTATATGTGTGGATGCACATATGTATGTGTTTAGGGGTATAAGTATATAGATGTAGGTGTACGACAGTGTAAGTATGCGTGCATATATGAATATGTGTATATACAGTTGAAACCAGAAGTTTACATACACTATATAAAAAGACACATATGCATGTTTTTCGCACTATCTGACATGAAATCAGAATAAACCTTACCCGTTTTAGGTCAATTAGGATTACCAAAATTATTTTTGTTGGAAGGGTCAACTGATAAGTTATGACTAGATGAAAGTGGCTGTATCTAGCTATCCTCTACCTAAGTTGATGATGATGATACAGGCATGTTAGAAGGCCTGGACTATCAATTGGTGATTCGTGTGACTGAGGGAGGGTGATGGTGGGGACTGCTTGACGCCTCAGTTAGGAGGTGAGAGTGCCCAGTTTAAGAAGCCCTCTCGCCCCTCCCACAAATGCAGGCAAAGCCTGCTCACTTGTGGGAAGGGTCAACTGATAAGTTATGACTAGATGAAAGTTGCGGTATCTAGCTATCCTCTACCTAAGTTGATGATGATGATACAGGCATGTTAGAAGGCCAAAAAGAGGAGACCGAATGCGTAAATAATTTTTAACTTTTTATTGAGAACATTAATAGGTTAAAGATGAAAGAGCGAGACGAATTTCAGCTGACGGTTCTGGAATGTATCTGGCAAAGCATTGAGACTTCCATCTCCCTAATTTTTGGATTATATGAGGAGGTGTGTGATGGCTGGACACAGCTGAAGCAGCGCCTATTCGAAAGGAGTGGCTAGAGTAATGATCTGGATTGGCGCCTACTCGGGATAACGATATGCGAACTAGTTTGATAAAAGTAGAAGTGGTGAGAGGACCGTTGTGCATCGGTAATAGAGGGCTTGAGTCTGGTTGAGAGGCCAACAGTGAGTATAATGTAGAAAGAGCTTTGACGGGACACCAGTTATCATGAGTGGGAAATATCGGGATTAGGATGCCTTTACTTGTTTGGTCTGTTTTTGATTTGGAGAGGTGAAAAATGAAATGATCAGAGTAGGCTTGTAAATTGCTTTTTGTAGGGAATGTTGTAGATGAATGAGATTTGAGGAATTCACCTGGTCTCATGAAGCCAAAAAAGCCCAGACAAATGGCTGCGAGTAACACTTGACTGGTGTTTGGACCAAAAAGGTTACAGGATAAGAACTCGTAGAGTTTGCGAAAGAGAGCGCCTGATATCGGGAGCCTCTTTCTGGCTTGAGTGTGGGTGGTTTTGTCTAATCCCTTCAGGAGCAATTTGACATGGTAGTTTGTGAAAAGGGAGGGACGGTCTGGATGGATGAAAGAGAGGTGGTGGCGAATGCCTGCCAGGTGTAATCTTATGGAATGGGGGGAAAGGTGAAGGGCTAAGTGACAATGTGCAGCGTAATCTAAGATGGCATATGTGGAGTATTTGTGAGGAGTTTTATTCAGAATTAGAAATTTGTTGAAAGCTGCCCATGCCGTGGCGTAACTCTTTTTGGTTCTTGGGGCAAGGGCCATGTTGATGATGGCTCTGTGGCTGGGTGGATGATCATCCGAGGGTTAATAGGTTGAAAGGAGGAAAGGGAGTCGGATGGCGGCTGGCTTGAGGTTGAGAAATGTCTGTAAATCGGGAAGAGGAGTGTTAGTAGGGTGGGCACTGGAAGGGGGGAATGAATACTAGAAAAGGTAAATTTGTGGTACAGGGAAAGCCATGTGAGCTTTCTCAAAAAGGACATGATGAGTTGAGATGCGGACCTGCCTTTGTTAATTAAGCCTGACGTGGCTGGGTTAGAGGTATGGAATGTCACAGAGCTGAATGACCACTGTTGACCCCATATGATGGTTGCGGCCACCACTGGAACCAGCTCCATGGCACCATCGTAGTTAACTAGTTTTAAAGAGTCTTGAAATTGGGGAGGCCATGTATCGCAAATCCATTCGGTCTCAAAGGAAGCAGCGTAGCCTGCTGATTTAGATGCTGAACAGAAAATGACCGGGGAAGAGGGGGAGATTGGTTTGGTGAGGATAGATTTGCCGTTCCAGTGACTGAGGAAACTGGCCCACATAGCTAGGTCGGAACGGGCGGCATTGTTTATCGTAATTGGAACTGAGTCGCTGCTATGGGACAAAAGAGAGAGAGATAAGAAATGAATGACTTGCCTTGAGGGATTATTCGGGTGGCAAAATTGAGATAACCTAGTAGAGACTGGAGCTCATGTCTGGTGCAGGTAGTTTTATTGGAAAAGTCATGAACTATTGCTTGTAAACGTGAATTTTTTTCTAAGGGTAGGCGTGCTTCCATATTGCTGGAGTCTAAATTGATGCCTAGAAATTCTATCTCGGTGGAAGGGCCGAAAGTTTTCTCAGGTTAAAGTGGGATATTGAGGTCTTTAAACAATTTGATTAGGGATTGAAGAGCTGATGGTTGAACGTGAGCTGGCTCGATTAGCAAAAAATCATCTAAGTAATGTAAAACCATAGGGCACCTGCAGTGGTTCAGTAGCAGCCATGAAAGAGCCACGGCAAAAAAGTTGAAGATTTTTGGGCTGCTTGTAGATCCGAATATAAGTCGAGTGGCGAAGTAGAATTTGTCTTGCCACTTGATACCTTGCAGGTGCCAATGGTTTGGGTGAACTGGAATTATTTTAAAAGCGTTTTCTAGGCTGACCTTAGACAGCCAACAGTTTGAGCCTGCTTGTTGGATGAGGGAAATAACGTGTTCTATCTTATGATATTCGAGAGAAAATTCGGATGAAGGAATTAGAGAGTTAATGCTTGGAATGGGAGATGAGTGAAGGGCGGAGAAATCTATAATAAGTCTTTGCTTGTTGGAAAACTTCCTAGTGGCAATGCCTATAGGGTTAGAGCGCCATATTGGGAATGGGGGAACTGGAAAGGACCTATCAGGTGGTCTTTAGATATTTCTTTCTGGAGAAGGGTGATAACTGATGATGGGTCTGAAGTGGCGGAATGTAGATTAGGGCATTCTAAAGATTGAGATGGAAGAGCAAGTGTACCGATGGGAAAACCTTCTTGGAAACCGTTTAAAAGAAATGAGGAAAAGTTATTGTCTGGGTGTTGCGATAGCAAAGATTTGAGGAGACGAGTATTTAAGTTTCCTAGTCATTTACTGTTTCGGCCCTGACGACGGCAGATAATGCGCGAATGAGAATCGTGAAAGATTGAACACATATGAAGCATCCTACAATTATGAAAGAAACAGCCACGGTCGTTAAAATTATTGGAAATAGGGAAAGAACCCATGTAGTGGATGGGACGCCCTAGCTTTTCAACTGAAGGTCTGTTTCTAGCTGTCGGGGGTTCGGAAGCAATTTCAATGGGGTTAGCCGCTGGGGCGGGGGCTGATGAGCTAGTCCATGCAGATGGGCACAAACTAAGGTTGTGGTTTGCTGACTGGCAAGATGGACAAACTGGAGTCTTTAGACCTGCAAAGTAGCGGCAAAATAGTTTGTTGTCCAAAGAACCCCAGTCAGTCATGAAGTTGAATTGTTCTAAAGCTGCTGCTGCTTTAGCTGAGAATGCTAGATGGTAGTCATAATAGCTAAATCCGCTGAAGCGGTAGCCCAGGTCGACTAAAATGTATAAATATTGATCAGGTTCTTGCCTCCTGGTGGGGAAGGATGAGCACAAGATATCCCGGTATATGCTAAATGCCAAGACAAATTCTGGGATGGTGAGTTTTTTAGATAGTCTTGGGTCCTTGGTTTTTAGAGTGACAGCTACATTACCTCATTGTACTGTGCGATTGACCGCTAGGTCCTGAGTAGCGATAAGTAGGGATACCAAGTTTACGTCCTTTCCCTCTAGGATGTCCCTACGCAGATTGGCGGGAACCATGTGAGCGGGTGTGATCTGAGGGTTATGAGACGTACCGGGATTACCTTGATTAGGAGATGATGGAGGAGAGGCTCCTATGTGAGAGGATGCTCTGGAAGAGGATTCTAGGGATATGATTCTGGCTTGCATATCTGCCATTGCAGAGGACATGGATGTAAGGAGTTGCATAATATTGTCTAGCTGCAGAGGAATGGATTTCTTGAATGGAAATGCTGGGCGAAGATGGCTGATTAATAATAACTTGGGGGGAGGGGGGAAGGAGGGTTCTGAGTTGGGAATAGGAGGCGAAATAATAATTCCGGCTTCCTGGCTGAAGATGAGAATGGGATGTGACGGCGAGTTAGTTCTGTAGTAATATGGGCAATAGTCCATTCTCTGTATAACTGGCTTCTTGCTTTCGGGGTTGCTGGGGTATCCTGCCAAGGGGTTTCCTGGTTTGCCTCATTTCTGGGTGGATTTTCTTCCATGGCTGGTAGGGAAGAATTTAAGATTTGTTAGATGAAGGGAGTGGTTGAAAATTGAAATTAAGTGTGGAGGAGCAAACCTGACAGACGGGATGGATCCCTCGTACCCCTTGACCCTGATTGCTCCACGGTTTGGAGTCCGAGGAGGCGGGAGGAAGGTGGAGGCGGGTGATCCAGAGCTTGTTGTTCAAGTATGTGGTGTACCCGGTGGTGGAAATCCTTGACGAACCTGTTTCACCACCAGGCCGTGGAGGATATCTAAGCCGGGGGGGGGGGAGAGAAAGGTGGGGAGGAGGTAGGGATGGGTTCTGGGATGTGATTACAGGAAGATGTCACGTCATGGGGGAGCTAAGAAAAGCTAAAGATTGATTTGCCTAAAACTGATTGGACTAAGCTTCTATAAACTTGATGCAGCATAGGGGCTTCTGACGGGAGGCCCAGTCCTGGCATTGATATTTGATAGGATAATCTAAGAAGAAGTAATCCTCTGACGGGAGGATCTAGCTGAGGCCTAGATTGCAATCTCTGACGGGAGAATGCTGTAGCTATTTGTTTCTATGTCTCTGACGGGGGACAATCTCTATTGTGTAGCCTGAGTGTTACCTCTGACAGGAGGAGAACTGATGTGTTGAGGGGGGGAGAGGAGACGTAATTACTTGAGTGCAGGAGAAAAAAGGCGGCCTCCACAGGATATGACGGTATCTTGGGAGTACCGTGCCGCACCTACCTTGATTGGGTTCCGTTTAGTAGAGCTGAAAGAGAAGAGGTGTGAAGAGACGTGGAGATATGTGGGAAAGTTTTTTTTGGTTTTTTTTTGAGAAATGAACTCTTACCTGATGTTCTGAAATTGGATGATGTTGTTTGGTCATTGGTTGGAGAATAATGCTGGAACTGTTTAAAAGAGAACGAATTGAGAAAGGGAAGGATATATATAGCTAGACGCTTGCCTGTCTTACTGTGTGATTTATAGATCCAGCCCAAATAGAAATCCTGGTAGAACAAATATATATTGCAAAGGGGAAGAAACGGAATTGCCTTGATCTTCTTGACATAGGCAACTGGAATCCAGGTTTAGCAGATCTAAAAGCTCCTAGACTTGGCAGCTAGGATCCGGGCCACAGCTGAATTGTACTCCCTGGATTTGGCAGGATGTCAGCAAGGGCTGAGGCCCTTACCGCAAGGCTCTGTAGAACTGGAGCTAATTAACAGGAGCCAGCTACGTGGGGACATGCAAAGAGGGGAAGTGTCGTGTCAGCCGGAGGGGAAGTGTGGACCCATCATAGGAGGAACATAGCTAGGATTGGTAACAGAAGTAAAAATTTAGATGTGGAGAAGGATTAGTGCTGAAATTTAGTAAGGGCATGTTTTTAATACTTTTGATAGGAGCACTAGGCTAGTCCGAAGTTTACGAGGGAAAGAGGGAGAAATGAGAGGCCGGAGAGTAATTATGCTGACCGGTGAATTCAACTCAGGTAGAACGTGTTGATAATGATTTGTTCAGTGTGTTTGCGACTGGACAGTCATGATCACAATCCGTTTGAACTGCAAGCTGATTGTGAGTATGAAGGTCTTGACGATTGCTAAGGCAGACCTCATTAGTTTGGATAAGCTCTAACCTTGAGGTAGTGGGGAATTACTGGATTCTTATCGAAATCCGGGTAAGCTTGCGGTGATGCAGCCTGATGTGGACAGCTAACTGGTGTGCCTGTCGAGGCACTTCCTTGAGGTGGACGGACTGGTTGGTGTGCAGTGATGATGTCACTGCGTCTGACGAACCTGCGTCTAAACGTACAAGATGGATGTCATAGCCCTAGCCGACTGATAGAGATCGGATAAGCCTCTGATGGGAGGAGTGAGGTACCTGATGAACGCTGGGATGAAACGGCTATACATGACTGCTTGACGCCTCAGTTAGGAGGTGAGAGTGCGCAGTTTAAGAAGTCCTCTCGCCCCTCCCACAAATGCAGGCAAATCCTGCTCACATATTTGCCAAATGCCAGAATAATGAGAGAGAGAGAATTGTTTAAGGCATTTTTATTACTTACTGCAAAGTCAAAAGTTTACATACATTTCATTAGTATTTGGTAGTATTGCCCTTAAACTGTATTACTTGGGTCAAACGATTTGGCTATCCTTCCACAAGCTTCTCACAATAGTTGCTAGGAATTTTGGCCCATTCCTTCTGACAGAACTGGTGTAACTGAGCCATGTTTGTAGGTCGCCTTGCTCGCACCTGCCTTTTCAGCTTTGCCCATAAATTTTCAATAGGATTGAGATCAGGGCTTTGTGATGGCCACTCCAAAAATATTGACTTTGTTATCCTTAAAGGGATAGTAATACTTAGAATGTAAAAAAAATGTGTTGTAGGGTTTATCCCCCTGAGTAAAACAAGAGTACTCCCACTGCTCAAAGGTGTTTCATTCAAAAGTTATTAATTTTCAAAGTTGAATTTTTTAGGTGCAATATCACAGTGGCCTGAAATTGTACAGTGGTGCTGTTGCTACACGATCCTATGGACAGCTCTGGTCCCGGGACCATAAATCTCCATAGGATGGTGTAACAAAAGCACCACTGTACAATTTCAGGCCACTGTGATATTGCACCTAAAAAATTAAACTTTGAAAATTAATAACTTTTGAATGAAACACCTTTCAGCAGTGGGAGTACTCTTGTTTTATTCAGGGGGATAAACCCTACAACATTTTTTTTTTACATTTTATATATTACTAACCCTTTAAGCCACTTTGTAACCAGTTTGGCAGTATGCTTCGGGTCATTGTCCATTTGGAAGACCCATTTCCGCCCAACCTTTAACTTCCTGGCTGATGTCTTGAGATGTTGCTTCAGTATTGCCACATAATCTTCTTGTCTCATGATGTACCAGTCCCTCCAGCAGCAAAACAACCCACAACATGATGCTGCCACCCCCGTGTTTCACAGTTGGGATGGTGTTCTTAGGCTTCCAAGCTTCTCCCTTTTTCCACAAAACGTAACGATGGTCATTATGGCCAAACAGTTCAGTTTTAGTTTTGTCAGACCACAGAACATGTCTTTAAAAAATGTAGGTCTTTGTTCCTGTGTGCATTTGCAAACATTAATCTGGCTTTTATATGTTTCTTTTGGAGTAATGGCTTCTTCCTGGCAGAGTGGCCTTTCAGCCCATGTTTATACAGTACTCGTTTCACTGTGGATAATGACACAATCTTACCAGCTTCCACCAGCATCTTCACAAGGTCTTTTGCGTTTGTTCTTGGGTTGATATGCACATGTCGGACCAAAGCACGTTCATCTCTGAGACACAGAACCCGTCTCCTTCCTGAGGGATATGATGGCTGGACATTCCCATCTTGTTTATACTTGCATATAATTGTTTGTACAGATGAGCGAGGCACCTGCAGGTATCTGGAAATTGCACCCAAGGATGATCCAGACTTGTGCAAGTCCACAATTTCTTCCTGATATGTTGGCTGATTTCTTTAGACTTTCCCATGATGTTACACATAGAAGCAGTGTGTTTCTGGTGTGCATTAAATACATCCACAGGGGTGTCTCTAATTAACTCAGATGTTGCCAAGAAACCTATCAGAAGCTTCCAAAGACATGACATCATCATATGGGCTGTCCCAAATTGTTTAAAGGCATAGTAATCCTAGTGTATGTAAACTTTTGACTTTGCAGAAAGTAATAAAAATGGCTTAAAAATTCTCTCTCTCTCGTTATTCTGGCATTTGGCAAATATAAATAATTTTGGTAATCCTAATTGACCTAAAACGGGTAAGGTTTATTCTGATTTCATGTCAGATAGTGAGAAACACATGCATATGTGTCTTTTTATATAGTGTATGTAAACTTCTGGTTTCAACTATATATATATATATTTTATGTGGAGACAGTCTAGTTAATGACCTGGTTGCTAATACTACTGGAACCACAAAATATGCATATGTATAAAAGCAAGATCTCATAGGACTTGTGCAATCATCCAAACAGTTGCTCAAGTAGTGTCAGGGTGTCAATATGCCATCCTCATTTTTATCAGGTCAATAACATATCCTATATCCCCTATATAATAATATAACTGGAACATCCCGCCAAAAATCACGGGAATAATTTCAAGTATGATGTCAGCTAGTGACCTTATTGCATATGGAGGCAAAGAGGACTGTGTGTAGGTATGTGTATGGATGGATGTATTGGTGTATGTGTATATGTAAGTGTAGTTATATGTATGGGTATGTTTATATTCATATAAATGTGCAGGTATATATGTGTATATGTATGTATTCTGTATATGTGTGTGTGTGTGTAAATGTATGTGCATATATGGGTTTATGTATATACTAGCAATGTGGGACGGGGCTGCCCGTCAGGATATATAGGGAATTAATGCACACACACGGATGCAAGACAAACACACACAGAGACACACACGCAAATACACATGCATGCACTGAGATGCATAAAGAGCGACACAGTCATACATACATGTATGCACAACATGCAGACTCATAGAGTGTGATACAGACATGCAACACACAGTGAGGAACACACAGAGACACACACACACACACACAAAAGTGAGTCATAAGGGGGTGACTTATGTGTCATTGTAACGAGTTTGTGTTTGTACTTATGCCTCCACTGTGGCATTCATTCATATAGTTGAAATGCATGTGGTAATTGCAGATACTGTGGTGGAAGGTGGATCGTGCTGGCTCCCATGGTGTGACGACTGGTACAGTACAATGGCTCCTTTACGGCTCTGAGCAGCAAAAAGGATCATGATGTGTATTTACTTGATTCTAATGGTGATGCCTAAACCAGCACCTGCAGACAGCAACAGTACAGAGGAAGTACCTGTGACAATCTCCACAACAGAGGAATCACTACCTGATTTGAATCAAAACCTTTTTGGCATCTTTGATATCATCTATCTATCTTCATACTTATTATTGGTTTAATATTTGGAAGCATTACATTGATTAACGTATGGGGTGAAATGATTGGTAAATGTAAGAAACAGTCAAATACTGAAAGAAACATGAATCCTGAAATTGGAGAGGCATATCCGAATCAAAAGACAAAATAAATGAATTAGATCCTGTATATGAAGATACAACACCATTGAAATCCCTGAGAATTGGTTTTAAATCAAAAACACCAGCCTCTGGACATCTTGCACTGAAACGTCATAATAGAAAATAATAAGAACATCTCAGAAATAAAGATTACATCAACTGTGACACAACTGACTCCGTTAAAATGTTATTGTGATTGCTCAGAGTGACGGTGATAGTCCAGACCTAAAGGGCAACAATTAGATATAAGTAACGTCATATACTCTGTATAGATATTTATATTAGAATATATATATATATATATATATATATATATATATATATATAACCAGATGGAGTGCAGTATAACTCGTACTGTGGAACTTTTTATCCTATATAATAATTCTCTAGGATGTTTGTCAGAAGCCATCATACGCAGTAGAGACTGCCCGAACGCACAGAATGCTGGGAGTACGGAATGCTGGGAGGTGTAGGAATGCTGTGAGTTCTGTGCTTTTGGGCAGTCTTCACAGTGCATGACTGCGTCTGCGGCAGGACACAGAGCAGGACCGGCCTCTTAACCCTTTGAGTGCCAGAGGGGTACGAAACACATTGCAAAGCAATGCGTTGCGTACCCTTCTGGCACTCAAAGGGTTAACATCGCCCAGACCTTGGCCCGTGCGCACGGGCTTTTACACTAGTATAATATATTTTGCTTCTTAGCCTTTGAAGTAATGAACTATGATTTCTATTATAATTATCTGGTCAGGCTACATGATCTCGTCTATATCTAAGGGTATAAGCTCCATTTTCACTAAGAATGATGCAAGTTCAGTTAGATTCTTTTAAGTGATTTTTGCCATAAAATAATCTAGACTTTCATTAAGGCTGGGAAAAGTGTTCTGCATTTAAACACAAAGGGAGAATCTTTGAGTGACAGAGGGGTATGTTAGATACCTCTCTGGCACTCAAAGGGTTAAAACAATCTATGAATAAGTGCACACTAACCTCTCTAGCACAGGGGGTGTTGAATTTACAGGGAATTATAGTGCAGCAACAGTTGGAAGGCCACAGAATGTGCCCCCCCCCCCCTTCCCAGTCTAACAGCAGTTTAGAACCCGTCTCTGTTGGCTTAGCTCTGTCACAGGGGAACTGTCCATCTGATACCAGATGTCTGGTCTCACAAGGATCAGAGAAAGGTGTAACGTTGTGAGGTAAGAGCGTTGTCCAGGACATTATGAAATGCAAAGGGACCAATGTGAGAGAGTAACAGGTCTTCAGCAGAGGAAGGAATTCTTTACAGTAACGATGGCTGGATTGTGTAATTCACTTCCAGGGGATATGATGATGGCAGATACAATAGATCAAGTCAAGACAGAATTACTATACAGTAAGAATATTGTTATTTTGTTTATCAGAAGTACAGACCTAGTTAGGTGTCCTCACAAGAACAATCACTTATTTTTATGTACTCGTGTTAACCTTCTTTGCACAACCCTCTTTTCCTCAAAAGGTCAAATTCCCCTTTGATCTATCTCTTTTTTTAGTCCTGAATATTCCTGTCTTATGCCTTTGATAAATTGTTACACTCATGTGGAGTTTTCTTGAAATGACTTTAAAGCGCAGACCAGTTTGGAAAATAAGAAGCGATTATCAGAGTAATGAATGAGACCAAAATGGCAATATATTATTACAAGACCAGGAGGGCAATGTAGCACTACATCATACCAAACATGTGCCTAGAGGGAATCCGCTGCAGCACACTGAGGAAACCCACATAGGCCATAACTTACATCTGTGATTGTGCTGTTCCTCTTGTGCGGAGAGGGTTTGTATGATATTATGGCGCTGGACTGTCTGTTGGCAGGACAAGTCTGATGTGCATTCCTGGGAACTTTCAAAATGAGCTGACCCTGAGATTGTGTAAACATTAACCCTTAAAGTTCCCTTAATATAAATTATCCACGATCTATCCTTGATCGCTTTAATCGAGAGTCACTCTAATCAGCATTCAAGGAGCCATTAATACATAACAGCTTACAGATATCATTGCATGAATATATACAAACCAAGCAGGACTTCTCCTACTCCCTTTCTGGTACAAGTGGCACCAATTTAGAGACTAAAGGGATAGTTATGTTTCATAATAAAAGCAGCTCTAATTAATCATCATAGTATTTGGACTTTGGAGAGAGTTATTTCAATTCTGTCAGAGTTGTAGTTCAAGAGTAATTCAATGACAAAGTATCCCCCTCCCGCCCCTTTTACTGATGTAACACTGTTCAGCCAGAGCAGAAGGGAGGTGCCCAGGTAGATTACAGAGAGGGACAATCTTCAATTAAGATAAGGGAAAAACCTGAAAAACTTGTCAAGGGGTGTAGGACTTTCATTGTTCTCATAGGAAGAAGATTGTCCACTGCTGTTATCTGTCCGGTCTATGGACTGGATTCCACATCTGAGAAGAGATGGCTTACACTAGGTAAAAGGGGTGAGAGGAGAAACTTTGCTTGTGAATATCTCTCAAACCATAAAGGTTTGAGAAATAAGACTTATATCGTTCTTCATGTTTTTAATGCCTACAAAATAAAATAAAGGTAAAGCAAAGTATTACTATCCCTTTAACTGGAGCAGAATATATAACAGGTAGTACTGAACTCTCTCACCCTGAGATTTTGGCTCTTCACCTGGAGACCCTGAGATTTGGGCCAAATCCCTGAGTCTCAGGGTCAAACCCTGAGAGTTCCCAGGTATGCTGATGTGGATATGGAAATTTCCTCTCTGCAGGGGCACATTTGAGTGAAAAATGTGACTTGTAGCACCACTGAGAGTCCACCATGCCTGAGATGAAGACACAATGGGGGAGATTCACTAAGCGGTGATAAAGTGGAGATGACTTCAGTTCACCACGTCTACAGTTCTTATGTTATCTATGGGGCCTATTCACTAAGATCTCTGAAGCTGAAGAAATCTTAGTGCATAGGCTCCATAGAATAACATATAAATTGTACAACTGATAAACTGGAGAAGTCATCTCCACTTTATTACCTCTTAGTGAATTTCCCCCCTGATCTTGTTCTTTCTCGATGGGTGCTCGTCACAATATTTGTTTTTAGGTGTACCAAACAAGTAGCCAGCAGAGTATCATTTGTGTCCAACATAGTTTTGCGTTAAAGAAGCACAAATAGGCCTCAAACGTCAAGTATAAAACATCCCAAATACAGTTAAGTCAGTTAAACAAAATAACGTCAGCTTTATGACATACGCTAAAACAAGGAAGGGGTACAGGAACGTGTATGAAGGTGTAAAGCGTTCCACTTACCTTACTCACAGGTACATGTTACGTCAGGTGTGAAAAAAGGCTTAAATAAGCTTTACATTACATGTATACATCTTCCTTTACCTCCGCCTTGTACTTAGAGTGGGAATTGTACATAGAGTGGGAATTGTACATTTTATTCTTATGGTGTGTGTATTTTCTGTTTTATTCTGATGATTGTAAGCTCCTTGGGGCAGGGTCCATTTCCCAGTGTATGATTCCCTTGCTGCACTTTCCCCCAAAGATAATCCAATGATTGCACTTTAGCTTAATGCTTTTAATCCTGTTCTGTATTTTTGTATTGTATTATTTCAACTTCTGTTAAAGGGGAACTACCACCCCGCAAAAACTTGTGGTCTTCATCTGGCGACTATCTACTTAGTATCGCTAGTCGCCAAAAATATTACCTGGTTTAAAAGATTTTCGACTTATTCGGAGGCTGACAGTAGCAGGAAGCAACAAAAGAAGACAAAGAGGGTGCCCAATAGTGCCTTTTATCCTTATTAGGAAATCAGGAGAGTATATTAAATATTTATACTCACAATAGTAGTGGCTGTGGACAGATTTCCATCCCACCACAGCAAATCCAACATGCAGAGAATATTCCCCTGTCTCTGCTCAGGGAACCGAATACTGGATAGGTTGATGTCAAAACGCTGCTTCTTAGTTGTTCAATCTTATATTTTTATTTAAAAGTTATGTCCAACAATAGGAGTATATAAAATTAAAATCCCATTATATATAAAACAAATATTTAATAGGCTTAAAATAACATTTCGTGGTTCACAGACCACTTCATCAGACTTAACTGTAGCCTAAATTCAATCAAAAAAGCAGCTATACATCTATCCTTAATTAAATACCCTTTCATCATTCTCCATTGGTACTCATAATTCAAAACTATTGGTCAAAGACATTTGATTCCTTTTCTGGATGGTCTTCACATGACAACACAACTTAAAAAACTAATTTAAATTTAACTGTTTACTTACTAGTAATTGTAGAGGCAAGGAATATAATTATCCCTCCAACTTAAGTGATAAATACAATTATATTGCTCATTCATAAGTGCAATGGTACTCACTCATTACAAATCAGCCGTTATAACCCGGAAGTAATACAAATCCATATCAAACATCCCATAATGATCGCCGAAATTCTAACTTAACCATCCAATGACCCCGGATGTTATACTCCACTTCCGACATGCATTCGGGTCCTACACAGCAAAATTCCTCCCCGCCATAAAGCTCATCCACCCAGTGGTCCCCGATGTGCACTCACACGGCACACATCCGGGTTCTGCGCAGCGGAATCCATCCCACACATGCGCAGTGCAAATGAACCTCCAGAGCCACCACGCATGTGCAAATCAGACCTATCCCGCATCCACACAACGCAACCCAATCTCCAAAACACCACGCACATGCGCAACTTAGAGCCTTACGGCCCGACAACCACAAGAACGCAACACAAAGCCGCACACCTCACACCCAAACATGCACGAAATAGGTCCATCCCACATACTCATCCCACACCCTCACTACACAACTCCTCCTCCGGACCCAACACATAGCCTCAACAATAACCCCACCATCCGACAACCAAACCTACTCACCTCAAATTCACTCCACACCTCCACAAACGCAACCCAGTCTACAGACCCAATACACACTCACCTCACACATCCGCATACTCCTCCAACCACTCATCCAGGATGTCTCAAACTCCAGCCTTGGTAACTCATTAACTTGAAAATATTACCCATATTAGTGATACTGTGTATGTTTCAAGGATCATAACCAAAATACTATATTTGTATATTAAATAATCCTACCTATATAAAATTACAAAATTTGTGAATAACTAAATCAATGCTCTGTGAAACATACTACTAAAGTGATGAATCCCTATGGATATTTTTATGAAATACACCTATATTAGAGTAAATATACACTTCCTTAATTACCATAATTACCTAAAAATCTCAATTTTAACATTAAGACTATAAAACTAACTTATTAATTCTAACCCATGCCCTGAACCATGTATGTGATTCAAAATAATGAAAATATATCTATTTCCATTAATTATATACAGGAATCTCCTGATCCTACCTCCTGATCCTACCTTGTTAAACATGTGCAATAATTAGTCAATCCATATAGTAAAATGATTACCCATATAAATAACACCTATTTCAAAAAACATATAAATTACCACATTTAACAAGATTACCATGACATCTCAATACTTTCATTTAAACCTTTGGGGCTCAACGTTTCCAATCTATAGATCCAATAAGATTCACGCATGATGAGTCTCTTCAATCTACTTGGTTTAGCAATAGGACTAACCCATTCTAAGGGGATAATTTTTAAACCTTTTAAATCACCATTATGTTTTTCGGTAAATTGACGGGAAACACTATGTAGTAAAAATTTTTTCTCTTTATATTGCTTCTATGTTGTCCAAATCTTGTCCTGAGACACTGTGTAGTGCGTCCAACGTATTGTAAATTACACTCACAAGACAAGAGATAGACTACATAACGTGAAGCGCATGTCATAAGAGTGGTAATCTCAAATGTTTCTCCCGTAACCACCGAACTAAAACTTTTTGCTTTATTAACAATAAATGGGCATGTTAAGCAACGGTTAGATAAACATTTATATGCCCCTATATTTATCAAGTTAAATCCACCCATATAGCCTTTCAAGGAACCATGCTCTCTACCATTATCCTTGAATCTACTAGGTGCTACCATATTTTTTATAGTTCTAGATCTCCTGAAAGTCACTTTAGGTGTTCTAGGGATGATATCCTTTAAAAGGACATCACTCTTCAAAATAGTCCAATGTTTAGACATTATGTTTCTAATTTCCTTCCCTTGTGAATTATAATTAGTAATAAAATTTGGAAAACCCATATATTTATTTTGTTTTTTCGCACTCTTAGATCGGATATTATAATTTTTTGCCCTTGAAAAAGAGTCCTCAACCAATTGTCGAGGATAATTCTTTTCCAAAAATCTCGTCTTCAAAACATCCGATTGTGCTTCATAGTCCTCCAAAGTAGTACAATTTCTCTGAATACGTCGGAACTGGCTATATGGTATATTTCTAAGCCAAGGTCTAAAGTGACAGCTCTGGAAGTCTAAAAAACTATTGGAATCAACTGTTTTAAAATGTGTACGTGTACAAACCAATTTGAAAGGTATACCTATAAGTTCCAAATCTAAAAATTGTATCACGTTGGATCCAATCGTACAAGTAAATTTCATCTCCCATGGGTTATCATTCATATGGCGCGAACTTGGTACCCTTAACTTGAAGGTAAATTTGATTGTTAAATTCAAAATAGTTGTGTGAAAGGGTGAAATCGATGGCCCGAACTATAAAGTCCACCTGAGTGGATGGCATAAGGGGATCCTCCATCAAAAAAAATCTAGCTGCCTCCATTCCTCCCTGGTGTGGTATATTTGAATACAAACTGACCACATCTAAAGTGACCCAGTGGAAATCCTCCTCCCACTTAAAATTTTCCATAAGAGACAGAACATGTGAAGTATCACGGAGGTATGACCTTAATCCTAAGACCCTCCTCTGAAGATGAAAATCGACATAAGCCGAGAAATTCGCAGTTGGACTTTATAGTTCGGGCCATCGATTTCACCCTTTCACACAACTATTTTGAATTTAACAATCAAATTTACCTTCAAGTTAAGGGTGCAGCGATGGGCACCAAGTTCGCGCCAAGTTATGCAAATCTTTTTATGGGATATCTAGAACATCTCAAGATCCATCAGGATTGTCCCTTTGGCGCGAACTTGGTGCTCTATCGCAGATATATAGATGATATTATAGTTGTGTGGAAGGGTGGAAGAGATGGTATAGGACAGTTTGTCACCTATATGAATGATAACCCATGGGAGATGAAATTTACTTGTACGATTGGATCCAACGTGATACAATTTTTAGATTTGGAACTTATAGGTATACCTTCCAAATTGGTTTGTACACGTACACATTTTAAAACAGTTGATTCCAATAGTTTTTTAGACTTCCAGAGCTGTCACTTTAGACCTTGGCTTAGAAATATACCATATAGCCAGTTCCGACATATTCGGAGAAATTGTACTACTTTGGAGGACTATGAAGCACAATCGGATGTTTTGAAGACGAGATTTTTGGAAAAGAATTATCCTCGACAATTGGTTGAGGACTCTTTTTCAAGGGCAAAAAATTATAATATCCGATCTAAGAGTGCGAAAAAACAAAATAAATATATGGGTTTTCCAAATTTTATTACTAATTATAATTCACAAGGGAAGGAAATTAGAAACATAATGTCTAAACATTGGACTATTTTGAAGAGTGATGTCCTTTTAAAGGATATCATCCCTAGAACACCTAAAGTGACTTTCAGGAGATCTAAAACTATAAAAAATATGGTAGCACCTAGTAGATTCAAGGATAATGGTAGAGAGCATGGTTCCTTGAAAGGCTATGTGGGTGGATTTAACTTGATAAATATAGGGGCATATAAATGTTTATCTAACCGTTGCTTAACATGCCAATTTATTGTTAATAAAGCAAAAAGTTTTAGTTCGGTGGTTACGGGAGAAACATTTGAGATTACCACTCTTATGACATGCGCTTCACGTTATGTAGTCTATCTCTTGTCTTGTGAGTGTAATTTACAATACGTTGGACGCACTACACAGTGCCTCAGGACAAGATTTGGACAACATAGAAGCAATATAAAGAGAAAATTTTTACTACATAGTGTTTCCCGTCATTTTACCGAAAAACATAATGGTGATTTAAAAGGTTTAAAAATTATCCCCTTAGAATGGGTTAGTCCTATTGCTAAACCAAGTAGATTGAAGAGACTCATCATGCGTGAATCTTATTGGATCTATAGATTGGAAACGTTGAGCCCCAAAGGTTTAAATGAAAGTATTGAGATGTCATGGTAATCTTGTTAAATGTGGTAATTTATATGTTTTTTGAAATAGGTGTTATTTATATGGGTAATCATTTTACTATATGGATTGACTAATTATTGCACATGTTTAACAATCCCACTTAGGTAGGATCAGGAGATTCCTGTATATAATTAATGGAAATAGATATATTTTCATTATTTTGAATCACATACATGGTTCAGGGCATGGGTTAGAATTAATAAGATAGTTTTATAGTCTTAATGTTAAAATTGAGATGTTTAGGTAATTATGGTAATTAAGGAAGTGTATATTTACTCTAATATAGGTGTATTTCATAAAAATATACATAGGGATTCATCACTTTAGTAGTATGTTTCACAGAGCATTGATTTAGTTATTCACAAATTTTGTAATTTTATATAGGTAGGATTATTTAATATACAAATATAGTATTTTGGTTATGATCCTTGAAACATACACAGTATCACTAATATGGGTAATATTTTCAAGTTAATGAGTTACCAAGGCTGGAGTTTGAGACATCCTGGATGAGTGGTTGGAGGAGTATGCGGATGTGTGAGGTGAGTGTGTGTTGGGTCTGTAGACTGGGTTGCGTTTGTGGAGGTGTGGAGTGAATTTGAGGTGAGTAGGTTTGGTTGTCGGATGGTGGGGTTATTGTTGAGGCTATGTGTTGGGTCCGGAGGAGGAGTTGTGTAGTGAGGGTGTGGGATGAGTATCTGGGATGGACCTATTTCGCGCATGTTTGGGTGTGAGGTGTGCGGCTTTGTGTTGCGTTCTTGTGGTTGTCGGGCCGTGAGGCTCTAAGTTGCGCATGTGCGTGGTGTTTTGGAGATTGGGTTGCGTTGTGTGGATGCGGGATAGGTCTGATTTGCACATGCGTGGTGGCTCTGGAGGTTCATTTGCACTGCGCATGTGTGGGATGGATTCCGCTGCGCAGAACCCGGATGTGTGCCGTGTGAGTGCACATCGGGGACCATTGGGTGGATGAGCTTTATGGCGGGGAGGAATTTTGCTGTGTAGGACCCTAATGCATGTCGGAAGTGGAGTATAACATCCGGGGTCATTGGATGGTTAAGTTAGAATTTCGGCGATCATTATGGGATGTTTGATATGGATTTGTATTACTTCCGGGTTATAACGGCTGATTTGTAATGAGTGAGTACCATTGCACTTATGAATGAGCAATATAATTGTATTTATCACTTAAGTTGGAGGGATAATTATATTCCTTGCCTCTACAATTACTAGTAAGTAAACAGTTAAATTTAAATTAGTTTTTTAAGTTGTGTTGTCATGTGAAGACCATCCAGAAAAGGAATCAAATGTCTTTGACCAATAGTTTTGAATTATGAGTACCAATGGGGAATGATGAAAGGGTATTTAATTAAGGATAGATGTATAGCTGCTTTTTTGATTGAATTTAGGCTACAGTTAAGTCTGATGAAGTGGTCTGTGAACCACGAAACGTTATTTTAAGCCTATTAAATATTTGTTTTATATATAATGGGATTTTAATTTTATATAGTCCTATTGTTGGACATAACTTTTAAATAAAAATATAAGATTGAACAACTAAGAAGCAGCGTTTTGACATCAACCTATCCAGTATTCGGTTCCCTGAGCAGAGACAGGGGAATATTCTCTGCATGTTGGATTTGCTGTGGTGGGATGGAAATCTGTCCACAGCCACTACTATTGTGAGTATAAATATTTAATATACTCTCCTGATTTCCTAATAAGGATAAAAGGCACTATTGGGCGCCCTCTTTGTCTTCTTTTGTTGCATATACTACATACTCTTGGAGTGGTTTTGAGGAGCAGCCCTGTAGAAGAATTCCTGTACTGCTGTAAGGGGGACAGCGTGAGAAATATCCCTCAAGCTTATGTGTCAACCAACATACAAGTGTTGTGTTGACCTCTCTCTATTGTGAGTATATCTGATAAGGGAAAGTGAGGGTTGATCCCAGAAGTTTTTGCACTAGGAGCGCCTTCTGTTTTTTTGTCTTTTCTACAGTAGCAGGAAGCAGCCAAGATTCTTCTGCAGTGAACACACCCCGGGGCAGATACACATGCCCAGAGGCTGCGGTAAGGAGGAGACATTCATGTCTTCTCCATACGGCCTTACTAGGGATAGACACAGAGGCATGATTTTCACAGGAGTAGGCAGGGGCCGAAGGCGCTCCTGGTGTAATAATGTCTTTATAAAGTAAATGACACCACTACCATCACCATGAGGAATTCTACTCACAGGAGACTGTGCTCAACTCCACACATATGTGTTTGTTGATTGGTACGCTTTTGGGGTTTTGATCTACACCTGTCCCCACAACAGTATAGGTCATCACATGGGCAGCTCCTCAGGACACTCCACAGAGGTTAAAAACATGCAAAAAACAGAAAAAGGGCACCCAATAGTGCCTATTATCCTTATATATTAAAATAAAAATGTAAATAGGAAATGTACTCACAAAAGTGTTAGTTGCCAGAGGGCATATACCCAATTGCAACAGTCTCGCATGCAGAGAGATTTCCCTGTGTCTGCTCAGGTAACAAAAATATGAAATGAAGGTCATGGAACAGTGCAGAAAAAAGTCTTCTATTTATTCCAGTGAACAATTTAGTAAATAAGAGTATAAAAAACTAAAATAGATGTACAAGGGTATGCTGTGACGTTTCGTGGTCTTCCCAACCACTTCCTCAGAGTGAGCTATACCCACACTATATTCACACTCCTGTGAATATCACTGCAGGGAGTTGATCCTTCCCCAAAATCTGCGTTAAGTAAGGAAAAAAAAAAATGGCTGCCATTTGCGCCAGCGCACACACACATCGCACTATTCACTCATGACTGTGTTCCTGTTCAGCACGCTGTTGGAAACCATCTGCAGGACACAAACGTATTTTGCTTATTTCTACTTTATGGGCTGGCCCCATTATCCGCCTTAAGACAAAAAAAGAATACGCCTCCAGTGTCCGTCTTAACACAGAAACATGCCTACCACTCGCTCCTACACGCTGGAACTCAAGGCAAAATAACAAATACCCACCTGCAAGGACTTGCACCCTCATAACTTTACGCTGCGCTAACAAATGAGCGCTAAGCCGCCTGCAAATCCTCAACCACTTCCCATTACAGTCCCATGAGAAAGAGCACACATACATGTATGAGTCTGTAAACTTGCGCCAACATCACACACACACTACACAACAAACATCTATCACTGTGACCTCTCTCACATCATCCCGACTGCATGCACATGTTATCGCTAAAGCCACAGCGGCTACAGTAATTCCTTTGCTTTAACCCTTTCATTGGCAGAGAGGTATCATGATTTGGATACCTCTCTGCTACTCAAATGGTTACATTTATCCCTTTCAGTGCCAGCGGGATGCGCAACGCATTGCGCTACAATACACTGACTACCTCTCTGCCACTGAAACGGTCACGGGTGGGACGTTAAAACATTTTTTTTCTTTTCTTTCACTCCTTTTATTCATATTTTAGCTGGGCCTCGACTTTATTGCAAAATACATTATTTCCCTCACAACGTATAACGACTACAAGGCCTGTTTATACCAGCACTCCCACAAATACATTTATAGACATGGATAGCTGCTACTTAATGAAATGTCAGAGCTGATTGTGTAAGTTATTTTTCACAACTTAAATAATACTTATTCATAAAGATCACATTTAACCCTTTGAGTGCCAGGGAACTGCACAATGCATTGTACTACTCAACTGCCATGCAAAGGGTTAATTTTGCTCTTATCATTGTGAATGTCTTTATCCTCTTTGTGCTGTGCTAATATCTGCTCATTATGAAACTCAGTCAATGCCCTCAGTGTCAGAACAGGGATGTCCACCACAGAAGCCCAAGCTCTTCCTCACATGATAGGTGGGACAGTAAAACACACCTGCAAACGGAGGCCTACACAGTACTGATCGCTTCATATGGGTTTGTGGTTATGATGGATCAACAAAAGTGTTCTGCTCCTAATCTACAGATGTGGCACCAGGGACATAAACACCACCGAAAGAAATCCCTCTGATCACAAGTAAATGCCTCTCACTTACCTTACACATGAAGCACAACTGAAAGGCATCTGGATTGGAGATAAAAACACTTCTTTACTGACTATGGACTGCGCTATTAATGCAGGCTGCAGCTTTATACATAACACTAGCAATGTGGGATGGCGTTGCCCGTCATATTATTTACACAGAGAGACATTGTGTGAAACAGAAATATGCAGTGTTACAGACACGCACTTAAAGAGACAGAGCGTGTCACACACTGTGAAACACATACCTACAGAGAGACACACACATACATGGACGTATGACACATATGTAGACAGTGTGTGACAGACGCAGTGGTGATGTAGATATGCTGATAAGATTTGTAAAAAATTGCAGCTCTTCAGCTTGATGAATAAGACCCTGTATCCTTACAGTTGAAGTGAGTGTGCTGTGTTACTTGGTGAATAAGGCCCTGTATCTTTACAGTTGTAGTGAGTGTGCTGTGTTACTTGATGAATAAGGCCCTGTATCCTTACAGTTGAAGTGAGTGTGCTGTGTTACTTGGTGAATAAGGCCCTGTATCCTTACAGCTGAAGTGAGTGTGCTGTGTTACTTGATGAATAAGGCCCTGTATCCTTACAGTTGAAGTGAGTGTGCTATGTTACTTGGTGAATAAGGCCCTGTATCTTTACAGTTGAAGTGAGTGTGGTGTGTTACTTGGTGAATAAGGCCCTGTATTCTTATAGTTGAAGTGAGTGTGCTATGTTACTTGATGAATAAGGCACTGTATCCTTACAGTTGAAGTCAGTGTGCTGTGTTACTTGATGAATAAGGCCCTGTATCCTTACAGTTGAAGTGAGTGTGCTGTGTTACTTGATGAATAAGGCCCTGCATCCTTACAGTTGACGTGAGTGTGCTGTGTTACTTGATGAATAAGGCCCTGCATCCTTACAGTTGAAGTGAGTGTGCTGTGTTACTTGATGAATAAGGCCCTGGATCCTTACAGTTGAAGTGAGTGTGCTGTGTTACTTGATGAATAAGGCCCTGCATCCTTACAGTTGAAGTGAGTGTGCTGTGTTACTTGTAGAAGGTCACAGTGAGAAGATGTTTGTGAGTAAAGGAATAATTTAGATTACAGCAGTGGATACTGCAGTACATTTGAAGAAATAGGTTGGCAGACAGAGGGTTAAGTGACACATGCAGTGATAGATAATGTAATGGTGATGTGGGAGTAAAATGGCAAGATTGGGACTATGGATGAATGGCAAGGGGATAGGTGAGTGGGGATGACAAGGGAGGAGAAGAGGGGCAGTGAAGTGTTACAGTAAAGTAATGGGTGAGGGGGAGAAATGACTATACATAGACAGTGAAGTAGACATGAAATACAGGGCTATAGGGTTACTGCATTATACAGACATAGTGTAGCAGTTGGTTGGAGTGAAGCACTTTAACTCTGAGTGTGAGAGAGGTACACAACACATTGCTGTTTAATGAGTTGTATAGTCCTCTGGCAGTGAAAGGAATATGTGACACGTTGGGCGCTCCTTGCATTAGTGAGCCGTGGTGGTCAGCTGGGACAGAACCGGATTATTTGTCCATGGGCCGTAGGCAAGGGATCAATAGAGGGACCCCTAACAGCTAATAGGCTTCAAAACAGGAAGGCTCATATACTAAGGAAAGTGGTGGAATTTTGTGGGAAAGTAACAGCAGTACAGGGAACAATACCCATTTATTTAAATGGGCGTTTTAACGTCTTCAACGCTAGAGAGGTCAGTAAAGCATTGTATTTGTTCTGTATGGTACAGATGAATTGTTCCTCTTTGTGTTAGTACATCAGCCTCACAGATCACAGTGCACAGTCAGCTGCTGCAAGAGCCAAAAGTATAAATGGGTTTTGATTAATGGGGTAAGAGTATAACTGTATGGGCCTTATGTATCAAGATAAAGGGTGCAACTCACCATAGGGTTGAATGGAAAATTCAGGAAAATCGTGTTGACAGAAATGGGGCTTTAACCCCTTGAATGCTACAATGGTCCCCAACGCGTTGCTTTGGCAATGTGTTTGCATTCTTTGTAGCATTCATGGAATGAATAGTCTCATTGAAATCAATGGACATTTTCAAAGAAATCAGTTTAACCCTGTGGGCCACTTGTGAGGAAAGAGTGGGCTGCACAATACCCAAATGTGGTAGCTTTCCAAACAGATATTAACCCTTTGAGTGACAGAGGTACGCAGAGCAATGTGCTGCATATCATCTCTGGTACTCCAAGGTTTAATGGGCTTAACCCTCTGAGTGCCAGAGAGGTATCCAGGGCATTGCAACAGCACTCAAAGGGTTAAATTGAAACAAAGTGAGTCCATCAGCCCCACTTCTTAGCATGGAAACTGAAGATCTGTGTGTTCTAACCTATTCCCCAGCTGACTCTGAGTATCCCAATGTGTCTTTGAAAGAAGTGATCAATGTGTGGCTCCCCAGCAAAATGGAAGCTGCTGTTTGGTGGGTTATAGTATTGTGCCATGAGTTGTTTACTGTAGGAGTTGTAAGTCGAGAGAAGTGATGTAGCAGTAGGTGAGTTGTGGAGGAGAGGGCTAACCCTCTGACTGCCAGAGGGGTACGCATTGCAATGTATGTGTACCCCTCTGACACTCAGAGGGTTAAGGTAGGGTGACCAGACCTCTCCTTTAACTGGGGACACATAGGAAATAGCCAATTTGCAGTACTTCACTGAAATGAAAGTAGTCCTGCAGTAGGCATTTTTCCTATGCGTCCCCGGTTAAAGGTGAGGTCTCGTCAGCCTAGGTTAAGACTGATGTTGGGAGGCAGGCAAACTGTTCCTTACAGCAGCCCCTGTGTGTGTGTGGCAGGGGACGCAGGTTTTCTCTCTTATATATATACACACTACCAATGTGGGACAGTGTTGGGTGCACGTGTGTGAAATGTAGACACACTGATAAACACAGACATATGCAACACACAGGCAGACACATACACACAGTGAGCGGCAGAGACATGCACACACATACCGGAGATGCACACAAATATGTAACAGAGATGTACACACACACACACACACGCAACATATATGCGCAGAAACACATGCGTGCATGAGTTGTGCACCCCTCTGGCACTCAAATGGTTAATGTATAGAGAGGCATGTCAGAGATAAATAGCAGTGGGAAGTGTATTCATACCTGGGAACTTTGACTTGTGGAGTCCCTGTAAGGGAGTTATGTGGTGCTGATGTGGAGAGAGCAATGGGGCAATCTGGGTTAAAAGTGGGCTGGGCTTAATCGCGAGTAGGGGTGGGGCTTAACATATATGTGGAAAAGTGTTAGTAATAGGCTGGGGAAGGAGGAGAAGTGGGAGGGAAATGTAAGTTTGCAGTGTGAGGGGGTTGAACACACTCCCTGAGGGGTAAAACTTAATACACAACCCTGTGGCAGTCAGTGGGTTAAGTGTGAATCTGATGGCTGTCTGTCCTGTGTTTTGCATAGCAAATGATGACAGTGAAGAAGTAATTCAGCAATGAGGGCCTATTTTAACCCTCTGAGTGCCATTTTGTTCCCTGGTGCTGTAGCACCCTTCAGTAGCTGTAGTATAGGTCCTGCTGAGGCCACTAGGAGTCAGGGTGAGTGACTGTGTGTCAGCCATATTTCTTTCTGGCTTTGTGTGTGTGGTGCTGTGTGAGTGGGACATGTGTGTGTAATACCTGGGAACTTTTACTTGTGGAGTCCCTCATGTGGTGCTGATGTGGAGAGAGCAATGGGGCAATTTGGGTTAAAAGTGGGCGGGGCTTAATCGCGAGTAGGGGACGGGGCTTAAGAGAAATGTGGAAAAGTGTTAGTAATAGGCTGGGGAAGGAGGAAAAGTGGGAGAGAAATGCAATTTTACAGTGCGAGGGGTTTGAACACACTCCCTGAGGGGTAAAGCTTGATACACAACCCTGTGGCAGTCAGTGGGTTAAGTGTGAATCTGATGGCTGTCTGTCCTGTGTCTTCCATGGCAAATGATGACAGTGAAGAAATAATTGAGCAATGAGGACCTGCCTTAACCCTTTGAGTGCCATTTTGTTCCTCAGTGGCTGTAGTACAGGTCCTGCTGAGGCCACTGGGAGTCAGGGTGAGTGACTGTGTGTCAGCCATATTTCTTTCTGGCTTTTGTGTGTGTGAGTGGGGCATTTCTGTGTGTGAGTGGGGCATGTGTGTGTGTGAGTGGGGCATGTGTGCAAAGCGTAACACAAAATGCAGGGGCCCCCCTACAAACTGTAATATGGGGCCCTTGAGACCCGCCCCAATTATGCCCCACCCCAAATAAGCTCCACCCCAATTATGCTCCACTCTAAAATTCCCTACCATAACAATACAAAGAAAAGTTAAAATGATTCAGATTGAGATGAGTTTCCCAAATATTAGCTTTATTAGGTAATCCAGGCGTTCCATAGCATAAAATAAAAGGAACGGGGAACTACCACATGGCCTAGACCTGCATATTGGTCTCCTGAGGGCATTCTTAACTGGAAGATCCAGATTGGTCTCTAAGGACTGTCCATAAGCTCCAAGATGGAATTCATTCAGTTGAAACTCTGTTGACAATCTCCAGAGCAAACAATGAGCTGATTCAATCTCCTGAAGTCACCTCACAATATTTCATTAGGTACAATTTTATACCTAACAAAATCTCCCCAAACAGTACACAAAACTTCAATTCAACTTTAAGTTACAAAACAAAATGTTCCAGCAGGGATATTGGAGAAAAGCTGGAGAGTCACCTCCTGCAAAGGCATGGAGCAGAGTGTTGGGCTTAGAGTGACACTTGGACTCCTTGCCACCACACATAGATACATTTTATAAATAATGAAGTTTTTAAGAGTGTGATACTCTGAAGTACTATCACATTAGCTAGTGTGCCTCCCCTCCGGAACTCCATTTTTCTAAGAGCTATAGCTTTAAGGCAATGGTAGCTCAGAGTTTTAAACACTACAGAATACAAGTTGTCCAAAGGGCACGTCCAACATTACTTCTAGACTAGTGTCTCTTACAATTTGAAGAGATTTATGGCATTCAAGTTAAAGGAACAACATCCAAAAACGAACATGCCTGGGTTCATATACAATTAAATATCATGGATATCATGCTAGATTGTTTTGTTGAGTGCCCTAGAATCTATTATTATATATAGTTATACATAAGGCCAATAGAATTTGACAACAGATAAGAACCAATCTGCCCATCTAGTTAGCTCATGTTTTTATTCTTAAACGAGCCATATATCTAGCCCAAGAGTTCTTGTATTTAGTTCACACCTCCTGAGAATGCAGTAATCATAGAGGAAATGCTCCACCTATGTTCTGCAGAGCCATGGAAGCATTTTTATTAATGAACTGCCACTATCCTATTATAAATAACAAATACATTAAAATTCTGAAAAAATATATTGACAGCTATATCTGGAGGGGGTATATTTGTTGCCTCTGTTTTACTTTTCAGGTACTTTAGCTTGTTTCTCCTCAGTTTCCTATCTGAGTGTGTAGTGTAGTGGTTAGAGCTCTGGTTTCTGACATAGCAGTCCTGAGTTCAAATCCAGGGACTGCCATTATTGTGAGATAAGTTGAAAAAATTTTCTATATTTTCCAAAACTTGTCTTTTTTGCATTTGTGCACTTTCTAAATTATTTATATTAATTTGTGCACATCTCAGCCTTATTATTATTGTTCTTTTCTTTTGGACATATACATTGATTTGTTTAATTAAGATGCAGTCCTCCAGTGATGAAGGGGTTAACCCCTCATTGTCTGTTGCTTCTCAGCCTGGGTTGTCTGGTTCTCTGTCTGCTGGGAAGGGGGGGGTGTCCGGCTTGGGGGGTCCTGCTGATCACCCTGGGTTGGCGCTCTCCTCTATGGTCAGCTCTCAGACTGCTACTTTTCAGGCTGTGGTGGAACAGTCAATGCAAGCAATGTTTGCCAAGATGTCTGCATCTCTTATGGAGTCTGTGACCTCAAAAATGACTCCTTTGACCCCGGCAGTGGGAAGTACTGCACGTGATGCTCCCATCACGTCCAAACAGGCCATCTCTCAGACAGCCGACAATGTCACTGGAGGTAAGCGTTCTGCTAAACGCAAACATTTGAATTGTGAGTCCATGACTAATACTGCTACCAAACGGCTTTCTAGAGAGAGTTCAGGCTCAGCACCTGTTATGCCACCGCAAAATACAGGCGGTATTGAATTGTGCGGCTCCGTCCCACTTCAAAGACCCTCACCTCAGGAGGAAGTGCAACTGAGGAAAAAGAAGGCTCGTAGAGCCAAGCCGGACTCTTATTGCTCCTCTTCTGATTCCTCTGATGAGGATTGGGTTATCCCCTCTCCTCATCAGTCCTGCTCTGAGGAGGAGGTTGCCGACCATCCTGTTTCTGAGGAGGCTTCTGATTCGTCTGGGGGTGATCCCTCGGCGGTCGTAGACGTGCAGGGTTGTCCTCTTTTTGACCCAGAAGCCATTCGGCATCCACGTTCCTCAGAGTGGTCCCCTATGGACCATATTTCAAAACATGTGGAGCTGCGGGTTCGTAAGCCTTTATCCAAGGAAACCCGTAACAAACTTCGGGCTGAGTGTCCTCGCCCTTCTGTACCTAATAAGGCTTGCGAGACCCCTGAATTAGATGCCAAATTGGTCCAGTTTCTCACTAAATCAGGAAAAGATCCTAGAAAGGGCATTGACAGATCTCTCAAGTCCTGTCAGGACAAACTCTTGGATGTGTTTGGTCCCTTAACTAAAATCTTTGAGCTGGCAGAAAATGCCCTTTCAAACAATACCCCGGTGGATGTTCAGGTCCTTAGAGGTTGGACCCAACGAGCAATTTATTTCCTTGGAAATGCTAATTCGGCCCTTTCGGCCGAGCGGCGTAGGTCTATTTTAATGAAGGTTGATCCTAGGTTGGCTGATTTGGCTCTTACCGAACCGGGTCCTGCCGCTTCGGGTTTGCTTTTTGGAGACTCCTTCATTAAGGAGCTAGGTAAATTTGTTTCGACATTTACTGCCCTAGATAAGGCCCAAACTTCTCTTAAAAAAGTCTTTCAGCCTAAGGTTTTTGCCAGGGCCGGGCAAGGTAGAGGTTGCTCCCCCGGCCGATACGCACCTCCGCAACGCAGGTTCCAGACCTCCAATGATCCAGTGTATCGGGGCCAACCTCCGCAGGACCAGAGATATGGGGGTCCTTTCTTTCCCTCTCGTGGCAGGCCCTGGCGGGCCAGAGGTTCCAGAGAATCTGTTAAGTCAAGACCATATTCAGGTAAGTGTTCCACCTCACCACAGGGTTGCTTCAGGGAAAGTGGGGGGCAGACTCTCCCATTTTTCCCTTCAGTGGGCAGCCATTACTTCAGATCTGTGGGTCCTTCAGACTGTATCAGGTTATCAGATAGAGTTTTATTCCCCTCCAGTACAGGAAATTATTCCTACCCCTTTCCTTTTTTCCCGAGCAGACGATCTTCTGGTGACCAGGAGATTTCAAAACTCCTTCAAAAGCAGGCGATCGCTTTTGCTCCCATGGGTCGGACTGGCTTTGTCATCAACATCTTCCTAGTTCAGAAGAAAGATTCAGGTCTTCGACCAGTCATCAAGCTCTGACTTCTGAACAATTTTGTACTATACCGCCACTTCAAAATGGAGGGAATTCATTGTCTTCGCGATCTTCTCCTCCTGGGGGATTGGCTCGCGAAAATATACCTGAAGGATGCGTACCTCACGGTCCCATGGATCCTGCGTCTCAGGTTTTTCTCCAGTTTCTGTGGCGGGGCAAGAAATGGCAGTTTACTTGCGTTCCCTTTGGCCTCTCTTTGGCGCCATGGTGCTTTACGAAGCTCTTAAAACCGGTTGTGCAGTTCTTCAGATCCCGTGGGGTCAGGATTATCATTTATCTGGACGACATGCTTCTCATGTCCCAGGTTCGATCCGTTCTTTTGGATCACATCGACTTGACCATTCGACTCCTGACGTCGCTCGGTTTCCTCATCAACTGGGACAAGTCGTCCCTCGTTCCAACTCATCGGGTGGAATTCCTGGGGTTTGTTGTCAATTCCCTGGAAGCTACCCTCAGTCTTCCCGGGTCGAAGGTGAAGTCTATTCGCAAGGAACTGCGTTCGGTTCTCAGAAGGGACCGGATATCTCTGCGGATTCTGGCTCGGATTGTAGGTCTGCTCTCCGCCTCGATACAAGCAATATTTCCGGGCCCACTTCATTACCGGGCCCTGCAGAGATTGAAAGCGAGACATCGACGTCGCGATCTAAGTTATACAGACGTCGTCGTTCTGTCGTCAGATGCCCGAGAAGAATTAGTTTGGTGGCTCAAGCATCTGGACGCCTGGAACGGCAGAGCCATTTTTGGTACGGCTCCGGATGTCGTTATAGAATCCGACGCCAGTCTCGTTGGCTGGGGGGCCAGATGTGGTTCGGTCTCTACAGGCGGAAAATGGTCCGCTTCGGAGGCAGAACTTCACATCAATTGTCTAGAACTGTTAGCAGGATCGTTCGCTCTCAAGAGTCTAGCCAAGGGTCAGGTGAATTGTTGTGTTCTGCTTCGCATGGACAATGTTTCCGTGGTTCGGTACATCAATCGCTTGGGGGGGACGAAGTCCAAGCCGCTGGCAGATTTGACCCAGGACTTTTGGCATTTTTGCCTGGATCGGAACATTTTCCTTCAGGCGGAATACCTCCCTGGGTTGTCCAACGCGGTGGCCGATTGGCACTCCCGGTATTTGGTGGACCGCAGAGATTGGATGTTGGATCGCGAGGTTTTCTCCCATATTTCGGATCTTTGGGGTCCATTCGAGCTGGATCTCTTTGCGTCCTGTCTCAATTGTCAAGTGGCTCGATTTTTCAGTTGGCGGCCAGATCCGGAGGCTCTAGCTGTCGACGCGTTTCTCCAGTCTTGGGGGGAAGGGCGTCTGTACGCGTTTCCTCCGTTTGCAATGATTTCCAGGACTCTTCTTATGATCAGACGGCAAGGTACCACAGTGGCTCTGGTGACTCCATTTTGGCCGGCTCAGCCGTGGTTCCCTCCTCTTCTGGAACTTTCTTGCGACGTGCCTCGTCTGTTACCTCTGTTTCCAACGCTTCTAGTGAACCCGGAAGGGTTCCCTGATGAGTTGACTGTAGCAGGATCTCTTCAGTTGATAGTTTGGCTCTTGTCGGGGGTTCCGGCGGAACCTCTCCGTTTTCGGCGTCGGCTCAATTCCTTTTACAAGAGGCGTGGGCACCTGGTACCAGAGCTATGTACCAGTCCGCTTGGTCAGCTTGGGTACGTTGGTGTTTGGAATGGGGTTTGGATCCCGTTTCAGCATTTCCAGTGCAGGTGGTAAATTTTTTGTCCTCTCTGTTCGATTCCGGTAAGGCATATCGGACGATTAATACATATCATTCAGCCATTTCTGCAGGACATAATTTGGTTGAGGGTGCTCCTATTGGACAGTGTTCTTTGGTTTGTCGTTTGCTGCGTGGTATCTGTTTTTCAAGACCGCTGCAGTCTCGATATCATACCCTTTGGGATGTTAACGTTGTACTTGATTTTTTGGTGTCTTAGCCCCCAAATGCTATGTTGTCTTTAAAACAGTTATCTGCCAAATTGACGATGCTCCTTTGCCTTATTTCCTTCAAAAGAGTGTCTGACGTTCATGCTTTAGACCTTCACTCTAGGTCTTTCACTCCGGACGGGGTACGTTTTGTCATTCACAGGCGCACTAAGACTAGTGCGAGGGTGGTGACTTATCCTGCCTTTCCTGAGCAACAGCAGTTGTGTGTTGTCAACTGCCTACAGGAGTATGAACGACAGACAGCCCCTTTGAGGAGTCCACGTTGGACACAATTATTGGTTTCCTTCCGCAAACCTCATCTCCCTGTGTCTTCAGCCACGTTGGCGAGATGGGTGCGTTGCGTAATGCAATTATCAGGCACTGACGTCTCCTTGTTCGGAGCGCATTCTTCCAGAGGTGCTGTGGTGTCTATGGCCATACATGCTGGTGGTCGTTTGGAAGATGTGCTTAGAGCAGCGGATTGGTCAAGGGAGTCTACTTTTAGAGATTTCTATTTTAAACCTATTGTACATGTGGCTAGCCAAGTTGTTGATCAGCTTTGAACTAGCATAATATGAGCCTCCGTTCTGAAATAAAATTCGTGGATTTTCCTAACTTCTGTGATGGAAAGTCAGAATTTTATTAAAGACACGGAGGCGAATATTATCCCTCCCTTTGTTCCCTCCCTTTCATTTATTTCCTATTTTTCAGGTTGATACCTGGATTCTCTTTTTTCTGGTCGCGTTCTGTAAGCTGCAGTTGGCGTTCCTGTTCCAGGTCCTGTGGATACCGCTGTTGGTGTTCCTGTTTGATGATTCTTCCGGTTGATATTTCGGTCGCAGTTGATCGCAAGAAGAGGAAGATGTTTGGAGGGGGGCTTATAGACTGTGATTGGTGGGTTTGAAAAGGGGAGTTTCCATACTGAAGTTTTTTACTTTTGTATTGTGTAAAACAATAAATTTAATCTTTGCTGCTGAGTGAAGCAGTGAGGAAGTTTAAGCATAATATTCGCCTCCGTGTCTTTAATAAAATTCTGACTTTCCATCACAGAAGTTAGGAAAATCCACGAATTATATAGATACACCTGACTGCTGTATGATGGACTCCTACCTAGGTAAGTCCTTCTGTTACACACAGTAATTATATAGATACACCTCACTGCTGTATGATGGACTCCTACCTAGGTAAGTGCATCTGTTACACACTGTAATTATATAGATACACCTGACTGCTGTATGATGGACTCCTACCTAGGTAAGTCCTTCTGTTACACACAGTAATTATATAGATACACCTCACTTCTGTATGATGGACTCCTACCTAGGTAAGTGCATCTGTTACACACTGTAATTATATAGATACACCTGACTGCTGTATGATGGACTCTTACCTAGGTAAGTCCTTCTGTTTCACACAGTAATTATATAGATACACCTCACTGCTGTATGATGGACTCCTACCTAGGTAAGTGCTTCTGTTACACACAGTAATTATACAGATACACCTGACTGCTGTATGATGGACTCCTACCTAGGTAAGTGCTTCTGTTACACACAGTAATTATACAGATACACCTGACTGCTGTATGATGGACTCCTACCTAGGTAAGTCCTTCTGTTACACACAGTAATTATACAGATACACCTGACAGCTGTATGATGGACTCCTACCTAGGTAAGTGCTTCTGTTACACACTGTAATTATATAGATATACCTGACTGCTGTATGATGGACTCCTACCTAGGTAAGTCCTTCTGTTACACACAGTAATTATATAGATACACCTGGCTGCTGTATGATGGACTCCTACCTAGGTAAGTGCATCTGTTACACACTGTAATTATACAGATATACCTCACTGCCGTATGATGGACTCTTACCTAGGTAAGTACTTCTGTATCAAGGACAAATGTCCATCCTTTTAAACAGACTGAGACACAATTTAACCCTTTCAGTGCCAGAGGTATCCAAACCTTTGCAATACAAAGCAGGGGCAAGAGGGAGGATAAAGAGGCTAGAGGTGGTATAAAGCAGGGACAAGAGGGAGGATAAAGAGGCAAGAGGTGGTATAAAGCAGGGACAAGAGTGAGGCTGAAGAGGCAAAAGTGAGAGAGATAAAAGGGATAAAGAGAAGAAAGGTGAGAGAGAAAGAGACAAGAGTGGGATAAAGAGGGGCAAGTGTGACAGAGGCATGAATGGACTAAAGAGAAATAAGTAAGGAGTGGAAAAAGAAAAGTGGGGAGAGAAAGATAAAGGTGCAAGGGTCAAAATAGTTAAGAATTGAATAAAGAGAAAAAAGCAAGGTGGAGAAAGTATTTCTCTTGATCCTTGCTCTTGCCTCTTTCTCCTACTATTGCCCCCTTGCCTCTTGATCCCCCTATTCCATCTTTTTCTCCCCCTCTTGATCCCCTTTTACCTCTTTCTCCCACTTTTGCCACTTTCTCTTCTTGACACCCCCTTTTTAACTCTTGAGCCCCCCTTTTGCCTCTGCCCCCCCTCTTGGTCTCTTACTCCCCTCTTGACCCCCCTTTTGCCTCTTTCTTCCCCTCTTGATCATCCTTGTGCCTCTTGACTCTCCACCTCTTTACCCCCTCTTGATCCCCCATTTTTATCTTTCTCCCTCACTTAGCTCCTGATTTACCCCTTTTGATTTTCAACTCTTTTAATCCCCCCATGTTGGCTTTCTTTCTCCCCCTCTTCATCCCCCCATGTTGGCTCTCTTTCTCTCCCTCTGCATCCCCCCATGTTGGCTCTCTTTCTCTCCCTCTTCATCCCCCCATGTTGGCTCTCTTTCTCTCCCTCTTCATCCCCCCATGTTGGCTCTCTTTCTCCCCCTCTTCATCCCACCATGTTGGCTCTCTTTCTCCCCCTCTTGATCCCCTCTTTTTGTCTCTCACCCACTTGACTCTTAATCCCCCCTTTTGCCTCTTTCTCCCCCCTCTTGATCACCTGTTTGCCTCTTGACCCCCCTTTTCCTCTATCTCGCCCCCTCTTGATACCCCAATTTTGTCTTTCTCCCCCACTTAGCACTTGATTTACCCCCTTTTGCCTTTCTCCCCTCTTGACTCAATCCCTCCTTTTGCCTCTTTCTCCCCACTCTTGATCACCAGTTTGCCTCTTGACTCTCCGTCTCTTGACTCCCCTTTGCCTCTCCCCCCCCTCTTGATACCCCATTTTTGTCTCTCCCCCACTTACCACTTGATTTACCCCCTGTTGCCTTTCTCCCCTCTTAACCCCCCTTTTGCTTCTTTCTTCCCTCTTGACTCTTATCCCCCCCTTTTGCCTCTCCACCTCCCCTTGTTGACTCTCTCACCCTATTGCCTCTTTCTCCCCCTCTTCATCCCCCTTTTTTGTCTCTTACTTACCCATTTGCCTCTTGATTCCCCCTTTTGCCTCTTTCTTCCCTCTTGACTCTTAATCCCCCCTTTTGCCTCTCTCCCCCCTCTTGATCACCTGTTTGCCTCTCTCTCTCTCCCTCTTGATACCCCATTTTTGTCTTTCTCCCTCCACTTAGCACTTGATTTAACCCCTTTTGCCTCTTTCATCCCTCTTGATCCCCCCTGTTTCCTCAAGTCTTCCCCTCGAGTCTTAATCCCCCCTTTTGTTGGTTTCCCCATTTTGCCTCTTTCAGTCCTTGTTGACCCCCCTCTTTATTCTTTCTCCCCATCTTGACCCCCTCCATTTTCCCCTCTTGCCTCTGTCTGTGAGGAGGGAAGGTGCTGGCAAAGTCCTGTCCTCTTCTCAGCACTGCCGTCTCTCTGCCACCACTGTTCACATTGATGACAGCCAGCCAGGAGCATTTGACAAGCGGCAACACAGAAGTGGTGCATGCTGGAGGTTTCTTCATCTTTCTGGGCACCACTTTCAAACCTGTTTTGGATACAGTGCAACTGTGCAAGTTTCAAAGTGGCGCCCAGGCAAATGAAGAAAAGCCCCAGCATACATCCGCAACTTCGTTGCTGCGTGTCACGTGTCCCCGGATGAGTCGCTGTGTATATCACTTAGTTCCGGGTGCTGACTTCCAAGGCAATTATTTTGCCCCCTCCCCTGGCGACGCTACTGCTTATAGGTAAAAACCTTCTGGAGGCCCCCATGAGTACAGTGGGGCCTCTAATACAAGCGATTATGGCTGGGCATAACTTTTTGGGGCCCCTGAGTCTGGCGGGGCCACAAATATTATATATGGTAAAAATTTTCTGGGGGCCTCTGAATCTGGCGGGCCCCCCCCGCACCGCAGGGGCTACGGGGGCCTCTGCTACGCCTCTGCATGTGTGTGAGTTTGGTGCTGTGTGAGTGGGGCATGTGTGTGTTTGTCTGTGGTGTAGGAGCAACTGGCGGCCATATTGTTTTTTTCTGACTTTGATAGTGGTGGGCGGGCTGCATAGTGGGGGTGGGCCAACTCCCTTCAGCCACTGCAATTGGTGTGAAAATCACACCCCCATTGAATCACCCAATGGGAACAGTAACCCCTCCTTACTGCCACCCCTGGGTGTGTGTGTGTGTCTCTTGAGGAGACATAAATTATGCAATGAGCCTTTCTCTTTTATATATCTAGATTAGCAGTATGAACACTGTATAACTCACAAACTTACATACATGGAGCTGCATCAATAACGCAGTCCATACGTAAGGAAATGTTTGTAACTAGCCTTCCCCTGCCAGTGTCCTCATCTCCTCCACCCCAACAACTGAGCTCCTCAGGTCCCCAGGAACATCTCACTACTTTTACAGTAGATTAACTTTTCAGCCGCTGACTCTCTCCCATGCAACAACTTCTACTTCTTCCCCTGTAAATGTCTGCGTTAATATCAGTGATTAACCCAACTCATCAGACTCACTGCTGACAGCCTCTAGCAGGTAAGTTAGAGTGAGCGACTGCCTGGGTGCGAGCGCCTTTAAGGTGCTCTACGCAGGCACAGCAAAATGGCGGCTGTGGTGGCCCAGCGTGGTCAGTAGGAGAAATGGGAACAAAGGCTGGTGTATGCTGGACCCCCATGGCCGGCAGGAAAAGTGAGGGATCGGGGTTTTTAACACCTGGACAGGCTAGGCTGGCCTCACAATTTACTAACCTTTCTCAGTTTTGTTTAACTCTTCGCGCCTTTTTGTCTGTTCATCTCTTGGAGTCCACAACAGCTTTAGGACTTCAGGCTTTGTGTTTTTCCAGTCGCTTACCTACATACATGTAATCTCATCTAAAAAATCCAGAATGCATTTACGTGCTGGAAGGACTTTGCATCCAGACAACCAAGGAAGAATTTAATTATTCCACAAGATTGGTAAACTATTTTTATTGTTTATTTCAGGAAAAGTGATAGGCTATCATATAAGGGGTTCACATTTTTCTGCAGATTATGTTTTTACCCACGTATATTAATAGTTCTTGAGATGGGTTAGAAACCATTTATAGGTTATTATGGTTTACTCAACTGGGGGATGGAGTGTTTGTATAGCTATGCTAGCTGATAAGGTGATATGAAGCAAAGCTTTCATATCCTACTTACATTATGTCACATGGCATCTGTGCTGCAATGGCATATGGTTAATTGTAGCAAATTTAGGTATCTGCGGCTGTATGCTTAATTATGTAGGAATATGTGGGTTTGTGGGAGTGTGTGTGCATGTATATATATATGTGTCTGTGTGTATGTATATGTGTGGATGCACATATGTATGTGTTTAGGGGTATGAGTATATAGATGTAGGTGTACGACAGTGTAAGTATGCGTGCATATATGAATATGTGTATATACAGTTGAAACCAGAAGTTTACATACACTATATAAAAAGACACATATGCATGTTTTTCGCACTATCTGACATGAAATCAGAATAAACCTTACCCGTTTTAGGTCAATTAGGATTACCAAAATTATTTTTGTGGGAAGGGTCAACTGATAAGTTATGACTAGATGAAAGTGTCTGTATCTAGCTATCCTCTACCTAAGTTGATGATGATGATACAGGCATGTTAGAAGGCCTGGACTATCAATTGGTGATTCGTGTGACTGAGGGAGGGTGATGGTGGGGACTGCTTGACGCCTCAGTTAGGAGGTGAGAGTGCGCAGTTTAAGAAGCCCTCTCGCCCCTCCCACAAATGCAGGCAAAGCCTGCTCACTTGTGGGAAGGGTCAACTGATAAGTTATGACTAGATGAAAGTTGCGGTATCTAGCTATCCTCTACCTAAGTTAATGATGATGATACAGGCATGTTAGAAGGCCAAAAAGAGGACACCAAATGCGTAAATAATTTTTAACTTTTTATTGTGAACATTAATAGGTTAAAGATGAAAGAGCGAGACGAATTTCAGCTGACGGTTCTGGAATGTATCTGGCAAAGCACTGAGACTTCCATCTCCCTAATTTTTGGATTATATGAGGAGGTGTGTGATGGCTGGACACAGCTGAAGCAGCGCCTATTCGAAAGGAGTGGCCAGAGTAATGATCTGGATTGGCGCCTACTCGGGATAACGATATGCGAACTAGTTTGATAAAAGTAGAAGTGGTGAGAGGACCGTTGTGCATCGGTAATAGAGGGCTTGAGTCTGGTTGAGAGGCCAACAGTGAGTATAATGTAGAAAGAGCTTTGACGGGACACCAGTTATCATGAGTGGGAAATATCGGGATTAGGACGCCTTTACTTGTTTGGTCTGTTTTTGATTTGGAGAGGTGAAAAATGAAATGATCAGAGTAGGCTTGTAAATTGCTTTTTGTAGGGAATGTTGTAGATGAATGAGATTTGAGGAATTCACCTGGTCTCATGAAGCCAAAAAAGCCCAGACAAATGGCTGCGAGTAACACTTGACTGGTGTTTGGACCAAAAGGGTTACAGGATAAGAACTCGTAGAGTTTGCGAAAGAGAGCGCCTGATATCGGGAGCCTCTTTCTGGCTTGAGTGTGGGTGGTTTTGTCTAATCCCTTCAGGAGCAATTTGACATGGTAGTTTGTGAAAAGGGAGGGACGGTCTGGATGGATGAAAGAGAGGTGGTGGCGAATGCCTGCCAGTTGTAATCTTATGGAATGGGGGGAAAGGTGAAGGGCTAAGTGACAATGTGCAGCGTAATCTAAGATGGCATATGTGGAGTATTTGTGAGGAGTTTTATTCAGAATTAGAAATTTGTTGAAAGCTGCCCATGCCGTGGCGTAACTCTTTTTGGTTCTTGGGGCAAGGGCCATGTTGATGATGGACTCTGTGGCTGGGTGGATGATCATCCGAGGGTTAATAGGTTGAAAGGAGGAAAGGGAGTCGGATGGCTGCTGGCTTGAGGTTGAGAAATGTCTGTAAATCGGGAAGAGGAGTGTTAGTAGGGTGGGCACTGGAAGGGGGGGAATGAATACTAGAAAAGGTAAATTTGTGGTACAGGGAAAGCCATGTGAGCTTTCTCAAAAAGGACATGATGAGTTGAGATGCGGACCTGCCTTTGTTAATTAAGCCTGACGTGGCTGGGTTAGGGGTATGGAATGTCACAGAGCTGAATGACCACTGTTGACCCCATATGATGGTTGCGGCCACCACTGGAACCAGCTCCATGGCACCATCGTAGTTAACTAGTTTTAAAGAGTCTTGAAATTGGGGAGGCCATGTATCGCAAATCCATTCGGTCTCAAAGGAAGCAGCGTAGCCTGCTGATTTAGATGCTGAACAGAAAATGACCGGGGAAGAGGGGGAGATTGGTTTGGTTAGGATAGATTTGCCGTTCCAGTGACTGAGGAAACTGGCCCACATAGCTAGGTCGGAACGGGCGGCATTGTTTATCGTAATTGGAACTGAGTCGCTGCTATGGGACAAAAGAGAGAGAGATAAGAAATGAATGACTTTCCTTGAGGGATTATTCGGGTGGCAAAATTGAGATAACCTAGTAGAGACTGGAGCTCATGTCTGGTGCAGGTAGTTTTATTGGAAAAGTCATGAACTATTGCTTGTAAACGTGAATTTTTTTCTAAGGGTAGGCGTGCTTCCATATTGCTGGAGTCTAAATTGATGCCTAGAAATTCTATCTCGGTGGAAGGGCCGAAAGTTTTCTCAGGTTAAAGTGGGATATTGAGGTCTTTAAACAATTTGATTAGGGATTGAAGAGCTGATGGTTGAACGTGCGCTGGCTCGACTAGCAAAAAATCATCTAAGTAATGTAAAACCATAGGGCACCTGCAGTGGTTCAGTAGCAGCCATGAAAGAGCCACGGCAAAAAAGCTGAAGATTTTTGGGCTGCTTGTAGAGCCGAATATAAGTCGAGTGGCGAAGTAGAATTTGTCTTGCCACTTGATACCTTGCAGGTGCCAATGGTTTGGGTGAACTGGAATTATTTTAAAAGCGTTTTCTAGGTTGACCTTAGACAGCCAACAGTTTGAGTCTGCTTGTTGGATGAGGGAAATAGCGTGTTCTATCTTATGATATTCGAGAGAAAATTCGGATGAAGGAATTAGAGAGTTAATGCTTGGAATGGGAGATGAGTGAGGGGCCGATAAATCTATAATAAATCTTTGCTTGTTGGAAAACTTCCTAGTGGCAATGCCTATAGGGTTAGAGCGCCATATTGGGAATGGGGGGAACTGGAAAGGACCTATCAGGTGGTCTTTAGATATTTCTTTCTGGAGAAGGGTGATAACTGATGATGGGTCTGAAGTGGCGGAATGTAGATTAGGGCATTCTAAAGATTGAGATGGAAGAGCAAGTGTACCGATGGGAAAACCTTCTTGGAAACCGTTTAAAAGAAATGAGGAAAAGTTATTCTCTGGGTGTTGCAATAGCAAAGATTTGAGGAGACGAGTATTTAAGTTTCCTAGTCATTTATTGTTACGGCCCTGACGAAGGCAGATAATGCGCGAATGAGAATAGTGACAGATTGAACACATATGAAGCATCCTACAATTATGAAACAAACAGCCACAGTCGTTAAAATTATTGCAAATAGGGGAAGAACCCATGTAGTGGATGGGACGCCCTAGCTTATCAACTGAAGGTCTGTTTCTAGCTGTCGGGGGTTCGGAAGCAATTTCAATGGGGTTAGCCGCTGGGGCGGGGGCTGATGAGCTAGGCCATGCAGATGGGCACAAACTAAGGTTGTGGTTTGCTGACTGGCAAGATGGACAAACTGGAGTCTTTAGACCCGCAAAGTAGCGGCAAAATAGTTTGTTGTCCAAAGAACCCCAGTCAGTCATGAAGCTGAATTGTTCTAAAGCTGCTGCTGCTTTAGCTGAGAATGCTAGATGGTAGTCATAATAGCTAAATCCGCTGAAGCAGTAGCCCAGGTCGACTAAAATGTATAAATATTGATCAAGTTCTTTCCTCCTGGAGGGGAAGGATGAGCACAAGATATCCCGGTATATGCTAAATGCCAAGACAAATTCTGGGATGGTGAGTTTTTTAGATAGTCTTGGGTCCTTGGTTTTTAGAGTGACAGCTACATCACCTCATTGTACTGTGCGATTGACCGCTAGGTCCTGAGGAGCGATGAGTAGGGATACCAAGTTTACGTCCTTTCCCTCTAGGATGTCCCTACGCAGGTTGGCGGGAACCATGTGAGCGGGTGTGATCTGAGGGTTATGAGACGTACCGGGATTACCTTGATTAGGAGATGATGGAGGAGAGGCTCCTATGTGAGAGGATGCTCTGGAAGAGGATTCTAGGGATATGATTCTGGCTTGCATATCTGCCATTGCAGAGGACATGGATGTAAGGAGTTGCATAATATTGTCTAGCTGCAGAGGAATGGATTTCTTGAATGGAAGTGCTGGGCGAAGATGGCTGATTAATAATAACTTGGGGGGAGGGGGGAAGGAGGGTTCTGAGTTGGGAATAGGAGGCGAAATAATAATTCCGGCTTCCTGGCTGAAGATGAGAATGGGATGTGACGGCGAGTTAGTTCTGTAGTAATACGGGCAATAGTCCATTCTCTGTATAACTGGCTTCTTGCTTTCAGGGTTGCTGGGGTATCCTGCCAAGGGGTTTCCTGGTTTGCCTCATTTCTGGGTGGATTTTCTTCCATGGCTGGTAGGGAAGAATTTAAGATTTGTTAGATGAAGGGAGTGGTTGAAAATTGAAATTAAGTGTGGAGGAGCAAACCTGACAGACGGGATGGATCCCTCGTACCCCTTGACCCTGATTGCTCCATGGTTTGGAGTCCGAGGAGGCGGGAGGAAGGTGGAGGCGGGTGATCCAGAGCTTGTTGTTCAAGTATGTGGTGTACCCGGTGGTGGAAATCCTTGACGAACCTGTTTCACCACCAGGCCGTGGAGGATATCTAAGCCGGGGGGGGGAGGGGGGGAGAGAAAGGTGGGGAGGAGGTAGGGATGGGATCTGGGATGTGATTACAGGAAGATGTCACGTCATGGGGGAGCTAAGAAAAGCTAAAGATTGATTTGCCTAAAACTGATTGGACTAAGCGCCTATAAACTTGATGCAGCATAGGGGCTTCTGACGGGAGGCCCGGTCCTGGCATTGATATTTGATAGGATAATCTAAGAAGAAGTAATCCTCTGACGGGAGGACCTAGCTGAGGCCTAGATTGCAATCTCTGACGGGAGAATGCTGTAGCTATTTGTTTCTATGTCTCTGACGGGGGACAATCTCTATTGTGTAGCCTGAGTGTTACCTCTGACAGGAGGAGAACTGATGTGTTGAGGGGGGGAGAGGAGACGTAATTACTTGAGTGCAGGAGAAAAAAGGCGGTCTCCACAGGATATGACGGTATCTTGGGAGTACCGTGCCGCACCTTGATTGGGTTCCATTTAGTAGAGCTGAAAGAGAAGAGGTGTGAAGAGACATGGAGATATGTGGGAAAGTTTTTTTTTTTTTTTTTTTTTTTTTTGAGAAATGAACTCTTACCTGATGTTCTGAAATTGGATGATGTTGTTTGGTCACTGGTTGGAGAATAATGCTGGAACTGTTTAAAAGAGAACGAATTGAGAAAGGGAACGATATATATAGCTAGACGCTTGCCTGTCTTACTGTGTGATTTATAGATCCAGCCCAAATAGAAATCCTGGTAGAACAAATATATATTGCAAAGGGGAAGAAACGGAATTGCCTTGATCTTCTTGACATAGGCAACTGGAATCCAGGTTTAGCAGATCTAAAAGCTCCTAGACTTGGCAGCTAGGATCCGGGCCACAGCTGAATTGTACTCCCTGGATTTGGCAGGATGTCAGCAAGGGCTAAGGCCCTTACCGCAAGGCTCTGTAGAACTGGAGCTAATTAACGGGAGCCAGCTACGTGGGGACATGCAAAGAGGGGAAGTGTCGTGTCAGCCGGAGGGGAAGTGTGGACCCATCATAGGAGGAACATAGCTAGGATGGGTAACAGAAGTAAAAATTTAGATGTGGAGAAGGATTAGTGCTGAAATTTAGTAAGGGCATGTTTTTAATACTTTTGATAGGAGCACTAGGCTAGTCCGAAGTTTACGAGGGAAAGAGGGAGAAATGAGAGGCCGGAGAGTAATTATGCTGACCGGTGAATTCAACTCAGGTAGAACGTGTTGATAATGATTTGTTCAGTGTGTTTGCGACTGGACAGTCATGATCACAATCCGTTTGAACTGCAAGCTGATTGTGAGTATGAAGGTCTTGACGATTGCTAAGGCAGACCTCATTAGTTTGGATAAGCTCTAACCTTGAGGTAGTGGGGAATTACTGGATTCTTATCGAAATCCGGGTAAGCTTGCGGTGATGCAGCCTGATGTGGACGGCTAACTGGTGTGCCTGTCGAGGCACTTCCTTGAGGTGGACGGACTGGTTGGCGAGCAGTGATGATGTCACTGCGTCTGACGAACCTGCGTCTAAACGTACAAGATGGATGTCATAGCCCTAGCCGACTGATAGAGATCGGATAAGCCTCTGATGGGAGGAGTGAGGTACCTGATGAACGCTGGGATGAAACGGCTATACATGACTGCTTGACGCCTCAGTTAGGAGGTGAGAGTGCGCAGTTTAAGAAGCCCTCTCGCCCCTCCCACAAATGCAGGCAAATCCTGCTCACATATTTGCCAAATGCCAGAATAATGAGAGAGAATTGTTTAGGGCATTTTTATTACTTACTGCAAAGTCAAAAGTTTACATACATTTCATTAGTATTTGGTAGTATTGCCCTTAAACTGTATTACTTGGGTCAAACGATTTGGCTATCCTTCCACAAGCTTCTCACAATAGTTGCTAGGAATTTTGGCCCATTCCTCCTGACAGAACTGGTGTAACTGAGCCATGTTTGTAGGTCGCCTTGCTCGCACCTGCCTTTTCAGCTTTGCCCATAAATTTTCAATAGGATTGAGATCAGGGCTTTGTGATGGCCACTCCAAAAACATTGACTTTGTTATCCTTAAAGGGATAGTAATACTTAGAATGTAAAAAAAATGTGTTGTAGGGTTTATCCCCCTGAGTAAAACAAGAGTACTCCCACTGCTCAAAGGTGTTTCATTCAAAAGTTATTAATTTTCAAAGTTGAATTTTTTAGGTGCAATATCACAGTGGCCTGAAATTGTACAGTGGTGCTGTTGTTACACGATCTTATGGACAGCTCTGGTCCCGGGACCATAAATCTCCATAGGATGGTGTAACAAAAGCACCACTGTACAATTTCAGGCCACTGTGATATTGCACCTAAAAAATTAAGCTTTGAAAATTAATAACTTTTGAATGAAACACCTTTCAGCAGTGGGAGTACTCTTGTTTTATTCAGGGGGATAAACCCTACAACATTTTTTTTTTTTACATTTTATATATTACTAACCCTTTAAGCCACTGCTTCAGTATTGCCACATAATCTTCTTGTCTCATGATGTACCAGTCCCTCCAGCAGCAAAACAACCCACAACATGATGCTGCCACCCCCGTGTTTCACAGTTGGGATGGTGTTCTTAGGCTTCCAAGCTTCTCCCTTTTTCCACAAAACGTAACGATGGTCATTATGGCCAAACAGTTCAGTTTTAGTTTCGTCAGACCACAGAACATGTCTTTAAAAAATGTAGGTCTTTGTTCCTGTGTGCATTTGCAAACATTAATCTGGCTTTTATATGTTTCTTTTGGAGTAATGGCTTCTTCCTGGCAGAGTGGCCTTTCAGCCCATGTTTATACAGTACTCGTTTCACTGTGGATAATGACACAATCTTACCAGCTTCCGCCAGCATCTTCACAAGGTCTTTTGCGTTTGTTCTTGGGTTGATATGCACATGTCGGACCAAAGCACGTTCATCTCTGAGACACAGAACCCGTCTCCTTCCTGAGGGATATGATGGCTGGACATTCCCATCTTGTTTGTACTTGCATATAATTGTTTGTACAGATGAGCGAGGCACCTGCAGGTATCTGGAAATTGCACCCAAGGATGATCCAGACTTGTGCAAGTCCACAATTTCTTCCTGATATGTTGGCTGATTTCTTTAGACTTTCCCATGATGTTACACATAGAAGCAGTGTGTTTCTGGTGTGCATTAAATACATCCACAGGGGTGTCTCTAATTAACTCAGATGTTGCCAAGAAACCTATCAGAAGCTTCCAAAGACATGACATCATCATATGGGCTGTCCCAAATTGTTTAAAGGCATAGTAATCCTAGTGTATGTAAACTTTTGACTTTGCAGAAAGTAATAAAAATGGCTTAAAAATTCTCTCTCTCTCGTTATTCTGGCATTTGGCAAATATAAATAATTTTGGTAATCCTAATTGACCTAAAACGGGTAAGGTTTATTCTGATTTCATGTCAGATAGTGAGAAACACATGCATATGTGTCTTTTTATATAGTGTATGTAAACTTCTGGTTTCAACTATATATATATATTTTATGTGGAGACAGTCTAGTTAATGACCTGGTTGCTAATTCTACTGGAACCACAAAATATGCATATGTATAAAAGCAAGATCTCATAGGACTTGTGCAATCATCCAAACAGTTGCTCAAGTAGTGTCAGGGTGTCAATATGCCATCCTCATTTTTATCAGGTCAATAACATATCCTATATCCCCTATATAATAATATAACTGGAACATCCCGCCCAAAATCACGGGAATAATTTCAAGTATGATGTCAGCTAGTGACCTTATTGCATATGGAGGCAAAGAGGACTGTGTGTAGGTATGTGTATGGATGGATGTATTGGTGTATGTGTATATGTAAGTGTAGTTATATGTATGGGTATGTTTATATTCATATAAATGTGCAGGTATATATGTGTATATGTATGTATTCTGTATATTTGTGTGTGTGTGTGTAAATGAATGTGCATATATGGGTTTATGTATGTACTAGCAATGTGGGACGGGGCTGCCCGTCAGGATATATAGGGAATTAATGCACACACACGGATGCAAGACAAACACACACAGAGACACACACGCAAATACACATGCATGCACTGAGATGCATAAAGAGCGACACAGTCATACATACATGTAATGCACAACATGCAGACACATAGAGTGTGATACAGACATGCAACACACAGTGAGGAACACACAGAGACACACACACACACACACACACACAAAAGTGAGTCATAAGGGGGTGACTTATGTGTCATTGTAATGAGTTTGTGTTTGTACTTATGCCTCCACTGTGGCATTCATTCATATAGTTGAAATGCATGTGGTAATTGCAGATACTGTGGTGGAAGGTGGATCGTGCTGGCTCCCATGGTGTGACGACTGGTACAGTACAATGGCTCCTTTACGGCTCTGAGCAGCAAAAAGGATCATGATGTGTATTTACTTGATTCTAATGGTGATGCCTAAACCAGCACATGCAGACAGCAACAGTACAGAGGAAGTACCTGTGACAATCTCCACAACAGAGGAATCACTACCTGATTTGAATCAAAACCTTTTCGGCATCTTTGATATCATCTATCTATCTTCATACTTATTATTGGTTTAATATTTGGAAGCATTACATTGATTAACGTATGCGGTGAAATGATTGGTAAATGTAAGAAACAGTCAAATACTGAAAGAAACATGAATCCTGAAACTGGAGAGGCATATCCGAATCAAAAGACAAAATAAATGAATTAGATCCTGTATATGAAGATACAACACCATTGAAATCCCTGAGAATTGGTTTTAAATCAAAAACACCAGCCTCTGGACATCTTGCACTGAAACGTCATAATAGAAAATAATAAGAACATCTCAGAAATAAAGATTACATCAACTGTGACACAACTGACTCCGTTAAAATGTTATTGTGATTGCTCAGAGTGACGGTGATAGTCCAGACCTAAAGGGCAACAATTAGATATAAGTAACGTCATATACTCTGTATAGATATTTATATTAGAATATATATATATATATATAGCTTCATCAAAAAGAAATTGGAATGGCACTCGTATTCTGACTTGTAGTAAATAATAAAAGCAATTTTATTGAAACTACTTTAGGCAAACAGACACGTTATATACACCTATAGCTCACATCTAACACGTTTCGCACAACATGGTGCTTACTCATAGATGAGTAAGCACCATGTTGTGCGAAACGTGTTAGATGTGAGCTATAGGTGTATATAACATGTCTGTTTGCCTAAAGTAGTTTCAATAAAATTGCTTTTATTATTTACTACAAGTCAGAATACGAGTGCCATTCCAATTTCTTTTTGATGAAGCTGTCCTATTATGGAGAGACATACTGGAAGTCTGCTGGAGATCGGCACCGAGTGGAGACTATAGAGAGATTGGTGAGATGCAACATTGTTGTATATATTGTTACGAAGTAACACTACATCATATATATCGATATAAGTGCCGTTATATTTGTGGTTATATATATATATATACATATATATATATATATAACCAGATGGAGTGCAGTATACCTCGTACTGTGGAACTTTTTATATATAATAATTCTCTAGGATGTTTGTCAGAAGCCATCATGCGCAGTAGAGACTGCCCGAACGCACAGAATGCTGGGAGTACGGAATGCTGGGAGGTGTAGGAATGCTGTGAGTTCTGTGCTTTTGGGCAGTCTTTACAGTGCATGACTGCGTCTGCGGCAGGACACAGAGCAGGACCGGCCTTTTAACCCTTTGAGTGCCAGAGGGGTACGAAACACATTGCAAAGCAATGCGTTGCGTACCCTTCTGGCACTCAAAGGGTTAACATCGGCCGGACCTTGGCCCGTGTGCACTGGCTTTTACACTAGTATAATATATTTTGCTTCTTAGCCTACGAAGTAATGAACTATGATTTCTATTATAATTATCTGGTCAGGCTACATGATCTCGTCTATATCTAAGGGTATAAGCTCCATTTTCACTAAGAATGATGCAAGTTCAGTTAGATTCTTTTAAGTGATTTTTGCCATAAAATAATCTAGACTTTCATTAAGGCTGGGAAAAGTGTTCTGCATTTAAACACAAGGGGAGAATCTTTGAGTGACAGAGGGGTATGTTAGATACCTCTCTGGCACTCAAAGGGTTAAAACAATCTATGAATACGTGCACACTAACCTCTCTAGCACAGGGGGTGGTGAATTTACAGGGAATTATAGTGCAGCAACAGGTGGAAGGCCACAGAATGCGCCCCCCCCCTTCCTAGTCTAACAGCAGTCTAGATCCCGTCTCTGTTGGCTTAGCTCTGTCACAGGGGAACTGTCCATCTGATACCAGATGTCTGGTCTCACAAGGATCAGACAAAGGTGTAACGTTGTGAGGTAAGAGCGTTGTCCAGGACATTATGAAATGCAAAGGGACCAATGTGAGAGAGTAACAGGTCTTCAGCAGAGGAAGGAATTCTTTACAGTAACGATGGCTGGATTGTGTAATTCACTTCCAGGGGATATGATGATGGCAGATACAATAGATCAAGTCAAGACAGAATTACTATACAGTAAGAATATTGTTATTTTGTTTATCAGAAGTACAGACCTAGTTAGGTGTCCTCACAAGAACAATCACTTATTTTTATGTACTCGTGTTAACCTTCTTTGCACAACCCTCTTTTCCTCAAAGGGTCAAATTCCCCTTTGATTTATCTCTTTTTTTAGTCCTGAATATTCCTGTCTTATTCATTTGATAAATTGTTACACTCATGTCGAGTTTTCTTGAAATGACTTTAAAGCGCAGACCAGTTTGGAAAATAAGAAGCGATTATCAGAGTAATGAATGAGACCAAAAGGGCAATATATTATTACAAGACCAGGAGGGCAATGTAGCACTACATCATACCAAACATGTGCCTAGAGGGAATCCGCTGCAGCACACTGAGGAAACCCACATAGGCCATAACTTACATCTTTGATTGTGCTGTTCCTCTTGTGCGGAGAGGGTTTGTATGATATTATGGCGCTGGACTGTCTGTTGGCAGGACAAGTCTGATGTGCATACCTGGGAACTTTCAAAATGAGCTGACCCTGAGATTGTGTAAACATTAACCCTTAAAGTTCCCTTAATATAGATTATCCACGATCTATCCTTGATCGCTTTAATTGAGAGTCACTCTAATCAGCATTCAAGGAGCCATTAATACATAACAGCTTACAGATATCATTGCATGAATATATACAAATCAAGCAGGACTTCTCCTACTCCCTTTCTGGTACAAGTGGCACCAATTTAGAGACTAAAGGGATAGTTATGTTTCATAATAAAAGCAGCTCTAATTAATCATCATAGTATTTGGACTTTGGAGAGAGTTATTTCAATTCTGTCAGAGTTGTAGTTCAAGAGTAATTCAATGACAAAGTATCCCCCTCCCGCCCCTTTTACTGATGTAACACTGTTCAGCCAGAGCAGAAGGGAGGTGCCCAGGTAGATTACAGAGAGGGACAATCTTCAATTAAGATAAGGGAAAAACCTGAAAAACTTGTCAAGGGGTGTAGGACTTTCATTGTTCTCATAGGAAGAAGATTGTCCACTGCTGTTATCTGTCCGGTCTATGGACTGGATTCCACATCTGAGAAGAGATGGCTTACACTAGGTAAAAGGGGTGAGAGGAGAAACTTTGCTTGTGAATATCTCTCAAACCATAAAGGTTTGAGAAATAAGACTTATATCGTTCTTCATGTTTTTAATGCCTACAAAATAAAATAAAGGTAAAGCAAAGTATTACTATCCCTTTAACTGGAGCAGAATATATAACAGGTAGTACTGAACTCTCTCACCCTGAGATTTTGGCTCTTCACCTGGAGACCCTGAGATTTGGGCCAAATCCCTGAGTCTCAGGGTCAAACCCTGAGAGTTCCCAGGTATGCTGATGTGGATATGGAAATTTCCTCTCTGCAGGGGCACATTTGAGTGAAAAATGGGACTTGTAGCACCACTGAAAGTCCACCATGCCTGAGATGAAGACACAATGGGGGAGATTCACTAAGCGGTGATAAAGTGGAGATGACTTCAGTTCACCACATCTATAGTTCCTATGTTATCTATGGGGCCTATTCACTAAGATCTCTGAAGCTGAAGAAATCTTAGTGCATAGGCTCCATAGAATAACATATAAATTGTACAACTGATAAACTGGAGAAGTCATCTCCACTTTATTACCTCTTAGTGAATTTCCCCCCCGATCTTGTTCTTTCTCGATGGGTGCTCGTCACAATATTTGTTTTTAGGTGTACCAAACAAGTAGCCAGCAGAGTATCATTTGTGTCCAACATAGTTTTGCGTTAAAGAAGCACAAATAGGCCTCAAACGTCAAGTATAAAACATCCCAAATACAGTTAAGTCAGTTAAACAAAATAACGTCAGCTTTATGACATACGCTGAAACAAGGAAGGGGTACAGGAACGTGTATGAAGGTGTAAAGCGTTCCACTTACCTTACTCACAGGTACATGTTACGTCAGGTGTGAAAAAAGGCTTAAATAAGCTTTACATTACATGTATACATCTTACTTTACCTCCGCCTTGTACTTAGAGTGGGAATTGTACATAGAGTGGGAATTGTACATTTTATCCTTATGGTGTGTATTTTCTGTTTTATTCTGATGATTGTAAGCTCCTTGGGGCAGGGTCCATTTCCCAGTGTATGATTCCCTTGCTGCACTTTCCCCCAAAGATAATGCAATGATTGCACTTTAGCTTAATGCTTTTAATCCTGTTCTGTATTTTTGTATTGTATTATTTCAACTTCTGTTAAAGGGGAACTACCACCCCGCAAAAACTTGTGGTCTTCATCTGGCGACTATCTACTTAGTAGCGCTAGTCGCCAAAAATATTACCTGGTTTAAAAGATTTTCGACTTATTCGGAGGCTGACAGTAGCAGGAAGCAGCCAAGATTCTTCTGCAGTGAACACACCCCGGGGCAGATACACATGCCCAGAGGCTGCGGTAAGGAGGAGACATTCATGTCTTCTCCATACGGCCTTACTAGGGATAGACACAGAGGCATGATTTTCACAGGAGTAGGCAGGGGCCGAAGGCGCTCCTGGTGTAATAACGTCTTTATAAAGTAAATGACACCACTACCATCACCATGAGGAATTCTACTCACAGGAGACTGTGCTCAACTCCACACATATGTGTTTGTTGATTGGTACGCTTTTGGGGTTTTGATCTACACCTGTCCCCACAACAGTATAGGTCATCACATGGGCAGCTCCTCAGGACACTCCACAGAGGTTAAAAACATGCAAAAAACAGAAAAAGGGCGCCCAATAGTGCCTATTATCCTTATATATTAAAATAAAAATGTAAATAGGAAATGTACTCACAAAAGTGTTGGTTGCCAGAGGGCATATACCCAATTGCAACAGTCTCGCATGCAGAGAGATTTCCCTGTGTCTGCTCAGGTAACAAAAATATGAAATGAAGGTCTTGGAACAGTGCTGCAAAAAGTCTTCTATTTATTCCAGTGAACAATTTAGTAAATAAGAGTATAAAAAACTAAAATCGATGTACAAGGGTATGCTGTGACGTTTCGTGGTCTTCCCAACCACTTCCTCAGAGTGAGCTATACCCACACTATATTCACACTCCTGTGAAAATCACTGCGGGGAGTTGACACTTCCCCAAAATGTACGTTAAGTAAGGAAAAAAAAATGGCTGCCATTTGCGCCAGCACACACACATCGCACTATTCACTCATGACTGTGTTCCTGTTCAGCACGCTGTTGGAAACCATCTGCAGGACACAAATGTATTTTGCTTATTTCTACTTTATGGGCTGGCCCCATTATCCGCCTTAAGACAAAAAAAGAATATGCCTCCAGTGTCCGTCTTAACACAGAAACATGCCTACCACTCGCTCCTACACGCTGGAACACAAGGTACAATAACAAATACCCACCTGCAAGGACTTGCACCCTCGTAACTTTACGCTGCGCTAACAAATGAGCGCTAAGCCGCCTGCAAATCCTCAACCACTTCCCATTACAGTCCCATGAGAAAGAGCACACATACATGTATGAGTCTGTAAACTTGCGCCAACATCACACACACACTACACAACAAACATCTATCACTGTGACCTCTCTCACATCATCCCGACTGCATGCACATGTTATTGCTAAATCCACAGCGGCTACAGTAATTCCTTTGTTTTAACCCTTTCATTGGCAGAGAGGTATCATGATTTGGATACCTCTCTGCTACTCAAATGGTTGCATTTAACCCTTTCAGTGGCAGAGGGATGCGCAACGCATTGCACTGCAATACACTGACTACCTCTCTGCCACTGAAACGGTCACGGGTGGGACGTTAAAACATTTTTCCCGCACAACGTATAACGACTACAAGGCCTGTTTATACCAGCACTCCCACAAATACATTTATAAACATGGATAGATGCTACTTAATGAAATGTCAAAGCTGATTCTGTAAGTTATTTTGCACAACTTAAATAATACTTATTCATAAAGATCACATTTAACCCTTTGAGTGCCAGGGAACTGCACAATGCATTGCAATACTCATCTGCCATTCAAAGGGTTAATTTCGCTCTTATCATTGTGAATGTCTTTATCCTCTTTGTGCTGTGCTAATATCTGCTCATTATGAAACTCAGTCAATGCCCTCAGTGTCAGAACAGGGATGTCCACCACAGAAGCCCAAGCTCTTCCTCACACGATAGGTGGGACAGTAAAACACACCTGCAAACGGAGGCCTACACAGTACTGATCGCTTCATATGGGTTTGTGTTTATGATGGATCAACAAAGGTGTTCTGCTCCTAATCTACAGATGTGGCACCAGGGACATAAACACCACCGAAAAAAATCCCTCTGATCACAAGTAAATGCCTCTCACTTACCTTACACATGAAGCACAACTGAAAGGCATCTGGAGTGGAGACACTTCATTACTGACTTATGGACTGCGCTATTAATGCAGGCTGCAGCTTTATACATAACATTAGCAGTATGAACGCTGTATAACACACAAACTTACATTCATGCAGCTGCATCAATAACGCAGTCCATACGTAAGGAAATGTTTGTAATTAGCCTTCCCCTGCCAGTGTCCTCATCTCCTCCACCCCAACAACTGAGCTCCTCAGGTCCCCGGGAACATCTCACTACTTTTGCAGTAGATTAACTTTTCAGCCACTGACTCTCTCCCATGCAACAACTTCTACATCTTCCCCTGTAAATGTCTGCGTTAATATCAGTGATTAACCTAACTCATCAGACTCACTGCTGACAGCCTCTAGCAGGTAAGTTAGTAAGGAGTGAGCGACTGCGTGGGTGCGAGCGCCTTTAAGGTGCTCGCACGCAGGCAGAGCAAAATGGCGGCTGTGGTGGCCCAGCGTGGTCAGTAGGAGAAATGGGAACAAAGGCTGGTGCATGCTGGACCCCCATGGCCGGCAGGAAAAGTGAGGGATCGGGGTTTTTAACACCTGGACAGGCTAGGCTGGCCTCACAATTTACTAACCTTTCTCAGTTTTGTTTAACTCTTCGCACCTTTTTGTCTGTTCATCTCTTGGAGTCCACAACAGCTTTAGGACTTCAGGCTTTGTTTTTTTCCAGTCGCTTACCTACATACATGTAATCTCATCTAAAAAATCCAGAATTCATTTACGTGCTGGAAGGACATCCAGACAACCAAGGAAGAATTTAATTATTCCACAAGATTGGTAAACTATTTTTGTTGTTTATTTCAGGAAAGGTGATAGGCTATCATATAAGGGGTTCACATTTTTCTGCAGATTATGTTTTTACCCACGTATATTAATAGTTCTTGAGATGGGTTAGAAACCATTTATAGGTTATTATGGTTTACTCAACTGGGGGATGGAGTGTTTCTATAGTTATGCTAGCTGATAAGGTGATATGAAGCAAAGCTTTCATATCCTACTTACATTATGTCACATGGCATCTGTGCTGCAATGGCATATGGTTAATTGTAGCAAATTTAGGTATCTGCGGCTGTATGCTTAATTATGTAGGAATATGTGGGTTTGTGGGAGTGTGTGTGCATGTATATATATGTGTCTGTGTGTATGTATATGTGTGGATGCACATATGTATGTGTTTAGGGGTATGAGTATATAGATGTAGGTGTACGACAGTGTAAGTATGCGTGCATATATGAATATGTGTATATACAGTTGAAAGCAGAAGTTTACATACACTATATAAAAAGACACATATGCATGTTTTTCGCACTATCTGACATGAAATCAGAATAAACCTTACCCGTTTTAGGTCAATTAGGATTACCAAAATTATTTTTGCAGGAAGGGTCAACTGATAAGTTATGACTAGATGAAAGTGGCTGTATCTAGCTATCCTCTACCTAAGTTGATGATGATACAGGCATGTTAGAAGGCCTGGACTATCAATTGGTGATTCGTGTGACTGAGGGAGGGTGATGGTGGGGACTGCTTGACGCCTCAGTTAGGAGGTGAGAGTGTGCAGTTTAAGAAGCCCTCTCGCCCCTCCCACAAATGCAGGTAAAGCCTGTCACTTGTGGGAAGGGTCAACTGATAAGTTATGACTAGATGAAAGTGGCGGTATCTAGCTATCCTCTACCTAAGTTGATGATGATGATACAGGCATGTTAGAAGGCCAAAAAGAGGAGACCGAATGCGTAAATAATTTTTTACTTTTTATTGTGAAAATTAATAGGTTAAAGATGAAAAAGCGAGACAAATTTCAGCTGACGGTTCTGGAATGTATCTGGGAAAGCATTGAGACTTCCATCTCCCTAATTTTTGGATTATATGAGGAGGTTTGTGATGGCTGGACACAGCTGAAGCAGCGCCTATTCGAAAGGAGTGGCCAGAGTAATGATCTGGATTGGCGCCTACTCGGGATAACGATATGCGAACTAGTTTGATAAAAGTAGAAGTGGTGAGAGGACCGTTGTGCATCAGTAATAGAGGGCTTGAGTCTGGTTGAGAGGCCAACAGTGAGTATAATGTAGAAAGAGCTTTGACGGGACACCAGTTATCATGAGTGGGAAATATCGGGATTAGGACGCCTTTACTTGTTTGGTCTGTTTTTGATTTGGAGAGGTGAAAAATGAAATGATCAGAGTAGGCTTGTAAATTGCTTTTTGTAGGGAATGTTGTAGATGAATGAGATTTGAGGAATTCACCTGGTCTCATGAAGCCAAAAAAGCCCAGACAAATGGCTGCGAGTAACACTTGACTGGTGTTTGGACCAAAAGGGTTACAGGATAAGAACTCGTAGAGTTTGCGAAAGAGAGCGCCTGATATCGGGAGCCTCTTTCTGGCTTGTAAATCGGAAAGAAGAGTGTTAGTAGGGTGGCCACTGGAAGGGGGGGAATGAATACTAGAAAAGGTAAATTTGTGGTAGAGGGAAAGCCATGTGAGCTTTCTCAAAAAGGACATGATGAGTTGAGATGAGGACCTGCCTTTGTTAATTAAACCTGACATGGCTGGGTTAGAGGTATGGAATGTCACAGAGCTGAATGACCACTGTTGACCCCATATGATGGTTGCGGCCACCACTGGAACCAGCTCCATGGCACCATCGTAGTTAACTAGTTTTAAAGGGTCTTGAAATTGGGTAGGCCATGTATCGCAAATCCATTCGGTCTCAAAGGAAGCAGCGTAGCCTGCTGATTTAGATGCTGAAGAGAAAATGACCGGGGAAGAGGGGAGATTGGTTTGGTGAGGATAGATTTACCGTTCCAGTGACCGAGGAAACTGGCCCACATAGCTAGGTCGGAACGGGCGGCATTGTTTATCGTAATTGGAACTGAGTTGCTGCTATGGGACAAAAAGGAGAGGAGATAAGAAATGAATGACTTGCCTTGAGGGATTATTCGGGTGGCAAAATTGAGATAACCTAGTAGAGATTGGAGCTCATGTCTGGTGCAGGTAGTTTTATTGGAAAAGTCATGAACTATTGCTTGTATACGTGAATTTTTTTCTAAGGGTAGGCGTGCTTCCATATTGCTGGAGTCTAAATTGATGCCTAGAAATTCTATCTCGGTGGAAGGGCCGAAAGTTTTCTCAGGTTAAAGTGGGATATTGAAGTCTTTAAACAATTTGATTAGGGATTGAAGAGCTGATGGTTGAACGTGAACTGGCTCGATTAGCAAAAAATCATCTAAGTAATGTAAAACCATAGGGCACCTGCAGTGGTTCAGTAGCAGCCATGAAAGAGCCTCGGCATAAAAGTTGAAGATTTTTGGGCTGCTTGTAGAGCCGAATATAAGTCGAGTGGCGAAGTAGAATTTGTCTTGCCACTTGATACCTTGCAGGTGCCAATGGTTTGGGTGAACTGGAATTATTTTAAAAGCGTTTTCTAGGTTGACCTTAGACAGCCAACAGTTTGGGCCTGCATGTTGGATGAGGGAAATAGCGTGTTCTATCTTATGATATTCGAGAGAAAATTCGGATGAAGGAATTAGAGAGTTAATGCTTGGAATGGGAGATGAGTGAGGGGCCGAGAAATCTATAATAAGTCTTTGCTTGTTGGAAAACTTCCTAGTGGCAATGCCTATAGGGTTAGAGCGCCATATTGGGAATGGGGGGAACTGGAAAGGACCTATCAGGTGGTCTTTAGATATTTCTTTCTGGAGAAGGGTGATAACTGATGATGGGTCTGAAGTGGCGGATACCTCTCTGCTACTCAAATGGTTGCATTTAACCCTTTCAGTGGCAGAGGGATGCGCAACGCATTGCACTGCAATACACTGACTACCTCTCTGCCACTGAAACGGTCACGGGTGGGACGTTAAAACATTTTTCCCGCACAACGTATAACGACTACAAGGCCTGTTTATACCAGCACTCCCACAAATACATTTATAAACATGGATAGATGCTACTTAATGAAATGTCAAAGCTGATTCTGTAAGTTATTTTGCACAACTTAAATAATACTTATTCATAAAGATCACATTTAACCCTTTGAGTGCCAGGGAACTGCACAATGCATTGCAATACTCATCTGCCATTCAAAGGGTTAATTTCGCTCTTATCATTGTGAATGTCTTTATCCTCTTTGTGCTGTGCTAATATCTGCTCATTATGAAACTCAGTCAATGCCCTCAGTGTCAGAACAGGGATGTCCACCACAGAAGCCCAAGCTCTTCCTCACACGATAGGTGGGACAGTAAAACACACCTGCAAACGGAGGCCTACACAGTACTGATCGCTTCATATGGGTTTGTGTTTATGATGGATCAACAAAGGTGTTCTGCTCCTAATCTACAGATGTGGCACCAGGGACATAAACACCACCGAAAAAAATCCCTCTGATCACAAGTAAATGCCTCTCACTTACCTTACACATGAAGCACAACTGAAAGGCATCTGGAGTGGAGACACTTCATTACTGACTTATGGACGTAAGGAAATGTTTGTAATTAGCCTTCCCCTGCCAGTGTCCTCATCTCCTCCACCCCAACAACTGAGCTCCTCAGGTCCCCGGGAACATCTCACTACTTTTGCAGTAGATTAACTTTTCAGCCACTGACTCTCTCCCATGCAACAACTTCTACATCTTCCCCTGTAAATGTCTGCGTTAATATCAGTGATTAACCTAACTCATCAGACTCACTGCTGACAGCCTCTAGCAGGTAAGTTAGTAAGGAGTGAGCGACTGCGTGGGTGCGAGCGCCTTTAAGGTGCTCGCACGCAGGCAGAGCAAAATGGCGGCTGTGGTGGCCCAGCGTGGTCAGTAGGAGAAATGGGAACAAAGGCTGGTGCATGCTGGACCCCCATGGCCGGCAGGAAAAGTGAGGGATCGGGGTTTTTAACACCTGGACAGGCTAGGCTGGCCTCACAATTTACTAACCTTTCTCAGTTTTGTTTAACTCTTCGCACCTTTTTGTCTGTTCATCTCTTGGAGTCCACAACAGCTTTAGGACTTCAGGCTTTGTTTTTTTCCAGTCGCTTACCTACATACATGTAATCTCATCTAAAAAATCCAGAATTCATTTACGTGCTGGAAGGACATCCAGACAACCAAGGAAGAATTTAATTATTCCACAAGATTGGTAAACTATTTTTGTTGTTTATTTCAGGAAAGGTGATAGGCTATCATATAAGGGGTTCACATTTTTCTGCAGATTATGTTTTTACCCACGTATATTAATAGTTCTTGAGATGGGTTAGAAACCATTTATAGGTTATTATGGTTTACTCAACTGGGGGATGGAGTGTTTCTATAGTTATGCTAGCTGATAAGGTGATATGAAGCAAAGCTTTCATATCCTACTTACATTATGTCACATGGCATCTGTGCTGCAATGGCATATGGTTAATTGTAGCAAATTTAGGTATCTGCGGCTGTATGCTTAATTATGTAGGAATATGTGGGTTTGTGGGAGTGTGTGTGCATGTATATATATGTGTCTGTGTGTATGTATATGTGTGGATGCACATATGTATGTGTTTAGGGGTATGAGTATATAGATGTAGGTGTACGACAGTGTAAGTATGCGTGCATATATGAATATGTGTATATACAGTTGAAAGCAGAAGTTTACATACACTATATAAAAAGACACATATGCATGTTTTTCGCACTATCTGACATGAAATCAGAATAAACCTTACCCGTTTTAGGTCAATTAGGATTACCAAAATTATTTTTGCAGGAAGGGTCAACTGATAAGTTATGACTAGATGAAAGTGGCTGTATCTAGCTATCCTCTACCTAAGTTGATGATGATACAGGCATGTTAGAAGGCCTGGACTATCAATTGGTGATTCGTGTGACTGAGGGAGGGTGATGGTGGGGACTGCTTGACGCCTCAGTTAGGAGGTGAGAGTGTGCAGTTTAAGAAGCCCTCTCGCCCCTCCCACAAATGCAGGTAAAGCCTGTCACTTGTGGGAAGGGTCAACTGATAAGTTATGACTAGATGAAAGTGGCGGTATCTAGCTATCCTCTACCTAAGTTGATGATGATGATACAGGCATGTTAGAAGGCCAAAAAGAGGAGACCGAATGCGTAAATAATTTTTTACTTTTTATTGTGAAAATTAATAGGTTAAAGATGAAAAAGCGAGACAAATTTCAGCTGACGGTTCTGGAATGTATCTGGGAAAGCATTGAGACTTCCATCTCCCTAATTTTTGGATTATATGAGGAGGTTTGTGATGGCTGGACACAGCTGAAGCAGCGCCTATTCGAAAGGAGTGGCCAGAGTAATGATCTGGATTGGCGCCTACTCGGGATAACGATATGCGAACTAGTTTGATAAAAGTAGAAGTGGTGAGAGGACCGTTGTGCATCAGTAATAGAGGGCTTGAGTCTGGTTGAGAGGCCAACAGTGAGTATAATGTAGAAAGAGCTTTGACGGGACACCAGTTATCATGAGTGGGAAATATCGGGATTAGGACGCCTTTACTTGTTTGGTCTGTTTTTGATTTGGAGAGGTGAAAAATGAAATGATCAGAGTAGGCTTGTAAATTGCTTTTTGTAGGGAATGTTGTAGATGAATGAGATTTGAGGAATTCACCTGGTCTCATGAAGCCAAAAAAGCCCAGACAAATGGCTGCGAGTAACACTTGACTGGTGTTTGGACCAAAAGGGTTACAGGATAAGAACTCGTAGAGTTTGCGAAAGAGAGCGCCTGATATCGGGAGCCTCTTTCTGGCTTGTAAATCGGAAAGAAGAGTGTTAGTAGGGTGGCCACTGGAAGGGGGGGAATGAATACTAGAAAAGGTAAATTTGTGGTAGAGGGAAAGCCATGTGAGCTTTCTCAAAAAGGACATGATGAGTTGAGATGAGGACCTGCCTTTGTTAATTAAACCTGACATGGCTGGGTTAGAGGTATGGAATGTCACAGAGCTGAATGACCACTGTTGACCCCATATGATGGTTGCGGCCACCACTGGAACCAGCTCCATGGCACCATCGTAGTTAACTAGTTTTAAAGGGTCTTGAAATTGGGTAGGCCATGTATCGCAAATCCATTCGGTCTCAAAGGAAGCAGCGTAGCCTGCTGATTTAGATGCTGAAGAGAAAATGACCGGGGAAGAGGGGAGATTGGTTTGGTGAGGATAGATTTACCGTTCCAGTGACCGAGGAAACTGGCCCACATAGCTAGGTCGGAACGGGCGGCATTGTTTATCGTAATTGGAACTGAGTTGCTGCTATGGGACAAAAAGGAGAGGAGATAAGAAATGAATGACTTGCCTTGAGGGATTATTCGGGTGGCAAAATTGAGATAACCTAGTAGAGATTGGAGCTCATGTCTGGTGCAGGTAGTTTTATTGGAAAAGTCATGAACTATTGCTTGTATACGTGAATTTTTTTCTAAGGGTAGGCGTGCTTCCATATTGCTGGAGTCTAAATTGATGCCTAGAAATTCTATCTCGGTGGAAGGGCCGAAAGTTTTCTCAGGTTAAAGTGGGATATTGAAGTCTTTAAACAATTTGATTAGGGATTGAAGAGCTGATGGTTGAACGTGAACTGGCTCGATTAGCAAAAAATCATCTAAGTAATGTAAAACCATAGGGCACCTGCAGTGGTTCAGTAGCAGCCATGAAAGAGCCTCGGCAAAAAAGTTGAAGATTTTTGGGCTGCTTGTAGAGCCGAATATAAGTCGAGTGGCGAAGTAGAATTTGTCTTGCCACTTGATACCTTGCAGGTGCCAATGGTTTGGGTGAACTGGAATTATTTTAAAAGCGTTTTCTAGGTTGACCTTAGACAGCCAACAGTTTGGGCCTGCATGTTGGATGAGGGAAATAGCGTGTTCTATCTTATGATATTCGAGAGAAAATTCGGATGAAGGAATTAGAGAGTTAATGCTTGGAATGGGAGATGAGTGAGGGGCCGAGAAATCTATAATAAGTCTTTGCTTGTTGGAAAACTTCCTAGTGGCAATGCCTATAGGGTTAGAGCGCCATATTGGGAATGGGGGGAACTGGAAAGGACCTATCAGGTGGTCTTTAGATATTTCTTTCTGGAGAAGGGTGATAACTGATGATGGGTCTGAAGTGGCGGAATGTAGATTAGGGCATTCTAAAGAGCAAGTGTACCGATGAGAAAACCTTCTTGGAAACCGTTTAAAAGAAATGAGGAAAAGTTTTTGTCTGGATGTTGCGATAGCAAAGATTTGAGGAGACGAGTATTTAAGTTTCCTAGTCATTTATTGTTACGGCCCTGACGAGGGCAGATAATGTGCGAATGAGAATCGTGACAGATTTAACACATATGAAGCATCCTACAATTATGAAAGAGGGCAGATAATGCGCGAATGAGATCGTGACAGATTGAACACATATGAAGCATCCTACAATTATGAAAGAAACAGCCACGGTCGTTAAAATTATTGCAAATAGGGGAAGAACCCATGTAGTGGATGGGACGCCCTAGCTTATCAGCTGAAGGTCTGTTTCTAGTTGTCTGGGGTTCGGAAGCAATTTCAATGGGGTTAGCCGCTGGGGCGGGGGCTGATGAGCTAGGCCATGCAGATGGGCACAAACTTAGGTTGTGGTTTGCTGACTGGCAAAATGGACAAACTGGAGTCTTTAGACCCGCAAAGTAGCGGCAAAATAGTTTGTTGTCCAAAGAACCCCAGTCAGACATGAAGCTGAATTGTTCTAAAGCTGCTGCTGCTTTAGCTGAGAATGCTAGATGGTAGTCATAATAGCTAAATCCGCCGAAGCGGTAGCCCAGGTCGACTAAAATGTATAAATATTGATCAAGTTCTTGCCTCCTGGAGGGGAAGGATGAGCACAAGATATCCCGGTATATGCTAAATGCCAAGACAAATTCTGGGATGGTGGGTTTTTTAGATAGTCTTGGGTCCTTGGTTTTTAGAGTGACAGCTACATCACCGCATTGTACTGTGCGATTGACCGCTAGGTCCTGAGTAGCGATGAGTAGGGATACCAAGTTTACGTCCTTTCCCTCTAGGATGTCCCTACGCAGGTTGGCGGGAACCATGTGAGCGGGTGTGATCTGAGGGTTATGAGACGTACCGGGATTACCTTGATTAGGAGATGATGGAGGAGAGGCTCCTATGTGAGAGGATGCTCTGGAAGAGGATTCTAGGGATATCATTCTGGCTTGCATATCTGCCATTGCAGAGGACATGGATGTAAGGAGTTGCATAATATTGTCTAGCTGCAGGGGAATGGATTTCTTGAATGGAAGTGCTGGGCGAAGATGGCTGATTAATAATAACTTGGGGGGAGGGGGGAAGGAGGGTTCTGAGTTGGGAATAGGAGGCGAAATAATGCCGGCTTCCTGGCTGAAGATGAGAATGGGATGTGACGGCGAATTAGTTCTGTAGTAATGCGGTCAATAGTCCATTCTCTGTATAACTGGCTTCTTGCTTCTGGGGTTGCTGGGGTATCCTGCCGAGGGGTTTCCTGGTTTGCCTCATTTCTGGGTGGATCTTCTTCCATGGCTGGTAGGGAAGAATGTAAGATTTGTTAGATGAAGGGAGTGGTTGAAAATTGAAATTAAGTGTGGAAGAGGAGCAAACCTGACAGACGGGATGGATCCCTCGTACCCCTTGACCCTGATTGCTCCACGGTTTGGAGTCCGAGGAGGCGGGAGGAAGGTGGAGGCGGGTGATCCAGAGCTCGTTGTTCAAGTATGTGGTGTACCCGGTGGTGGAAATCCTTGACGAACCTGTTTCACCACCAGGCCGTGGAGGATATCTAAGCCGGTGCGGGGGAAGTGGGGGAGAGAAAGGTGGGGAGGAGGTAGGGATGGGATCTGGGATGTGATTACAGGAAGATGTCACGTCATGGGGGAGCTAAGAAAAGCTAAAGATTGATTTGCCTAAAACTGATTGGACTAAGCGCCTATAAACTTGATGCAGCATAGGGGCTTCTGACGGGAGGCCCGGTCCTGGCATTGATATTTGATAGGATAATCTAAGAAGAAGTAATCCTCTGACGGGAGGATCTAGCTGAGGCCTAGATTGCAGTCTCTGACGGGAGAATGCTGTAGCTATTTGTTTCTATGTCTCTGACGGGGGACAGTCTCTATTGTGTAGCCTGAGTGTTACCTCTGACAGGAGGAGAACTGATGTGTTGAGGGGGGGAGAGGAGAAGTAATTACTTGAGTGCAGGAGAAAAAAGGCGGCCTCCACAGGATATGACGGTATCCTGGGAGTACCGTGCCGCACCTTGATTGGGTTCCATTTAGTAGAGCTGAAAGAGAAGAGGTGTGAAGAGACATGGAGATATGTGGGAAAGTTTTTTTTTTTTTTTTTTTTTTTTGAGAAATGAACTCTTACCTGATGTTCTGAAATTGGATGATGTTGTTTGGTCACTGGTTGGAGAATAATGCTGGAACTGTTTAAAAGAGAACGAATTGAGAAAGGGAAGGATATATATAGCTAGACGCTTGCCTGTCTTACTGTGTGATTTATAGATCCAGCCCAAATAGAAATCCTGGTAGAACAAATATATATTGCAAAGGGGAAGAAACGGAATTGCCTTGATCTTCTTGACATAGGCAACTGGAATCCAGGTTTAGCAGATCTAAAAGCTCCTAGACTTGGCAGCTAGGATCCGGGCCACAGCTGAATTGTACTCCCTGGATTTGGCAGGAAGGCAGCAAGGGCTAAGGCCCTTACCGCAAGGCTCTGTAGAACTGGAGCTAATTAACGGGAGCCAGCTACGTGGGGACATGCAAAGAGGGGAAGTGTCGTGTCAGCCGGAGGGGAAGTGTGGACCCATCATAGGAGGAACATAGCTAGGATGGGTAACAGAAGTAAAAATTTAGATGTGGAGAAGGATTAGTGCTGAAATTTAGTAAGGGCATGTTTTTAATACTTTTGATAGGAGCACTAGGCTAGTCCGAAATTTACAAGGGAAAGAGGGAGAAATGAGAGGCCGGAGAGTAATTATGCTGACCGGTGAATTCAACTCAGGTAGAACGTGTTGATAATGATTTGTTCAGTGTGTTTGCGACTGGACAGTCATGATCACGATCCGTTTGAACTGCAAGCTGATTGTGAGTATGAAGGTCTTGACGATTGCTAAGGTAGACCTCATTAGTTTGGATAAGCTCTAACCTTTAGGTAGCGGGGAATTACTGGATTCTTATCGAAATCCGGGTAAGCTTGCGGTGATGCAGCCTGATGTGGACGGCTAACTGGTGTGCCTGTCGAGGCACTTCCTTGAGGTGGACGGACTGGTTGGCGCGCAGTGATGATGTCACTGCGTCTGACGAACCTGCATCTAAACGTACAAGATGGATGTCATAGACCTAGCCGACTGATAGAGATCGGATAAGCCTCTGATGGGAGGAGTGAGGTACCTGAACGCTGGGATAAAACGGCTATACATGACTGCTTGACGCCTCAGTTAGGAGGTGAGAGTGCGCAGTTTAAGAAGCCCTCTCGCCCCTCCCACAAATGCAGGCAAAGCCTGCTCACATATTTGCCAAATGGCAGAATAATGAGAGAGAGAGAGAGAATTGTTTAAGGCATTTTTATTACTTACTGCAAAGTCAAAAGTTTACATACATTTCATTAGTATTTGGTAGCATTGCCCTTAAACTGTATTATTTGGGTTAAACGATTTGGCTATCCTTCCACAAGCTTCTCACAATAGTTGCTAGGAATTTTGGCCCATTCCTCCTGACAGAACTGGTGTAACTGAGCCATGTTTGTAGGTCGCCTTGCTCGCACCTGCCTTTTCAGCTTTGCCCATAAATTTTCAATAGGATTGAGATCAGGGCTTTGTGATGGCCACTCCAAAAATATTGACTTTGTTATCCTTAAAGGGATAGTAATACTTAGAATGTAAAAAAAAATGCGTTGTAGGGTTTATCTCCCTGGGTAAAACAAGAGTACTCCCACTGCTCAAAGGTGTTTCATTCAAAAGTTATTAATTTTCAAAGTTGAATTTTTTAGGTGCAATATCACAGTGGCCTGAAATTGTACAGTGGTGCTGTTGCTACACGATCCTATGGACAGCTCTGGTCCCGGCACCATAAATCTCCATAGATGGTGTAACAAAAGCACCACTGTACAATTTCAGGCCACTGTGATATTACACCTAAAAAATTAAACTTTGAAAATTAATAACTTTTGAATGAAACACCTTTCAGCAGTGGGAGTACTCTTGTTTTATTCAGGGGGATAAACCCTACAACATTTTTTTTTACATTTTATATATTACTAACCCTTTAAGCCACTTTGTAACCAGTTTGGCAGTATGCTTCGGGTCATTGTCCATTTGGAAGACCCATTTCCGCCCAACGTTTAACTTCCTGGCTGATGTCTTGAGATGTTGCTTCAGTATTGCCACATAATCTTCTTGTCTCATTATGCACCAGTCCCTCCAGCAGCAAAACAACCCACAACATGATGCTGCCACCCCCGTGTTTCACAGTTGGGATGGTGTTCTTAGGCTTCCAAGCTTCTCCCTTTTTCCACAAAACGTAACGATGGTCATTATGGCCAAACAGTTCAGTTTTAGTTTCGTCAGACCACAGGACATGTCTTCAAAAATGTAGGTCTTTGTTCCTGTGTGCATTTGCAAACATTAATCTGGCTTTTATATGTTTCTTTTGGAGTAATGGCTTCTTCCTGGCAGAGTGGCCTTTCAGCCCATGTTTATACAGTACTCATTTCACTGTGGATAATGACACAATCTTACCAGCTTCCACCAGCATCTTCACAAGGTCTTTTGCTTTTGTTCTTGGGTTGATATGCACATGTCAGACCAAAGCATGTTCATCTCTGAGACACAGAACCCGTCTCCTTCCTGAGGGATATGATGGCTGGACATTCCCATCTTGTTTGTACTTGCATATAATTGTTTGTACAGATGAGCGAGGCACCTGCAGGTATCTGGAAATTGCACCCAAGGATGATCCAGACTTGTGCAAGTCCACAATTTCTTCCTGATATGTTGGCTGATTTCTTTAGACTTTACCATGATGTTACACACAGAAGCAGTGTGTTTCTGGTGTGCATTAAAATACATCCACAGGGGTGTCTCTAATTAACTCAGATGTTGCCAATAAACCTATCAGAAGCTTCCAAAGACATGACATCATCATATGGGCTGTCCCAAATTATTTAAAGGCATAGTAATCCTAGTGTATGTAAACTTTTGACTTTGCAGAAAGTAATAAAAATGCCTTAAAAATTCTCTCTCTCTTGTTATTCTGGCATTTGGCAAATATAAATAATTTTGGTAATCCTAATTGACCTAAAATGGGTAAGGTTTATTCTGATTTCATGTCAGATAGTGAGAAAAACATGCATATGTGTCTTTTTATATAGTGTATGTAAACTTCTGGTTTCAACTATATATATATATTATATGTGGAGACAGTCTAGTTAATGACCTGGTTGCTAATACTACTGGAACCACAAAATATGCATATGTATAAAAGCAAGATCTCATAGGACTTGTGCAATCATCCAAAAAGTTGCTCAAGTAGTGTCAGGGTGTCAATATGCCATCCACATTTTTATCAGGTCAATAACATATCCTATATCCCCTATATAATAATATAACTGGAACATCCCGCCAAAAATCACGGGAATAATTTCATGTATGATGTCAGCTAGAGACCTTATTGCATATGGAGGCAAAGAGGACTGTGTGTAAGTATGTGTATGGATGGATGTATTGGTGTATGTGTATATGTAAGTGTAGTTATATGTATGGGTATGTTTATATTCATATAAATGTGCAAGTATATATGTATGTATTCTGTATATGTGTGTGTGTGTGTGTGTAAATGTATGTGCATATATGGGTTTATGTATATACTAGCAATGTGGGACGGTGCTGCCCGTCAGGATATATAGGGAATTAATGCACACACACGGATGCAAGACAAACACACACAGAGACACACACGCAAATACACATGCATGCACTGAGATGCATAAAGAGCGACAAAGTCATACATACATACATACATACATACATGTAATGCACAACATGCAGACACATAGCGTGTGATACAGACATGCAACACACAGTGAGGAACACACAGGCACACACAGAGACACACACACACACACACAGAGAAGTGAGTCATAAGGGGGTGACTTATGTGTCATTGTAATGAGTTTGTGTTTGTACTTATGCCTCCACTGTGGCATTCATTCATATAGTTGAAATGCATGTGGTAATTGCAGATACTGTGGGGGAAGGTGGATCGTGCTGGCTCCCATGGTGTGAGTGAGCATGAGTGAGACTATGGTGGAAGGTGGATCGTGCTGGCTCCCGGGCTGTGAGTGTGTGCGTGTGAGTGGGAGAGTGAGTGATTATGTGTGAGTGCGTGTGAGTGATTGAATGTGAGTGATTGCGTGAGTGTTTGTGAGTGTGTGTGAGTGAGAGTGTGTGAGTGTGAGAGAGTGATAGGGTATATGAGAATGTGTGAGTGTGTGAGAATGAGTGTGTGAGAATGTGAGTTTGAGAGTGTGTGATTGAGTGAGTGAGAGTGTGTAAGTGTGAGTGAGAGAGTGTGAGTGTGTGTGATTGAGAGTGTGTGAGAGAGTGAGAGTGTGACTGTGTGAATTATTGTGAGTGTGAATGAGTGTGTATGATTGAGTGAGAGTGTTAGTGAGTGTGTGTGTTTTTTGTCTGATGTGTTTGTGTCCGTGGTGTAGGAGCGAGTGGCAGCCATTTTGTTTTTTAAGTTGCTTGGATAGTGGTGGGCGACCTGGATAGTGGGGGCAGGCCAACTCTCTGCATGATTTAAATCACCCCCCCATTGAATCGCCCAATGGGAGCAGTAACTCTTCCTTACTTAACCCTCTGAGTGCCAGAGGGGTATGCAACGCATTGCAAAGCAGTGCGTTGCATACCCCTCTGGCACTCAAAGGGTTAAGTTCAGGTAACATAGCAGTATAACAAACGGTGGCTCTTCAGTTGAGGCAGCGTAGCAATATGCTGAGGGAACAAATAGAAAGTGGTGTTTGAGGCTTGCCCTCTGTAACATACAGCAAAGCATCTCTCTCCCTTTAAGGAGAAAGGGCGGGAATCAGGAAGTGGAGGAGTGACAGTTGAAAACATACAGTTAGTGAGATGACTGAAGAGATGAAGAGTTAAATAAAAGAGTTGCTATTAAGTTTATCTCTGAGTTTGTATTTTATGTAAACATTACACCCTCGTACTGAAACAGAGTGTATGGAGGGTTACAATTATCTGTGGGAGGTGAAAGAGTGTGTTTGTGGGGTCATGATCCTGAGTGAGATTGTGTGTGTGGACTAGGAGAAGTTACTGATATCCCCTACTTCAGGAGCAAGTGGCAGCTATATTTTTTTTTGTCAGTTGGATAGTGGTGGGCAGGCTGGAGGGGGCGGGCCAACTCCCTGTATGGTAAACACGCCCCCACTGAATCACCCAATAGGAGCATTAATTCCCCATTGAATCACCCAATGGGAGTTGTGTCTCCCCCTATCACAAGGGATTTGTGGTGTGGCTCTGTACAATCAACACATTTTTGGTGAAGTTTGTGATGAACTCTAACTGAACTTAAGGCAGTGACAAGTATCAGTTACAACTACTTCCGAATACAGACGACTGGTACAGTACAATGGCTCCTTTACGGCTCTCAGCAGCAAAAAGGATCACGATGTGTATTTACTTGATTCTAATGGTGATGCCTAAACCAGCACCTGCAGACAGCAACAGTACAGAGGAAGTACCTGTGACAATCTCCACAACAGAGGAATCACTACCTGATTTGAATCAAAACCTTTTCGGCATCTTTGATATCATAAATATTGCTATAACTATCTTCATACTTATTATTGGTTTAATATTTGGATGCATTACATTGATTAACGTATGCGGTGAAATGACTGGTAAATGTAAGAAACAGTCAAATACTGAAAGAAACATGGATCCGGAAACTGGAGAGGCATATCCGAATCAAAAGACAAAATATATGAATTAGAACCTGCATATGAAGATACAACACCATTGAAATCCCTCAGAATTGGTTTTAAATCAAAAACACCAGCCTCATACTTATTATTGGTTTAATATTTGGATGCATTACATTGATTAACGTATGCGGTGAAATGACTGGTAAATGTAAGAAACAGTCAAATACTGAAAGAAACATGGATCCTGAAATTGGAGAGGCATATCCGAATCAAAAGACAAAATAAATGAATTAGATCCTCTATATGAAGATACAACACCATTGAAATCCCTCAGAATTGGTTTTAAATCAAAAACACCAGCCTCATACTTATTATTGGTTTAATATTTGGATGCATTACATTGATTAACGTATGCGGTGAAATGACTGGTAAATGTAAGAAACAGTCAAATACTGAAAGAAACATGGATCCGGAAACTGGAGAGGCATATCCGAATCAAAAGACAAAATATATGAATTAGAACCTGCATATGAAGATACAACACCATTGAAATCCCTCAGAATTGGTTTTAAATCAAAAACACCAGCCTCATACTTATTATTGGTTTAATATTTGGATGCATTACATTGATTAACGTATGCGGTGAAATGGCTGGTAAATGTAAGAAACAGTCAAATACTGAAAGAAACATGGATCCGGAAACTGGAGAGGCATATCCGAATCAAAAGACAAAATATATGAATTAGAACCTGCATATGAAGATACAACACCATTGAAATCCCTCAGAATTGGTTTTAAATCAAAAACACCAGCCTCATACTTATTATTGGTTTAATATTTGGATGCATTACATTGATTAACGTATGCGGTGAAATGGCTGGTAAATGTAAGAAACAGTCAAATACTGAAAGAAACATGGATCCTGAAATTGAAGAGGCATATCCGAATCAAAAGACAAAATAAATGAATTAGATCCTGTATATGAAGATACAACACCATTGAAATCCCTCAGAATTGGTTTTAAATCAAAAACATCAGCCTCATACTTATTATTGGTTTAATATTTGGATGCATTACATTGATTAACGTATGCGGTGAAATGACTGGTAAATGTAAGAAACAGTCAAATACTGAAAGAAACATGGATCCTGAAATTGGAGAGGCATATCCGAATCAAAAGACAAAATATATGAATTAGAACCTGCATATGAAGATACAACACCATTGAAATCCCTCAGAATTGGTTTTAAATCAAAAACACCAGCCTCATACTTATTATTGGTTTAATATTTGGATGCATTACATTGATTAACGTATGCGGTGAAATGGCTGGTAAATGTAAGAAACAGTCAAATACTGAAAGAAACATGGATCCGGAAACTGGAGAGGCATATCCGAATCAAAAGACAAAATATGAATTAGAACCTGCATATGAAGATACAACACCATTGAAATCCCTCAGAATTGGTTTTAAATCAAGAAACATCAGCCTCATACTTATTATTGGTTTAATATTTGGATGCATTACATTGATTAACGTATGCGGTGAAATGACTGGTAAATGTAAGAAACAGTCAAATACTGAAAGAAACATGGATCCTGAAATTGGAGAGGTATATCCGAATCAAAAGACAAAATATATGAATTAGAACCTGCATATGAAGATACAACACCATTGAAATCCCTCAGAACTGGTTTTAAATCAAAAACACCAGCCTCATACTTATTATTGGTTTAATATTTGGATGCATTACATTGATTAACGTATGCGGTGAAATGGCTGGTAAATGTAAGAAACAGTCAAATACTGAAAGAAACATGGATCCTGAAATTGGAGAGGCATATCCGAATCAAAAGACAAAATAAATGAATTAGATCCTGTATATGAAGATACAACACCATTGAAATCCCTCAGAATTGGTTTTAAATCAAGAAACATCAGCCTCATACTTATTATTGGTTTAATATTTGGATGCATTACATTGATTAACGTATGCGGTGAAATGACTGGTAAATGTAAGAAACAGTCAAATACTGAAAGAAACATGGATCCTGAAATTGGAGAGGCATATCCGAATCAAAAGACAAAATATATGAATTAGAACCTGCATATGAAGATACAACACCATTGAAATCCCTCAGAATTGGTTTTAAATCAAAAACACCAGCCTCATACTTATTATTGGTTTAATATTTGGATGCATTACATTGATTAACGTATGCGGTGAAATGACTGGTAAATGTAAGAAACAGTCAAATACTGAAAGAAACATGGATCCTGAAATTGGAGAGGCATATCCGAATCAAAAGACAAAATAAATGAATTAGATCCTGTATATGAAGATACAACACCATTGAAATCCCTCAGAATTGGTTTTAAATCAAAAACACCAGCCTCATACTTATTATTGGTTTAATATTTGGATGCATTACATTGATTAACGTATGCGGTGAAATGACTGGTAAATGTAAGAAACAGTCAAATACTGAAAGAAACATGGATCCTGAAATTGGAGAGGCATATCCGAATCAAAAGACAAAATATATGAATTAGAACCTGCATATGAAGATACAACACCATTGAAATCCCTCAGAATTGGTTTTAAATCAAAAACACCAGCCTCATACTTATTATTGGTTTAATATTTGGATGCATTACATTGATTAACGTATGCGGTGAAATGACTGGTAAATGTAAGAAACAGTCAAATACTGAAAGAAACATGGATCCTGAAATTGGAGAGGCATATCCGAATCAAAAGACAAAATAAATGAATTAGATCCTGTATATGAAGATACAACACCATTGAAATCCCTCAGAATTGGTTTTAAATCAAAAACACCAGCCTCATACTTATTATTGGTTTAATATTTGGATGCATTACATTGATTAACGTATGCGGTGAAATGACTGGTAAATGTAAGAAACAGTCAAATACTGAAAGAAACATGGATCCTGAAATTGGAGAGGCATATCCGAATCAAAAGACAAAATATATGAATTAGAACCTGCATATGAAGATACAACACCATTGAAATCCCTCAGAATTGGTTTTAAATCAAAAACACCAGCCTCATACTTATTATTGGTTTAATATTTGGATGCATTACATTGATTAACGTATGCGGTGAAATGGCTGGTAAATGTAAGAAACAGTCAAATACTGAAAGAAACATGGATCCTGAAATTGGAGAGGCATATCCGAATCAAAAGACAAAATAAATGAATTAGATCCTGTATATGAAGATACAACACCATTGAAATCTCTCAGAATTGGTTTTAAATCAAAAACATCAGCCTCATACTTATTATTGGTTTAATATTTGGATGCATTACATTGATTAACGTATGCGGTGAAATGACTGGTAAATGTAAGAAACAGTCAAATACTGAAAGAAACATGGATCCTGAAATTGGAGAGGCATATCCGAATCAAAAGACAAAATAAATGAATTAGATCCTGTATATGAAGATACAACACCATTGAAATCCCTCAGAATTGGTTTTAAATCAAAAACATCAGCCTCATACTTATTATTGGTTTAATATTTGGATGCATTACATTGATTAACGTATGCGGTGAAATGACTGGTAAATGTAAGAAACAGTCAAATACTGAAAGAAACATGGATCCGGAAACTGGAGAGGCATATCCGAATCAAAAGACAAAATATATGAATTAGAACCTGCATATGAAGATACACCATTGAAATCCCTCAGAATTGGTTTTAAATCAAAAACACCAGCCTCATACTTATTATTGGTTTAATATTTGGATGCATTACATTGATTAAGGTATGCGGTGAAATGGCTGGTAAATGTAAGAAACAGTCAAATACTGAAAGAAACATGGATCCTGAAATTGGAGAGGCATATCCGAATCAAAAGACAAAATAAATGAATTAGATCCTGTATATGAAGATACAACACCATTGAAATCCCTCAGAATTGGTTTTAAATCAAGAAACATCAGCCTCATACTTATTATTGGTTTAATATTTGGATGCATTACATTGATTAACGTATGCGGTGAAATGACTGGTAAATGTAAGAAACAGTCAAATACTGAAAGAAACATGGATCCTGAAATTGGAGAGGCATATCCGAATCAAAAGACAAAATATATGAATTAGAACCTGCATATGAAGATACAACACCATTGAAATCCCTCAGAATTGGTTTTAAATCAAAAACACCAGCCTCATACTTATTATTGGTTTAATATTTGGATGCATTACATTGATTAACGTATGCGGTGAAATGACTGGTAAATGTAAGAAACAGTCAAATACTGAAAGAAACATGGATCCTGAAATTGGAGAGGCATATCCGAATCAAAAGACAAAATAAATGAATTAGATCCTGTATATGAAGATACAACACCATTGAAATCCCTCAGAATTGGTTTTAAATCAAAAACACCAGCCTCATACTTATTATTGGTTTAATATTTGGATGCATTACATTGATTAACGTATGCGGTGAAATGACTGGTAAATGTAAGAAACAGTCAAATACTGAAAGAAACATGGATCCTGAAATTGGAGAGGCATATCCGAATCAAAAGACAAAATATATGAATTAGAACCTGCATATGAAGATACAACACCATTGAAATCCCTCAGAATTGGTTTTAAATCAAAAACACCAGCCTCATACTTATTATTGGTTTAATATTTGGATGCATTACATTGATTAACGTATGCGGTGAAATAGCTGGTAAATGTAAGAAACAGTCAAATACTGAAAGAAACATGGATCCGGAAACTGGAGAGGCATATCCGAATCAAAAGACAAAATATATGAATTAGAACCTGCATATGAAAATACAACACCATTGAAATCCCTCAGAATTGGTTTTAAATCAAAAACACCAGCCTCATACTTATTATTGGTTTAATATTTGGATGCATTACATTGATTAACGTATGCGGTGAAATGACTGGTAAATGTAAGAAACAGTCAAATACTGAAAGAAACATGGATCCGGAAATTGGAGAGGCATATCCGAATCAAAAGACAAAATAAATGAATTAGATCCTGTATATGAAGATACAACACCATTGAAATCCCTCAGAACTGGTTTTAAATCAAAAACATCAGCCTCATACTTATTATTGGTTTAATATTTGGATGCATTACATTGATTAACGTATGCGGTGAAATAACTGGTAAATGTAAGAAACAGTCAAATACTGAAAGAAACATGGATCCTGAAATTGGAGAGGCATATCCGAATCAAAAGACAAAATAAATGAATTAGATCCTGTATATGAAGATACAACACCATTGAAATCCCTCAGAATTGGTTTTAAATCAAAAACACCAGACTCTGGACATCTTGCACTGAAACGTCATCAATAGAAAATAATAAGAACATCTCAGAAATAAAGATTACATCAACTGTGACACAACTGACTCCGTTAAAATGTTATTGTGATTGCTCAGAGTGACGGTGATAGTCCAGACCTAAAGGGCAACAATTAGATATAAGTAACTCCATATACTCTGTATAGATATTTATATTAGAATATATATATATATATATATATATATATACACATATATATATAGCAATAGATGTAGGAGAAATCACTCACTCCCAATAATAACCAGCCCAGGTGCAGGACGCCCTGCATAAAGGATGGAAGACCCTCCTGCAGTCACCATATTAGAACAACCCATCGATACGCTTGCTTTTTCAGAATCAGCTGCTGATGAGATTTTGTTCGCGGAAACAGCGGTGGAATATTTACAAGGTAAGGCACCCCTTGATATTTTTAATAACCTTGTGAAATTGAAACAACGTGAGTGTGACCTAAATTTACACGGAATTTATCTGTCAGATTAGTACCGTGCTAAACACATTCCCAGAGGCTTCCGCATTACAAGTGTACCTACCATTGGCCGTACTAACCCGGAGTTCTGTAGAAAATGGTGTTGCATACTGAATAAATGTTCACATGATCTGATGCTACTTGTAATTGAGGAAGTCTCTAGGGAATTAAAATTAGTACGGGCAGATATCACCACCTTTGAATCCGCTCATCTACCTACACTTACTGCAGATAAAGTGAATAACTGGTCTGAGAAATTATCTGAATCGATTGATAAGTACAAACTAGAATTGCATCGGTTTAAATCAGCAAAGGTTTTAAAAGTCAACCAAGATTACAAAGAAAACCGGGTATACCGGTGGCTTACTGGTACCCAGGATAAACCTAGATTCAATCCTAGGTTTAGGCGACGCATTACTAAACCAAATTTAACCACAATCGATCAATCATCGGGTAATTCCTCCGACTCAGAACAGTCAGACCACACTCCAGCCACAGTGACCCCCAAGGAACCTTTTTTGGGGGTCACTACAAGATCAGCCGCAAACGCAAGCACAAAAGACCCCATACCAGAAGGGGCAATTTCCAATCGAAAAACAAGCAACAAGCCACCTCTCAAGAAACAATAGTTTTCAATCTCAGTTCACACCCATTATCCTCCTCAGAGATGAGTGTTTTAGCTAAAGGCCTTTCTTTCGTTCCAAACTTTACACAGAATAATTTTGATAAAGCCGTTGATCTTTACAAATTTCAACGAAGTATGAAATTACAAGATTTTTTCCAAAATTCCACAACAGGGCCTTCATCACAATTCCACCCTAGGAGTAATTTTGACCCTCCTAACACTCACCCCAGCATCAAAAGCTTTATGAGGATGGTGGAACATGAGATGAAAACAATTGCTCCCAAGACACCACATCACAACCTTAGTAAACTTGAAAAATCTGCCATTACGAATCTTGCACGTAATCCCACTATCGTGATACGTCCTGCCGATAAGGGCGGAGCAGTTGTGGTATTGAATTACTCATACTATCAAACTGAAATTCTAAATCAGCTGAATGATACATCTGTTTACATCAAATTACCCTCTGATCCGTCCCTACGACATAAGCGCATCATTGATAATTCACTTCAAAGCGCTTTACAACATGGTTGGATTGATACTCACACCTATAAATTTCTCACGGTGGACCACCCGGTCTGTCCAATTTTTTACACACTACCGAAGATACATAAAGATAGCAATAACCCTCCGGGTCGTCCTATAGTTTCAGCCAGAGGGTCCCTTTTACAACCAATAGCCCAATTTCTGGATTTCTGGCTTCAACCCCTAGTTCAAAATTTACCATCTTATATACGAGACACTGGGGATTTTATTTCCCAGATCAAACCTGTGAGATTTATGGGTGAGGATATATTCCTTTCAACCATGGATGTAAAGTCTCTATACACAGTCATACCGATTCCAGAAGGTATAAGGGCAGTAGCCACAGCTCTTCTGAAAGCCCCAAAATCAGCAGCACGTCCTCCCATTGGTTTCCTTTTGGAACTGTTGGAATACTGCCTCACGATGAACTATTTCAGGTTTGAACGCAGTTATTATCTTCAGATCTCGGGGACATCCATGGGATCTAATGTAGCCCCTGTCTTCGCCAACCTGTATATGGCACAGTATGAGATAAATCATATCTTGCCATTACTGACCTCCCATATCTTATTCTACCATCGTTATATAGATGACCTGTTTTTGATATGGAAGGGTGACCTGAACACCTTCACTGACTTTGTCACAAAACTAAATGAGCTCAATTCACCCATAAAATGTTCATACACCATTGATGCACATGCAGTGAATTTTCTAGATCTCACAGTTTTCCGTGACAAACACTGTCTGGGGACTACCAATTACCGTAAAGACACAGACAGAAATACTTTATTGCATTTTCAAAGTCACCATCCAAATCATTTAAAACAAGGGGTGCCTTTCGCCCAATTCTTACGGATCATTAGAAACAACACAGACCCACAAACAGCGGATACGCAACTGGAGGATCTGTATAACAGATTTGCACAACGGGGCGATTAACAAGAATTACTCACACAGGCCCTTACACGTGTGAAGGAAACCGTGGGCAAGACAGACACTGTACCTACAGCCAATAAAAATATTAAGAAAAAAGACGATAGACTGACTTTCATCACCACTTATGACAATACTAGTCTCAGAACTACTTCGGCGATCAAGAAACATTGGGACATTGTGGCCACTGACAATACACTACCTCCTATATTCAAAGTTCTCCCTAGGACCTGTTATAAAAGGGGACCCAATCTCAGAGACCAGCTGGTACTCACAGACCCCCGACATTGCTACCAAGAAAAATATTCTTCATGATTCCCTACACCTAAGAAAGGGTGCTTTAAGTGTATTGGATGCACCACATGCAAATATCTTATAACTGGTTCTTCCTTTAACCACCCACGGACGGGTAAGCCTATAAACATTAAACACAGACTCACTTGCACCACAACCTTTGTTATCTACTTCATCAAATGCCCATGTAGCCTATTTTATGTAGGCAAGACTATCACGTCTTTTCGTGAACGTATGGCGAATCACCGGTCAAGCATAAGGGAGGCCATACATGGCCACAAGAGTGATAAACCTGTGGCACGCCACTTTGCGGAATTGAAACACACAATGGCAGACCTGCGATATATGATGATTGATCATCAACCAGAACTCCCCAGAGGGGGGGACCGGAATAGACTACTCCTCCAAAAAGAGGAAAGATGGATCTATTTGTTGGAAACATTACAGCCACTGGGATTAAATGAACGAGCACAGTGTTCTTGTTTCCTTTAAACATGCAATGCACTGAGATGTCTGGATAAAGTGGGGAGGCCTCTCCAGGTGACGCTGGGCATAGAACCCTGATTAGCAGGGCGTTGCTATTAACACGTCACTACAATAGGACTTGGCCCCCTTCACTATTAGGGACATAAGTTTTCCTTTCCTGATCCTGGTGAACCATCTATCCATACAGTGTACCTTTGGGGATATACTGGATTAACCCCTTTTGCGCATGTGGTGCCTCCAGTATGCTTAATAATTGGGAACCTAACTGTGTATGTTTCATACACTTGCCCTTATTAGTTTCTTAATAACATGGCATGTTGGGGATCTTGAGGATACTCTTGGATTATCCACTGTTTAAGACGTACAGTGTTGACATATACACCATTGAGAACCATGTGAATCCTAATTTTATGTGTCTCTTAGAATGATGGCATTGTTACTCAGAAAAAGAGGAGGGATGTTTTATACCTCTATTGGACATCGAGTCTAGTTCTGCAAGACTCGGACTATATAATGACATGATTCACCTTTCACTCTCCAGTTGTATGCATACACACTTTTATAGTACATTTGAAACCCACAGCTAGGGAGCTATCAAATGCCTCGGTCGTGCTGCCGTTACGTTGGAGAGACGCACGATACTACTCCGGTCTATCCAGGAGTCAGCCGTGACCGCCTGACCTAACGTGCGGCAGCACTCGAGACAAGCTTCTTGTGACTGGCATTATCGTTGGGATTGCTCATTTGTAAATAGATATTTCCCCATGTAAATATCTTTAGTGAACTTATCCTATGAGGACTGAGATTTTGTTATTCATACTCTTGCTCATTTTTAACTTCACATACTGCCGCCGTTGGGGGTGACCAATGGGGAACGTCCGCCCGCTCCTAACCAATTGGGAGAGAGGGGGGCGATGACGTCATCATGGCGCTCGGGCGACGCTGGATCGTGAAGGTACATATTGTTGGCAATTACTAAAACACATTGTCTTGAGAAAGGTCCAAATGCTGGACCGAAACGTTGACCATTTTTGTGCCTAAAAAGCTTTATTAAAGTCTTGTAAAAAGACCCACGGGTGCTGCCCTTTCCTCAATATTTTATACATATATATATATATATGTAGATAGAGTAAAACAGCACTCACAGGACTTCTTAAACAAGAGAAGAAATGTATTATTTGGTCAACGTTTCGGCCACATAATTTGGCCTTCCTCAAGACAGTGACACAGTGAACAAACAGCCCCTTTAAACCCTATTTGGCGCCAAGAACGGCTAAACGTCACCAATGATGACGTCACCCCTATCAGTGAATATGTGACAAATAGCAAAATCCCGTTTAAAAACAAGTAGCAAATCATCAAGGATATATTTACATCTAGCATTACCTGAAAGATGTAGCAGTCACTGTATGCTATTCATTGTGCTCAATCCAGCGAGTCCTGTCAGTTATAGCCGGTGTCACGATTGGAGAGGCTCATGGGAGCTGTATGCTCTTTCACGCGACCTCATTATTAACTCAATCGGACAGCAACGGATAAGCCTTTTGACATGTACCCATGTGGAGAAGTGCACCGAAAGCAGTTTAAGCTTATAGGATTTGCTGCACAAGGCTGTCACAGGGGAGAGATCAATCGACCAATAGAGTGAATGGTATTGCGAAGCAATAGACTCACTCGTTGATACGATCGCTCGGCACCTAGATATGTCCTGTGCAATGTACATCCAGCTTGCATCAGTTAGAGAAATGCCCATTAAGTACGACAACCAAAAGATGCTTGCCAATAGCAAGCATCATGGTCCTGTATAAAACAGTGATAACTATAAAATAAATCAAAGAACGAAAATACGACTTGAAGTTGGACAAACCTCAAGAGGCATAGCTTGTTAAATAAAGGCATGGTACAAGCTCAAATAGGGAACAATACTTGAGGTATAACTGCTATCAAGACGCATAATCAAAGCTCAAATAAATAAAAATAAAAAAACAAGTTGAATTCCAGAGTTAGAATGGGAGTACATTCAGCTATTAGAGTATTAACAGGGAGCACTTAACACAGGGGCTCTCAATGGAGTAGACACATAGTATCAAGGTTCTCTTTAAGTGTTCTGTTCACATATAGAGTTCACTATGTATCGACTCAAGCTCTTAGATCAATGTGGATACAGTTGAGTAATAAAGTACCTATCAGGTACAGGTATGAGAATGTCTATACAGTCTAATGTCTCCAGGCGGTCGCCTCAGTGCGGGCATATACAGAGTGTCGATCGGAACTGGTTTAACCTCGTCAGTCAATAATGTTTAGAAGACAGGTAGTGGGGCATCTGACAGGGTTTGTAAATGAACCCACAGACATCAAAAAGGCAGATAGGAGCGACTCAAAACCTGACACATAAATCTCAAAGCACTAACAAACCATGAGCTCAATGTAGTACCCCACTTATCATAGTTGGATAGACCTCATATCCCTAAGACCAGAGGGCATGTATTACACCTAGAGCTAATCACTTACACAGATCTAAGGAGATAGGCCTGTTTGAGAGGTATGTAACCTATATCAGTCCTTTGTCAGCATCGTGGATGGAGGAGCAATCTCATACACTGGCCCGCTGCCCATAAATGTGTATAGATGCCCCAGTACAAGCCAACCACCTGCCACACTCGTGTCGGAAGGCCAGGTCCAGTATGCCATGTTAATAAAAGCACCCAAAATTGATCTGTTCGTTCAGACCATACGGTGTAAGGGTTCTCAATCTATAAATCCATTGAGTTTCCCTCCGTAACAATAGTGTGTGTCTATTGCCTCCTCGTCTGAGGGGTGGTACATGGTCTATCAACATGGGCCTTAAAGTGGCCAAAGAGTGTTTCTGTTCGAGGAAATGTCTTGCCACAGGTTTATCACTGTGGCCATTGGTAAGGGCCGCCCTTGTACTTGATCTGTGGTTAGCCATGCGTTCTCTGAATGAGGTGATAGTCTTACCAACGTAATATAAGCCACATGGGCACATGAGGACATAGATCACATGGTCAGAGGTACAGGTCAATCTGTGTCTAATGTTAATGCGCTCGTTTGTGTGCGGATGTCTGAAATGTATACCTGTTAATAGACTATTACAGGTGGTACAGTTGGTACATTTAAAGCAACCAAGTTTTTGTCGAGGATGTGGTACTTGTGTAAGCCAAGTTCCATGTTTTGTGTTTTCTTTCTGTTGTGGTCTGTCTGGTTTCATTAGTATGTCCCGTAGGGTTTTGCCCCGTCTATAAGCCATAGTTGGTGGCGGCATATTTTGAAATGGTAGGCCACTATCCATAGTCAAAAATGACCAATTTCTTTTTACAACATTCGCTATTTTTTGGCTATGGGGCACAAAATCAGTCACGAATGTCATCCGAGGTGTCTTATCCTTAGTTGTCCGTTTCTGGATCAAGTCACTCTGTTTGAGTCCAGTAACGCAATCTAATTGCACGTCAAGTTCTTTGGGGGTATAGTCTCTCTGTATAAATTTCTCATACGTAGTCTGTAGTTGCTGTTGTTGAGATGTGCTCTCACTATTATTCCTGATGACTCGTAAAAATTGTGCATATGGGACACCCCTTTTAAGTGCCGGTGGATGGCAACTTTTAGCATGTAAAATAGAGTTTCGGTCAGTGGGTTTATTAAAGAGAGATGTAGTGAGTTTAGAACCTACTTTAGAGACCCTGAGATCAAGGAAATCAATTGATTGAGTGCTATGAGTCATTTTGAGGCGTATGGGACTGTCAATTGAATTCAATAAATTGGTCCATTCAATGAGTGTCTGACTATTGCCTCTCCATATAATGAAGAGGTCGTCAATGTAGCGTTTGTAAAATCTGATTCTATGGTGCTTCAAATATGACTGTTCGTACTGTAGCATATACAAATTCGCATATGCGGGGGCCATGTTGGACCCCATTGATGTCCCTGTAAGTTGGAGATAAAAGGTCTCTTTGAAGCGAAAAAAGTTTTTGGTAAGAGTCAAGTGTAGCAAGTCACAGATGAATTCAATGGGGACATCTGGTTTTATGGTTGACTCAACAATGGATCTACGGACAGCCTCCACACCGCCTGCATGTGGAATGACAGTGTAGAGGCTGTCCACATCCATGGTGACCAGAAGGTCCTCATCGGTCAGGTCATCGATCGGTAGTATGTGATTAAGTAAATGTGTTGTATCGCGTATATAGGATTCCATGCCCAAAACATATGGTTGCAGGAGTACGTCCAGGAATGTGGCTATTGGTTGTAGAAGTGATCCCCGGGCTGATATTATTGGTCTACCAGGTGGGTTGATCAGCGTTTTATGTATTTTGGGGAGAATATAGATAATTGGGCATACAGGAGATGGTGTAGTCAAATATTGTGCCAAATTGGTATCAATAAAATTTGATTTCAATGCTATGTCAATAGTCTGGTCTATTGTCCTTTTATATAATATAAAAAATAAATAAAATAATAAACCCTGTGATAGAAATATCTATAACCCATAATGTGCCCTCACCTTGATGTTAATCATAAGGCTTTCCGTGTAAGAAACATGTTAAAACAAGTTAAAATCAGGGTACAGAGAGAATCACCTCAGATTACCATACCATACACGTCAATCGGACAGTCATAAATGCGGGTCTCCCGCACATTGCAAAGCACCCGACTTGTTCTATATTTAATCAAAACCATTACTCTCATAGTTCTTTGTCCTGACAGTGTCTAATCCATGGTTCATTGTTAAAAAATAAAGCATAATAGTCTTTAATCAGACAATCAAACCAATACTGCAAGGGTCAGAGGAGGTCAGTAGAGGTCTTTCCGTCACCTCTGACCCGACCTGCTCCAAAAGCTTTGACTCAACCGTATCTCATACAATAAAAAGGAAAATAGAGGGGTTGTATTACATACTTATTAATTCTATAGTATAAGATAAGGATAAATATAAGGATAACTGTAATTGGTATATATGTCCATATTGAATACAACCAATTTATCCAATTTACTACAGATTTGTCTCAACTTTGCATCCAAATTGCATTAAATTAGCATTAGATTAGCATCAACAGTACATGGGTAGGTTTGTGCGGATTTCAATGCTGCAGTGAATATTAGAAATGGTCCATAAAAATGGTACATGAAAAAGATAATGTAGATATGAATATGAATGAGTGAAGATGCACACCCCATAATCAGAACAATGGTGCTAGGAGGAAAAAACAGACATATAACATACGGAGTCCGACCGGTACTGTCCGACCCCGTCCTGTCACAACCGCTATCCTCTCTACTGGCTGCATTTCAGATATCAGGTTAACGTGTAGGGTCCATATCCCTTATGCAGAGACACGCTACCCTCACATCAACCCGTCAAACAATGCTTCCACTCAAAGTCCTAGCGGGTGAGCGTTAATCATATCAAAGTCCCGATCTCAAAAGTTACCATTTCAATATGTATCCACTTATCCGCACATACTAAAATTAACCCACGCCTGGTCAATAAGAAGGTCCACGAGTTAGTACATGGGATTAATCTCCATATACCATCTTGGAGAATGTCGGGATTCCAGCCACCTCCACCCTCGGTGGATCAAAGTGGCCCTCCCTATTTGTTGTATCCAATGTGTCCATTCACAGTATCCATTCATGTGGAAGTTCCATCCCCTGTCTCCACTGATGTGGATTAGAGCAGGCCTGGTCATCATTCAAGAATAAACCTGTCTTTAATTAGAACTCATACCAAGTCAAATTCAGATCTCGACATATAAGCTTACAGGAAACATTCATAGGAGAGGTTCTCATTCAAACCTCCCGGTGCCACTGTATTTAGTCTCCTTATCCATCGTACCTCTCGTTGCAGGAGTAATTTCCCTCTATCGCCACCTCTTAAAGGCACAGCTTCTTGGTCAATGATCATACACTGCATAGATGTTACCGTGTGTTTAAACTGTGCAAAGTGACGTGCCACTGGTTTATCTGATGTCCCTGTGGTGAGGGCATCCCGGATACTTTTCCTATGGTTTGCCATCCTGTCTCTAAACGAGGTGATAGTCTTCCCTATATATAATAGGAAGCAGGTGCATCTGATAAAATAAATGATATATGTAGAGGTGCACGTTAATCTTTGTTTAATAACGATGTCTTTGCCAGAGACTGGATCCTTAAAGGTGGTACCAGTTATCATATTCTTACAAGTAGTGCAATTTAAACATCTGAAACAACCACCCTTCTCCTTTTTTCGTGTGAGCCAACATTGTTTCTCCGTGGAGTAGCAGTGTATGGGGTCCATTTTAACTAACATGTCCCTTAAATTAGCTCCTCTTCTATAAGCCATCATTGGGGTCTCACAAAAGATAGGAGGTAATGAACGACCTTTTCCAACAGGTGCCAATGTTTCTTCATGGCTACCTGTATTTTATATGAAGCAGGAGTATATTTAGTAGTGAAAATCAATCTTTGTGTAGATTTAACTTTAGCAGATTGTTTAAGAAGATCATCCTGTGTGTTATTCAAAGCTCTCTCCATATGTATTGATAATTCTTGTTCACTGTACCCTCTTTGAATGAGTCTGTCTTTGAATTCTTCTAACTGTTTCTTTCCGTTTTCCGGATTACTGTTATTCCTGAGAATACGGATCATTTGAGAATATGGAACAGATGTTATTGTATGTTTCAGATGACAGCTGGTTCTATGTAGGATTGTATTCCTATCCGTTCCTAAAATTGGTGGTGCACAACTGCCCATTATTCTTAGTGATTGTGACATATAGAAAGTCAATTGATTCCCTACTGTATGTCAAGGTAAATTTAATTGGGGAATCCATGCCATTCAGTCCCTCTACCGCTTGTAATAATGAGGCCTCATCATCTATCCAGATTAGAAATAAATCATCTATATAGCGATAGTAATATATCATGTGTTGTTTCCATCTTGGTAGGATATTACTTTCCCCAAAATTCGCCATGAAAAGATTAGCAAAAGATGGTGCTATATTTGAGCCCATCGAGGTACCCGATATCCGAAGGTAATAAGATTTTTCAAACTTGAAGAAATTGTATCCTAAACAAAATCCCAGGATGGTCATTAAAAATTCAGAAGGGGGTCTCAAGGCATCTGGATGTTGAATAAGTGACTGTCTCACGGCTTCCATCCCTTGGATAGCAGGTATCACCGTGTATAGAGATTTAACATCCAATGTAACCAGAAGGGCATCATTCGGAACCGAACCTAGAGCTTTCAGTTTCAACAAAGGATCTGTAGCGTCTCTAATATAGGATCTGGTGGCATGTACCAAGGGTTGTATATAATGATCCAAATATTTTGCTAATGGTTGTAATACAGAACCTATTCTGAAACAATAGGTCTACCGGGTGGTCTGATCGGATCCTTATGTACTTTAGGTGTGTGTAATTGTTCATATGTTATTACTTCGGTTTTAACTAATGTTAATAATCTGGTCACCTCCTCAATGACTAATAAGATCAGATCAAACGAACATTTGTTGAGAATTGAGCACCATTGAATACAAAAATCAGTATTATTTCGACCTGTAGTGGAAATATTGCCAATTCTAAAACCTCTAGGAATTTTTTTCTGACAATAGTAGTCAGATAAATATACTCCATGAATATGTAGGTCAATTTCCTTCTTTTTAAGTTTTAATAAATTATGAAAAATGTCAATAGACAGACCTTGGCCCGTGTCTTGTTAAGAGGCCGGTCCTGCTCTGCGTCCTGTCGCCGATGCAGTCATGCACTGTAGAGACTGCCCGAAAGCACAGAATGCTCTCAGCACAGAACTCCCAGCATTCCTACATCTCCCAGCATTCCGTGCTCCCAGAATTCCGTGCATTCGGGCAGTCTCTACGGCTTCTGACAAACATTATATATATCTATGCAAGAAGATAATAGCCAGCACTCACAGGACTTTAGAATCAATGTTTCAATGTGCCAGTGCACATGATGACACTTCACAATAAACCATTGTTTGATTCTAAAGTCCTGTGAGTGCTGGTTATCATCTTCTTGTGTGTGATTATCATGGTGGGAACTCCAAAACATAAGATTATTAAATATGTAGATGCCTTAGTGCCTCCTATATGAGTTGTGCAGAAAAAGTCATTGGTTATGAGACCAATTAATAGGAGCACTCATAGGTCTTGTAGTAAAGAATAAAATGGTGTATTTTATTGTATAGTCAACATTTTGGCCACCTTGAGGGCCTTTGTCAAAACAACCAAACAAACATGAATTGTGACCTTATATACAGTTACAGATGCAGGGTGTCAAAAGCAGTAGGGCTACCTCAAGCAGCCTCCCTCCACATCTGGAATCCAGTTCTGGGACAGGACAGATTTCATGGGAGGGACAATCTATAAGGAAAAGCCTGCTCCCTTAACGAAGAAGGACAGGATTTTCCTTTTGCTGGAAGAAGATTGTTCCTCGTCGTGTTCTGTCCGGTCTGGCTCGATGAGGTAAGTAAAAGGAGAGGGAGGGGGGAACTTTATTAGAGAATAAATGTAAAGCAGCAAAGTGTTATAAGGTTTTACTGCTACACATTGTTATAAAAAAAGTAGGAAGAAGACTCGATTGTACTTTAATAAGGACACTTTACTAGCCCTTTCATCTAGTGCACACTGGTAGTCTGTGTCTACAGAAGGCGGTGGAACCAGGCTGAAGTGCCAAACAGGGGGAATAGGAATGTCAGTTTGCTGTGGGTTGAACCAGGCCGGGGGGTTAGGGTATGTGGAGGGGGGATTGGAAGCATTTTGTGTACATGCCACAGGGTTGTCCAATGCATTGCAAAGGAATGTTTTAGACCCCCTGTTGCACACACAGAGTTAATATTTTAACTTATTTTTATACCTCACTGGGGGGTGCATCAGAACCCCTCCTGATGCCCCCCTAGCAATGTCTGAATAAAAAATAAATAAATAACCTGTGTGTGGCACAGGGAAGTCCAACACATTCTAAAGCAATGTCTGAATAAAGCAATGTGTTGGACGCCATGTGGCATACACAGGTTTTTATTTTCCCATCAATTTTTTTTTTATTTAATCCTTGTCGGGGGGCATTATCAGGACCCTTCCTGATGCCCCCAATGAGGTCTGAATAAAATAATAATGAAAAACAATAATAATCCTTTGTGTGGCACAAGGGTGTTCATTGCACTTGAAGGGTTAATTTTTATTATTATTTTTATCATCAATACCTAATGCCCCCTAACAAGGTCTGAATAATAAAAAATAATGAATAATAAATAATCCTGTGTGTGCCATGGGGGTGGGGTGGGGGGTGTTTGCACCCCCATTCGTTGTGGAACACACAGGGTTAATAATTTTTTTCTCCAGACCCTGTTGGGAGGGGATCAGTAGTGGTGCTGATGTCCTCCCCTATTCAGGTCTGAATAGAAGCAAGAGGCTGCCAACAATCCCTTCTATGTGTGCCACAGGGGTCTCAGCGCATTGCAAAGCAATTATCTGGATTTCCCTTTGGCACACTTTTTTTCTTTAGTTTCTTTATTAGACTTTCTTGTGGGCACAACACGACCCTTCCTGATGCCCTCTCCACTTAAGTCTGGTCATTTGTTTTTTTTACTGCAGTCACTGCATGCCAGTATTGCCAGTTTACACAGTGGCTGTATTTAGATTGTACAATGTAAGGGCTGGCACAGTGGGAACAGTTGGCATTCTAGGGGTTAACCGTAAGAGTGTCAGAGAGGTGTCCAATACTCTGCCACTCAAATGGTTAATTTTCCGTTGTGTTTAAATGAGGAACATTTTGTCTATGAGAAATTAAATTCTAGATTATTTTATGACAAAAAAAATGACCAGAATTATCACACTACTAGACTTGTATTGTTCCCAGTAAAAGCGGAGTTCTACCCTTATAGCTGAGAACATGTAGACTGACTACATCGTATATAATAATTTGCTAGGATGTTTGTCACGATGCAGTCATGCTCAGTAGAGACTCCCCGCTTTCGGGCAATCTCTACCACGCATGATTGCATCGCGTGAGTGAGGCAACGCAAGACTGCATCTCGTGGAGCAGTGAGGTAGCTGCCTCTTAACATTACCCGGACCTTGAACTGTGTACACGGGCTTTTACACTAGTTATATATAATAGGATACATAGTTCACTAATTCAAATAACAAGTAAAATATATAAACTATACGTAAAACTCCATAGCAAGAGTCATATTGCACTCTGTTCAGTGATATAAAACAAATATCTATTCAGAGTGCATATTACCTGTTATATCTGATTGGGGAAAGTAGTCAGTGTTACAGTTCATGTTGATCTTTGCTTTGTGATGTTTTCAATGTCCTATTATTTCAGTGAATGAAAGTCAGGTTCAAGGTTGGAAGAATCCATTAAATCCATTCTGATTCCTTACATTTTTTTCTTTACGTTCCTGAATTTCAGTTGCTGTATGAGCATGTTGAAGATTTTGTCCTGGAGAAATATCTTGCATTTCAGGGTCCAGTTGTTCTCACTTTTTAGGCTGAAGGCACCCCTGACACACAGACTGGAATTTTCAGTGCCATCTAACATTTAAAGTCATAAGAAAGGGTAAAAAGCATATAAACATATAGTTAGGTGTGACAATCAGCTTAACATGTTCTATAACTATACATATTTCAAACTCAAAATTCACATCTTATTTAAAGGATTAAGAGAAATGAAGGGGCGCCCTAAATGTCTGAGGCACACCAAAGTACCACGGCCCCCTAGCTGAGAACCACTGGTCCAGAAACTTTTGAGCCTCTTCACTTAAGAAGAGTCATCCGCAATTGTCTGTAATCGTTCGTTTTGTCGGTGACACTTGCCAGAGATGGTGCCACTTCCAGCTCTTCTGAAGTATTCAACACAAGGGGGGAGATGCACTAAAGGGTGATAAAGAGGCGATGACTTCTCCAGTGTTAACAAGTCCTTTGTTATTCTATGGAGCCAATGAACTAAGATTTCTCAATTTGGAGAGATCTTAGTGCAAGGACTCCATACAATAACATAGGAATTGGAGAGGAGATATCACTGGAGAAGTCAGCTCCACTTTATCACCACCTCTGAGTGCCAGAGGGCCGAGCAAGCAGGGCCGGCCCAAGACATTGTGCTGCCTGGCTCCAAGGATGAAATGCTGCCCAGCCAAACCACACCCTCCAAAACACACCCATATGGATGCACATTTAACCCTTTGAGTGTCAGAGGGGTATGCAATGCATTGCTTTGCAATATGTTGCATACCCCTCCGGCACACTAAGGTCTAAGCCCCAGGTCTTTCAAAGCCAACCAACTCCCCAGGTTACATTCCCTGTGCAGTCAGTATAATGTAAAGACAAATGGAAGATTTGCACTTTCTCTTTGATATTTTAAAACTGTCCATTATTTACAATTGCAGCAGAGTTAAATAGCGAACTTTCACACAGGACACCACTTTAACCCTTTCATAATCAGGGATGTCTGCTCCTGTACTCAAAGGGTTAGAATTTTCTGCTCCTGTACTCAAAGGGTTAGAAAATCTAACCGTACAGGAGCAGACATCCCTGGTTATGAACTTGTTAAAGTGGTGTCCTGTGTGAAAGATTGCTATTTAACTCCCCTGCAGATGTAAAAAATGGAGAGTTATAAAATACCATCTAAAATTTCTAGATTAATGTCCATTTTTTTACTTTTTCAACAGTATTAGATAGAAATCTTTCACACAGGACACTACTTTAACCTTTCATAACCAGGTATGTCTGCTCCTGTACTCAGGGCTGGTGCAAGGATTTTTGCCACACTAGGCAAAACCTTATTTTGCTGTCCCCTTATGCCCCGCCCCATTTGTGCCCCTCCCAGGGGAGTGCCTAACATATCTGCCACCCCCCCATGTCATCCACTTTCCACCATGTCTCTCTCTCTCTTCATTCCATCTATGTCTGTCTTGCTCTCCCTCCATGTCTGTCTCTCTCTCTCTCTCCCTCCATCCATCCCACCCATGACTGTCTCACTTCACCATGTCATACATGTCTCTCTTTGCCGTGTATCTTCTCTTTTGTCTCTCTCTCCTCCATGTCTGTCTGTCTGTCTTTGTCCTCTTCCAGCCTCTGTCTGTCTCTCTTTCCCCCCCCATATGCCACAACCAGTTTGCCCATATGCCACGGTCAGCTTGCCCATTAAAATATGCCACTGCCAGATGCCATAAAATATGCCACTGCCAAATGCCCATTAACACATGCCCCTGCACCCATATTGCAGACCCAGGACTTACCCCAGGACATGCCCCATCACCCACATTGCCCACCCAGGACTTACCGCAGCCAGCACTCACAGTTGTCCAGCTTCCTGGTGTCTAGTGGCAGGCAGCTTGATCCTCCCATGCTGCCTCTCGCGCTCCCCATGTGGTCTGAAGTCTGAGTGCCGGCAGGTCACATGACCCCCCGCTCTGACTTCAGTACAGCGCAGAGAGTGTGAGAGGCAGCATGAGAGGATGTCTGTGCGCAAGCTGACTGCCCTCCCGCACAGAAGCTGTTGAGCCAGCACCTCTGCCGGCAAGCTTTTTTTTTTTTTTTTTTTTTGAAGGGCAGCAGATCTGCGCCTTTGAGCGAGCAACAGTCTCAGCCAGAGTGCAGGAGAGAACATGCCTTTGGGGGTCAAATTGCCACTCCTGTCAATGTGCCGCCTGGGTCCCATGGACCCACCAGGACACATGTATGGGCCGGCTCTGTGAGCATCACAATGCTGTCCAGTGCACTGCTGTTCCTTTAACTCATAGATAAAGGAGAGAACAAAATAATCTAGGATGGTGTCCATGATATTTAAGTGTATATGACCCCAGGCTTGTTCAGTTTTAGATGCTGTTGTCCCTTTAACTTGAATGCCATAAATCTATTCAAATTGTAAGGCATACTAGTCTAAAAGTAATTAATATGCAACATGGTGGCATACAGAGGGTTAATTGTATTATTATTATTATTTATTCATCCTTGTTGTGGAGACACCAGGAATCATTTCCTCCAAACAAGTTCTGAATAAAAAATAATAAACAATGTGTCACAGGTGGGGTCCAGTTCGTTGCAAATAAATGTTATGGACCCCCTCTCACACATGCAGGGTTATTTTTGGGGGGAATATTCCAATATTTTTATTTAGACCTCGCGGGGGGGGGGGAGGGGAGGGTGTTATCAGGATCCCTCCAGATGCCCCCAGTGAGGTCTGATTAAAATAATAATGAAATAATAAAATAATCCTTTGTCTGCCAAAAGGGTCTCCATTGCATTGGGTTAATGTTGTTATTATTATATTTTATTCACACTCCATTGGGGGGGGCATCAGTTGTGAAAAAGAAAAATGAATAATAATTATAATAAAATAGTGAAAACATAAAAATCCTGTGTATGCCAAGGGGAGAAGGGGGTTCATTCTGATTCTGCTTTGAACCCCCCCTTCCTATGGCACACACAGGGTTAATAAAAGAACATAATTTTTTATTCAGACCCTGTAGGGGCTGACAACAATTCCTTTTATCAGTGTGCCACAGGGGTCTGTAGCACATTGAAAAGCACTGAGCTGGCTATCCCTATGGCACATCCATTTTATTTATCAGACCTCACTGGGGGGACATCGGGACCCCTCCTGTTGCCCCTCCCCTGCCCCCAGTTATTGATCTCCTAGAGGATTTTGCTGGGAGATCAAGAATGGTGACTCAGGATAGCAAGAAGCTCTCCAGCTGCTTCACTCCTACCCCCGATATGGTTGTTTGTGGGATCGGGCAAAGCCTTCTAATGTCACCGGCGATCATGTCTGACTGACTAGATAATTATACTGGAATACGTAGTTCAATAATTCAGTGCTAACAAGTAAAACATATAAACTATAGCAAGAGTCATATTGGACTCTATCCTATGATATAAAACATATATTACATTATAACAGTTTCTGTAGGCGCTGGTGTTGGAACCCCCTCTGCTGCAGGATCCTGTGTAATGTACTCACATGCTGCTTCAGATTTCGGTTGTTTTGAAGCATCTCATAAAAGATAATTATGTTCTTTTTTCAGTTCTTTCGTAGTATAATTGAAGAAACGTGTCGTCATATTTTTTATGGGGACTTGCATCTGCTGAAAACTTCTCCATGTTAGAGATGGTCATATCTGCTTTGTTGAGACTCTTGCTACTTCCGGGTACTGGGTTTGACACTAGTAAGAGAAAAAAGTAAATCCAGATCATACTCCCTGAACTAGCCATCGCACTCATTAGAAGTGAATTGTGATTGATAGATGCTTGGCCAACTGCCTTATATTCAGGATTTCAAGAGCTGTAGAACAAAAAACCATGGTGTCATAATTTCACTTTTTTTTAACTAACGTATTTGGAATATGTACATTTATTAGGCCTTTTATTATTGTACTAGTGTAAAAAGTCCGTGTACACTGGCCAATGTCCGGGTGATGTTAACCCTTTGAGTGCCATAGGGGTATGCAACACATTGCTTTGCATACCCATGGCACTCAAAGGGTTAAGAGGCCGGTCCTGCTCTGTGTCCTGCCTCAGACGCAGTCAGGCACTGTAGAGACTGCCCGAAAGCACAGAATCCTCCCTGCACAGAACTCCCAGCATTCCTACACCTCCCAGCATTCCATACTCCCATCATTCTGTGTGTTCGGCAGTCTCTGCTGAGCATGACTGCTTCTGACAAACATCCTTAGCAAATTATTATATAGGATTATTTGTACAAGTATGCATATGTGGTGCCATTGTTTGTATCCATTAAAGAATGGCTTTTTAACATCACCCTTTAGAGGAATTTATTCATCCTATTATCCCCTACTCAAGTGGCCCAGTGCTAAGGGAGGCCCTGTAGTCAACATAGTGGGGTGGCCATTCCCTCAGTGTGACTGCTGATAATACCTCATATTATTTACAAGTAGATGGACTCTCTGGAGAACAAGCTCATGAGGAGGACAAAGAATGCCAATCCTGGGGTATGAACTGGGAACGCTTTTGTTTCTTAGAGGCAGAATAAAAACCTCATTAACCCTTTGAGTGTCAGAGTGGTACGGAATGCATTGCAAAGGAATGTATTCCGTACCACTTTCGCACTCAAAGGGTTAATAATTGAGTACATTACCTCAAGAGCACAATGGCAAAGGAGAAGGCCAAGCAATATACTTTACTACTACACTTAGAGACATCTTCTGTGCCCTCTGTTTTGTTTATATGGTCTATAGTCAGGAAAGGGTTAACATGTAAAATTGCCCTTTTATCTGTGTTAAGTCCTTGGAGGTTAGAGACTTCTCTAGCACCCAATAGTTATATAGAAAAGTGTAATATGTACTGTGTATCAGGTTAACCCCTTGGGCTGCTATGATGCCCATTCATTTATAGCAATGGAAAGAACTGGGTGGGAATGGAGTATGGCTGCTGCTTCCTCAGAGCGTGTGTGTAAGACTTGGATTTTAGGCCTCAGAAACATAAAGAGCAATTTTTCTGAGTTTGGAATGGAGATCAGTAATATTAAAGCCTTCAAGTGCCAGAGGGGCGAGCAACACACTGCTGTACAGTGCACGGCTGTTCCTTTAACTCCTAGAGTGCTGCAGATGCCCTCAACTTGTTTGATACATTGGTCTACATGAGGTATTTGGTTTACCTCCTGAGGACCAACTGGCAATCACTTGTAGCAGTGGGAAGGGTGGTAATGGCTGCTCTCCAAGACCGGATTCTAGGCCACAGAGAACAAAATAATCTAGGATGATGTCCATGATATTAAAGTATAAATGACCCCAGGCATGTTTTAGATGCCGTTGTCCCTTTAACCTGAATTCCATAAATCTCTTCAAATTGTAAGAAACGCTAGTCTAAAAGTAATTAATATGAAAAATGTAAATTTTGGCGATGCCCTCTGGACAATTTGTATTCTCTAGTGGTTGCACTTTACATGTTTACCTGTGTATATTTGGTATATGTGTAGTAAAGAAATCTGGGTTATTTTTACTCTTTTTTGTATTGTTATTTATTGTCATAGATGGGCGGAGCATTACTGGGGGTGGATCATGGGGCCCCTTATTAGAGTTTGCTGGGGGGCCATTGCATTTTGTGTTACGCTTCTGAGCCGACGGGCTAATCTTCCTGCAACAATACCTTCAAGCCCATATTACTGTGGTTCCTAAGGAAGGCATGGACCTTACATCTTGTGATAATTTCACCCAATATCATTCTTTAATGTATATCTGAAGATATATGCAAAGATGGTTGTAGAGTGTCTCAAGCCTTTGCTCCCACCTTTATTGAATACCAAACAGGTGGGTTTCAACAAAGGGAGACAGTTTAGAGACAATACAACTAATGTAGTGTCACTGAGCCATAGAGCTCTTCGACATATCACCCCCACAATACTGTTGGTTATAGACTCAGAAAAGGCATTTGTCCTGGTTAAGTGGTCTTACCTGTTTTATGTCTTGTGTCTCTTTGGCCTAGGCCCTCATCACCTGCAGTTGACAGCGGCCCTGTACAGGGATCTGCAGGCGAGGGTAAGAGTTAGACTTGTGCACAGCAAAAATTTTTGGTAAAATTCAATTTCGGACGACAAAAAAATTATTTGACCGAATTTGAATTTTACCAAAAATTTTTGCCGTGCACAAATCTAGTCTTCTGTATGTGAGTGCTGCCTGCTCCAGTGTTCTGCAGTTTGCTGCTGGCTACACTTACAGTGTTCCTATCATCCTGAGTCCACCTTTCATTATTCTGTCTTCTCCTCAGCCTGGTGCAGTACCTCACAGTGCCTCTACCTTCCCTTGGTGCTGTTGTAGGCTGCTGCATTCAGACTAAAGAGACATTCTGTTCCCAGCTGTCCCTACCTTGCAATCACTTCCTCCCTATTTAGTTCAGTCTCTCCCCTTGCTCTGGGCCAGATTATACTGTTTATACTGATCAATCCAGATCAGTCCCTGTTAGTTTGCTTTCCCACTTGACCCTGGGTCCTATGTTTCTGAATTGGCAGCTGCCCTCCTGTGTTTCTGAACTGGCAGTTGCCCTCCTGTGTTCCTGAATTGGCAGCTGCACCCCTTGTGTTCCAGTGCAGGCCGCTGCACCTCCTGTGTTCCACTGCAATTGGATGTACCCTTGTTTTAATCAGGGGGATATACCCTACAACATATATTTTTTTACTTTTTAAGTATTACTATCCCTTTAAGGAGTTAGTCAGTCTGCATGTAATTCTTAAGACGATAACAACTGATAGGGGCATTCAGTTTATGTCCCGCTTCTGGATGGCTGTCAATCACTTAAGATCCAACAAATGCTTTCCACTGCCTTTCACCCACAAACTAATGGCCAAACTGAACACTTAAACCAGATATTGGATCAGCATCTGAGATGTTATTCAGCTTATTTACAGGATGACTGGATCCAGCCCACTGCCAAGTTCACATAAACAACCAACTAAAGGTCTATCAACACATCACCCTTATTTGCTACTATTCTTCCTGACCTTCCCTCCTGTTCTTCTGCTCCTGAGGTCTCAGGCTGCCTACACAGCCTACCACAACAATTTAAACTCCTCCAGTCACCTCTGCACAATCAACTTACAAACTCTATGAGGATTAACATCTTTCCATTGCTGCTCCCTACAACATTGGAGACAAGGTATGGCTCCCCATGTCCAAACTACATTCACCTGTCCCTCTATAAAGCTGGGAACTAAATGCATTGGTCCATACAGGGTGCCAAGTCATCAATTCATTTGCTGGTCAGCTTTACCTTCCTGCTTCTTGCTGTCTACATCCTGTGTTCCACGTCTCTCTGCTTAAGCCCTGGACTGCCAACTCTTCTGATGACCAGATTCCCTCACCTTCTGCTACCGTGATGTCAAGAGGAGTTTGAAGTTCAAGAATTTCTTGATTCTCGTCAGTGTAGGGGCCATTCAGTATATCTTGTTCACAGGAAGGGTTATTGTCAAGAGGAATGATCCTGGGAGACGGTCTCTAACATGCATGCTCCTGCATGTGTTAAGACTTTCCACTGTGCTCATTAGCTCCAGACTGCCCCTAGTCACCCCTGACGGTCACACCTTCATGTGTGTGTGTGTTGGGGGGGGCTGTCAGGCCCTGGTTTTGTTTCACTGGAGGACACCTTTGTGCCACACACCTCGCTTCTGGGTTGGTATTTCTGACGCACTCCTTAGGGGTCAGGTTCACTCATCTTCCTTGCCTACGTGTATGCAATGCTCTGCGTCCATCTCGTGTCATATGAAAGTTTGATATGGTCAATCCAGATTTCCATCATTTTGTGTGCCACCCAACATCTCTTGCATCAGTTATGTGTTGCCTCCTCCCCAGATGACACAAGTTCCCACCTTTGGTTCCCTATTATAACCCTGGGTTGTTCCTTGTTCAGTGCTCATTTGTTCTGGTACCTGTACTTGTGACCAGATGTTAACTCCTGACTTGTGTATTCAACCTACTGACATCTGGCTCCCTGACCATTGGCTCTGATTCCTGACTTCTGTCTTGCTTATTTGACTACCTAATATCTGGCTTCCTGACCTCCGGCTTACTTATTCGGCTACCTGATCTCTGGATTGTACTACTGACTTCCTCATTTTGGCCCAGCTTGCTGGCTACTCATTGCTCCAGTCCTGCCATTCCAGTCTTATCAGTCTGTGAGATCCTGTACATTGGGCCTCCCTGCCTACTGGACTCCTACTCTGGATCATTATCACACAAGAACAAACATCCTGCTCTGTATGTGTTATCCTGAACAATTTTGTGTCATCTGGAAATATTAAAATGTTGCTTTCTATATCTCTTTCCAGGTCATTTGTAAACATGTTAAATAGCAGTGGACCAAGTATTTAACCCTGAGGTATGCGACCAAGTACTTAACACTGGGATATTCCACTCTCAACTTTATCTGTACCGGAGAATTTTCTACCAGTGGTAAAGTTTATCAGCTAATTCCAATTTCCTTATATACATCAGCCTCCTGTGTGACGCTGTATTAAATACCTTTGTACATTTACTGCTTTACCATCTGGGGCATTGCTAGGGGAAGGCATACTTCCCAAGTGTCTCTCTATAGGAGGGACAGTCCCTCTTTTAGACGTAAATCCCTCTGTCCCTCTTTCCCACCCTGATGTCCCTCTTTTTAGGAAATCAGATTGTGTGGTGTGTATCTAAATGCATCTTACTGCTCTATAGCAATATAACTCACATTGATGTTTGTTTAAATGCCAATATATGTGTTTATAAATTAGTATATGTAAACAAAATACCTTGGTCTTGTTATAAGTCATTTATTAGGTTATACAAGGAGATGTCAATAGGTCATGAAATAGCCTAAAAATGCTCGGTAATGCCCCGCCCACCAGCCACACCCCCAGCAAAACCCCCTAAATCACAAATGTCCCTCTTTGGAAATTTGCAATGTTGGGAGGCATGGGAAGGGCTAAGGTGGCTGAAGCCCCGAATGTTTTGGTGGGCAGCCCCGAATGTAGACACAAGTCTCCCCCCCATGAGTCTTTGTGCTAATCTGTATCTGGCAGATACCTACGAGCTTAGAAAGGAAGGATGAGAAATGAGGCCATCATCACGGTTGACGCAGGCCATCATCTGCTTGGCGTGGGCTGCTTAGAACGTAAAAATGTGAGCTATGTGCTGGCAGATGTGCGTGCTTAGTGCTGGTGTAGGAGCAGTGCTTCTCTCTCTCCGCCCTCCCTCCCTCCCAACTCAATAGCTGGTGCTGCCTGGGCCTGAAAAAGTCTCGTGCTGCCCGAATTGGATTAGAAGATGCAGGTACTAATGGTATTGGAAACAACTGACTGCATTTTTAAAATGAACCTAAAGTTTACACAGGGTTAATAAAAATACTATGCTTAACCTTTTGATTATCAGAGGATTGTCCACTGCTTTGCAGTACATTATGCCCCTCTGATCAGAAGCGTAACACAAAATGCCGAGGCCCCCCTGCAAACTCTAATAAGGGGCCCCCGTGTCCCACCTCAATTAAGCCCCACCCAATCAAATTTCCCCTCCCATAACAATAAATAAATAGACCTGTGTATCAGACAAGACAGTTGAAGACATTTGCAGGACTCAAGAAGATAAAAAAAATAAAATAAAACAGCATCAGAACATGTGGTAAGATCCGCTTAATCCGTTGAGGGCCAGAGGGGCAAGCAATGCACTGGACAATAGTGAGTTGGTAAACTCTCTGGCACACAAAGGCTTTCATATTATTGAGCTCCATGCCAAATTCAGAAAAACTGATTCAGTTTTCTGAGGCCTCAAATCCAGTATTACACACATACACTGAGGGAGCAGCAGCCATAGTCCCGCCCACCCTGCCCTTTTCCATTGCTATAAATGTACAGGCAACATAGCAGCCTAAAGGATTATCCAGATACAAAAATACATATTCCACTTTTCTGTATTGATTCCTGGGTGCAGGGGAGGGCTGACAACTTTTGGCCTTGGGGGGCAAGTACAATCAAGTGACCCATTTCTACTATCGTGCCAGCTCACTGTCCCAGTCCTCCCACTTCGGTTAATTTTATAATTGGCATTAATGCTGTGAAGTAAGGCAAGTGTCAGTTTAACATAATTTAAACAGATGTACATTTTGATTCGTGCAGCCATACAGTGGGCTTTTTCTCACGTAGCACCTACTTGAGTGGTACTATTTCAATCTGATTATTAACTCTGAATTACCTTTAATATTCAGCCTAATTATTTTTTAGATATCATAGTTTACAACTGACACTGACCTACATTAGTGATACAACAGTGTTTACATATAAAATATAGCTACGCTAGTGATGCCACAGAGTACAGCATTGAAACGTAGCTACACTAGTGATACCACAGAGCTTATACCTGAAATTGAGCTACACTAGTCATAGCACAGAGCTTACAACTGAAATTGAGCTACACTAGTGATACCACAGAGCTTACAACTGAAATGGTGGCACACTAGTGACACCACAAAGCTTATACTTAAAATTGAGCTACAACCAATGATATAAAAGAGCATATAATTGAAATATAGCTACACTAGCAATGTGGGACGGCGTTGCCCGTCATATTATTTACACAGACACTGTGTGAAACAGAAATATGCAGTGTTACAGACACGCACTTAAAGAGACAGAGCGTGTCACACACTGTGAAAAGCATACATACAGAGAGACACACAGAGAGACACACACATACATGATGTATGTCACATATGTAGACAGTGTGTGACAGATGCAGTAGTGATGTAGATATGCTGATAAGATTTGTAAAAAATGTTTTAATTGCAGCTCTTCAGCTTGATGAATAAGGCCCTGTATCCTTACAGTTGAAGTGAATGTGCTGTATTACTTTATGAATAAGGCCCTGTATCCTTACAGTTGTAGTGAGTGTGCTATGTTACTTGGTGAATAAGGCCCTGTATCCTTACAGTTGAAGTGAGTGTGCTGTATTACTTCATGAATAAGGCCCTGTATCCTTACAGTCGAAGTGAGTGTGCTGTGTTACATGATGAATAAGACCCTGTATCCTTACAGTTGAAGTGAGTGTGCTGTGTTACTTGATGAATAAGGCCCTGTATCCTTATAGTTGAATTGAGTGCACTGTGTTACTTGATGAATAAGGCCCTGTATCCTTATAGTTGAAGTGAGTGTGCTGTGTTACATGATGAATAAGACCCTGTATCCTTACAGTTGAAGTTAGGGTTGCCACCTTTTCCTAAAAAAATACCGACCATAGCTGTGTGAGGGCGGAGTCACAAAAGGGAGGAGCCAAAAAAGGGGCAGAACCACTCAATGTTGCATGACCATTCTCAGACTAAGCACTCTCACTCAGACTAAGCACTCACTCTCACTCAGACTAAGCGCTCTCTCTCTCTCTCTCTCTCTCAGACTAAGCGCTCTCTCTCTCTCTCAGACTAAGCGCTCTCTCTCTCTCAGACTAAGCGCTCTCTCTCTCAGACTAAGCGCTCTCTCTCTCTCTCTCAGACTAAGCACTCTCTCTTTCTCAGACTAAGCACTCTCTCTCTCTCTATCAGACTAAACACACTCTCTCTCTCTATCAGACTAAACACTCTCTCTCTCTCTCAGACTAAGCACTCTCTCTCTCTCAGACTAAGCCCTCTGTCTTTCTCAGACTAAGCACTCTCTCGCTCTCTCTGACTAAGCACTCACTCTCTCTCTCAGACTAAGCGCTCTCTGTCTCTCTCAGACTAAGCGCTCTCTGTCTCTCTCAGACTAAGAGCTCTCTGTCTCTCTCTATCAGACTAAACACTCTGTCTCTCTCAGACTAAGCACTCACTCTCTCTCTCAAACTAAGCTCTCCCAAGCCAGAGTGGTGAAGGATCCCCTACACACAAAGGTGATCAGACCTCCCAATTAAGCCTTTGAGGCCTAGTCAAGTTGCTTGAATACTGGAATACATTGTGCTGCATTGAAGGCCCTATTTGTCCTCTATAGTGCAGATGGTTTGCCCAGAACGGATCTACTTTGCCTGTATATATAAAGCCCAGTGTTTGTACACAGACAGGACACAACATTTACTTACTTTTCTCGCTCAGTACATGTGTACTACAGGTGTGACATAGATGCACACTGTGTTACCTGTACAAATCACTAAGATCTTAAATACACAAATATTTACATCCCATTAAGACAATTGTAGCGGTGACATTATCTGTTATTGCTAAGATTCATCACAGAAATGCCCTGAACTGTCTCAGTAACCATATGTATCTTTGTAAAATAAAGCAGAGCGACCATCATAAAGGTCATCAGTTATATACTGTAATATATTTTTTTTCTAAGTTTTTTGCAGATGGGCTGTAGCACTTTTTTAAGTTGTAAATACATGTTTGGGGATGGTTTAACTTTGTTAAAAAACGGCTCCCATCCTCTCCACCAGTCAGCTATAGCTGAAGCTGTAGGTTGCCTACACTTGGCCAAGGACAACTGAGTGCCTACCAATAAGGGATTATTAACACTAGGCCCGCTTCTACTGGCCTTCTACCGACCTCTGTCACGTCATACCTGGAAGTGTGTGCATGCTGAGAGCGGTGCTGTTTACTTCCAAGTTCTGCCAGGGCTGGAGCCGGGGAGCAGGAGAGACCGAGGATGAGCTGAACCATGTAGGCCGCACACATGGAGTGGTCCAGTGGATTCTGACCAGACTGCCTCCTGTGCACAGTGCACCACAGTCTCTGAGCACTGACACTCTCGCAGCGCATGCATACTGCCGCAATCCCTGACTCCCCGTTGTCAGTCACAAGACTCAGACACATACACCAGGCAAGCGTGACACACCAGCCAGCCAATGAGGACCACTGATGCCCAAATACTCTTCACTCATTGGCTGGTGATGGTGCGTGGACGCTGATGACTTTAAGCGAACCACATGAGCAGCTGGCATATAGGGCTGAGTGGAGGAGACTGACTCTGGACACGTCGCACAAACAAATACCGGTAGATATACCGGCACCGGCTCTAAGGTCCTAATTACTGGCTGTGCGGGTAAAATACCGGCTGGGTGGCAAGCCTAGTTGAAGTGAGTGTGCTGTGTTACTTGATAATAAGGTTCTGTATCTTTACAGTTGAAGTGAGTGTGCTGTGTTACTTGATAATAAGGTCCTGTATCCTTACAGTTGAAGTGAGTGTGCTGTGTTACTTAATGAATAAGGCCCTGTATCCTTACAGTTGAAGTGAGTGTGCTGTGTTACTTGGTGAATAAGAGCCTGTATCCTTACAGTTGAAGTGAGTGTGCTGTGTTACTTGGTGAATAAGGCCCTGTCTCCTTACAGTTGAAGTGAGTATGCTGTTGTTACTTGATGAATAAGGTCTTGTATCCTTACAGTTGAAGTGAGTGTACTATGTACTTGGTGAAGGTCACAGTGAGAAGATGTTTGTGAGTAAAGGAATAATTTAGATTACAGCAGTGGATACTGCAGTACATTTGAAGAAATAGGTTGGCAGACAGAGGGTTAACTGACAGATGCAGTGATAGATAATGTAATAGTGATGTGGGAGTAAAATGGCGAGATTGGGACTATGGATGAATGGCTAGGGGATAGGTGAGTGGGGATGACAAGGGAGGAGGAGATGAGAGATTGAGGAGAAGAGGGACAGTGAAGTGTTACGGTAAAGTAATGGGTGAGGGGGAGAAATGACTATACATAGACAGTGAAGTAGACATGAAATACAGGGCTGTAGGGTTACTGCATTATACAGACATAGTGTAGCAGTTGGTTGGAGTGAAGCACTTTAACTCTGAGTGTGAGAGAGGTACGCAACACATTTCTGTGTAATGAGTTGTATAGTCCTCTGGCAGTGAAAGGGTTAAGTGACACATGTTGGGCGCTTATACACTATGTGGGACGGCGTTGGCCGTCATGTTATGACCGTTGGGCGCACGTGTGTGTGTGTGTGTGTGTGTGTGTGTGAAATGTAGACACACTGATAAACACAGATATATGCAACACACAGGCAGACACATACACACAGTGAGCGGCAGAGACATGCAAAAGACATGCACACAAATATGTAGCAGAGATGTACACACACACACAACATATATGCGCAGAAACACATGCACGCATGAGTTGTGCACCCCTCTGGCACTCAAATGGTTAAGTTATAGAGAGGCATGTCAGAGTTAAATAGCAGTGGGAAGTGTGTTCATACCTGGGAACTTTGATTTGTGTTGTCTCTGGAGGGGAGTTATGTGGTGCTGATGTGGAGAGACAAATGGGTGTCTGTGGTGTAGGAGCAAGTGGCGGCCATATTGTTTTTTTCTGACTTTGATAGTGGTGGGCGGGCTGCATAGTGGGGGTGGGCCAACTCCCTTCGGCCACTGCAATTGGTGTGAAAATCACACCCCCATTGAATCACCCAATGGGAACAGTAACCCCTCCTTATTGCCACCCCTGGGTGTATGTGTCTCCTGAGGAGACATAAATGATGCAATGAACCTTTCTCTTTTATATATATAGATAGCATGTGTGTGTTTGTCTGTGGTGTAGGAGCAAGTGGCAGCCATATTGTTTTTTTCTGACTTTGATACTGGTGGGCGGGCTGCATAGTGGGGGTGGGCCAACTCCCTTCGGCCACTGCAATTGGTGTGAAAATCACACCCCCATTGAATTACCCAATGGGAACAGTAACCCCTCCTTATTGCCACCCCTGGGTGTGTGTGTCTCCTGAGGAAACATAAATTATGCAATGAGCCTTTCTCTTTTATATATATAGATATATATAAAATCTCCTATATAATAATTCACTAGAATGTTTGTCAGAAGCCGTAGAGACTGCCCAAACGCATGAAATGCTGGGAGTTCTGTGCTGGGAGCATGGAATGCTGGGAGTTCTGTGCTGGAAGGTGTAGGAATGCTGGGAGCATTCTGTGCTTTCAGGCAGTCTCTACAGTGCATGACTGCGTCGGCGACAGGATGCAGAGCAGGACCGGCCTCTTAACCCTTTGAGTGACAGGGGTACGCAACGCATTGCAAAGCAATGCGCTGCGTACCTCTCTGACACTCAAAGGGTTAACATCGCCTGGACCTTGGCCCGTGTACACGGGATTTTACACTAGTGTGTATATATATATATATATATATATATATATATATATATATATATTTTTTTTTTTTTTTTTTTATAAATATTTTATTTTTAATTTTTCTTTTCTCATTTTTTATTTATTTGTTTATTTTTCTTTTTGTTTCATTTTTAACCCTTTCAGTGCCAGAGGGGTACACAACGCATTGCAGAGCAATACGTTGCGTACCCCCTCTGGCACTGAAAGGGTTAATGCTTTAGTTCCCTTGTATGGTGTCATGGTTTAGCTAAGACAACATGTACCTCAATATATTAATATGCATGTTTTTATTGATTTGTATTACTGCAGGGAATTACAAAAGGCTGCATACAGAGGATTTACCTGTTGGATACACTGTTACCTTGGGCCAAGAATGGATATGGCTTACTCATTGTAAATATGTTATTATTATGCCATGTTACATATACACATTATATTATATTTGTAACAAGTGTTTGAATTGTATTAAAGTTATTTATTATATAAAATTTAAGTTGAAGTGTTATTATTTCTGTGTTAAAACATTTATCCGAATAAGTTACTGTAATGCGAAAACAAAACACATGGGAAAAAATCTGACACATGTAAACATAAAATGTGATTTATTGGTGGTGACAATACTGGGTGCAAGAGTAAGGTTGCATAATGTAATAGAGAAATACAATTACTCTCAATTATTTAAGCAGGAATGTCTTTTTTTTTTTTTTTTTTTTTTACATTATAAAACATATTAACAACCACAGCTTGAACAACTACATTTATGCATGGCAGCATTTGTAATTAGCTCTATTTTCTGCTAAAAATGTATAAAATACCTGGTAATGTAGATATTTTTTGAATCTACATAATTAAAACTCTCTACACAAATCCTTTTTAAAAATATTTGTAGGCTGTTTGCCAACCTATAAAAGAAACTAAAAATCAGTTTGCTTCTGAAGTATTTTTGATGAGAATAAAAAAGTTTTTTTTTTAAAAATGTAATGTTGAGATTCACTACTCGGCGATAAAGAGAGGCTCAAGGGGGCGTGTCCTACCGCCAGGGAAGATGGCTGCACATTGAGAGTGCTCCCTACCCCATGGCACTATAACGGGACACTAATGTGCCATAAAAAAAGTCTTGTTTTGTAGATTTAAAAAAAATAAATAATGTGGCACAAATCCTATGAAGGTTTGAGAGATATTCACATCTAAAGTTTCCCCCTCCCTCCCCTTCTCCTGACATCAGCGCTCTGCTGACAGCAGGAGATCCTGGATCTGGGACCAGCCGACGGCTCTGCAGCAGAGCCGAAATAGCGATATTGGAAAATAATTGCTTCATTGGAACGGTCTACAAAGTGTGCCTGGTTTGTAAGCACACTTTGTAGACCATTCCAATGAAGTAGCTCTTTTCCAATATTGCTTTTGCGGCTCTGCTGAAGAGCTGTCTAGCGTCGGCCGACACAGATCTCCTTCTATCAGCTTTATAGTTGACATTAGGAAAGGGGGGACTTTAGATGTAAATACCATGGTTTGAGAGATATTCACAACACATTTTTTTTTTTAATCTACAAAACAAAGAAACTTTTTAAACTACCCAAAAAAGCCTTGTTTCCTTTTTCTCAAGCCTACCCAGCTCCGAATCTCGTTCCTGTACCATTCAATAGGAGGAAAAAATCTGCCTCGATTACTGCTTACTTGCTGGGCAAAACTCCTTCAGCGTCCTCTCCCTCCGCTCTGTCATAGTAACATAGTAAATTAGGTTGAAAAAAGACACAAGTCCATCAAGTTCAACCTTCACCTCATCCCTCAGTAACTGGGAATTTTATAGCTTTCCTGCTACCAATTAAATTAGTCTTTATCAGACCTTCCTGATCAGCCTACTGATGAACAGTATAACTCTGGATGTTCCCTTTTGAAAGAAATGTATCTAATCTTCTCTTAAATGTATCCATTGTATCTGCCATAACTACCTCCCTGGGCAATGAATTCCACAATTTGACAGACCTTACCGTAAAAAAAACCCTTCCTCTGCTGAAGTTTAAACCTCCTTTCCTCTAATCTCTAGGGGTGTCCCCTGGTCACCTGATCAAGCCTTGGAATAAATAGCTCACCGCAGAGATCCTTGTATTGACCTCTCATATACTTGTACAATGTGATAAGTTCTCCTCTTAGTCGTCTTTTCTCTAGAGTAAATAAACCAAGTTCGTTTAGTCGTTCCTCATATGTCAAGTCCTCCATTCCCTTAATTAATTTTGTTGCTCTCCGCTGTCCCCTCTCTAGTTCTAGTATATCCTTTTTCATAACCGGTGCCCAAAATTGCAATGCATACTCAAGGTGAGGTCTTACCAATGATTTGTATAATGGCAAAATAATGTTATCCACTCTTGCTTCAATACCTCTTTTTATGCAAGACAGGACTTTGTTTGCCTTTGCTACTGCTGTTTGACACTGGTCACTGTTTCCAAGTTTGTAGTTGACAAGGATACCCAGGTCTTTTTCTAGCAATGAGTCACCTAAAATTATTCCATTAAATTTATAAGTAGCCTTGGGATTGTTTCCTCCCAAATGCATGACTTTACACTTCCTCACATTAAACTTCATATTCCACATGTTTGCCCAATCTGACATTGTATGTAAGTCCCTCTGTAGAGAGAAAATATCCTGTTCTGAATTAATGACTTTGCATAATTTAGTATCATCTGCAAATATTGATATTTTGCTTTCTATATCTATTTCCAGATCATTTATAAACATGTTAAAAAGCAGCGGACCCAATACTGAACCCTGAGGTACTCCACTCTCCACTTTAACTGTACTGGAGAATTTTCCATTTACAACCACACACTGTTCCCTATCCTTCAGCCAGTTTTGTATCCAATTGCAAAGGTTATCTCCTAGCCCCAATTTCCTTATTTTATACACCAGCCTTCTGTGTGGCACTGTATCAAATGCCATTGCAAAGTCTAGATATACTACATCTACTGCCTTGCCATTGTCTAGGTTGCTGCTTACCTCCTCATAGAAGCTGAAAAGATTAGTTTGGCATGATCTATTCTTCATAAAACCATGTTGATTCGTGCTAATGATTTTATTTTTTGTGTTGTAATACTGAATATAGTCCCTTATTATCCCTTCTAACAGTTTTTCCACTACAGAGGTCAAACTCACTGGTCTATAATTCCCAGGTTCTGTTTTAGTTCCCTTCTTAAATAGAGCCCTGATAAATATATATCAGGGCTCAAAATTTCCACTCGCCACCAGTCAATGGTGGCGAGTAACTTTTTAGGTCTGGCTAGTAGCAAAGGACTTCAAATTTTAAGCCCTGTATATATGTATGTGTGTGTGTGTGAGTTCTATCGTAGTCCACTGCTGATTATTTCTATTTACAATCAGATAAAGACCAGTGACCCTTTCAAGTCACTAGTTCAGGTCTATTTAAGCACACAGTGTGTTGTAAAGAGGCGTTATCTAAAGGCAACATGAGAGCCAGAGAGTCTCAACCAGGAACAAGCAGGTTCCATCGGACCTCATTATTTCCAGGGTGCAATCTCTTAGCCTATAAGTGCCAATACAGTGCAGAAATATCCTGATGCTCTATATACTTATCCTGACCAGGTGACAGTCCAGCCTTGAAATGTCAGGCAATACTTCACTGAACGAGATAAGCAGAAGACATGGATGTACGGGGATCTAAAGGCAGACTTGAATAGAGCTCACTATACAGACAGAAATACTTGACTACACTAGGACAGACACCTATAAGTCGATCTGTTAAATAAATTAAGAGCCACTTATTACAAGTGTATAGTTATGTTCACATGTGCAGCAAGGTTGTCGGATTCAGTTTTCAGTGACTGAAGCAGAGTGGGAGTGAACAAGTGACATCAAAAAGACATGACTAGCTGATACCACATGAATCCCATCTAATGGATTATGTAAAAATTGGCTCTGCTCCCCCACAGGCCTCCATGAAGACTCTTAATATTGCAGCTTATTAGTGATCATAAACAGGGGCCAGAAAGCTGCGACATAAGATTTCCCATTTCAATGAGGCCATAGGGGACAAGTTAAGCTATTTTGGGTGACTGAGTAGTTGCAGCTGTCATACATCTGTGCATGTGAACACAGGGCCACAATCAGTAAACTACAGTAGATTTTACACGGGGATGTTATCCCCTTGACTGCTAGAAAAGTCTCTTCTTCACATTGTGAAGCCCCTCCCACCAGAGTTCACCAGATGCCATTTAAAACAGTGGGAATTTTTGTCTTCTATGGTATAAATGGTTTGCTCCAATATTGCACATAGTTTCCTGAACAGGGCCTTTAGTCTTTTTGTTAAGATAGTCATAAAGATAGTCATGAAAATCACTACATTTGTAATGCAGTTCAGTCAACTCTTGTTACAAGGTGCATCATATCACAGCATCTAGCTACTGGCATCCCTAACAACCCTTGGTTCTGCTGGATTTTGTATTGTCATGTCACGATTGTGCAGGAACTTTTTTCTTTGACTGCCACAGGGTTGGCCAATCTGCCAGGGATCAATTATTTGGAGAGTCCTGAAGCTTTATATTGAAGACACATTGCCAACCCCCTATTCCAATGCAAGTGGTTGACTACTTTATAGCCCCAGGATTCCTATCATGCTGTGTATAACTGAAATGAGAAAATGACTCAAAACTGCATCCCACTTATTGAATAAGGTCACACCTTTTAGAGTGCATTACTCTTGAATAGTACGCTGCGGGGAGGGGCCTCTGCTTACGTCAGGTTTGGCAAGTCATAGCCCATGATCACAAATGAAATAAAATGGCTTCCTGCCTGCCACTAACAGAATTATTACTGCTCTCTTCCTAGATGAGAAACAAACAGGGAAGAAATCAAATGTCAGTGATAACATTAAAGCGGCTGGAAGTGAGGACATGGTTATTAGAGGCCGGAACCAAAGCCAAGTCCTGGGTCTCTGCTAAAACAAAGCAAACTTCTTAATTCAAAGATGAAAAAAGACAAAATTGTCCAAGAACATAATAGATCTGATTAAACAAACCAGTGGCAGAGATCTCTAATCACTAGCAGCCAGGCCTAACCGCTTAAGGACCGGCAAACGCGACGGCAATTAAGGACCACTGAGCTTTTTTTTTTTTTTTCCGCTCCGACGGATTCAGGTGTCTCCAAACGGCGTGCAGTCACACAGGGACCCCTGAATTCAATGACGTACATAACCGCAATGGGTCCTTATCGTATGTTTTCCCATGACGTTTATGTACGTCCTGGGTCCTAAAGGTGCTAGTGAAGAAAGCAAATAGAAGCAATTTAGGAGAATTCAGCTGCATGGGAGGGGTATTAAACATCCAGCAAAACTAAAATCAATTATTTAAACATAGGTTTTAACCCTTTGAATGCTAGAGGTCTGTTGAAGACCTCTCTAGCATTCAAGTGGTTTAATCTTCCATTTAAATAATTGGGAATGCAATCCTCTCAACCCAATGATGCACGTTTTCCCTTCTAGAATTGCTCTTCTTTTGCTTTCTGAAAAGATCCTGAATACCCTTACTCATGCAGAGATTCTCTTAACTCAGAGTACCAGGTGCATACTACACCGGCATTCAAGTGCTGGCTAGTTAGTGGCAATCAGATACAGGAGTATCTCCATTAAACTTTCACACTGAATACACAGTCTCATGTGATACATCAATTAATATAATATGTGGATTTGTTTGGGGGTGTTTTTTACACTTACTTGCTTTGAGAAATATTTGGTATAACATATACACTTAATTCGGTCACTTCCACATTCTGCAATATGGGGGGGGACATCGGCATAGTGGCGCAGGACTTCCCAGACCACCAATTCTCATCCCACCTCTCTCCCTGCTCTCCCAAAGAGCGCGTTCATGCTTCACTTCATACTGATGTGAATTTCATCTACTGTAACAGTAAGCTCAATATAATTACAAACGTACAGGGCCGGATTTACATCACAGGACCCTGTAGGCACAGAAATCTGAAGCGCCCCCCCCAAAAAAAAAAAAAGAATGCAAAAAGTTGACTGAAATATTTTTATTCAGCCACAAAAAAAATTATACAGTAAGTAAACTTACAAACATAGCTTGTTTCCTTGTTTGAATTAAAATGATCCTCTCCCAAATAAATATAACATAATTGTAATTTTCATTGAAAGTCTTTTACACATTACATTAGTGTAAATGCTGGCAAATGCTTAGTATTAAATACATTGAATGTTTAATTTTGATTTTACACCATCTGCTTGCACTCTATATAAAAGGGGAAGTAACATCTGAATAAGGAATTGAGGAGGGATAAAGATATTAAATATTTTTTGTTTAATATCTCTTTATTAAAGTTTTATAATTCAGAACATACAGGGTATAACACATGAAATCTAATCATTGGGCGTCTGCATAGGGCCTCCCCGCAAATGTGGACAGTGTAATCAGAAAACAGTCCATGAATAAAGGAGGGAGCCCAGTAAAGGACCACAGTACCAGTTAGGAAATCCTGACACCCCACCACATATTGACACATCAAGCCTCTCAAAGCAGAGGTTCCAGAAAGCGCACTAGGACCCATTAGGGGAAACATGAAGCGGTGGGTCGCGTGGACGACCAGTAGGGGGAGAAAGCTGAAGGTAGACAGGAAAGCAAAACGAAAACGGAAAAAAGAAAGAAAAAGAAAGAAATGAAAAGAAACGTCCGGTCTGGACAAATGGAAATAGGGGAAAGGTATAAATTCAATTGCACCGAGCTAACTGCAGGCGAAAATCATCACTCTCCAAGACTTCAGACCAATGGAGCCACCTGGTAGTATGTGCCAGGCCCCTACCCTCGGCCATATGAATTCGATCTTCGGCTATCCTTATGTCTTCAACAGAATCTACCCACTCCTTAAAGATATTAAATATTAAGTCTCTATCACAGTGCCTGTGATTGCTGGATTTTCTTGTCTGTCACCAGTAGGGGGCTTCTATTGGCTGTCTGCATTTAGCCCGCCTCATATTGCCTATTTAAACCTGGATTGGGCACCCTTTGAGTGCCCTTTCGTGTTGTTTCTGACCTTTTTGCTATCACTATGTCCAGTGACGGTTGGGCCTCTGTTCCTGTGTTCCTGAGTTCCTGATTACAACTGTTCCAGTGTTTCCTGCATGCTGAGTTGTTCCAGTCCTGGTTCCGGCCTAGTACTCTGGGGTTGCAGTTCCTGCTGACCTTCTTCTCTGCTGTTTCCTGACCTGACTGATCGCTGCTGGTTCCTGTCATCTCCTCGCCTGTCTCCTGTGATCCTGGCGACCTTCTGCTCGGCGACATTGCTTGTTAGTCCCAGCGTGCAGACGCTGGTTTGCTCCAAAGCCTTGCGGCTACACGATTCAGTTGTTAGTCCAGTGTGCGGACACTGGTTTGCTCCTAAGCCTATCTGCTACACTATTCAGTGGTTGGTCCCAGCGTGCGGACGCTGGTTTGCTCCAAAGCCTTGCGGCTACACGATTCAGTTGTTAGTCCAGTGTGCGGACACTGGTTTGCTCCAAAGCCTTGCGGCTATACGATTCCCTGTTGGTCCAGTGTGCGGACACTGGTTTGCTCCAAAGCCTTGCGGCTGTACGATTCCTGTTGGTCCAGTGTGCGGACACTGGTTTGCTCCAAAGCCTATCGGCTATATGATGCAGTAGCTGGTCCCAGCGTGCGGACGCTGGTTTGCTCCAAAGCCTTGCGGCTATCCGATTCAATTGTTAGTCCAGTGTGAGGACACTGGTTTGCTCCTAAGCCTTGCAGCTATACGATTCCTCTGTTGGTTTCAGTGTGCGGACACTGGGTTACTTACGATCCTGTCACTCTGTCATTATCATCCGACAGTTATTATACCTCTGGGCTGCCTTGCCCGGTATTGGTAAGGCCGGTAGAACCTTTTGCCACATTCCATCTGAGGTTGCCTTACCCGGTATTGGCAAGGCCGGTAGAGCCTATTATTCCATCATCTCAGACTGTCCTGTCTGGTATATTGACAGGACCGGTAGAGTCTGCATACTGTCTTTGCTATTTACTCTTGTTATACATATATGTGATTGCCATTCTAAGTGATCATTTTATTATTTCAATAAAATTGAGTTTTTTACCTAAAACTTGTGTCTGAGATTCATAATAAACCGTGACAGTCTCTTAAAGTGTTTTAGGTAGTGTAAGGTATAGGAAGCTCCTAGGATAGATTGAATGTAGGTACACTTTTTGGTTTACTGCAAAAAAATCCCAGCCACACCGAGTTCCTGTTCACCAACCCGGGGGAGGCAGTACCCACCCGAGACCCATGATAATTCATCCGGTAACAAACCCAGGGTTTGAGTGCCATGTACCAATGTAAAATTATGTAAGGTCCCCAGAGGTAGTGGGAAATATTAAACAGCACTGACTCACTCTTTTTACCACCTGCACTGGTTGGGTACAGTCACTCATACCCAGAGGGAGGGTTGGCGGCCGCTGCAGTGCAGTCTTACCTCCTCAATCAAAGCAGGGTTAAAATAAACTGTGGGTCCGTCACAGTGCAGCGCCAGCTTCTAGCTCTACACGGTAGACACTGGCAGAGCTGCAGAGAGGCAGCTCTTCTGTGTGTGGCTCAGTGGCTGTGTTGACGACGTTGCTTGTCCGTGGGCTGCGGCTCCCTGCAGGCTGCACTGAACGTCTGGGGAGAGGCGGAGCAGAACCGTTCCGGGCTGGCAAGTGGTGAAGACAGTGAGGAGTAATGAGCAGCCTCCGTGACACTGACTCCAGCTCTTGTCTCCCTTCATGTTTGTCACGACACAGTCACATCTGGAGGGTGCAGCTTGAGAATCCCCCCCCAGTCCAGCAGACATGATGCATCTAGGGAGAAGGCTGGCTAATTTTTTTTTTTTTTTTTTTTTTTTTTTAAAAAGGTCACAATGACAGACGCCCCTCTGTGGGGTGTTCCTGTAGGCAGATGCCTATTCTGCCTTATTGTAAATACAGTCCTACTGCGGTTACATTGGTTTTTTTGGGGGTTTTTTTACACTTCTTTAAGAGATATTTGGTATAATATATACACTTAATGTGGTCACTTCTGTATTCTGTGGCACAGGGGTAACGTCGGCCCAGCGGCACAGGACTTCCCAGGCCATCAATACTCCTCCCACCTCTCTCCCATGGAGTATAATGAGAAACTGAGCTTGCTGTTACAGTAGATGAGATTGACATGAATATGAAGGGAAACGTGAACACGCTCCCTGGGAGAGCTGGGAGGAGAATTGGAGGTGTGGGAGGTACTGCGCCGCTGTGCCACCATTACCTCTGTACAGCAGAATGCGGAAGTGACCGCATGAAGTGTATATAGTATACCAAATATATCTCAACCCTCTGAGTGCCAGAGGGGTACGCAACACATTGCAAAGCAAAAAAAAAAAAAAAAAAACACAAAAAAAAACAAACAAACAAATCCACATATTATTTAATTGATGCTGAGTGTATTCAATGTGAAAGCTCCCCTATAAATTAAATAGATGAAAAAAAAGAAAGGTTAAAAATGTTTCCATGTCATAACAAATTATATTCCATCTTAAATCATAACCGTATCCAAACCGTAGTTTGGTTCTTTAGAATGAAAATGCTGTAATTTGCTTCTTAGATGCACGGACCTGCATTTATCAATACTAGGATGTGGAATTCTTTGCCTGAAGTTGTGTTGGTCAATACTGTCAACAATAGTCCATAGGACACAAAAGCAGTGGAGGATGTCAAAATACACCCACAGCTCGTTAACTCTGAGTGCAAGAGTGGCTTTGCAATGCGTGGTGTACCAATATGGCACTCCAAAGGTTAAAGGGTAGAGCAGTCATTGTGATTGTTCCACCTATGCTTAATCAGGGGTATTCTTAATACCTGATCTGTTGGTGTATCCTGAGGACTCGAGAGGAGAATCACAGCTGTATAATGTTGTCAGATTTTCCATTTAAAAGACGACACATGAAAAATACCTGCTGCACGGACATACAGGAACCACAGAAACCTAATAAGCAAATAAACCTAATTCTCAATATTCTGAGCTAGAGCAGTATCCATTACTTTTTGAAACTATATTCAGCAGTAGGGATGCCAGATCATTCATTTAAAGGGATAGTAATGTTTCACAATAAAAGCAGCTCCTGTTAATCTTCATAATATTTGGGCCATGGAGAGTGTTATTTCAATACTGTCAGAGTTGTAGTACAAGAGTAATTGAATGATAAAGTATCCCCCTCCCGCCCCTTTTACTGATTTAATACTGTTCACATCAGAGTAGCAGGACTGTCCAGATGGATAACAGAGATGGACAATCTTCAGTGATCATAAGGGAAAAACCTATCAAGGGGCTGAGTTTTCACAGTAAGAAGATTGTCCCTTGCTGTGACCTGTTTGGCCAAGAGACCAGATTTCACACCTGAGGTGAGCAGTGTTACACTAGGTAAAAGGGGCAAAGTGCCTTGACAGCGTGGGAGACCAGTAACCTGTAAGGATTTAACAGGTAAGACTAAAATCCTATTTTCTCTGTCGTCCAATACAGGTTACTGGTAACTTTGGGATGTCCAACCATTAAGTTCCCCAGGGCAGGAAGAAAGGCAAGGACCAGGAGCAGGCCCCCAAAGTCACCAGACCACCAATGAACCTACAGATTATGAACAGCTCAACACTAACCGAAAAGTGTCAATGGATACTGAACAGGGGTAAAAGAAACCCCATGAACTGTAGCACAGCACACTGAACTAGAGCCAACAGGGCTCAAAAGTGAAAGAGTACTGAGATACTAAAGAGATCTTACTCAGGCAAGGCTGCCTCCAGGATCTCCCTCCCAAAACTGGCATTAGTGGATGCCAGCAAATCCACACAATAGTGTTTAGAAAAAAGTGTGCACAGACCACCAAGTGGCCGCCTTGCTCAATGGATCAGCTGAGGCCTGGTTCTTGTAGGCCCAAGAAGCCCCAATAGAACTCGCAGAATGAGAAGTGACCCTGAAGGGAACAGGCTTCTTCCAAAGTTCGTAAGCTTTACGAATAGTGGACTTGTGAGGTGCGAAGCACCGCCTTGTCCTTGAGAAAGACTAAAAAGGGTGGTCTACAAGATAGGGCATGCAGCTCCACAACTCGGCAAACAGAAACAATCACCAGGAGAAAGCCCATCTTCCATGTCAGCATACATAGAGGAATGGAAGCCAAAGACTCGAAACGAGAACGCTGAAGTATTCCCAAGACCAGGTTAAGATCCCACTGAGGAGCAGGGAACTTAAACACTGGACGGGTATGAGCAATCCCCTGGAAGAAAACCTTGACATCAGGAATGATAGCAAGATGCCTCTGAAAGAAGACAGAGAGCGCAGAAGTCTGAACCTTAGAGAGCTCAGATGGAGACCCTTATCCACACCATCCTGGAGGAAGGAAAGAACTGCAGGAAGGTCAAAATCCTGAGACAGGTCTTTGTCAGCCCATTAACACAGAAAACTAGACCAAACTCGATGGTAGGCCTTAGAGGAAACAGGCTTACAGGCACTAAGCATAATAGCCACCACACCAGAAGAAAATCCTTTCTTCTTCAAAACTGAGGATTCAGTCTCCATGCCGTCAAAGCCAGACAATGAACGTCTTCCTTCCAGAGGGAAGCCTGCAGAAGAAGGTCCGGACAGGGATTAAGTCAAAGAGGTTACGCCACTGAGAGGTCCAGAAGCTCCAGAAACAAAGCCTGTCGGGGCCAGTACGGCGCAATCAGAATGACTGGGCACTCTCCAGTCTCATCTTCCGAAGTACCCCGTTCAACAGGGGAACAGATGTATGCCAGAGGAAATGTCCACTGGATCGACAAGGCATCCACTGCCAGAGCCAGGGGACTCACCCAGCGATAGCAGAACATTGGAACCTTCCTGTTGTGTCTGGTTGCAATCAGGTCGATACAAGAAGACCCCACTGCTGGATGATGAGGATGAACACCTCTGGATGTAGCTCCCACTTTCACTGTCCACTGTGTGCCGACTGAGGAAGTCTGTCAGAAAGTTGTCTATGCCAGGAATATGAACTGCGGAAATGGCAGGGACATGCTCTTCTGCCCATGAGAAAATAGCCTTGACCTCTAGCCAAGCTGCTAGACTTCTAGTGCCTCCTAGCTTGCTGATGTAGGCTACCTCTGTGGCGTTGTCCGACTGTACCCTGACTGGGCAATCCTCCAGTTGCCGTGTCCAGAGATGTAGGGCATGAAATATCGCCCGAAGCCCCAAGACATTGATGGGAAGGTGAGATTCCCTCTGAGACCACCGGCCCTGAACACTCAAGTGACCCAACACTGCTCCCCATCCGGACAGGCTGGCATCCGTTGTCACTGTGGGCCAGAAGGGCACCAGGAAGGGGCTGCCGTTCAGGAGATTGCTCAGGTTAAGCCACCACAAGAGGCTCTGCTCCACTTGAAGTGGGAGAGATAGGGATCTCTCCAAGAGATCTGGACGGCCCCTGCATGCCAGGATTAGAGACCTCTGAAGTTCCCTGGTGTGAGCCATGGCAAATGGGACTGCTTCTATGGTGGTATCCCATATCTAGCTGAAAAATAATACAATTCTAAAACTAAACTGAACTGTTCTCTTGCCTTTTTGCTTGCAACGAAGAACAAAACTAAATGGAGTTGAAACAGGAAGCTGCAGCTAAGGTAAGAGGGTAGGCTCCACCCCTGCACTCACTTCTCAGAATTGTTCCTGCCTACTTAAAGGGGCGGAGTGCCTACCCAAAGTTACCAGTAACCTGTATTGGACGACAGAGAATATTTTTTTCTATTTTTGAGGTAATCAGCTCTCCTGAGATATTAGATAAGTACTACAAATTTGTAACATTGGTAATTCATGGGTAGGGCATATATTTATATTCTACTTCTTACTCACTGTTTTTGGGCGATATTGCTGCACCCATTTTATTTTATTCTCATATTTTATTATTTATTCTATCATAATTCTTCACCGTTTCTATTGTTTTATATACTTTGTGCCCCATAACTAATCTATTATTGTATTATTTATTACATATCCCCCAGAGTCTTGAGACCAAAACATTTTTCTAGTGAAAACATGGCTACATAATAATGGCAGGTAAATGCACCATTCGTGATGTAAGAGCATTTTTCCTTAACCCCTTAAGGACCATTGACGTGGCAGGACCGTCACGCAGGTCCGGCACTTAAGGACCAGTGAAGACCGGAGCAATCTCTTTCAGTCCCCCGTTCATGTGGGACTTCAAGTCAAAGTTTCCTATCTGGTCCTTAAAGGACCGCACACCCCGGGACCGCTGGTCATTAAGGGGTTAACTACATGGATTTGAGACATCTCCAACAAATAGCAAGAATTTAATGGGTTAATGCCATTTTCTTGGGGAAAGATTAATCTCTACTGGTATGTATAAAATAATGTAAATATGGTCACTCTCCATTTATCAAAGCAGAGACCTGATTACTTTCACCCTACAGTGTACCCTCTCTGTGTGTCAGAAATCCAGTCCCAAGTAAAGACTACAGATATGTTTGATTACACAGACCTAATTTAGCCCACTCCCCACAAGTAGGACTTGACCAGTCGGAAATGTAGCGGGTCCGGGCCGGCCCTTACCTTAAGAAGTGGTTTCCCTTCCTTATCTCTGTCCTCCGAGTCCAACTTGATATCCAGTTTTTCTATTAGTTTGGCTGTTTCTTCCTTCTTAAAGTTCATAATGGCATCAAATATCTACAAGGCAAGCAAACCATTACGTGTATTTTACATTTATATCCTGCTAAGCAAATAATGGACATTACCGCAGCCACTCCCTCTTTATTCAAAAGTTATTAGATTTCAAATAGCAAAATAATATACATTATATAATTTATTTTTTCCCCCTGAAAATACACGATACATTCTCCCTAACACATTATCCAACACATACATAAACACGTAACAACTCCAAATAATAAACCCACTTATTACTAACCCTTTATGTTGTCATTATATTAAAAAAAATGTAATATTGCAGCTATAACAAAAATAAACTAAACGATCCCAGTTCATGGTTTGAGAGATATACAATGCTAAATTCCCCCCTCCCTCCACTTCCCCAGGAGATTTGTGTCAGCTAACTCGAGGCGGCTCTTCAGCAGAGCTGAAATAGCACACATTAAAAAGAAATACTTCATTGGAATGGTCTACAAAGCGTGCTTGGTTTGCAGGCACACTTTGTAGACCATTTCAGTTAAGTATTTATTTTTACCTTGTGCTATTTTGGCTCTGCTGAAGAGCCGTCTGCTTGCCCCAAGACCAGGATCTCCTGCCGTTAGCTTACAGCTGACGGCAGTAAAAAGGGAGGAAGAAGAGGATTTTAGCATTGTATATCTCTCAAACCATAAAGGTTTGCGGGATGGGACTGGGATTGTTTAGTTTATTTGTAACATAGTAACATAGTAGATAAGGCTGAAAAAAGACATGCATCCATCAAGTCCAGCCCATGCCAATAACACCCCTGTTGATCCAGAGGAAGGCAACAAAAAAGCCCTCTGGAGCAATTTCCAATGTAGGTGTGTAGGTGTGTGTGTGTGTGTGTGTGTGTGTGTGTGTGTGTGTGTGTGTCAAATAGTTCCCCGGATCAATATCCTATTTGCTTTGAAGCCATCTGTCATAACTGTCAATATTGTTCTGTGCTAGATAGGCATCCATTGCTTTTTTGAATGCAGTTACATTATCTGCAAACACAACATCCCGAGGCAAAGAATTCCATAGCCTTACAGCCCTTATGGTAAAGAATCCCTGCCTGTGTTTTAGTCAAAAGCGCCTTTCCTCAAGTCTTAATGGATGACCTCTTGTTCTTAGCTCAGCTCTTTGCATAAATAATTGGATAGTTCTTTGTATTGACCTTGAATGTATTTGTAAATGGTAATCATATCACCCCTTAGACGTCTCTTTTCTAATGTAAACAAACCCAGTTTGGCTAGTCTCTCTTTGTAACTCAGATCCTCCAATCCCTTTATCAGTTTTGTTGCACGTCTCTGCACCTTTTCCAGTTCAGTAATGTCTTTTTTTAGAACAGGCGCCCAAAATTGTACTCCATATTCTAGATGAGGCCTAACCAAGGATTTATACAGAGGTAGGATAATATTAGCATCCCTTGCTTCTACACCTCTTTTTATGCAGGCTAGTACTCTATTTGCTCTTGCAGCAGCTGAGTGACTCTGCACACTGCTGTGAAGTCTATTGTCTATCAGTACGCCTAAATCTTTCTCTAATGAGGATTTCCCAAGTTGTTTCCCATTTAGAGTATATGTAGAAAGTTTGTTTCTACAATCCAAATGCATAACCTTACACTTATCTACATTAAATGACATCTGCCACTTTTCTGCCCATTCACTTAGTTTATCTAAATCCTTCTGTAGGGAAAAAACATCCAGCTCTGTATGTATTTCCTTACATAGCTTAGTGTCATCAGCAAAGATTGAGATGCTACTTTAAATTCCCACTTCTAGATCATTAATAAACAAATTAAAAAGCATTGGGCCCAGGACTGAACCCTGCGGCACCCCACTTATAACCCTAGACCAATTTGAAAAAGTTCCATTTACAACAACTCTCTGCCATCTATCTTTTAACCAGTTCTCAATCCATGTACAGATAACACCACCCAAACCGAAGCCTTTTAATTTATGCAGTAACCTGTTGTGAGGCACTGTGTCAAAGGCTTTTGCAAAATCAAAGTATACTACATCAACAGCAATTCCCCTATCCAAATTACTACTCACTGTTTCATAAAATGCAAGTAAATTAGTCTGACATGATCTGTTCTTCATAAAACCATGCTGATTCCTACTAATGATATTGTTTGTCTTCACATAGTTCTGAATACTGTCAGTTAATAACCCTTCTAGTATCTTACCCACTATGGAAGTCAAGCTCACAGGTCTATAATTTCCTGGTTTGGTTCTTGCTCCCTTTTTAAACAATGGAACTACATCAGCTTTCCTCCAATCACAGGGCACTATGCCTGATGAAAGTGGATCAATAAATATTAAGTATAATGGTTTTGCTATTACTGAACTAAGTTCCTTAAGTACCCTTGGGTGTATACCGTCCGGTCCAGGCGCTTTATTCACTACAACCCTTTCCAGTCTCTTTTGGACCTTGTCCTCAGTAAGCCATGAAGATGTTGGAGGAAATTCCATGGTTTTGTCTGTTTGCCCACAGCTTGTCATTGCTGCTTCCTTTGTATATACTGAAGCAAAGAACGTATTTAGGGTGTCAGCCATAGCTTTATCCTCACTAATCAATTCACCTGTTTCAGTCCTAAGAGGACCAATATCAACCTTAACTTTTTTGTTGTTAATATACTTATAGAATTGTTGAGGGTTTTTCTTGCTCTCATTTGCAATGTTTCGCTCATTTTCTATTTTAGCTAGCTTAATTGCTTGTTTGCAGATTTTATTACATTCTTTATATTTTTTAAATGATGCATCTGACCCGTTTGACTTAAACACCTTAAAAGCCTGCTTTTTATTTCTCATTTCCCTGCTAACCACATTATTAATCCACATTGGTTTTGCTTTACTTCTCTTGAGCTTATTCCCCAATGGTATATATTGACGTGTATATTTGCCCAAGAGCATTTTAAATACATTCCATGATTCTTGTGCATTTTTATCTTTGAAAATTACATCCCACTGGATATCCTTTAAAGCTTCTTTTAACTTTGTAAAATTAGCCTTTTTGAAATTGAATGTTTTGGTTAAACTCTTGCTATTGGGTTTCTCATAACAAACTTCAAAGGATACAATATTGTGGTCACTGCTGCCTTACCTGCACATTGTTTACAATGTCAGAATCGTTTGAGAGCACTAGGTCAAGCAAGGCCTCTTTCCTAGTTGGCTCCTCTACTAGTTGGGACATAAAATTATCATTTATCATACTTAGAAAAATATTTGCCTTTGTTGTGCCTGAAGTCATATTGCTCCAGTCAATTTCAGGGTAGTTGAAATCTCCCATTATAATTACCTTTGCTGACCTAGCAGCCTTTTCCATTTGCAGTAAAAGTTGGCCTTCCTCCAACTCCCCAACATTAGGTGGCTTGTAGCAAATCCCCACCAATATCTTTTTATTATGTGTGCCCCCAGTGTGCATTTCAACCCACAAGGCCTCTACCTTTTCATTGGACCCTTCATTTATATCTTCCCTTAAACTAGGTTTTAAGGCCCGCTTTACATACAGGCATACCCCTCCTCCCCTTTTATTAACCCTGTCCCTCCTAAAAACTGAATAACCCTCTAGATTGACTGCCAAGTCATACGTATCATCTAACCAGGTTTCAGACACTCCAATCAGATCATACTGCTCATGTACTGCAATCATTTCTAGTTCCCCATCTTACCAGCCAGACTGCGAGCATTTGCATGCATGCATTTTATCTTTTTGCCATTCTTAAAGATTTCGTTCTTTTTCAGATGTATTTGTCTTTTATCAGGCTGTAACAATGGCAACTCCCTAATAGATGAACTAGCTCATTCCCCCTCTCCACCCCCATGACCCTTCTCTAATCCCATTTCCTCAATTATACTACCTTCCCCAGCCTGTGTTGCAGTTCCCTCCCCCCCCCCCCTTTCTAGTTTAAAGTCTCCTCCAGCCCTCTAACCATCCTATCACCCAGCACCATGGCCCCCTTTCCACTAAGGTGCAATCCATCACTACTATAAAGATTGCGCCCAAGGGAAAAGACTGACCAGTGCTCTAGGAACCCAAACCCCTCCTGCTTACACCAAGCCTTTATCCACGCATTTAACTCCCTAATCTCCCGTTGCCTTTCTAATGTAGCGCGTGGCACAGGTAGAATTTCAGAAAATACTACCTTAGAGGTCCTCTGCTTAAGCTTATATCCTAGGTCCCTGAAATCCTTCTTAACGGACCTCCATTTTCCACTGACTTTGTCATTAGTACCAACATGTACCATGACAGCCGGGTCATGCCCAGCCCCTCCCAAAAATCTATCAACCCGATCAGCCACATGTCGAACCCGAGCTCCCGGGAGACAGCAAACTGTACGATTGTGGCGATCTTGGCGACAGATTACCCTGTCTGTCTTCCTAATAATAGAATCCCCTACCACCACCATCTATCTAGGTCTGCCTGAGTCCTGGATCCCATCCGTGCTAGAGGGGCTGTTCACTCGGCTGTTAGAGAGAACAGTCCTCTACAGCAAAGACATTCCTGTGTGAGCATCCCCAACATCATTACTTAATGTAGCAAATCTGTTAGGATTAGTAAACACAGGAGTGTCCCCCCTATTTCTCTGTCCACCCCCCTTGCTATGTCTAACTGTAACCCATCTGGCTACCTGATCTTTCTTTGTGTAGTCTCCACCCCCAGAACTACCTACCACCGCTTCCTCCTGCTCAGTCAGCAGACCCCTCTCAAGACTGTCCGTCATTCTCAATGTTGCAACCTGCTCCTCCAGATCTCTAATACGAATTTCCAGAGAGACCACTTGCTCACATCTGCCACAGAGGTATGCACCCTGGAACGGTTGTTCCAGATGTGCAAACATATGGCAGTTTGTGCACTGAGTTAAATGGACAATCATGCTACCACTCATATGTGCCAGTTACCACAAGATAAAAAGACAGGCAGGAAAAAATAGCTGCACAATAAGTTTGATAAATGTGTTCCCCTGTGTAATCCCCTGTCTTTGAATTCCCCTGTTTTAAATTCCCACACTTCCCACACTTTTGCACTTGAATTCCCCTGTTTTAAATTCCCACACTTACCACACTTCTGCACTTGAATTCCCCTGTTTTAAATTCCCACACTTACCACACTTCTGCACTTACACACTGAGGCAAGATTCACACGTTCAAGTATTCACTATGTACCTGCTATTTAAGCCAGGAATCCACCAATTACAAACACAGCAATTAGTCACTCCCACCACACCAGACTTCAATTATTTACTTGTATCACAGCAAAGAGAGGGAAAACAAAACTCAGAGAGATTTGTTTTTAACCTCTCCCTTACACACAATATTCTTATGCTATTATTCCAGCAAGTATCCAATCTCAGTCTTTCAGGGCACAGGGCACTGATGAACTACCTGCAATATTACTTTTTTTTACATAACAACATTACTAACCCTTTAACATGACCAAAAAACCCTAATGGACACTGCATTTTCCCTGGTGCCTTTGATCAAGAGATAACCTGTCCAATCAGTCCTGGGGGTCATGTCCATAAAGGTGGATATAGCAGAACGAATGGACCTCAAACACTGTTCACTGCTCAAAGTAATGATAAGAGTTCAAGGAGCAGAGGGGTGTGTAACTCATTGTGATTCACTGTGCACCCCATTGGTGCTTAACCCTTCGAGTGCCAGAGGGGTACGCAACGCACTGCAAAAGCAATTGCGTACTCCTCTGGCACTCGAAGGGTTAGGTAGTTCCAGGGCTGAATGTAGTTGTACAGGTAGAATAGTAAAATAGGTTGAAAAAAGACACAAGTCCATCAAGTTTAACCTTTGTCTCTTAACCCAGAGACATGAGAATTATATAGCTTTCCGCTGCCAAATAAGTTATTCTTTATCTGAACTTCCTGGTTTGCCTACTAATACACAATATAAACCTGTATGTTCCCTTTTGAAAGAAATGTATCTAATTGTCTCTTAAATGTATCCATTGTATCTGTTATTACCACTTCCTTGGGCAAGGAATTCCACAATTTAACAGACCTTACTGTAAAAATCCCCTTGCTCTGCTGAAGTCTAAATTTCCTTTCGTTCAATTGATAACAAGGGCAAAATTCCTGGAACCATTAGGATTTTCTAGCCATAGTAAGGTAAGTGTGAGGGTTATTACTACTTCTTCTTTAACAATGCCAAACATGTAGCTCCCTGAGGCACCAGATCTCTTAACTAGCGCTCACAAGCTCCTTGTAGTGGTGAAAACCTTTTAGAGTGACATGAAATCCCTGTGGAGCTTCAATGAACAAACCCTTTATAACACCTTGGAAGTAAGATCGTTCTCCAGACCATTATTCCACAGTGCGTTAGAGACCTTATCAGCATCCAGTGGGTTAGCACAGTATCAATACCAAATACAGTGCAGGCCATAAGTATCTGTACTGTGACGGAAGTTTTGTTGTTTTGTCTCTGTACTCCAGCACATTGGATCTGAAATTAAACAATAGCTAAAAAGTTTAAAGTGCAGACTGCCAGACTAATTTTGAGGGTATTTCCATCCACAAAACATGAACCGTGTAGGAATGACAGATTGGTTGCTCTACTGTTTCTTGGCCAGGTGTGGGTGTTGTTGTATTGTTAGCTCATGCACAAAAGGTCCTAAGGTGATTCTAGGTGTAGCATTTGCTTTTGTGTATGTTCCTTTTGTTTTTCAACATGAGGAGAAAAAAGGGTCAAAGCCAGTAAAGTGGGCTGTCATGAGGCTGAAAAAATAGGAATAAATCTATATGAAACACAGGCTGTGTTACACAGCAAAAACAATAGATGTGCAACATCAAGTGAGTGGTACATGTTAAGAACCAAGAATACACAGAGGAGTTCACTTCAAAATGTAGGTGCAGACATGCCAAAGAGAACCATAAAGAGACAACTCCACCAGCATGACAACAGAGGATTAACCACAAGATGCAAACCGCTGGTAGGCCACAAGAATAGAAAGGCCTAGTTACAGTTTGCTAAGAAACTACATAAAGAAAATATACAGCTCTAAAGAAAAAATGCAGCGAAAAAGGAACCGCGCATGATCCAAAGCATACAGCAGCATGGTGGGGGTAGTGTTATGGCTTGGACATGTATGGCTGCTGCTGCAACTGGCTCCTTGTCTTTACGGATGATGATGATGATGATGATGATGATATGTTTCTGTACACTCCAGAATTAATAGTCTGCTCGAATCCAACCAAATGCCTCAAAACTTATTGGAAGGCACTTTAACGTGCAGCAGGACAATAATCCTAAAAATACTGTTAACGCAACCAGGTGTAACGGTTTTTAGGACACTCAGACCAGTTGGTAAAATAAAACACAATTTATTGAAATAGCAAATAATGCAAACGATCGCCCTCTACAGGCAGCAAGAATAAACTACACTATGATGACTGATATAACACAAATAATCAATACACAGGATAGCTGACATACAATATCTCGGCACAGATAATGGTGTTCAGTCCCCAAAGGGTTAAGTGCAAAAATCAGTCAGTCTCAGATGTGGTGCTTTGGCACTCCCAAGGTGGTAATGGGAGGTGCTGAGTAGAAGCAGTCAACACAGTGTTCAGGAAATGTAAATGCCGTAGCCTAAGTGACCAAATGAGCTTAAGCAGAACAGAAATCCAAATAGCCCCCGCGGGCGTACCTAACGGGAAAACTGATTCTGCGAGTGCGAGTGTGGATAGCCCCCACGGGCGTAACGGAAACCGACCTGCAATGCAAGAGCTGGCAATAGCCTCCACAGGCGTTAACCGGAGACCAGCAATAGCGATAATAGAGCCAATAGCCCCCACGGGCGTATACAATGAGAACCTGCCAGAGCTTGAGCCTTCCCTTTGCTGCCACACGAGCCCAGAAGCCACAGAAGATATCACCCAGTAACTTAACGAGCGAGAGCCAATGGCGCCCTACCGGACCAACTTAACGTGACTACTCTGCAGTAGGATAGAGTGAGTTGCCGTCCATAAGCGGCCGACTCAGCAGACGTAGCACAGCGAGTAAGGCTCTATACCGGGACCAAAGGTAGCGAGAGTAAGCAGCACTGCAAGGGTTAATATGAACGTTTAACCATAAGGCTCAGTATGGTATCGAAGCTCTGCAGGTGTAGGGAGGCTCACGGAGGAATGCACAGCTCTGCAGGACAGTACGGGACACTGCACTGATCGGAGGCAACACAAGGCTGGAGTGATCACACGGCAGCTGGCAACAGCAGAGGAAAAATGTCGCGGCGGCGACAACGGGAACAGACAGGTCACTGGAACAGGCTGGAAGTCGATCTCGGAGCAGGAAGTCAGCCGGGCCGGGTTGTAGCACGAAGGAGGTAGTCATACAAGCCGGGTCATACACGAGCAGGAACGTCAGCCAAGCCGGGTCAGGAAACGGAGGTGGTTCGCAGACAAGCCGGGTCAAAAATGATCAGGAACACTGGAGCGTAGTCAGGACAAGCCAAGTCGGTACACAAGAATCCAGAACACAGGAACACAGCAACAGCAACTCTGGCTCAGAAACACCACAAAAGGGCATCTGACAGGTGTCTAGGCCAGGCATAAAAAGGTCACCAGGGGCGGGCCAAACCGGCTCAGCAAATCAGACGAACCACAAGCGAGAGTGACAAGAGAATCACAGGCACTGTGATAGTACCCCCCTCTCAAAGACCCCCTCTCCCTGCAGGAGGTCTGGGTTTCTGAGGATATTTAGAGTGGAAGTTGCGCACAAGTCTAGGCGCATGGAGGTCCTTTTGATCAACCCAAGAACGTTCCTCAGGGCCATAGCCCTTCCAGTGGACCAAATATTGCAACTTTCCTCTAAATACTCTGGACTTCATACTCCTCTTGGCCCTGAACGTCCACCGGCCCAGGAATCACTGGCGTTTTAGTATAACGATTGCACAACAATGGTTTCAAAAGAGACACATGGAACACATTATGAATATGCATAGAGGGTGGAAGTTCCAGTGCATAAGAAACCGGATTAACCTTGCGGATGATCTTAAAGGGCCCAATGAACCGGGGAGCCAGCTTATTGGAGGGTACCTGCAAATTGAGGTTTCTGGAGGAGAGCCATACCCTGTCCCCTACCTGAAATGAGACCGCTGGTAGCCGTCTGCGATTAGCGTGCCGCTGATGACGCCAAAATGACTGACTGAGGGACCTCTGAACCTGTGCCCAAGTGGAACGAAGTTGCGCCATATGCTCCTCCAGGGCAGGAATCTGTTGTGCCTGAAATGAGTCCGGGAGCAGGCAAGGCTGGAACCCATAACTAATGAGAAATGGGGAGCTCCCGGACGATGAATTAACCTCACAATTCCTGGCAAACTCTGCCCATGGCAACAGGTCAGCCCAATTATCATGATGATCGGTAACAAAGCAACGCAGGAACTGCTCCAGTCCCTGATTGGCACACTCAGAGGCCCCATTGGTCTGGGGATGGTAGGCAGAGGAGAAGGACAATTGGATGCCCATCTGACCACAAAATGCCCTCCAAAACCTGGACACGAACTGACTCCCACGGTCGGAGACAATCACTCTGGGTACCCCGTGTAGGCGGAACACCTCCCTGGCAAAGACTACAGCCAATTCCTGAGCCGATGGAAGACCATTAAGAGGCACGAAATGAGCCATTTTAGAGAACCTATCGACCACCATAAGGATAAACGTATACCCCCTAGAGACTGGTAATTCTCCCAAGAAGTCGATAGATATTTGAGACCATGGACGTTCGCCATTAGGTACTGGTTGAAGTAAGCACACAGGGAGATGTCTGGGGATCTTGGCACGAGCACAGGTGATACAGGCGGCAGTAAAAGTGGAACAATCGGCTCTGAGTGTGGGCCACCAAAATAATTGCGAAAGGGACCATACAAGTTGATCCCTACCGATATGCCCAGCCGCTTTAGAAGAATGATAGGTCTCCAACAGACGGGTATGGAATGGCTCATCCACAAAACACTTGCCCAGTGGGGTCTCAGGAGGTGCCCTAGATTGAGAGGCCAAAATCTCCTCCCCCAGAGGCGAGGTTATACTAGTACGAATAGTAGCCAGAATGCGATCTGGCTGAATGATAGATACTGGTTCTTCCTCCCTCTCAGTGTCTGATGCGAACTGACGAGACAACGCGTCTGCCCTAATATTCTTAGAGCCCGGAAGGTAGGACACTAGGAAATTAAATCGAGACAAAAATAGTGCCCACCTAGCTTGTCGTGAGGACAATCTTTTGGCTTCAGAGAGATATGTTAAATTCTTATGATCAGTAAGGATTAATACTGGAGTCTGAGTACCTTCCAACAGGTGGCGCCATTCTTTCAGAGCCAGGATAATGGCCAAAAGCTCCCTGTCGCCAATCTCGTAGTGGCTCTGTGCACTGGACAATTTTTTAGAAAAAAACCTGCAAGGTCTCAAGGTGCCACCTCCCACAGGACGTTGGGAGAGTACTGCCCCAACCCCAACCTCAGAGGCGTCAACCTCCAACGTAAATGGCAGGGAGGGATTAGGGTGGGACAGCACTGGAGCAGACGCGAAGGCAGTTTTGAAGGTCTCAAACGCATTCTCAGCTGCCTCAGACCACTGAGAAGGAGAAGCGCCCTTATGTGTCAAATCCGACAAAGGTTTTACAATCGTGGAAAAGTTCTGGATGAACTTTCTATAATAGTTGGCAAAGCCCAAAAAACGATGAATAGCTTTTAACCCCTTAGGGCGAGGCCATTGCAGGACTGCTGCCAATTTATCTTGATCCATGGCAATGCCATCTTTGGAAATTACGAACCCCAAGAATGGTACTTGAGATGTATGGAATTCGCATTTTTCTAGTTTACAAAATAGTTTATTTTTACGAAGTTTGAGCAAGACTTCCGAGACATCTTTAATATGTTGGGAGAGGTTGGCAGAGTGAATTAATATATCATCTAGATATACCACCACACAGGACTGAAGCATGTCACATAGAATTTCATTAATAAATTCCTGGAATACCGCAGGTGCGTTGAATAGGCCAAATGGCATCACCAGATATTCGTAGTGCCCTGTTCTGGTATTAAACGCCGTTTTCCCACTCATCACCCTCCTTAATTCTGACCAGATTATATGCAGCTCGCAAGTCAAGTTTAGTGAAGATCGAAGAGCCCTTTAATCTGTCAAACAATTCAGTAATGAGTGGAATAGGGTAGGCGTTCCTAGGCATCAGCTTATTCAGCCCTCGGTAGTCAATACATGGCATGAGTTTGCCACTTTTTTTCTTTATAAAGAAGAATCCGGCACCAGCCTGGGAAGTAGATTTACGAATGATTCCCCTCCTGAGAGCGTCCTCAATGTACTCCTCCATTGCCCTGTTCTCCTCACACGACAGTGGGTAAGTGCGACCCCTAGGAGGCACCGCACCCGGAGGCAGATTGTTACGGTTTTCTGACACTCAGACCAGGGTATGAAGTAAAAACACAGTTTTATTGAAAATAAAACAAGGCCCCTAGAGGACAGCACATAAATAGCAACAATGGCAAAAATAACAAAGAGAATGCACAGAATGATAATGACAAGTGCTAGAATAGATAGGGAATTTTCCCCAAAGGGTTAAGGACTGAAATGGGTGAGATATACAAGATTGGCCAACGCCCAGGATAAATAGCAGTCTCTGGAACACAGTCTCTCAATAGCAGGATAGTGGACACAGTCTCTCAATAGCAGGATAGTGGAGTAACTGCACTGAATACACTCTCAAGTTGATATACTAGAGCCCAAAGTCCAGAGCTGAGCCGGTACCCACGCCTGGGGCTACAGAGGAGTGCTACTGCCACGCTGTAATGATCAGAACCGAAATCGCCCTTGACTAGAAAAGTAATAACCCTGCATGTGCCACTAGGATATGCCCATACACCCCTTGGGTGCTGTACTGATGGTAACTGCACAAGCTGTAATTGAGCCAATGCCCTCTGGAGTGCAATGGGAATGTACCTTCAACGTCTGTGGCCCTGAGCCAGAGAATGAACACGGACTGACAAGGCTCTGATGGAATAAGAGACACACAGAAGCACTCAGAGTAACAGGCTATGTCATAAAAATGTATGCTTGGCAAGAAGTATCGGAGGCACCAGACCGGAGACTACAGGCACTGCAAGGGTTAAATGGTTCTGTACACACGCGAGTACCTTGGCAGCCAACAGCAGGCAAAGCAACCTCAGGCTACAGCTACTGACAAGTGAAAGGAACAGTGAGTCGCTATTACAGTTCAGAATGTCGCCGAGCGACTGGAATGACGCAGGAACACAGGAACAGCAGGCAGAACCGGAACGGTAACTGGAACAGCAGATAGGCCGGCACCGCAACCGGAACAGCAGGCAGAACCGTAACGATCACTGGAACAGCAGACAGGACGGTACCGCAACCGGAACAGCAGGCAGAACCGGAACGATCTCTGGAACAGCAGACAGGCCGGTACCGCAACCGGAACAGCAGGCAGAACCGGAACGATCTCTGGAACAGCAGACAGGCCGGTACCGCAACCGGAACAGCAGGCAGAACCGGAACGATCACTGGAACAGCAGACAGGCCGGCACAGCAACCGGAACAGCAGGCAGAACCGGAACGGTAACTGGAACAGCAGACAGGTCCGGAGCAATGCTGGAACAGAGGCAGGCCGGAAACAATCACAGAGCAGGGTCATCAGCCAGAGCCGGGTCGAATCACGGAGCAGGGTCGTCAGCCAAAGCCGGGTCAAATCACGGAGCAGGGTCGTCAGCCAAAGCCGGGTCAAATCACGGAGCAGGGTCGTCAGCCAAAGCCGGGTCAAATCACAGAGCAGAATCAGGAACAGAGTCAGACTAGCCGGGTCGGTACACAGAAGACACTGGAATATGGCAACAAGGCGCATCAACAGGAACACCACGAAAGGGCAACTGACAATTGCCCAAGCTCCAGCATATAACGGCACATCCTGGGCGGGCCAATCAGTCTCCACCAACGCACAGGTACATCATGTCAGATTGACAGAAAGACACGGGGACCGTGATACAGATCAATAGCGCAATCATAGGGTCTATGCTCAGGCAATGCTCTGGCCTCTCCTTTGCTAAAAACGTCACTGAATTCCCCATATTCTGCTGGCACGGCAGGGGAGGTACACATAATTTTGACAGGTAGTGAAAGACAATTCTTAGTACAGTATTCAGACCAGGAGTTAACCTCATATTTCTACCAATCAAATTGAGGATTATGCAATAGTAACCACGGGAACCCCAAAATGACTGCATGGTGAGGAGAACGAATAATTTGGAACCGTACTTCCTCTTTGTGAAAATCCCCAACTGACATTGTGATAGGAATTGACTCCATAGCAATAAAAGCAGGTTCCAAGGGTCTGCCATCGATGTCTTCAATTGCCAAGGGAGAATCTTTCTTGCATAATGGAATGCCGTGCAAGTCGGCGAAAGATTGGTCCATAAAGTACCCGGCTGCACCGGAGTCCACCAGTGCCAGGACCTCAACCACTTTGTCTGCCCAAGCGAATACCACCTGGATGGTGGGTTTAACAGTACTAGGATCTAGGGACTGTTGTACACCACCTAGGGCCTGTTACCCAAGGTACCCTAGGTGCGTTCGTTTCCCGGCCGTACCGGACAAGTGCGTAATATGTGCTCTGGTTTGCCACAATATAAGCATAGGCCTTGTCTCCTGCGATACAACCTCTCCTCCTTAGTGAGCTTAGTGAACCCCTATTGCATAGGTTTAGCCGACTCGGCTGGTCGTTCAGGAGGAACGGGTGGTGAGGGTGGGTTCAAGAGACTGCCCTGGCCATAGCTTCTAGATTTAGCCCTTTTTGCCAACCGTCTCTCATGGATGCGGGAATCAATTAGCAGCATGTAGTCAATGTATTCATCCAGATCACTAGGTACTTCTCGAGCAGCTATTTCATCCTTAATCTGCTCAGAAAGACCCTGAGCAAAGGCGGCAACCAAGGCCTCATTATTCCAGCCCACCTCTGCTGCCAAGGTCCAAAACTCGATAGCATAGTCGCCCAGAGTGCGTTCGCCCTGCTGAATCTCCATCAACCTCTTGGCAGCAAAGGCAGCCCTGCCAGGGACCTCAAACACTCGGCGGAACTTTGTTACAAATTCCCTAAAGTTCAGAGTGCAAGGTTTGGCATGTTCCCACAAGGGATTCGCCCAAGCTAATGCTTTGCCCGTCAACAGTGATATCATAAATCCGACCTGGGGTGCCAATTCCAGGAATATCTCCAATTGATTAATAAAGCCCCTGCATAGAGAAGGCCCGCCATCATATCTCAATGGTAACGGCGCCGCTGCCGTTAAGCCTCTGGTATTGGTAGGAAGGACTACAGGCAGATTGTCCAGTGTCAAAACTGGGGGGACCACCGGATTCGCACTGGGCTTGTCCAGGTGTACCGTGCGCTCAAGTAAGATCTGTAAAGCCAGTGCCAATTGGTCCAGGCGCTGCTCATGGACATCCATTCTCCAATGGATGTTTTGTGTGTTACTTTCACCTTTACCGTCTGAGGTCATGGCCCTTTCGTACTGTAACGGTTTTTAGGACACTCAGACCAGTTGGTAAAATAAAACACAATTTATTGAAATAGCAAATAATGCAAACGATCGCCCTCTATAGGCAGCAAGAATAAACTACACGGTGATGACTGATATAACACAAATAATCAATACACAGGATAGCTGACATACAATATCTCGGCACAGATAATGGTGTTCAGTCCCCAAAGGGTTAAGTGCAAAAATCAGTCAGTCTCAGATGTGGTGGTTTGGCACGCCCAAGGTGGTAATGGGAGGTGCTGAGTAGAAGCAGTCAACACAGTGTTCAGGAAATGTAAATGCCGTAGCAGAAGTGACCAAATGAGCTTAAGCAGAACAGAAATCCAAATAGCCCCCGCGGGCGTACCTAACGGGAAAACTGATTCTGCGAGTGCGAGTGTGGATAGCCCCCACGGGCGTAACGGAAACCGACCTGCAATGCAAGAGCTGGCAATAGCCTCCACAAGCGTTAACCGGAGACCAGCAATAGCGATAATAGAGCCAATAGCCCCCACGGGCGTATACAATGAGAACCTGCCAGAGCTTGAGCCTTCCCTTTGCTGCCACACGAGCCCAGAAGCCACAGAAGATATCACCCAGTAACTTAACGTAAGAGTGAGAGCCAATGGTGCCCTACCGGACCAACTTAACGTGACTACTCTGCAGTAGGATAGAGTGAGTCGCCGTCCATAAGCGGCCGACTCAGCAGACGTAGCACAGCGAGTGAGGCGCTATACTGGGGACCAAAGGTAGAGAGAGTAAGCAGCACTGCAAGGGTTAATATGCACGTTTAAACATAAGGCTCAGTATGGTATCGAAGCTCTGCAGGTGTACGGAGGCTCACGGAGGAACGCACAGCTCTGCAAGACAGTACGGGACACTGCACTGATCGGAGGCAACACAAGGCTGGAGTGATCACACGGCAGCTGGCAACAGCAGAGGAAAAATGTTGCGGCGGCGACAACGGGAACAGACAGGTCACTGGAACCGGCTGGAAGTCGATCTCGGAGCAGGAAGTCAGCCGGGCCGGGTTGTAGCACGAAGGAGGTAGTCATACAAGCCGGGTCATACACGAGCAGGAACGTCAGCCAAGCCGGGTCAGGAAACGGAGGTGGTTCGCAGACACGCCGGGTCAAACAAGATCAGGGACACTGGAGCGTAGTCAGGACAAGCCAAGTCGGTACACAAGAATCCGGAACACAGGAACACAGCAACAGCAACACTGGCTCAGAAACACCACGAAAGGGCATCTGACAGGTGTCTAGGCCAGGCATAAAAAGGTCACCAGGGGCGGGCCAAACCGGCTCAGCAAATCAGAGCGAACCACAAGCGAGAGTGACAAGAGAATCACAGGCACTGTGATACCAGGGTGTTTTGTAGTACAAAAAAAGTGCAAAGATTTTGAATGGCCAAGTAAATCGCCAGCCCTGAATCCAATTGAGAAGGCATTTCACTAACTGTAGGCAAGAAGCCAAAGCCAAAAAATAGCCAAAAAAAAAAAAAGCCAGGAACTAAAGGCGGCTACAGTACAGGCCCCGAAGAGCATCATCAGGGAAGATAACCAGCATTTGGTCATGCCTAGGGGGTCACAGAGTTCATGGAGTCCCTTAGTGCAAAGGATTTGCAACATAAAACAAAATTTGACAACTTTAAGATTGTTATGTGTCCAATTACTTTTGGTCCCCTACAGTGGAAGGCCTATATAAAGAGGGCTGTAATTCTTACCCTGTTAATAGTTTATAGACGTAAATACCCTTGAATTAAATCAGACCGTCTGCACTTTATCCTCCTAGTCATTGGTTAATTTCAGATGCAGCGTGCACCGTGTATTTAAATACTGGTTGGTACAGATAACATACTAGACCAAACCTATCCAGTAACTAGTTACCTGTATCTCATTTGTTTCTTAGAAGGGTATTGGGTTATAATGTTTCATGCTTTAATTAACCCCTTAACGACCCTTGACAGGCATAGCACGTCATGGTTTGTTTTGCGTTAACGACCCATGACATGCCAGGACCGTCATGGAATTCCAGGCTCCTGGAACAGGATATAAGAAACAAAAAAAAAAAAGTCCATTGTTCATGGTCCTTAAGGGGTTAAACAATGAATAAAAAGGTCTTTTAACTCTTTACAGGCCAGGCAGGTAAGCAGTGCATTGCTTTCCAGTGCACTACACACCCCCTGGTCCTTAAATTATTGGATTTTATGCATTTTCCAGAACTGGGTGATATTAACGTGATTTTCATCTTTCTTCTGCCTTTTAGAGAATCTGACCAGGAACAAACTCCCACAATCTTCCAGCATGTTAGCATACAGAGACGGATGTACTAAACAGACCTTTTTACACAATAATGTATATATGTGCACAGTGCAACGGTATATACAATAATGTATACATGTGCACAGTACAACGGTATATACAATAATGTATACACGTGCACAGTACAATGATATATACAATAATGTATATATGTGCACAGTACAATGGTATATACAATAATGTATACACGTGCACAGTACAATGGTATATACAATAATGTATACACGTGCACAGTACAACGGTATATACAATAATGTATACACGTGCACAGTACGATGGTATATACAATAATGTATACACGTGCACAGTACAATGATATATACAATAATGTATATATGTGCACAGTACAATGGTATATACAATAATGTATACACGTGCACAGTACAATGGTATATACAATAATGTATACACGTGCACAGTACAATGATATATACAATAATGTATACACGTGCACAGTACAACAGTATATACAATAATGTATACACGTGCACAGTACAATGGTATATACAATAATGTATACACGTGCACAGTACAATGATATATACAATAATGTATACACGTGCACAGTACAACAGTATATACAATAATGTATACACGTGCACAGTACAATGGTATATACAATAATGTATATATGTGCACAGTACAATGGTATATACAATAATGTATACACGTGCATAGTACAATGGTATATACAGTAATGTATACACGTGCACAGTACAATGGTATACACAATAATGTATACACGTGTACAGTACAATGGTATATATACAATAATGTATACACGTGCACAGTACAATGGTATATACAATAATGTATATATGTGCACAGTACAATGGTATATACAATAATGTATACACGTGCACAGTACAATGGTATATACAATAATGTATATATGTGTACAGTACAATGGTATATACAATAATGTATATATGTGTACAGTACAATGGTATATACAATAATGTATACACGTGCACAGTACAATGGTATATACAATAATGTATATATGTGCACAGTACAATGGTATATACAATAATCTATACACGTGCACAGTACAATGGTATATACAATAATGTATACACGTGCACAGTACAATGGTATATACAGTAATGTATATATGTGCACAGTACAATGGTATATACAATAATGTATACACGTGCACAGTACAATGGTATATACAATAATGTATATATGTGTACAGTACAATGGTATATACAATAATGTATATATGTGTACAGTACAATGGTATATACAATAATGTATACACGTGCACAGTACAATGGTATATACAATAATGTATATATGTGCACAGTACAATGGTATATACAATAATCTATACACGTGCACAGTACAATGGTATATACAATAATGTATACACGTGCATAGTACAATGGTATATACAGTAATGTATACACGTGCACAGTACAATGGTATATACAATAATGTATACACGTGCACAGTACAATGGTATATACAGTAATGTATACACGTGCACAGTACAATGGTATATACAATAATGTATACACGTGCACAGTACAATGGTATATACAATAATGTATACAGGTGCACAGTACAATGGTATATACAATAATGTATACACGTGCACAGTACAACGGTATATACAATAATGTATATATGTGCACAGTACAATGGTATATACAATAATGTATATATGTGCACAGTACAATGGTATATACAGTAATGTATACACGTGCACAGTACAATGGTATATACAATAATGTATACACGTGCACAGTACAATGGTATATACAATAATGTATACACGTGTACAGTACAATGGTATATACAATAATGTATATATGTGCACAGTACAATGGTATATACAATAATGTATATATGTGCACAGTACAATGGTATATACAGTAATGTATACACGTGCACAGTACAATGGTATATACAATAATGTATACACGTGCACAGTACAATGGTATATACAATAATGTATACACGTGTACAGTACAATGGTATATACAATAATGTATACAGGTGCACAGTACAATGGTATATACAATAATGTATACACGTGTACAGTACAATGGTATATACAATAATGTATACAGGTGCACAGTACAATGGTATATACAATAATGTATACACGTGCACAGTACAATGGTATATACAATAATGTATACACGTGTACAGTACAATGGTATATACAATAATGTATACACGTGCACAGTACAATGGTATATATACAATAATGTATACACGTGCACAGTACAACGGTATATATACAATAATGTATACAGGTGCACAGTACAATGGTATATACAATAATGTATACACGTGTACAGTACAATGGTATATACAGTAATGTATACACGTGCACAGTACAATGGTATATACAATAATGTATACACGTGTACAGTACAATGGTATATATACAATAATGTATACACGTGTACAGTACAATGGTATATACAATAATGTATACACGTGCACAGTACAATGGTATATACAATAATGTATACATGTGCACAGTACAATGGTATATACAATAATGTATACACGTGCACAGTACAACGGTATATATACAATAATGTATATATGTGCACAGTACAATGGTATATACAATAATGTATACACGTGCCCACTACAATGGTATATATACAATAATGTATACACGTGCACAGTACAATGGTATATACAATAATGTATATATGTGTGCAGTACAATGGTATATATACAATAATGTATACACGTGCATAGTACAATGGTATATACAATAATGTATACACGTGCACAGTACAATGGTATATACAATAATGTATACACGTGCACAGTACAATGGTATATACAATAATGTATACACGTGCACAGTACAATGGTACATATACAATAATGTATACACGTGTACAGTACAATGGTATATACAATAATGTATACACGTGCACAGTACAATGGTATATATACAATAATGTATACACGTGCCCACTACAATGGTATATATGCAATAATGTATACAGGTGCACAGTACAATGGTATATATACAATAATGTATATATGTGCACAGTACAATGGTATATACAATAATATATACAGGTGTACAGTACAATGGTATATACAATAATGTATACAGGTGCACAGTACAATGGTATATATACAATAATGTATATATGTGCACAGTACAATGGTATATACAATAATATATACAGGTGTACAGTACAATGGTATATACAATAATGTATACACGTGCACAGTACAATGGTATATACAATAATGTATATATGTGCACAGTACAATGGTATATACAATAATGTATACACGTGCACAGTACAATGGTATATACAATAATGTATACACGTGCACAGTACAATGGTATATATACAATAATGTATACAGGTGTACAGTACAATGGTATATACAATAATGTATATAGACACCACCTTCGGGATAAACTCTTGCGAAGTGCGAAAGACAGCCTCGTCCTTGTGAAACACCAAAAAGGGTGGCCTACAGGACAGGGCATGCAGCCCCATTGCTTTGCAATGCATTCCGTACCACTCTGCCACTCAAAGGGTTAAATGCGCAGAACAGAAAGTTAACAAGGTGAATACCAAAATGTAAAACCATTCAAAAGCCCACTAGAACAAGTCAGTAGACCCAATAAACACTGGTCCCAGTAGCGAAAGTGCCCAAAACACCCCAAAAGATGCTAACCAGCAGCAAAAGGGTTAAGTTACCACAAAAACTTCATCCAAACACCTCACAGACATACAGATAAACCCATTGAGTGCATGAGTATGTAATAGGAACTCAAAATGAGACCCCTGTGCGGAGGGGAAGCATGGGACATGTGGACCACAGCACTCAAAGGGTGCTCACCTTTTTCAGCAGGTCTTCTGTCTTCAGATTACCATGTATAAAGAAGAAGCCTCAGTGGGCAACTCCTGGGGAAAGAAATTACAGCCAAGATTTTCCCCCCAGGGATTAGGTCCACAAAAGCACCTGGTAAACTGAGCTATCCACATTTGGGTGATGGGATTTGTCAGTGATGGTAATCCGCCTAATGGTGGTATCCCATATCTAATCATTCGCTACAAAGTTTGTAACAACGCAGTCATGTGCAGTAGAGACTTCCCGTGAAGAGGCTGATACAGAGCTGGATGCTCCTTCTGAGCACCTCGCTCTGTATCAGCCACTGCGTGGGCAGTCTCTACTGAGCATGACTGCACCACGACCAGCTGGCACTGTATCATTCGCAGCATGGGCAGTCTCTACTGTGCAGCATGACTGCACCACGACCGGCTGGCAGTGGCACCTTGGCCCATGTAACGGGCTCTTCAACTAGTAGAAAAATAATAAAGAAGCTAAAACTATAGCAGGACTGTTCTCTTGCCTTGTGCCTTGACCAAGGAACAAATCTTACAGGTTGGGGATTGGCTAGTTGCAAGTTAAGGAGAGGAGGTAGGTTCCACCCAGCAGTCACTTCTCAGAATTGTTCCTGCCTACTTAAAGGGGCTGATCGCCTATCCCGAAGTTATCAGTAACCCGTATTGGATGACAGAGAAAAACTGTTAGCAACACCGCCAACTGGTGACCAGGCAGCAGAATAACATTGTTCTTATGTCAGACTAAGGTTTATCCACAGAAAACAACTAGAATATTGCCACCTTGTGGCCCCCAACACATTACTGTTTCTTTAACCCCTTAAGGACCCATGACGGTCCTGGACAGTCATGGGTTGCTATCCCCTTAAGGACCCATGACGGTCTAGGACCGTCATGGCTTCAATGATAGCAGCACTGCACACTGCTATCATTAATTCCAGGCTGAGACTGAGCGCTCCGAGACCGGGGCATTCAGTGTCAGCCCTTCTTGCTTGTGCCGGTTCATGTGATCACCGTAGCAGCGATCACATGTACCGGCATTCTGAGAAACAGAGTCAACATGCAAAGCATGCTGACTCTGAGTGTCTCCTCTACCTCTGTCTCCCTTGCTATCAAAGTAAGGGACAGAGAAGTAGAGAGGAGACACCTAGTGGTAAAAAAAAAAAATACAGCAGCTGGGGGTATTAACCCCTTCACTGCTGGTGCAGACGGCTGGCTAAATGCAGGTCATGGGGATTTTCACCCGGGGGGACCGTGGCCACTTTAAACTGCGTATTTTGTAGGTATGACTGACCGGTCATAATTTTCATGCAGTCTCCAAAAAATGTAACCCTTTGTGGCCAATTGATCCCAAGAGAAAAAACAAAAATGGTGTTTTTTTTACTTTTTTTTTTTTCAATTTTTTTCAATTTTCATAAAGTAAATGGTGGGTTATCCATATATGTGGGGTATCAAAAGAAAGCCCTATTTGTTCTTAAAAAAACAGTATATAATATATGGGGGTGGAATAAAAGACTAAGAGGGAAAACACTGTTGAACAAAGAAATAGTCAAAAAGTCAGAATTGCTCCGGTCCTTATGGGAAAACGACTTCAGATTTTCCCGGTCCTTAAGGGAATAATAGAGCAAAATTCTCTTACATTAAGAAATGTAACCCTTTGAGTGCCAGAGGGGTACGCAACGCATTGGGTACCCCACTGGCACTCAAAGGGTTGAACCAAGAAGTCTCACTGGACTTTCATAATTCTATAGATTTCTGCATTAAACCATTTAGTGACAGAGGGTTGTCCACTGCATTGGACACCATTCTGGTGCTCAAACGGTTAAGCCATGTTAGTTAAGAAATCGGTAAGCTTACTGACCAAGGGCTGGATTCCACTGCAGGTGCTAATGTTATCACTGCTTTTATCTCCAGTTTTCCCCATAGACTTCAATAGGAAAATCCTATATAATAATTTGCTAGGATGTTTGACAGAAGCCGTCATGCACTGTAGAGACTGCCCAAAAGCACGTAATGCTGGGAGGTGTTGGAATGCTGGGATGTATAGGAATGCTGGGAGTTCTGTGCTGGGAGGTGTAGGAATGCTGGGAGGTGTAGGAATGCTGGGAGTTCTGTGCTGGGAGGTGTAGGAATGCTGGGATGTATAGGAATGCTGGGAGTTCTGTGCTGGGAGGTGTAGGAATGCTGGGAGCACAGAATGCTGGGAGGTGTAGGAATGCTGGGAGTTCTGTGCTGGGAGCATTCTGTGCTTTCGGACAGTCTGTACAGTGCATGACTGTGTCTGCGCAGGACGCAGAGCAGGACCGGCCGCTTAACCCTTTGAGTTCCAGGAGGTACGCTTACCCCTCTGGCACTCAAAGGGTTAACACCTTGGTCCATGTATACGGGCTTTTACGCTAGTGTTTGACAAAAATAGGTGTTAACATTTAGCACCTCCAATAGAATCCATCCCCAAATGTCCCCATTCCTACATTACAGTAAGCTGTAGCTACACTAGAAACCTACTCACTTGTCTCCCCATAGTTTCTTCATCATATCTTCAACTTTTTTTGCACGTTCGGATGGTGGGAGCTGGGATTTTTCACCTTTGGATGCAAATTTGGCAACGTACATCTCCGCAAACTGCTTCAGGGTAAAAGCCCAACCGTGAAGGCCAGAACCAAAGCCAACAGTCCCAATAACTGGGTCAATCTGCAGGAAAGATTAAAGAATAAACACAGTTTAAAACTAACAGTCACCACCCTTCTATATTTATATATCTTAATAACCTATAATTATAAAGGAAAATAGAGAACCAGCTAATTTCAGATTGAGTCAGTTTCTCTTTAATCCCTTCTAACATCCAATGAGTTGAATAACCCTATGGTTCTCAAGGGTTTAAAGCGGAAACACCACTGCCCTAAAAAGGTGATTTTGAAAGAGCTTTCAAAATCACCTGCATTTCTATGGGTCATTTTTAAGTTTCAAAACAAAAGTATTTTTTAGTTTATTCAACTGAGGTAACACTGGCTGGCAGTGATTGATTTTTGGGATGGAGACCAGTGAGGAATGTAAGTACCTGGCTGGCAGGAAGAGACAGGTGGGAGGGAAAGCAGTGTGGAATGTTAGTATCTGGCAGGAAGAGACAGGTGGGAGGGAAAGCAGTGTGGAATGTCAGTATCTGGCTGGCAGGAAGAGACAGGTGGGAGTGAAAGCAGTGTGGAATGTTAGTATCTGGCTGGCAGGAAGAGACAGGTGGGAGGGAAAGCAGCGAGGAATGTCAGTATCTGGCTGGCAGGAAGAGACAGGTGGGAGGGAAAGCAGTGTGGAATGTTAGTATCTGGCTGGCAGGAAGAGACAGGTGGGAGGGAAAGCAGTGTGGAATGTCAGTATCTGGCTGGCAGGAAGAGACAGGTGGGAGGGAAAGCAGTGAGGAATGTTAGTATCTGGCTGGCAGGAAGAGACAGGTGGGAGGGAAAGCAGTGTGGAATGTTAGTATCTGGCCGGCAGGAAGAGACAGGTGGGAGGGAAAGCAGTGTGGAATGTTAGTATCTGGCTGGCAGGAAGAGACAGGTGGGAGGGAAAGCAGTGTGGAATGTTAGTATCTGGCTGGCAGGAAGAGACAGGTGGGAGGGAAAGCAGTGTGGAATGTTAGTATCTGGCCGGCAGGAAGAGACAGTTGGGAGGGAAAGCAGTGTGGAATGTTAGTATCTGGCTGGCAGGAAGAGACAGTTGGGAGGGAAAGTAGTGTGGAATGTCAGTATCTGGCTGGCAGGAAGAGACAGGTGGGAGGGAAAGCAGTGTGGAATGTTAGTATCTGGCTGGCAGGAAGAGACAGGTGGGAGGGAAAGCAGTGTGGAATGTTAGTATCTGGCTGGCAGGAAGAGACAGGTGGGAGGGAAAGCAGTGTGGAATGTTAGTATCTGGCTGACAGGAAGAGACAGGTGGGAGGGAAAGCAGTGAGGAATGTCAGTATCTGGCTGGCAGGAAGAGACAGTTGGGAGGGAAAGCAGTGAGGAATGTCAGTATCTGGCTGGCAGGAAGAGACAGTTGGGAGGGAAAGCAGTGTGGAATGTTAGTATCTGGCTGGCAGGAAGAGACAGGTGGGAGGGAAAGCAGTGAGGAATGTCAGTATCTGGCTGGCAGGAAGAGACAGTTGGGAGGGAAAGCAGTGTGGAATGTTAGTATCTGGCTGACAGGAAGAGACAGGTGGGAGGGAAAGCAGTGAGGAATGTAAGTATCTGGCTGGCAGGAAGAGACAGGTGGGAGGGAAAGCAGTGTGGAATGTTAGTATCTGGCTGGCAGGAAGAGACAGGTGGGAGGGAAAGCAGTGAGGAATGTAAGTATCTGGCTGGCAGGAAGAGACAGGTGGGAGGGAAAGCAGTGTGGAATGTCAGTATCTGGCTGGCAGGAAGAGACAGGTGGGAGGGAAAGCAGTGTGGAATGTCAGTATCTGGCTGACAGGAAGAGACAGGTGGGAGGGAAAGCAGTGAGGAATGTAAGTATCTGGCTGGCAGGAAGAGACAGGTGGGAGGGAAAGCAGTGTGGAATGTCAGTATCTGGCTGGTAGGAAGAGACAGGTGGGAGGGAAAGCAGTGAGGAATGTAAGTATCTGGCTGGCAGGAAGAGACAGGTGGGAGGGAAAGCAGTGTGGAATGTTAGTATCTGGCTGGCAGGAAGAGACAGGTGGGAGGGAAAGCAGTGTGGAATGTTAGTATCTGGCTGACAGGAAGAGACAGGTGGGAGGGAAAGCAGCGAGGAATGTCAGTATCTGGCTGGCAGGAAGAGACAGGTGGGAGGGAAAGCAGCGAGGAATGTTAGTATCTGGCTGACAGGAAGAGACAGGTGGGAGGGAAAGCAGTGTGGAATGTCAGTATCTGGCTGGCAGGAAGAGACAGGTGGGAGGGAAAGCAGTGTGGAATGTCAGTATCTGGCTGGTAGGAAGAGACAGGTGGGAGGGAAAGCAGTGAGGAATGTTAGTATCTGGCTGGCAGGAAGAGACAGGTGGGAGGGAAAGCAGTGTGGAATGTTAGTATCTGGCTGGCAGGAAGAGACAGGTGGGAGGGAAAGCAGTGTGGAATGTTAGTATCTGGCTGGCAGGAAGAGACAGGTGGGAGGGAAAGCAGTGTGGAATGTCAGTATCTGGCTGGTAGGAAGAGACAGGTGGGAGGAAAAGCAGTGTGGAATGTTAGTATCTGGCTGGCAGGAAGAGACAGGTGGGAGGGAAAGCAGTGTGGAATGTCAGTATCTGGCTGGTAGGAAGAGACAGGTGGGAGGGAAAGCAGTGAGGAATGTTAGTATCTGGCTGGCAGGAAGAGACAGGTGGGAGGGAAAGCAGTGTGGAATGTTAGTATCTGGCTGGCAGGAAGAGACAGGTGGGAGGGAAAGCAGTGTGGAATGTTAGTATCTGGCTGACAGGAAGAGACAGGTGGGAGGGAAAGCAGCGAGGAATGTCAGTATCTGGCTGGCAGGAAGAGACAGGTGGGAGGGAAAGCAGCGAGGAATGTTAGTATCTGGCTGACAGGAAGAGACAGGTGGGAGGGAAAGCAGTGTGGAATGTCAGTATCTGGCTGGCAGGAAGAGACAGGTGGGAGGGAAAGCAGTGTGGAATGTTAGTATCTGGCTGACAGGAAGAGACAGGTGGGAGGGAAAGCAGTGTGGAATGTCAGTATCTGGCTGACAGGAAGAGACAGGTGGGAGGGAAAGCAGTGTGGAATGTCAGTATCTGGCTGGCAGGAAGAGACAGGTGGGAGGGAAAGCAGTGTGGAATGTCAGTATCTGGCTGGCAGGAAGAGACAGGTGGGAGGGAAAGCAGTGTGGAATGTTAGTATCTGGCTGACAGGAAGAGACAGGTGGGAGGGAAAGCAGTGTGGAATGTTAGTATCTGGCTGGCAGGAAGAGACAGGTGGGAGGGAAAGCAGTGTGGAATGTTAGTATCTGGCTGGTAGGAAGAGACAGGTGGGAGGGAAAGCAGTGTGGAATGTTAGTATTTGGCTGGCAGGAAAAGACAGGTGGGGGGTAGAACAGTATTGCATGTTAACATCTGGCTGGCAGGAAAAGACAGGTGGGAGGGAAAGCAGTGTGGAATGTTAGTATTTGGCTGGCAGGAAAAGACAGGTGGGGGGTAGAACAGTATTGCATGTTAACATCTGGCAGGCAGGAAAAGACAGGTGGGGGGTAGAGCAGTGTGGATTGTTACTACCTGGCTTAAGCAGAGGACCGATAAGGTAGTATTTTCTGAAATACTACCTGTGCCACGTGCTACATCAGAAAGGCAATGGGAGATTAGAGAGTTAAATGGGTTCTTAGAGCTCTGGCAGTCTTTGCCGTTGGGTGCAATCTTTATAGTTGAGATGGATTGCACCTTAGCGGAAGTGGGGCCATGGTACTAGGCATTAGACTACTTAGAGGGTTGGAGGACACTTTATAGTAGAAAAGGGGGGGGGCAGGGTGATGCAACATAGGTTGGGGAATGTAGTATAACTGAGGAAAAGAAGGGGCATGGGGAAAATGGGCTAGCTCATCTAATAGGGAGGTGCCAATGTTACAGCCTGATAAAAGGCAAATACATTTTACAAAGAACGTAATTTTCCAAATGGCAAAAAGATAAAATTTATGTATGTAAATGCTCATAATCTGGCTGATAAGATGAAGGAAGTAGAAATGATTGAAATGTATGATCAGTATGATCCAGTTGGAGTGTCTGAAACCTGGTTAGATGATACATATGCCTTAGCAGTCAATCTAGAGGGTTATTCACTTTTTAGGAGGGATAGGGTTAATAAAAGGGGCGGAGGAGTATGCCTACATATAAAGCATGCCTTAAAGCGGAACTACCACCCCACACAATCTTTACCTTCACTAAGTCCCCATCTGGTGACTAGCTGCTTAGTAGCGCTAGTCGCCAGAATAATTCCCTTATTTAACAGATTTCTTCTCTCTTCCATGGGTGACAGGCAGGATGGAGCGCGGACATCTTGCCATTGTGACGTCTGCGTGTCTGCGCTGTCAGTCCCAGCCGGAGCCAAATGGCTCCTAGAAACGCCTCCTAGACCCGGCTGGGACTGACAGTGCAGACACGCAGACGTCACAATGGCAAAATGTCCGCGCTCCGTCCTGCCTGTCACCCATGGAAGAGAGGAGAAATCTATTAAATAAGTTAATTATTCTGGCAACTAGTGCTACTAAGCAGCTAATCGCCAGATGGGGACTTAGTGAAGCTAAAGATTGTGTCGGGTGGTAGTTCCGCTTTAAAACCTAGTATAAGCAAAGATATTAATAAAAGGTCCTGTGAGACTGTAGAGGCCCTTTGGGTTGTAATACACACTGGGGGCACATGTAATAAAATATGTTAATGGGGATTTGCTACAAGCCACCTAATATTGGGGAGTTTGAGGAAGCCCAACTGTTACTGTAAATGGAAAAAAGTCTTCTAGGTCAGGAAATGTAATCATAATGGGAGATTTCAACTACCCTGATATTGACTGGAGCAATATGACTTCTGTCACAACAAAGGGAAATAATTTTTTAAGTTAGAAAAGAGGCCTTGCAGGACCTAGTGCTCACAAACAATTCTGACATGATAAACACTGTACAGATAAAGGGACATTTAGGCAGTAGAGACCGCAATATGGTATCCTTTGAAATATGTTATGAGAAACCCAATATCAAGGGTTTAACCAAGCAAAAATCAGTATTAAAAGGACATTCAGTGGGGTTTAACTGTCAAAGATAAAAATGCACAAGAGTCATGGAATTTGTTTAAAATGCTGTTAGACAAATACATGCATCAATATATACCATTGGGGAATAAGCACAAGAGGAGCAAATTAAAACTAATGTGGCTTAATAATGAGGTTTGCAGGGAAATGAGAAATAAGCAGGTGTTTAAAGTGTTTAAGTCAGACAGGGCAGATGCATCATTTAAAATTATAAAAAATGTAAAAAAGTCTGCAAACAAGCAATTAGGATAGCTAAAATTGAAAATGAGATAAGTATTGGAAACGGGAACAAGAAAAGTCCTAAAAAAAAATCTACAAGTATATTAATAACAAAAAGATTAAGGTTGATATTGGTCCTCTTAAGGCTGAGACAGGTGAATTGATTAGTGAGGAGAAGGCTATGGCTGACACCCTAAATCCATTCAAATCAATGGCTCAGTGCGATGCACACAGAACTTGAGACAACGCACAACATCCAACAGGTGAACATCCATCTCCTTGTCAGAAGTAGGGTTAGGGCAGAAAGAAGGAACCACAATCTCCTGATTAATGTGGAACTCAGACACCACCTTCGGGAGAAACTCTTGCGAAGTGCGAAAGACAGCCTTGTCCTTGTGAAACACCAAAAAGGGTGGCCTACAGGACAGGGCATGCAGCCCCATTGCTTTGCAATGCATTCCGTACCACTCTGGCACTCAAAGGGTTAAAGGCACAGAACAGAAAGTTAACAAGGTGAATGCCAAAATGTAAAACCACTCAAAAGCCCACTAGAACAAGTCAGTAGACCCAATAAACACTGGTCCCAGTAGCGAAAGTGCCCAAAACACCCCAAAAGATGCTAACCAGCAGCAAAAGGGTTAAGTTACCACAGAAACTTCATCCAAACACCTCACAGACATACAGATAAACTCAATGAGTGCATTAGTATGTAATAGGAACTCCAAATGAGACCCCTGTGCGGAGGGGAAGCATAGGACATGTGGACCACAGCACTCAAAGGGTGCTCACCTTTTTCAGCAGGTCTTCTGTCTTCAGATTACCATATATAAAGAAGAAGCCTCAGTGGGCAACTCCTGGGGAAAGAAATTACAGCCAAGATTTTCCTCTCAGGGATTAGGTCCACAAAAGCACCTGGTAAACTGAGCTATCCACATTTGGGTGATGGGATTTGTCAGTGATGGTAATCCGCCTAATGGTGGTATCCCATATCTAATCATTCGCTACAAAGTTTGTAACAACGCAGTCATGTGCAGTAGAGACTTCCCGTGAAGAGGCTGATACAGAGCTGGATGCTCCTTCTGAGCACCTCGCTCTGTATCAGCCACTGCGTGGGCAGTCTCTACTGAGCATGACTGCACCACGACCAGCTGGCACTGTATCATTCGCAGCATGGGCAGTCTCTACTGTGCAGCATGACTGCACCACGACCGGCTGGCAGTGGCACCTTGGCCCATGTAACGGGCTCTTCAACTAGTAGAAAAATAATAAAGAAGCTAAAACTATAGCAGGACTGTTCTCTTGCCTTGTGCCTTGACCAAGGAACAAATCTTACAGGTTGGGGATTGGCTAGTTGCAAGTTAAGGAGAGGAGGTAGGTTCCACCCAGCAGTCACTTCTCAGAATTGTTCCTGCCTACTTAAAGGGGCTGATCGCCTATCCCGAAGTTATCAGTAACCCGTATTGGATGACAGAGAAAAACTGTTAGCAACACCGCCAACTGGTGACCAGGCAGCAGAATAACATTGTTCTTATGTCAGACTAAGGTTTATCCACAGAAAACAACTAGAATATTGCCACCTTGTGGCCCCCAACACATTACTGTTTCTTTAACCCCTTAAGGACCCATGACGGTCCTGGACAGTCATGGGTTGCTATCCCCTTAAGGACCCAGGACGGTCCAGGACCGTCATGGCTTCAATGATAGCAGCGTGCCTCCGTGCACACTGCTATCATTAATTCCAGGCTGAGACTGAGCGCTCCGAGACCGGGGTGTTCAGTGTCAGCCCTTCTTGCTTGTGCCGGTTCATGTGATCACCGTAGCAGCGATCACATGTACCGGCATTCTGAGAAACAGAGTCAACATGCAAAGCATGCTGACTCTGAGTGTCTCCTCTACCTCTGTCTCCCTTGCTATCAAAGTAAGGGACAGAGAAGTAGAGAGGAGACACCTAGTGGTAAAAAAAAAAAATACAGCAGCTGGGGGTATTAACCCCTTCACTGCTGGTGCAGACGGCTGGCTAAATGCAGGTCATGGGGATTTTCACCCGGGGGGACCGTGGCCACTTTAAACTGCGCATTTTGTAGGTATGACTGACCGGTCATAATTTTCATGCAGTCTCCAAAAAAATGTAACCCTTTGTGGCCAATTGATCGCAAGAGAAAAAACAAAAATGGTGTTTTTTTTACTTTTTTTTTTTTACATTTTTTTCAATTTTCATAAAGTAAATGGTGGGTTATCCATATATGTGGGGTATCAAAAGAAAGCCCTATTTGTTCTTAAAAAAACAGTATATAATATATGGGGGTGGAATAAAAGACTAAGAGGGAAAACACTGTTGAACAAAGAAATAGTCAAAAAGGTCAGAATTGCTCCGGTCCTTATGGGAAAACGACTTCAGATTTTCCCGGTCCTTAAGGGAATAATAGAGCAAAATTCTCTTACATTAAGAAATGTAACCCTTTCAGTGCCAGAGGGGTACGCAACGCATTGGGTACCCCACTGGCACTCAAAGGGTTGAACCAAGAAGTCTCATTGGACTTTGATAATTCTATAGATTTCTGCATTAAACCATTTAGTGACAGAGGGTTGTCCACTGCATTGGACACCATTCTGGTGCTCAAACGGTTAAGCCATGTTAGTTAAGAAATCGGTAAGCTTACTGACCAAGGGCTGGATTCCACTGCAGGTGCTAATGTTATCACTGCTTTTATCTCCAGTTTTCCCCATAGACTTCAATAGGAAAATCCTATATAATAATTTGCTAGGATGTTTGACAGAAGCCGTCATGCACTGTAGAGACTGCCCAAAAGCACGTAATGCTGGGAGGTGTTGGAATGCTGGGATGTATAGGAATGCTGGGAGTTCTGTGCTGGGAGGTGTAGGAATGCTGGGAGGTGTAGGAATGCTGGGAGTTCTGTGCTGGGAGGTGTAGGAATGCTGGGATGTATAGGAATGCTGGGAGTTCTGTGCTGGGAGGTGTAGGAATGCTGGGAGCACAGAATGCTGGGAGGTGTAGGAATGCTGGGAGTTCTGTGCTGGGAGCATTCTGTGCTTTCGGACAGTCTGTACAGTGCATGACTGTGTCTGCGCAGGACGCAGAGCAGGACCGGCCGCTTAACCCTTTGAGTTCCAGGAGGTACGCTTACCCCTCTGGCACTCAAAGGGTTAACACCTTGGTCCATGTATACGGGCTTTTACGCTAGTGTTTGACAAAAATAGGTGTTAACATTTAGCACCTCCAATAGAATCCATCCCCAAATGTCCCCATTCCTACATTACAGTAAGCTGTAGCTACACTAGAAACCTACTCACTTGTCTCCCCATAGTTTCTTCATCATATCTTCAACTTTTTTTGCACGTTCGGATGGTGGGAGCTGGGATTTTTCACCTTTGGATGCAAATTTGGCAACGTACATCTCCGCAAACTGCTTCAGGGTAAAAGCCCAACCGTGAAGGCCAGAACCAAAGCCAACAGTCCCAATAACTGGGTCAATCTGCAGGAAAGATTAAAGAATAAACACAGTTTAAAACTAACAGTCACCACCCTTCTATATTTATATATCTTAATAACCTATAATTATAAAGGAAAATAGAGAACCAGCTAATTTCAGATTGAGTCAGTTTCTCTTTAATCCCTTCTAACATCCAATGAGTTGAATAACCCTATGGTTCTCAAGGGTTTAAAGCGGAAACACCACTGCCCTAAAAAGGTGATTTTGAAAGAGCTTTCAAAATCACCTGCATTTCTATGGGTCATTTTTAAGTTTCAAAACAAAAGTATTTTTTAGTTTATTCAACTGAGGTAACACTGGCTGGCAGTGATTGATTTTTGGGATGGAGACCAGTGAGGAATGTAAGTACCTGGCTGGCAGGAAGAGACAGGTGGGAGGGAAAGCAGTGTGGAATGTTAGTATCTGGCAGGAAGAGACAGGTGGGAGGGAAAGCAGTGTGGAATGTCAGTATCTGGCTGGCAGGAAGAGACAGGTGGGAGTGAAAGCAGTGTGGAATGTTAGTATCTGGCTGGCAGGAAGAGACAGGTGGGAGGGAAAGCAGCGAGGAATGTCAGTATCTGGCTGGCAGGAAGAGACAGGTGGGAGGGAAAGCAGTGTGGAATGTTAGTATCTGGCTGGCAGGAAGAGACAGGTGGGAGGGAAAGCAGTGTGGAATGTCAGTATCTGGCTGGCAGGAAGAGACAGGTGGGAGGGAAAGCAGTGAGGAATGTTAGTATCTGGCTGGCAGGAAGAGACAGGTGGGAGGGAAAGCAGTGTGGAATGTTAGTATCTGGCCGGCAGGAAGAGACAGGTGGGAGGGAAAGCAGTGTGGAATGTTAGTATCTGGCTGGCAGGAAGAGACAGGTGGGAGGGAAAGCAGTGTGGAATGTTAGTATCTGGCTGGCAGGAAGAGACAGGTGGGAGGGAAAGCAGTGTGGAATGTTAGTATCTGGCCGGCAGGAAGAGACAGTTGGGAGGGAAAGCAGTGTGGAATGTTAGTATCTGGCTGGCAGGAAGAGACAGTTGGGAGGGAAAGTAGTGTGGAATGTCAGTATCTGGCTGGCAGGAAGAGACAGGTGGGAGGGAAAGCAGTGTGGAATGTTAGTATCTGGCTGGCAGGAAGAGACAGGTGGGAGGGAAAGCAGTGTGGAATGTTAGTATCTGGCTGGCAGGAAGAGACAGGTGGGAGGGAAAGCAGTGTGGAATGTTAGTATCTGGCTGACAGGAAGAGACAGGTGGGAGGGAAAGCAGTGAGGAATGTCAGTATCTGGCTGGCAGGAAGAGACAGTTGGGAGGGAAAGCAGTGAGGAATGTCAGTATCTGGCTGGCAGGAAGAGACAGTTGGGAGGGAAAGCAGTGTGGAATGTTAGTATCTGGCTGGCAGGAAGAGACAGGTGGGAGGGAAAGCAGTGAGGAATGTCAGTATCTGGCTGGCAGGAAGAGACAGTTGGGAGGGAAAGCAGTGTGGAATGTTAGTATCTGGCTGACAGGAAGAGACAGGTGGGAGGGAAAGCAGTGAGGAATGTAAGTATCTGGCTGGCAGGAAGAGACAGGTGGGAGGGAAAGCAGTGTGGAATGTTAGTATCTGGCTGGCAGGAAGAGACAGGTGGGAGGGAAAGCAGTGAGGAATGTAAGTATCTGGCTGGCAGGAAGAGACAGGTGGGAGGGAAAGCAGTGTGGAATGTCAGTATCTGGCTGGCAGGAAGAGACAGGTGGGAGGGAAAGCAGTGTGGAATGTCAGTAACTGGCTGACAGGAAGAGACAGGTGGGAGGGAAAGCAGTGAGGAATGTAAGTATCTGGCTGGCAGGAAGAGACAGGTGGGAGGGAAAGCAGTGTGGAATGTCAGTATCTGGCTGGTAGGAAGAGACAGGTGGGAGGGAAAGCAGTGAGGAATGTAAGTATCTGGCTGGCAGGAAGAGACAGGTGGGAGGGAAAGCAGTGTGGAATGTTAGTATCTGGCTGGCAGGAAGAGACAGGTGGGAGGGAAAGCAGTGTGGAATGTTAGTATCTGGCTGACAGGAAGAGACAGGTGGGAGGGAAAGCAGCGAGGAATGTCAGTATCTGGCTGGCAGGAAGAGACAGGTGGGAGGGAAAGCAGCGAGGAATGTTAGTATCTGGCTGACAGGAAGAGACAGGTGGGAGGGAAAGCAGTGTGGAATGTCAGTATCTGGCTGGCAGGAAGAGACAGGTGGGAGGGAAAGCAGTGTGGAATGTCAGTATCTGGCTGGTAGGAAGAGACAGGTGGGAGGGAAAGCAGTGAGGAATGTTAGTATCTGGCTGGCAGGAAGAGACAGGTGGGAGGGAAAGCAGTGTGGAATGTTAGTATCTGGCTGGCAGGAAGAGACAGGTGGGAGGGAAAGCAGTGTGGAATGTTAGTATCTGGCTGGCAGGAAGAGACAGGTGGGAGGGAAAGCAGTGTGGAATGTCAGTATCTGGCTGGTAGGAAGAGACAGGTGGGAGGAAAAGCAGTGTGGAATGTTAGTATCTGGCTGGCAGGAAGAGACAGGTGGGAGGGAAAGCAGTGTGGAATGTCAGTATCTGGCTGGTAGGAAGAGACAGGTGGGAGGGAAAGCAGTGAGGAATGTTAGTATCTGGCTGGCAGGAAGAGACAGGTGGGAGGGAAAGCAGTGTGGAATGTTAGTATCTGGCTGGCAGGAAGAGACAGGTGGGAGGGAAAGCAGTGTGGAATGTTAGTATCTGGCTGACAGGAAGAGACAGGTGGGAGGGAAAGCAGCGAGGAATGTCAGTATCTGGCTGGCAGGAAGAGACAGGTGGGAGGGAAAGCAGCGAGGAATGTTAGTATCTGGCTGACAGGAAGAGACAGGTGGGAGGGAAAGCAGTGTGGAATGTCAGTATCTGGCTGGCAGGAAGAGACAGGTGGGAGGGAAAGCAGTGTGGAATGTTAGTATCTGGCTGACAGGAAGAGACAGGTGGGAGGGAAAGCAGTGTGGAATGTCAGTATCTGGCTGACAGGAAGAGACAGGTGGGAGGGAAAGCAGTGTGGAATGTCAGTATCTGGCTGGCAGGAAGAGACAGGTGGGAGGGAAAGCAGTGTGGAATGTCAGTATCTGGCTGGCAGGAAGAGACAGGTGGGAGGGAAAGCAGTGTGGAATGTTAGTATCTGGCTGACAGGAAGAGACAGGTGGGAGGGAAAGCAGTGTGGAATGTTAGTATCTGGCTGGCAGGAAGAGACAGGTGGGAGGGAAAGCAGTGTGGAATGTTAGTATCTGGCTGGTAGGAAGAGACAGGTGGGAGGGAAAGCAGTGTGGAATGTTAGTATTTGGCTGGCAGGAAAAGACAGGTGGGGGGTAGAACAGTATTGCATGTTAACATCTGGCTGGCAGGAAAAGACAGGTGGGAGGGAAAGCAGTGTGGAATGTTAGTATTTGGCTGGCAGGAAAAGACAGGTGGGGGGTAGAACAGTATTGCATGTTAACATCTGGCAGGCAGGAAAAGACAGGTGGGGGGTAGAGCAGTGTGGATTGTTACTACCTGGCTTAAGCAGAGGACCGATAAGGTAGTATTTTCTGAAATACTACCTGTGCCACGTGCTACATCAGAAAGGCAATGGGAGATTAGAGAGTTAAATGGGTTCTTAGAGCTCTGGCAGTCTTTGCCGTTGGGTGCAATCTTTATAGTTGAGATGGATTGCACCTTAGCGGAAGTGGGGCCATGGTACTAGGCATTAGACTACTTAGAGGGTTGGAGGACACTTTATAGTAGAAAAGGGGGGGGGCAGGGTGATGCAACATAGGTTGGGGAATGTAGTATAACTGAGGAAAAGAAGGGGCATGGGGAAAATGGGCTAGCTCATCTAATAGGGAGGTGCCAATGTTACAGCCTGATAAAAGGCAAATACATTTTACAAAGAACGTAATTTTCCAAATGGCAAAAAGATAAAATTTATGTATGTAAATGCTCATAATCTGGCTGATAAGATGAAGGAAGTAGAAATGATTGAAATGTATGATCAGTATGATCCAGTTGGAGTGTCTGAAACCTGGTTAGATGATACATATGCCTTAGCAGTCAATCTAGAGGGTTATTCACTTTTTAGGAGGGATAGGGTTAATAAAAGGGGCGGAGGAGTATGCCTACATATAAAGCATGCCTTAAAGCGGAACTACCACCCCACACAATCTTTACCTTCACTAAGTCCCCATCTGGTGACTAGCTGCTTAGTAGCGCTAGTCGCCAGAATAATTCCCTTATTTAACAGATTTCTTCTCTCTTCCATGGGTGACAGGCAGGATGGAGCGCGGACATCTTGCCATTGTGACGTCTGCGTGTCTGCGCTGTCAGTCCCAGCCGGAGCCAAATGGCTCCTAGAAACGCCTCCTAGACCCGGCTGGGACTGACAGTGCAGACACGCAGACGTCACAATGGCAAAATGTCCGCGCTCCGTCCTGCCTGTCACCCATGGAAGAGAGGAGAAATCTATTAAATAAGTTAATTATTCTGGCAACTAGTGCTACTAAGCAGCTAATCGCCAGATGGGGACTTAGTGAAGCTAAAGATTGTGTCGGGTGGTAGTTCCGCTTTAAAACCTAGTATAAGCAAAGATATTAATAAAAGGTCCTGTGAGACTGTAGAGGCCCTTTGGGTTGTAATACACACTGGGGGCACATGTAATAAAATATGTTAATGGGGATTTGCTACAAGCCACCTAATATTGGGGAGTTTGAGGAAGCCCAACTGTTACTGTAAATGGAAAAAAGTCTTCTAGGTCAGGAAATGTAATCATAATGGGAGATTTCAACTACCCTGATATTGACTGGAGCAATATGACTTCTGTCACAACAAAGGGAAATAATTTTTTAAGTTAGAAAAGAGGCCTTGCAGGACCTAGTGCTCACAAACAATTCTGACATGATAAACACTGTACAGATAAAGGGACATTTAGGCAGTAGAGACCGCAATATGGTATCCTTTGAAATATGTTATGAGAAACCCAATATCAAGGGTTTAACCAAGCAAAAATCAGTATTAAAAGGACATTCAGTGGGGTTTAACTGTCAAAGATAAAAATGCACAAGAGTCATGGAATTTGTTTAAAATGCTGTTAGACAAATACATGCATCAATATATACCATTGGGGAATAAGCACAAGAGGAGCAAATTAAAACTAATGTGGCTTAATAATGAGGTTTGCAGGGAAATGAGAAATAAGCAGGTGTTTAAAGTGTTTAAGTCAGACAGGGCAGATGCATCATTTAAAATTATAAAAAATGTAAAAAAGTCTGCAAACAAGCAATTAGGATAGCTAAAATTGAAAATGAGATAAGTATTGGAAACGGGAACAAGAAAAGTCCTAAAAAAAAATCTACAAGTATATTAATAACAAAAAGATTAAGGTTGATATTGGTCCTCTTAAGGCTGAGACAGGTGAATTGATTAGTGAGGAGAAGGCTATGGCTGACACCCTAAATCCATTCAAATCAATGGCTCAGTGCGATGCACACAGAACTTGAGACAACGCACAACATCCAACAGGTGAACATCCATCTCCTTGTCAGAAGTAGGGTTAGGGCAGAAAGAAGGAACCACAATCTCCTGATTAATGTGGAACTCAGACACCACCTTCGGGAGAAACTCTTGCGAAGTGCGAAAGACAGCCTTGTCCTTGTGAAACACCAAAAAGGGTGGCCTACAGGACAGGGCATGCAGCCCCATTGCTTTGCAATGCATTCCGTACCACTCTGGCACTCAAAGGGTTAAAGGCACAGAACAGAAAGTTAACAAGGTGAATGCCAAAATGTAAAACCACTCAAAAGCCCACTAGAACAAGTCAGTAGACCCAATAAACACTGGTCCCAGTAGCGAAAGTGCCCAAAACACCCCAAAAGATGCTAACCAGCAGCAAAAGGGTTAAGTTACCACAGAAACTTCATCCAAACACCTCACAGACATACAGATAAACTCAATGAGTGCATTAGTATGTAATAGGAACTCCAAATGAGACCCCTGTGCGGAGGGGAAGCATAGGACATGTGGACCACAGCACTCAAAGGGTGCTCACCTTTTTCAGCAGGTCTTCTGTCTTCAGATTACCATATATAAAGAAGAAGCCTCAGTGGGCAACTCCTGGGGAAAGAAATTACAGCCAAGATTTTCCTCTCAGGGATTAGGTCCACAAAAGCACCTGGTAAACTGAGCTATCCACATTTGGGTGATGGGATTTGTCAGTGATGGTAATCCGCCTAATGGTGGTATCCCATATCTAATCATTCGCTACAAAGTTTGTAACAACGCAGTCATGTGCAGTAGAGACTTCCCGTGAAGAGGCTGATACAGAGCTGGATGCTCCTTCTGAGCACCTCGCTCTGTATCAGCCACTGCGTGGGCAGTCTCTACTGAGCATGACTGCACCACGACCAGCTGGCACTGTATCATTCGCAGCATGGGCAGTCTCTACTGTGCAGCATGACTGCACCACGACCGGCTGGCAGTGGCACCTTGGCCCATGTAACGGGCTCTTCAACTAGTAGAAAAATAATAAAGAAGCTAAAACTATAGCAGGACTGTTCTCTTGCCTTGTGCCTTGACCAAGGAACAAATCTTACAGGTTGGGGATTGGCTAGTTGCAAGTTAAGGAGAGGAGGTAGGTTCCACCCAGCAGTCACTTCTCAGAATTGTTCCTGCCTACTTAAAGGGGCTGATCGCCTATCCCGAAGTTATCAGTAACCCGTATTGGATGACAGAGAAAAACTGTTAGCAACACCGCCAACTGGTGACCAGGCAGCAGAATAACATTGTTCTTATGTCAGACTAAGGTTTATCCACAGAAAACAACTAGAATATTGCCACCTTGTGGCCCCCAACACATTACTGTTTCTTTAACCCCTTAAGGACCCATGACGGTCCTGGACAGTCATGGGTTGCTATCCCCTTAAGGACCCAGGACGGTCCAGGACCGTCATGGCTTCAATGATAGCAGCGTGCCTCCGTGCACACTGCTATCATTAATTCCAGGCTGAGACTGAGCGCTCCGAGACCGGGGTGTTCAGTGTCAGCCCTTCTTGCTTGTGCCGGTTCATGTGATCACCGTAGCAGCGATCACATGTACCGGCATTCTGAGAAACAGAGTCAACATGCAAAGCATGCTGACTCTGAGTGTCTCCTCTACCTCTGTCTCCCTTGCTATCAAAGTAAGGGACAGAGAAGTAGAGAGGAGACACCTAGTGGTAAAAAAAAAAAATACAGCAGCTGGGGGTATTAACCCCTTCACTGCTGGTGCAGACGGCTGGCTAAATGCAGGTCATGGGGATTTTCACCCGGGGGGACCGTGGCCACTTTAAACTGCGCATTTTGTAGGTATGACTGACCGGTCATAATTTTCATGCAGTCTCCAAAAAAATGTAACCCTTTGTGGCCAATTGATCGCAAGAGAAAAAACAAAAATGGTGTTTTTTTTACTTTTTTTTTTTTACATTTTTTTCAATTTTCATAAAGTAAATGGTGGGTTATCCATATATGTGGGGTATCAAAAGAAAGCCCTATTTGTTCTTAAAAAAACAGTATATAATATATGGGGGTGGAATAAAAGACTAAGAGGGAAAACACTGTTGAACAAAGAAATAGTCAAAAAGGTCAGAATTGCTCCGGTCCTTATGGGAAAACGACTTCAGATTTTCCCGGTCCTTAAGGGAATAATAGAGCAAAATTCTCTTACATTAAGAAATGTAACCCTTTCAGTGCCAGAGGGGTACGCAACGCATTGGGTACCCCACTGGCACTCAAAGGGTTGAACCAAGAAGTCTCATTGGACTTTGATAATTCTATAGATTTCTGCATTAAACCATTTAGTGACAGAGGGTTGTCCACTGCATTGGACACCATTCTGGTGCTCAAATGGTTAAGCCATGTTAGTTAAGAAATCGGTGAGCTTACTGACCAAGGGCTGGATTCCACTGCAGGTGCTAATGTTATCACTGCTTTTATCTCCAGTTTTCCCCATAGACTTCAATAGGAAAATCCTATATAATAATTTGCTAGGATGTTTGACAGAAGCCGTCATGCACTGTAGAGACTGCCCAAAAGCACGTAATGCTGGGAGGTGTTGGAATGCTGGGATGTATAGGAATGCTGGGAGTTCTGTGCTGGGAGGTGTAGGAATGCTGGGAGGTGTAGGAATGCTGGGAGTTCTGTGCTGGGAGGTGTAGGAATGCTGGGAGCACAGAATGCTGGGAGGTGTAGGAATGCTGGGAGTTCTGTGCTGGGAGCATTCTGTGCTTTCGGACAGTCTGTACAGTGCATGACTGTGTCTGCGCAGGACGCAGAGCAGGACCGGCCGCTTAACCCTTTTCAGGAGGTACGCTTACCCCTCTGGCACTCAAAGGGTTAACACCTTGGTCCAAGTATACGGGCTTTTACACTAGTGTTTGACAAAAATAGGTGTTAACATTTAGCACCTGCAATAGAATCCATCCCCAAATGCCCCCATTCTTACATTACAGTAAGCTGTAGCTACACTAGAAACCTACTCACTTGTCTCCCCATAGTTTCTTCATCATATCTTCAACTTTTTTTGCACGTTCGGCTGGTGGGAGCTGGGATTTTTCACCTTTGGATGCAAATTTGGCAACGTACATCTCCGCAAACTGCTTCAGGGTAAAAGCCCAACCGTGAAGGCCAGAACCAAAGCCAACAGTACCAATAACTGGGTCAATCTGCAGGAAAGATTAAAGAATAAACACAGTTTAAAACTAACAGTCACCACCCTTCTAGATTTATATTTATATGTCTTCATAACCTGTAACTATAAAGGAAAATAGAGAACCAGCTAATTTCAGATTGAGTCAGTTTCTCTTTAATCCCTTCTAACATCCAATGAGTTGAATAACCCTATGGTTCTCAAGGGTTTAAAGCGGAAACACCACTGCCCTAAAAAGGTGATTTTGAAAGAGCTTTCAATTAACCTGCATTTCTATGGGTCATTTTTAAGTTTCAAAACAATAGTATTTTTTAGTTTATTCAACTGAGGTAACACTGGCTGGCAGTGATTGATTTTTGGGATGGAGAGCAATGTGGAATGTAAGTATCTGGCTTGCAGGAAGAGACAGGTGGGATGGAGAGCAATGTGGAATGTAAGTATCTGGCTGGCAGGAAGAAACAGGTGGGAGGGAAAGCAGTGTGGAATGTCAGTATCTGGCTGGCAGGCAGAGACAGGTGGGAGGGAAAGCAGTGTGGAATGTCAGTATCTGGCTGGCAGGCAGAGACAGGTGGGAGGGAAAGCAGTGTGGAATGTCAGTATCTGGCTGGCAGGAAGAGACAGGTGGGAGGGAAAGCAGTGTGGAATGTTAGTATCTGGCTGGCAGGAAGAGACAGGTGGGAGGGAAAGCAGTGTGGAATGTTAGTATCTGGCTGACAGGAAGAGACAGGTGGGAGGGAAAGCAGTGTGGAATGTTAGTATCTGGCTGGCAGGAAGAGACAGGTGGGAGGGAAAGCAGTGTGGAATGTTAGTATCTGGCTGGCAGGAAGAGACAGGTGGGAGTGAAAGCAGTGTGGAATGTTAGTATCTGGCTGGTAGGAAGAGACAGGTGGGAGTGAAAGCAGTGTGGAATGTTAGTATCTGGCAGGAAGAGACAGGTGGGAGGGAAAGCAGTGTGGAATGTCAGTATCTGGCTGGCAGGAAGAGACAGGTGGGAGGGAAAGCAGTGTGGAATGTAAGTATCTGGCTGGCAGGAAGAGACAGGTGGGAGGGAAAGCAGTGAGGAATGTCAGTATCTGGCTGGTAGGAAGAGACAGGTGGGAGTGAAAGCAGTGTGGAATGTAAGTATCTGGCTGGCAGGAAGAGACAGGTGGGAGTGAAAGCAGTGTGGAATGTAAGTATCTGGCTGGTAGGAAGAGACAGGTGGGAGGGAAAGCAGTGTGGAATGTTAGTATCTGGCTGGCAGGAAGAGACAGGTGGGAGTGAAAGCAGTGAGGAATGTAAGTATCTGGCTGGCAGGAAGAGACAGGTGGGAGTGAAAGCAGTGTGGAATGTAAGTATCTGGCTGGTAGGAAGAGACAGGTGGGAGGGAAAGCAGTGTGGAATGTTAGTATCTGGCTGGCAGGAAGAGACAGTTGGGAGGGAAAGCAGTGTGGAATGTTAGTATCTGGCTGGCAGGAAGAGACAGGTGGGAGGGAAAGCAGTGTGGAATGTAAGTATCTGGCTGGCAGGAAGAGACAGGTGGGAGTGAAAGCAGTGTGGAATGTAAGTATCTGGCTGGTAGGAAGAGACAGGTGGGAGGGAAAGCAGTGTGGAATGTTAGTATCTGGCTGGCAGGAAGAGACAGTTGGGAGGGAAAGCAGTGTGGAATGTTAGTATCTGGCCGGCAGGAAGAGACAGGTGGGAGGGAAAGCAGTGTGGAATGTTAGTATCTGGCTGGCAGGAAGAGACAGGTGGGAGGGAAAGCAGTGTGGAATGTCAGTATCTGGCTGGTAGGAAGAGACAGGTGGGAGGGAAAGCAGTGTGGAATGTTAGTATCTGGCTGGCAGGAAGAGACAGGTGGGAGGGAAAGCAGTGTGGAATGTTAGTATCTGGCTGGCAGGAAGAGACAGGTGGGAGTGAAAGCAGTGAGGAATGTTAGTATCTGGCTGACAGGAAGAGACAGTTGGGAGGGAAAGCAGTGTGGAATGTTAGTATCTGGCTGACAGGAAGAGACAGGTGGGAGGGAAAGCAGCGAGGAATGTCAGTATCTGGCTGGCAGGAAGAGACAGGTGGGAGTGAAAGCAGTGTGGAATGTCAGTATCTGGCTGGCAGGAAGAGACAGGTGGGAGTGAAAGCAGTGAGGAATGTAAGTATCTGGCTGGCAGGAAGAGACAGGTGGGAGTGAAAGCAGTGAGGAATGTCAGTATCTGGCTGGTAGGAAGAGACAGGTGGGAGGGAAAGCAGCGAGGAATGTTAGTATCTGGCTGGCAGGAAGAGACAGGTGGGAGGGAAAGCAGCGAGGAATGTCAGTATCTGGCTGGCAGGAAGAGACAGGTGGGAGTGAAAGCAGCGAGGAATGTAAGTATCTGGCTGGCAGGAAGAGACAGGTGGGAGGGAAAGCAGTGAGGAATGTCAGTATCTGGCTGGCAGGAAGAGACAGGTGGGAGGGAAAGCAGCGAGGAATGTCAGTATCTGGCTGGCAGGAAGAGACAGGTGGGAGTGAAAGCAGTGTGGAATGTCAGTATCTGGCTGGTAGGAAGAGACAGTTGGGAGGGAAAGCAGTGTGGAATGTTAGTATCTGGCTGGCAGGAAGAGACAGTTGGGAGGGAAAGTAGTGTGGAATGTCAGTATCTGGCTGGCAGGAAGAGACAGGTGGGAGTGAAAGCAGTGAGGAATGTTAGTATCTGGCTGGCAGGAAGAGACAGGTGGGAGGGAAAGCAGTGAGGAATGTTAGTATCTGGCTGACAGGAAGAGACAGTTGGGAGGGAAAGCAGTGTGGAATGTTAGTATCTGGCTGACAGGAAGAGACAGGTGGGAGGGAAAGCAGCGAGGAATGTCAGTATCTGGCTGGCAGGAAGAGACAGGTGGGAGGGAAAGCAGTGTGGAATGTTAGTATCTGGCTGGCAGGAAGAGACAGGTGGGAGGGAAAGCAGTGTGGAATGTCAGTATCTGGCTGGCAGGAAGAGACAGGTGGGAGTGAAAGCAGTGAGGAATGTAAGTATCTGGCTGGCAGGAAGAGACAGGTGGGAGGGAAAGCAGCGAGGAATGTCAGTATCTGGCTGGCAGGAAGAGACAGGTGGGAGTGAAAGCAGTGTGGAATGTCAGTATCTGGCTGGTAGGAAGAGACAGTTGGGAGGGAAAGCAGTGTGGAATGTTAGTATCTGGCTGGCAGGAAGAGACAGTTGGGAGGGAAAGTAGTGTGGAATGTCAGTATCTGGCTGGCAGGAAGAGACAGGTGGGAGGGAAAGCAGTGAGGAATGTCAGTATCTGGCTGGTAGGAAGAGACAGGTGGGAGGGAAAGCAGTGTGGAATGTCAGTATCTGGCTGGCAGGAAGAGACAGGTGGGAGGGAAAGCAGTGTGGAATGTAAGTATCTGGCTGGCAGGAAGAGACAGGTGGGAGGGAAAGCAGTGTGGAATGTCAGTATCTGGCTGGCAGGAAGAGACAGGTGGGAGGGAAAGCAGTGAGGAATGTTAGTATCTGGCTGGCAGGAAGAGACAGGTGGGAGGGAAAGCAGTGTGGAATGTAAGTATCTGGCTGGCAGGAAGAGACAGGTGGGAGGGAAAGCAGTGTGGAATGTCAGTATCTGGCTGGCAGGAAGAGACAGGTGGGAGGGAAAGCAGTGAGGAATGTTAGTATCTGGCTGGCAGGAAGAGACAGGTGGGAGGGAAAGCAGTGTGGAATGTAAGTATCTGGCTGGCAGGAAGAGACAGGTGGGAGGGAAAGCAGTGTGGAATGTCAGTATCTGGCTGACAGGAAGAGACAGGTGGGAGGGAAAGCAGTGTGGAATGTTAGTATCTGACTGACAGGAAGAGACAGTTGGGAGGGAAAGCAGTGAGGAATGTAAGTATCTGGCTGACAGGAAGAGACAGGTGGGAGGGAAAGCAGTGTGGAATGTTAGTATCTGGCTGGCAGGAAGAGACAGGTGGGAGGGAAAGCAGTGTGGAATGTAAGTATCTGGCTGGCAGGAAGAGACAGGTGGGAGGGAAAGCAGTGTGGAATGTCAGTATCTGGCTGGCAGGAAGAGACAGGTGGGAGGGAAAGCAGTGAGGAATGTCAGTATCTGGCTGGCAGGAAGAGACAGGTGGGAGGGAAAGCAGTGTGGAATGTTAGTATCTGGCTGGCAGGAAGAGACAGGTGGGAGGGAAAGCAGTGTGGAATGTTAGTATCTGGCTGACAGGAAGAGACAGGTGGGAGGGAAAGCAGTGTGGAATGTTAGTATCTGGCTGACAGGAAGAGACAGTTGGGAGGGAAAGCAGTGTGGAATGTTAGTATCTGGCTGACAGGAAGAGACAGGTGGGAGGGAAAGCAGTGAGGAATGTTAGTATCTGGCTGGCAGGAAGAGACAGGTGGGAGGGAAAGCAGTGAGGAATGTAAGTATCTGGCTGACAGGAAGAGACAGTTGGGAGGGAAAGCAGTGTGGAATGTCAGTATCTGGCTGGCAGGAAGAGACAGGTGGGAGGGAAAGCAATGTGGAATGTTAGTATCTGGCTGACAGGAAGAGACAGTTGGGAGGGAAAGCAGTGTGGAATGTAAGTATCTGGCTGGCAGGAAGAGACAGGTGGGAGGGAAAGCAGTGAGGAATGTCAGTATCTGGCTGGCAGGAAGAGACAGGTGGGAGGGAAAGCAGTGAGGAATGTTAGTATCTGGCTGGCAGGAAGAGACAGGTGGGAGGGAAAGCAGTGTGGAATGTCAGTATCTGGCTGGCAGGAAGAGACAGGTGGGAGGGAAAGCAGTGAGGAATGTTAGTATCTGGCTGGCAGGAAGAGACAGGTGGGAGGGAAAGCAGTGTGGAATGTCAGTATCTGGCTGGCAGGAAGAGACAGGTGGGAGGGAAAGCAGTGTGGAATGTCAGTATCTGGCTGGCAGGAAGAGACAGGTGGGAGGGAAAGCAGTGTGGAATGTTAGTATCTGGCTGGCAGGAAGAGACAGGTGGGAGGGAAAGCAGTGTGGAATGTCAGTATCTGGCTGGCAGGAAGAGACAGTTGGGAGGGAAAGCAGTGTGGAATGTTAGTATCTGGCTGGCAGGAAGAGACAGGTGGGAGGGAAAGCAGTGAGGAATGTCAGTATCTGGCTGGCAGGAAGAGACAGGTGGGAGGGAAAGCAGTGTGGAATGTTAGTATCTGGCTGGCAGGAAGAGACAGGTGGGAGGGAAAGCAGTGAGGAATGTCAGTATCTGGCTGGTAGGAAGAGACAGGTGGGAGGGAAAGCAGTGTGGAATGTTAGTATCTGGCTGGAAGAGACAGGTGGGAGGGAAAGCAGTGTGGAATGTCAGTATCTGGCTGGCAGGAAGAGACAGGTGGGAGGGAAAGCAGTGAGGAATGTCAGTATCTGGCTGGCAGGAAGAGACAGGTGGGAGGGAAAGCAGTGTGGAATGTTAGTATCTGGCTGGCAGGAAGAGACAGGTGGGAGGGAAAGCAGTGTGGAATGTTAGTATCTGGCTGGCAGGAAGAGACAGGTGGGAGGGAAAGCAGTGTGGAATGTCAGTATCTGGCTGGCAGGAAGAGACAGGTGGGAGGGAAAGCAGTGTGGAATGTTAGTATCTGGCTGGCAGGAAGAGACAGGTGGGAGGGAAAGCAGTGTGGAATGTCAGTATCTGGCTGGCAGGAAGAGACAGGTGGGAGGGAAAGCAGTGTGGAATGTCAGTATCTGGCTGGCAGGAAGAGACAGGTGGGAGGGAAAGCAGTGAGGAATGTAAGTATCTGGCTGGCAGGAAGAGACAGGTGGGAGGGAAAGCAGTGTGGAATGTTAGTATCTGGCTGGCAGGAAGAGACAGGTGGGAGGGAAAGCAGTGTGGAATGTCAGTATCTGGCTGGCAGGAAGAGACAGGTGGGAGGGAAAGCAGTGAGGAATGTAAGTATCTGGCTGACAGGAAGAGACAGTTGGGAGGGAAAGCAGTGAGGAATGTAAGTATCTGGCTGACAGGAAGAGACAGTTGGGAGGGAAAGCAGTGAGGAATGTTAGTATCTGGCTGACAGGAAGAGACAGGTGGGAGGGAAAGCAATGTGGAATGTTAGTATCTGGCTGACAGGAAGAGACAGGTGGGAGGGAAAGCAGTGAGGAATGTAAGTATCTGGCTGACAGGAAGAGACAGTTGGGAGGGAAAGCAGTGAGGAATGTTAGTATCTGGCTGGCAGGAAGAGACAGGTGGGAGGGAAAGCAGTGTGGAATGTTAGTATCTGGCTGACAGGAAGAGACAGGTGGGAGGGAAAGCAGCGAGGAATGTCAGTATCTGGCTGGCAGGAAGAGACAGGTGGGAGGGAAAGCAGCGAGGAATGTTAGTATCTGGCTGACAGGAAGAGACAGGTGGGAGGGAAAGCAGTGTGGAATGTCAGTATCTGGCTGGCAGGAAGAGACAGGTGGGAGGGAAAGCAGCGAGGAATGTTAGTATCTGGCTGACAGGAAGAGACAGGTGGGGGGTAGAACAGTATTGCATGTTAACATCTGGCTGGCAGGAAAAGACAGGTGGGAGGGAAAGCAGTGTGGAATGTTAGTATCTGGCTGGTAGGAAGAGACAGGTGGGGGGTAGAACAGTATTGCATGTTAACATCTGGCAGGCAGGAAAAGACAGGTGGGGGGTAGAGCAGTGTGGATTGTTACTACCTGGCTTAAGCAGAGGACCGATAAGGTAGTATTTTCTGAAATACTACCTGTGCCACGTGCTACATCAGAAAGGCAATGGGAGATTAGAGAGTTAAATGGGTTCTTAGAGCTCTGGCAGTCTTTGCCGTTGGGTGCAATCTTTATAGTTGAGATGGATTGCACCTTAGCGGAAGTGGGGCCATGGTACTAGGCATTAGACTACTTAGAGGGTTGGAGGACACTTTATAGTAGAAAAGGGGGGGGGCAGGGTGATGCAACATAGGTTGGGGAATGTAGTATAACTGAGGAAAAGAAGGGGCATGGGGAAAATGGGCTAGCTCATCTAATAGGGAGGTGCCAATGTTACAGCCTGATAAAAGGCAAATACATTTTACAAAGAACGTAATTTTCCAAATGGCAAAAAGATAAAATGTATGTATGTAAATGCTCATAATCTGGCTGATAAGATGAAGGAAGTAGAAATGATTGAAATGTATGATCAGTATGATCCAGTTGGGGTGTCTGAAACCTGGTTAAATGATACATATGCCTTAGCAGTCAATCTAGAGGGTTATTCACTTTTTAGGAGGGATAGGGTTAATAAAAGGGGCGGAGGAGTATGCCTACATATAAAGCATGCCTTAAAGCGGAACTACCACCCCACACAATCTTTACCTTCACTAAGTCCCCATCTGGTGACTAGCTGCTTAGTAGCGCTAGTCGCCAGAATAATTCCCTTATTTAACAGATTTCTTCTCTCTTCCATGGGTGACAGGCAGGATGGAGCGTGGACATCTTGCCATTGTGACGTCTGCGTGTCTGCGCTGTCAGTCCCAGCGGAGCCAAATGGCTCCTAGAAACGCCTCCTAGACCCGGCTGGGACTGACAGCGCAGACACACAGACGTCACAATGGCAAAATGTCCGCACTCTGTCCTGCCTGTCACCCAGGGAAGAGAGGAGAAATCTATTAAATAAGTTAATTATTCTGGCAACTAGTGCTACTAAGCAGCTAATCGCCAGATGGGGACTTAGTGAAGCTAAAGATTGTGTCGGGTGGTAGTTCCGCTTTAAAACCTAGTATAAGCAAAGATATTAATAAAAGGTCCTGTGAGACTGTAGAGGCCCTTTGGGTTGTAATACACACTGGGGGCACATGTAATAAAATATGTTAATGGAGATTTGCTACAAGCCACCTAATATTGGGTAGTTTGAGGAAGCCCAACTGTTACTGTAAATGGAAAAAAGTCTTCTAGGTCAGGAAATGTAATCATAATGGGAGATTTCAACTACCATGATATTGACTGGAGCAATATGACTTCTGTCACAACAAAGGGAAATAATTTTTTAAGTTAGAAAAGAGGCCTTGCAGGACCTAGTGCTCACAAACAATTCTGACATGATAAACACTGTACAGATAAAGGGACATTTAGGCAGTAGAGACCGCAATACAGTATCCTTTGAAATATGTTATGAGAAACCCAATATCAAGGGTTTAACCAAGCAAAAATCAGTATTAAAAGGACATTCAGTGGGGTTTAACTGTCAAAGATAAAAATGCACAAGAGTCATGGAATTTGTTTAAAATGCTGTTAGACAAATACATGCATCAATATATACCATTGGGGAATAAGCACAAGAGGAGCAAATTAAGACTAATGTGGCTTAATAATGAGGTTTGCAGGGAAATGAGAAATAAGCAGGCGTTTAAAGTGTTTAAGTCAGACAGGGCAGATGCATCATTTAAAATTATAAAAAATGTAAAAAAAGTCTGCAAACAAGCAATTAGGATAGCTAAAATTGAAAATGAGATAAGTATTGGAAACGGGAACAAGAAAAGTCCTAAAAAAAAATCTACAAGTATATTAATAACAAAAAGATTAAGATTGATATTGGTCCTCTTAAGGCTGAGACAGGTGAATTAATTAGTGAGGAGAAGGCTATGGCTGACACCCTAAATCCATTCTTTGCTTCTGTATAAACAAAGGAAGCAACAATGACAGGTTATGGGCAAATAGACAAAACCAAATAATTTCCTCCATCATGTACATGGCTTACTGAGGACAAAGTCCAAAAGAGACTAGAAAAGGTTATGGTGCATAAAGCACCTGAACCTGATGGTATACACCCAAGGGTACTTAAGGAACTTATTTCAGTAATAGCAAGACCATTATACTTACTACTTATTGATTCACATTCATCAGGCATAATGCCCTGTGATTGGAGGAAAGTGGATGTAGTACCATTGTTCAAAAAAGGGGGTAAGATCCAAACCAGGAAATTATAGACCTGTGAACTTGACTTCCATAATGGGTACAATACTAGAAGGTTTACTAACTGACAGTATTCAGAACTATGTATATACTTGGATTTTGCAAAAGCCTTTGATACAGTGCCTCAAAACAGGTTATTGCATAAATTAATAGGCTTCGGTTTGGGAAGTGATATCTGTACATGGATTGAGAACTGGTTAAATGATAGATGGCAGAGAGCTTTTGTAAATGGAACCTTTTCACGTTGGTCTAAAGTAGTAAGTGTGGTGCTACAGGGTTCAGTCTTGGGCCCAATACTTTTTAATTTGTTTATTAATGATCTAGAAGTGAGAATTGAAAGTAGCATCTCAATCTTTGCTGACGACACTAAGATGTGTAAGGAAATGCATACAGAGCTGGATGTTTAGATAAAACTGACAGAAAAGTGGCTGATGACATTTAATGTAGATGAATGTAAGGTTATGCATTTGGACTGTAGAAACAAACATGCTACATATACACTAAATGGGAAACAACTTGTGGAATCCTCATTAGAGTACTGACAGATGATAAACTACACAGCAGTGTGCAGTCACTCAGTTGCGGCAAGAGCAAATACGGTACTAGCCTGCATAAAAAGGTGTAGAAGCAAGGGATGTTAATTCTAATTCTACCTCTGTATAAATCCTTGGTAAGGCCTCATCTAGAATATGGAGTAGTTTTTGGCATCAGTTCTTAAAAAAGGCACTGTTGAACTGGAAAAAGTGCAGAAACAAAACTGATAAAGGGAGTGGAGGATCTGAGTTATAAAGAGAGACTAGCTACACTGGGTTTTTTTTACATTAGAGAATAGATGTCTAAGGGGGTGATATGATTACCATTTACAAATACATTCAAGGTCAATACAAACAACTATCCAAGTAATTATTTACTGAGCTAAGAACCAGAGGTTCATCAATTAAGACTAGAGAAAAGGCAGTTCAGACTGAAGGATTTTTTTTTATTTTTTTTACAGCAAGGGCAGTAAAGCTATGGAATTCTTTGCCGCCGGATGCTGTGCTTGCAGACACTGTAATTGCATTTAAAAAAAATATTGGATATCTATCTAGCACAGAACGATTTTGAGAATTATGACAGATGGCTTCAGTGCAGATAGGATGTTGATCCAGGGAAATATCTGACTGCCATTTGGAGTCAGGAAGGAATTTTTTTTACTCACTTGGTGCTTAATTGGAAATGGCTTATTTTGCCTTCCTCCGGACGAAAAGGGATAATTTGGCATGTGCTGGACTTGATGGACGCATGTCTTTTTTTTTTCAGCCTCATCAACTATGTTACTATTTGACCCCCTTAAAAAAAAAAAACAGTTTGAGCTTTAATTACTTTTGAATGAAGAATCTCCAGACTTCGCATACCCTTGTTTTAATAAACCCAAAAAAGTTCTACAACATACTTTTCATACTTTAAATTTTTTTCCACCTTTGAAAGTGGATCTGTAATTATTTTCCTCCAATTAGTAAATGACTTACCATGATATTGCCCATAGGGCCAGATTCTCCTTCCCCATAGGTGGAAATGATAACGTTCACATTCTCCACAATGCGCTGGAAGGTCAGATATAACTCCTCGGGTTCCAACTGCAGCTCCAGAAGGGCTCTGTCCATCTTATTCATCATCAGGACTGGTTTAATTCTCTCGGCAATTGCCTGACGTAAAACGGTCTCTGTCTGGACGCACACACCTTACAATAAAAGAAGATTTGGGGTGAGAAGTGGGGTCAAAAGGATGTTGCTACTTTTCACATCAGAAATAACTGCACGCATGTAAATAGGTCACTGCAAGCTGGCAACTGCAACAAATAGTCTATGGGGTACGTCGGTGTGGCTATGGAAACAGTTTGTCAGATGCATAAGTTGTCATATTCTGCAGTCATCTTTATTTTTAAAGGGATAGTAAGGTCAGAAAAAAAAGTATTAACTATATGGTAGATACAATTAAAAGAGAGTACTTGCACTTATTCATATCTCTCAGACCGTTATGGTTTGAGAGATATAGGAAAATAAAGTTCTCTGGTCCCTCCCCTTTCTGCTTGATGAGCTGTAAAGCTGTCAGAAGCAGATTCTGGTCCCTTGACCAGATGTGGCTCTTCAGCAGCACAAATATAATGATACCTAAAGATAAATACTTAATTGGAATGGTCTACAAAATGTACCTGATTTGAAAGCACACTTTGTAGACCGTTACAGTTAAGTATTTATTTCTAAATAGCGTGATTTCAGCTCTGCTGAAGAGCCTCTGTCTGGTCAAATGACCGGAATCTGCACGTGTCAGCTAGATGGCAGACTTGAGTGAAACAGCCAGGAAAAGTTAACATTAGCAGATTATATCTCTGAAACCTTTAAGACAGACTTACATCAATGTTAACCTTTTTTAATGTCTACAATATTAAACCAACTTAAAATTAACCATTACTATCCCTTTAACTATTCTGCAAGTACATAATAAAAGTAAATGTTTGTCACATATACATAGGTGCAGTCTTCTACAGGTTAACACTTTAGAGTTGTGTAATCAATGTGTTGCATACTCCTCTTGCACTCAAAGGGTTAAAGGGATAGTAATACTTCATTTTATCTTTATTTTATTTTGTAGGCATTAAAAAAACATAAAGAAAGATATAAGTCTTATCTCTCATACCTTTACGGTTTGAGAGATATTCACGAGCAAAATTTCCCCTCACTGACCAAAACGGTCAAGTCTGCCATCTAGCTGTCAGAGTTGGAATCTGGTCCGCGGATCAACCACTGGCTTTTCAGCAGAGCCGAGATCGCAAGATATAAAAATAATGATTTCATTGGAAGGGTCTAAAAAGTGTGCATGCAAACCAGGCACACTTTGTAGACTATTTGAATGAAGTAATTCTTTTTATATCTTGTGATCTCGGCTCTGCTGTACAGCCACGGCCGGTCCGCAGACTGGATTCCAAATCTGACAGCTAGATGGCAGACTTGACCCTGGCAGATGGCAGACTTGGTCTGTGAGGGAAACTTTGCTTGTGAATATCACTCAAACCATAAAGGTTTGAGAGATAAGACTTCATAAAATAAAGATAAAACAAAGTATTACTATCCCTTTAATGACTGCTAGTCCAACCTGTGGGAGTAGCAGTATTACAAGCACACAGGTCTGGTTAAGGTTCTTGTCCCACCTCCTAGAAACATGACTCTGCCAGTGGCAGCCTCATTTGAGTGTGACGTAACATTAGCCGGTAGATGCCTCTATGGAGCTCACAACACCAGCTTTGGGGAAGAGAAATTCACAGGATCTGTACAAGTGCGACGGAAAGATGTGGGGCAAGGAGTAGTTAACTAAACACTGAGCTTTAAAAAGGATAGTAACACTTAGTAGAAATAAAAAAAAATGTATATATATTTATTCGAGTTTATAGTTCTAAGTATAACAAGGGTACTCCTACTGCAAAGAGGTGTTCTATTCAAAGTTAAGGCAGCACAGACTTGAATTTGTTTACATTCAGTATCTCAATGGACTAAATTTTTACAGTGGAGCTGTTACACCATCCTATGGACAGCTCTGGTCAGCTGACCATAAACATCCATTGAAAGGTGTAGCAACAGCTCCACAGTAATATTTCAGGCCATTGAGATACTGCAACTAAACAATTCAAGTTTGAGCTGTATTAACTTTTGAATAAAACTGCTCTGAGCAGTGGGAGTCCCCTTCTTTTACTTGGGATAATAAACACTACAATACATTTTATTTACATATTAAGTGTTACTATCCCATTAACATCACTCAACATGGCTTTACAACAACAACAACAACAATGGCCCTCATTCCCTAGAGGTTTGCAAGCTACTTTCTATGGCAGGGGAAAGACCAGCTCAATGGCAGAATGGAAATATTTAGTCAAATTAGAAGATGGACACTGGCTAAACTATAAAGCAACCAATAATGGACGATGTGGAGGCAATAGATTCTTGATTAGAGAAAGACTGTCAGATTCAGTCATAAAAGTATTTCAGAAAGAATCGCTTACTGTGTTATCAATCTAAACATTCTCTAGGTTATTCAAATCATTCAAGTTTTTGCCACTACAAGTAGCCACTGTGATGATGAATTTTATGATGATTTATTACGCCTCTACAAACAGGACAATTATCACTACAAATCTGAAATGGGAGATTTCAATGCAAGAATTGGTAAGATCCAAACTGGTGAAAAATCAATTAGACCACATGCAACTGGAAAAAGAGGTGACAGAGGCCCAAAAAATGGACGTGAAAAAGTCCTAATGGTAACACAAGTGAAATAGGTTTTATACTTGCAAGTAATAAAATGATTTTCACTGTTTTAACATTGGAAGAGAACATAGTCTAGTGAAAGCAAAAATGAAAAGAGAAAGAAAGAAAGGATCAAAATCAACAAAAGTTAAGATCTACTCTAGCCAGCTACTGGGAAATCTTAAGAGTTTTGAGATAGCACTGTCTAATCACTTCATTGTGTTGCAAGACCTTCCAGACACAGACATTTCAACCCACAATGGAAAAAGTTATCAAGACTATCATAGGTACTGCCCCTGCTACTGTAAAACCATAAGACCATAAGGACGCGCATTGAAGAAGAAACGCGCAAGTTCAATGTTGAGCTCATCAAAAGGACACTGGAAGAATATCAAGAGCTAAGGAAAGCAAAACATACAATGGCCACACAGCAGATGGTACAACAGCGGAACGCAACAACAAATACAAGTAGGAAGAATTTTATTCGTTATATGGATGAAGGACAACTGAATGCAGTGTCAGAAGCTGAAGCTTGCCAGACCAGAAGTTTTGGTAGAAGAATTGGAAGCTACAATAAAATCAATGAACAATGGCACAAACAGCTGGCCCTGATAAAGCTACTGTTGAAATCCGGAGGTCAACCCTTATTCAGAGCCCTAGCTAACCTATTTTCAAAATGCCTACTACTGAGCAAAGTGCCTGAACATGGAAAAATGCAGAAGTAATCTGTGTTTAGGAGGATCTAAAAAAACTGCCAACCAATAAGCCTATTGCCAGTGGTCTGCAAGGTTTTCAAAAAAGTACTAATCAAGAAGCATGAACACAATACTTAACATAGCACAACCTAAGGAACGAGCAAGTTTCAGGAGCGGTTTCAGTACAATAGAACACAGACAGTGCAACAGGTTATACAGCGACATAATGAATACAACCTTCCATTATACATAATCTTCATTGACTACAAAGATCACTGAAAAAACAAGCAATAACTGATGCCATGATCAACCAAGTAATAGAGAGAGCTTAAACAATGAAAGCCCAGAACAACACAGGAAAAGGGGTCTGAGAAGGAAACACAATTTCCCCCAAACTATAGAAGAAATTTTCAACAAACTAAATTTAGACAAAAAAGACTTGAGATAAATGGAGACTACCTACATCACTTTTGTTTTACAGACAATATACTCTTTGCCAGTAGTCCTGTATAGCTGCAAGAACGTACTGAAGCTCTACAACGGAAAAGCAAAAATTTGGGTGTGAAGATGAATATCAACAAAACACAAGTCATGTTTAACAGATTTACCATCCCAAGGAAAATCACAGTAGGTGGACAGGAACTAGAAGAAGTGGACAAGTACGTTTACCTTGGAAATGTCAACAGATGATAGAAATTGAGAAACGAATAAAACTTGTATGGCAAGCATTTGTAAAATGTAGTAGTTAGACTTGTGCACGGGCAAAATTTTCGGTAAAATTCGAATTCGGACGAATTTTTTTTTTTCTAATTCGGATGATCCTAATTTCGGACCGGGCCTATTCGATTCGGACGAAATTCTGATCCATTCCGAATTATTCGGCCGAATTTAACATGGGTTAAATTATAGCAGTGCGCCTCCGTGCACGCTGCTATCATTATTTGCAGACAGGGTGTGCATTTAGAAAAAGATCCATCCCAAAAACGGACATTGTCATACATTGAAAGTCTGTGCATGCCTCTACTCTAGCATGGGATGCCAGTCACAATGCAAACGTCGAACATCGAAAACCCATGCCTGTCATTCAATTTAGCATGTTCGAACATCGAAACCCCATGCCTGTCATTCAATTTATCATGTTCGAACATCGAAACCCCATGCCTGTCCTTCAATCTAGCATATGTTCGAACATCGAAACCTCATGCCTGTCATTCAATTTAGCATATGCTCGACATCGAAAACCCATGCCTGTCACATCCTACTCAACATAAGTGGTCGACTCGAATATGGACAAACTACATGTCACATTCTATGTTAGTACATGGGTAAAGATTAAGGTTTCATTTTCTGGTACCAGCCTCCTACCCTACTGTCCCTCTTTAGTACCCAAATTCCTCTCTCTCGTTTTCCTATCCTGATTTCCCCTCACATCAGATAACTCTATGTGTATATACATTGTAGAGTTTCATACTACATCAAGAATAAACATCAATGATTGTAATGTGATAGATGTAATGTGTTAACCCTTTGAGTGCCAGAGTGGTATGCAATGCATTGCAAAGCAATATGTTGCATACCACTCTGGCATTCAAAGGGTTAAAAAGAAAAATTGAGACATTCTGTTGTGAACAAACTGCAACACAGGAGAGAAATAAAAAAAATGCTTGACATCTATACTGAAGAGGGGTCCACAGCATTGTCTTAGTATAGCAATATCACCGTTTTCCGTGAGTGTGCAATACAGGGCTCTACGGTAATTGCTGGGCATTTCCCAATGTCATAATCAGGGGATGATGGGAGTTGTATTCTAACTACTGTTAGGAAACACATAAGTGATGCACATTCATCTCCCACCTAGAAATTATCTACACACGAGGCAACTCCCCCAAGTAATACCTAGCCCCTTTCCAAGTGAAAGGACTTCCAGAAAGGCTTCAGATCTCTTAGTGACTCACCTGTTATTGCCAGTCAGCGGGACCCGGAGAGTAGGAGGGGGTGATGCTATGGCTGCACGGCACGGTGCTCTTAGTTGGTCACTTGTCGCAATGTTGAAGCTCAGCCCGGCCAGCACCTTCTGGGTGGAGACACCTCACAGCAATCCTGTTCAGGACACATCATACACTGTTGTGCACTCATACTAGGGATCCCAAATGTTTAGACTCATTTTGTACAGGGGGCACCCTCCTGTATTTGTAAAACCTCTCTAGCAAATCTGGGATGGTAGACCTATTTACTCAAGTCTTGACTTTAGGTGGGCGATAAACAATACAAAATAGGCATAATGTTTCACTATCACATAATTCACGTCACTGAAGCAGCCAGCAGGCATCACCACTGAGTGAGAATAGGGCTGCCCGGCTGCTGACAGTCACACTGATGGGACACCCTGCAACACAGAAATGGCGGAAGAGCACAAAATAAACATGCTATGGGACGGCAAATTGCCGCCCCTGTCAAAGTGCCGCCTGGGTCCATGGACCCACTGGGACCCATGTAAGGGCCGGCCCTGTATTCTAACAAATACCTAATATTTTTTTATATTTTGCACAGGAACAAATATTACTTGTTCTTGCAGTGGCAATAACTGGAACTAATGCTGGCTGCCTACCTATGCCTAGCCTAATGCTACCTGCCTGCCTACACAACAACTGTACACTCTCTAATCTCTTCTCTCTCTGAGCTCCAACAACCCAATGAGGAAATGCAGGCAGTCTGTCTGTGTGACTGTGTCATTAGTCCAACCCCCATCATGAAACGAAGAAGGCTATTCGAATACAGACAAAAGAGGGAAGTAGTGCATGAAACGGAGAATGGAATTGGACTAGAGACATGGAGGGAAAATTATGGAGGGAAAGTAATTGAGCGCGCACAGGAAGTACAAAATGTCCTGGTCAAAAGTAGTCAAAACTTTTGGAAATGTGTCGATTGCCGAAACTTCCGAAAGTTTCGACGAATTTCGGACCTGGGCTGTTCGGAGTCGGATCATTTTTTCCGAATGACCCTTGAGTTTCGGATTGGCCGAATGTCTCCGAATGACCCCATTTTCGACAAAATCCGAATGTCTCCAAATTAATTCGCACATGTCTAGTAGTAGTACTGTCTTTAAGACAAATTTACCACCTCTGCCTCAAGTGTAAGGTTTTTGACCAGTGTGTCCTCCCAGTCCTTACGTATGGCTGTGAACATGGACATTGAATGCCAGACTCATACAAAAACTTAAAGGGATAGTAATGTTTCATAATAAAAGCAGCTCTAATTAATCATCTTAGTATTTGGACTTTGCAGAGTGTTATTTCAATTTTGTCAGAGTTGCGGTACAAGAGTAATTCAATGACAAAGTGTCTCCCTCTTGCCCCTTTTACTGATGTAACACTGCTCAGCCAGATCAGAAGGGAGGTGCCCAGGTAGACTGCAGAGAGGGACAATCTTCAGTTAAGATAAGGGAAAAACCTGAAAAACTTGTCAAGGGGGGCAGGACTTTCATTGTTTTCATAGGAATAAGAGTGTCCCCTTCTGTTATCTGTCTGGTCTATAGACTGCATTCCACATCTGAAAAGAGATGGCTTATACTAGGTAAAAGGGGCGGGAGGGGAAACTTTGCTTGTGAATATCTCTCAAACCATAAAGTTTTAAGAGATAAGACTTATATCGTTCTTCATGTTTTTTTAAAGCCTACAAAATAAAATAAAGTTAAAACGAAGTATTACTATCCCTTTAAGTTTACACAGAAATATGGAGCAGCAAATTCTAAACCAGAGGTTCTCAGCCCATGCCCTCAGTGGCCACTAACAGGCCAGGACTTAGGAATTTCCCTGCTAGAACACAAGTGTGTTGATCAGAGGCTCAGTCGTATTGATTAACTCACCTGTGCTCTTAAAAGGAAATTCTCAAATCCTGGCCTGTTAGTAGCCGCTGAGGGCACGGGTTGAGAACCACTGTTCTAAACATAACAAAATGAAACTGAAAAACGTGCAAATTGATTCGCCAGCAAACAAAGGTCTATGATGTAAATGAAAGACTAAAGCGCCTGAAACAGATGGGCCTCTTAAAAAGAAGATCTGATGGTAGATGGATCAAATGAATTTTGGAATAGATTCTACTTGATACGAAGCGCCCAAGAAGAAGACTAAAGTCAAGATGGATAGATGAAATTACCAAATACACAGTGGCAACTAAAGGCACAGGAGCGAGGCTTTGGAGGCTTGTTGAGAAGGCCTTCATCCTGCAGTGGATTGACAATGGCTGAAGATGATGATCAAAAGAACAAATGTGTGCACTTCCGCAGAAAACTCAGCCTTAGTGATATAAAATAACGTACGTTATTGTAACAGTAATAAAATCATTAAATCGTATGGTCACACTTTTCGGAGAGACTCACGATACTGGATGTTGTGCAGGATCCATGTTACCTCTCGATAGGGATCAACGCGTTTTGCGTATAGAACGCTTACTCATGATCCATCATCTATGGATCATCAGTAAGCATTCTATAAGTGAAACGCGTTGATCGCTATCGAGAGGTGACATGGATCCTGCACAACATCCAGTATCGTGAGTCTGTCCGAAAAGTGTGACCATACGATTTGATGATTTTATTACTGTTACAATAAAGTACGTTATTTTATATCACTAAGGCTGAGTTTTCTGCGGAAGTGCACACATTTGTTCTTTTGTATATGCTGTTTGTGGGGCTTTTGGGAATGCTCCTTAGTTGCACCCGCTTCCAGTCTAGAAGATATTTTTCTATTCTATTTTGTTTGGAATTATTGCTTTCTGAAGATCGCTGCTGCATAGTTCATATACATTTCTACACTCAAAGTATGAGCCGCTGTTATTTCATGATTTGAAGATGATGATCAACCCATTCATATTATTTTTTTCTTGGTAGTTGAGCCAGATATCCCACTAGGCAGTGCAAGAAACTGAAGCAAACGTCTTCTGTAACTGAGCAGCTCCTAAGTTATACTGGCTACATACACATTGCTGAATTATGGGCATGGCCACCTCCGTCTCTATACCAGTAATCTGGTCCTGGCTTAAGGTAACCAGTTTATTTACAAGTTTGGATACTGCTGTTATGTCCAGTTTACATACTTAAAGGGGAATTACCACCCCGCAATAACTTAACCTTCATTGATTCTTCATCTGGCGACTAGCTGCTTAGTAGCGCTAGTCGCCAGAAATATTACCCGGTTCAAAAGGTTTTTGCCTTTTTGTGACGGTCGCAGGAGCAGGAAGCATGGACATCTTGTCACAGTGACGTCCGTGCGCCTGCGCTGTCAGTCCCTTTTGAGCTGGCCGGCTCAAAAGGGACTGACAGCGCAGGAGCACGGACGTCACTGTAACGAGATGTCCGTGATTCCTGCTCCTGTGACCGTCACAAAAAGGCAAAAACCTTTTGAACCGGGTAACATTTCTGGCGACTAGCGCTACTAAGCAGCTAGTCGCCAGATGAAGAATCAATGAAGGTTAAGTTATTGCGGGGTGGTAGTTCCCCTTTAACCCTTTGAGTGCCAGAGGGGTACGCAACGCATTGCGTACCCCTCTGGCACTCAAAGGATTAACTGCTGATTCCTTTACCTCAGTACTAGCCAATTTGTTTAAACCCTTGTGTTCTATAGATTTCCATTGAAATGGATTGGCAACCTCTCTGTCAACAAGTGGTTAAATGGAAAGTATATGGCAATATCCAATATGTATTATTTTTGTAGGGCTTTCTTACTCCTGGAAGAGGATTCATTCAAAAGTTATTACAGCTCAAATGCACACACACACACACACACACACACACTATATATCTATATATCACACACATTATATATACTTTTATTTAAAGGGATAGTAATGTTTCACAATAAAAGCGGCTCTAATTAATCATCATAGTATTTGGACTTTGGAGAGTGTTATTTCAATTCTGTCAGTTGTAATTCATGAGTAATTCAATGACAAAGTTCCCCCTCCCGCCCCTTTTACTGATGTAACACTGCTCAGCCAGATCAGAAGGGAGGTTCCCAGGTAGACTGCAGAGAGGGACAATCTCCAATTAAGATAAGGGAAAAACCTGAAAAGCTTGTCAAGGGGGGAAGGGTTTTCACTGTTCTCATAGGAAGAAAATTGTCCCCTGCTGTTATCTGTCTGGTCTATGGACTGCATTCCACATCTGAGAAGAGATGGCTTACACCATGTAAAAGGGGCGGGAGGGGAAACTTTGCTTGTGAATATCTCTCAAACCATAAAGGTTTGAGAGATAAGACTTATATAGTTCTTCATGTTTTTTTAATGCCTACAAAAGCAAAAAGATAAAACAAAGTATTACTATCCATTTAATTTATTTTGGGGGATCTCATGGCTCTCCATTTTAGGGTGACACTTTGGCAGTAGCCTTGTTTTATTCTGCTGGAAAAGTCCTACAAAATATACATTTCCATCTAAACACAACATTTTCTTTTTAAGAATTGTATTTTGTATGTTTGTCATAAGGTCAGGGTATTGTATGTGCCAGAAGATAATGACCCTGGCAAGGGGTGGACTTACAGGGTAGTGGATTGTGGTCATGGGTAAGAAGATGTCTTCTCTAGGTTCACAAGAGACGTAAATCAAGCCCCTTGGCTGTTATTGGACTACAATTCACCTCATCTTCAATCAGCCATTGGCTGATGATGATGGGTATTATAGTCCATCTTCATCAAACCAGGAAACTCACCTGATACGCAGTCAACAACTACCAGAGCACCATCTGTCACACGAAGAGCAGCCGTCACCTCAGAAGAGAAATCTACGTGTCCGGGTGAGTCAATCAAGTTAATGAGGAAACCCGAGCCATCCTTGCATTGCTTGATGAAAGAGAGATCATTCTCTGAGAGCTCATAGTACAAGGAGATAGCCCTGCACAAAAAGAACAATGCATCTTTATAAATTCTTGGTAAGGCCTAATTAAGGATACAGGATTCTGTTTTGAGCATCAGTGCTTATATAAGACATTAATGAAATGGAAAAAAGTACCAAGATCTGCAACACAATTAATAAAGGGATTAACCCCTTAAGGACCACCGGTCCTGGAACATTTCTGTCCCGTAAGGATCGCTTTGATCCTTGCTGATATGCCGGTACACGTGACCTGTTGAGTGTATCGGCGCGCCGCTTTTAGGCCTAAGAGAGATCGCTCCAGTCTTGGAACGCTCAATTTCAGACCTCATTTTTCCTGGTGGAGCGCTGTAAGTAAAAAGTACATGACATACTATGACCGTCATCGGTCCTTAAGTATTTAAGGTCCATGCCGGTCATAGTACGTCATGTAGTCCTTAAGGGGTTAAAAGTTGTTAGATACAACAAGAAACTATTTAAGTTAGGTTTACATTAGAGAAGAGATGCCTAAGGGGGGAATGATTACTGTTAACATAACTGTAAAAGGCCAATGTAATAGGAACGCTTTTCTAAAATAGTGGAGCACAAACACAGGGGTATCTTTAATACTAGGGGGAAAAGTGTTTGACTAAAACAAAGGCAGGGATTTATTTTACAGTACAGGCAGTAAAGATGTGTAATTCTTTGCCTCGAGTCAGGAAACCGTGTTGGCAGACGCTGTCAAAACTTTCAGATACCTTTCTACGGCTATAACAGTTGGTTTCAGTGCAGCTAGTATGTTGATCCAGGAAGATATAATGAGGTTTGTTTTTTTAATCCACTAATGGCATAACTGAAAATGGTTTCAGTGTGTTTTTTTAATTTATGTTATATACTAGCAATATTGGCACGGCTTTGCCCATGCAGGTAATAAAATAAATAAAACCCCCACCAAAAAAAAAAAAAAAGTCCCATGCAGTTGTATGCATGAGTAAATAAACATAGAATGTGATAACTGTCTGGTACTAATATGGTTAAAAAATTAAGTGGATTTACGTGTAGGACTAATTTCCCCTGACATCCAGGTAAATCCAGAAAGGAGACAATGTTATTAATGACTGGACTGTTGAATTTATGTGTGTTGTTTACCTGTGCATATTGTGTGTGTTGTGCATGTGTGTGTTGCGGGCATGTTGTGCATGTGTATATTGTCTCAGTTGTGCTTCTTGTGGTGTGTGTGTGTGTGTGTATTGAAGGCCCCTGCGACTCCTTTCAGAGATTATCACAGGAGTGACAGGGGCTGGAAAGGGTATGTTTGGTTTTTGGAAGAGGAGATAGTGGGGGAGGGCCAACTCTCTGCAGAGAAAATCACTTCCCCCTGTATGTCCTGGACAGGTAGTATGGAAGAGATCTGAATATCTCCTCCTTACTGCCACCCCTGGGTGTGTGTTTGCCACGCACGCAGGTTCCTGCATTCCTTGTTGCAATTCTTTACTCCACAGGGTCACTCGGAGATCTCTGTCCGACATAACAGAGAGGGGCAGAATGGGGAATCATGTGAATTTGAAGACGAATATGAAGGTAACAAGATTTTAAAATATGCTATGTATTATAACAAATTACAATGATTATATAGAGTTGTCTTTGGACATTACTATCTCTTAAGAGTCATATGGATTATGAAAGTGGAGCAATTTTGGTGCAAACAAAATCCCCGCCCACCGACTTAAATGGCTCATTAACTCAAGGGGTAAGAGCGTTAGGCCCTGTAGCTTTTGCCAGACCAACTCCATTGGCTGGCAGGGATGAGGGGAATTGCAATCTAACAGTAGATGGAGGGCGTCATGACGCCCTATCACGTTTTAGCACTTTGAATGCAAGAGTTCTCCAAAACATTGCTTCCCAATGCCTCATTACCATTTAAGGGGTTTAAAGCCCCATTTATAATGAATAGGTATTTATATTTGGCCCTCATACAACTATTTTCACCATTTCTCTTTGTTCATGATAAACATTACTGCCTAAGGCTCAATACAGTTTTGTTTTTTGTTTTTTTTAATTTAAATCAGAGAGCAGGCTAAAAACAGCACGAGCCTGAGCACTAGAGGCTGAAATCTATCCTGTTTAAGAGGTGGTGTGAGACATTCGATCACACTGCAGGGAGGGAAGAGAGCTGACACCCCATACTGACGCATCAAGTCCTTAGAGCCTGGTGAAGAACTGAAGGAGAATTTAACTCTCTACTGTACCCCTTAAAGGGGTAGTAAGGTCTTCTTTCAACAAACTGTAATATTGTTGATATTACAAAAATCAACTAACTGATACAAGTCCCGTCTCTCAAACCTTTATAGTTTGAGAGACATACAATGCTAAACTTCCCTCCTCCCTCCCCTTTCACAGACATCAGCTGTAAAGCTGACAGAAGGAAATCCTGGTCCCAGGACCGGCCGGCGGCTCTTCAGCAGAGGCACACTTTGTAGACTGTTCCAGTGAAGTATTTCTTTTTAGATAGCGGTATTTCGGCTCTGCTGAAGAGACGCCATCAAGTTGCACAACTCAAATCTCCTTCTGTCAGCTTTACAGCTGACATCAGTGAAAGGGGACGAAGAGGGGGACTTTATCATTGTATATCTCTTAAACCATAAAGGTTTCAGAGATGGGACTTGGATCAGTTCATTTATTTTTGCAATATCTACAATATTACGTTTTGTTGAAACAAGACATTACTAACCCTTTAACTATTTGAGAGCCAGATAGGTATCCAAATGCATTGGCTACCCCTCTGGCACTCAAAGACTTAAAGAGATAGTAAGAAGAAAAAAGAAAACTCATAGCGCTTGCACACCATAAATATACATAGATAATAGAAATAAAATTAGGGTTTTGTAGCATAACAGTATGTTTAAGCTTGCTTACGGTCAATGTGTGCCTTCACCTGTCTGGATCACCTGACCAGACTTTAAATACCGGGCTCAGTGTGCACCTGATGCTCGCTCTTCATGCTTCCTGAGTATTACCGCGTTCATCTGTTTGTCTATGATCCTGACCTGGCTAGCTTCTGGCTATTCTTCTGTCTTCCGACTGAGTACCCTGTTTGGCTGTTGAATTCCTGGCTTTGACTCTGGCTTCCGATCCTCCCACTGCCTGCTGATTTTGCACTGCACCCTTCTCTGGCTGCTCCTGGATCTAACCTCGGCCTCCTCTCCAGACTCCTCTTCCGTTTGCTGTATTGGTACCTCTGCTTCTTCTGGACTGGCACCTGGCTTTAGACCCCAGTATCCAATTCTCTGACTCTTCTAGCCCGTTGCTGCAGGTTCCTGATGCCTTCAGATCTGCTCACTTACCGGCACGCCATCTAGAGGCCAAGAGCAGTATCTGGATTCTTGCTCTGCTCTCCTACCGGCATGCCATCTTGTAGCCCAATACTGAGTACCTCTTTAACTTACCTTATAGTATCTAGTAGTTTGTCCTTCCCTGACCTGTGGTTTCTCTGAGCTCATTCTGCTTTGCTTGCTTTGCCTGCATCTTGGGTCTTCCTCCCACCTACGAGGACACAGCTCCCTGTTTTACCCAATCTAAATATTATAACTAGACTTTCTTTCTATTTCATAGTTACTTATTTCTCTGTTTTGAGGTTTGTATTATGCATTTAGACTATTCATCTGAATATTAGCACTGTTCTATTTCACAGATTGCTCATTTGGTTGATGGACACGTCGGTATTATTGTGCATGCCAATGGGTTAACGAGTTTTAAAGTTATTGTGCCCTTTTTTCATTAATTTTAATTGCTAATTTCTTATTTTGTATATTTAGGATACGGTTATACTTTTGAAGGGTACAGGAAGGAGGTGTGTAAGACTTATGTTCGGCACCTATAGGGTTAATAGTTACATTTGACTGCTTCTGCAGAAATCCATGTACTAGGGAGGAAATCACTAGACTGGTTTGTTCTAGTTTCTTATCTGTGTGTTGCAAAAGTTGTTAGAATATGTTCAAAGCTGTTACGCCAGAATGTGCAGAGTTTCCAAACCCCCCACGGGGGAGGAGATGGGTTACTGAAGAAACTGTTATCTGCATTCTCTCCCCTCCCCCCCCCTTCCTGTGAACAAGTTTTGTCTTTCTGTTTTTTTTTTATAATTTCTGTTCTCTGCTGAAACTGTGAAGCTGTGCACCTTGCCCCTCCCTGTAGGGGAGGGGGACTGTATAGGACTATAAATGCTATGTCTGATAAGAATAAAGAGAGAGCTTGTATTGTATACGCTGTTGTGTGTGTATTTTCTTTGCGATCTTTACAGCCTCCTGGTACCAGTATTGACATAGATTCCACAGACTGATCATAAGAGAGTAAAAAGGTACCATACCAAGCAAAGATAACATAAGGGTGTGACAGGCGCCCTCTAAGGCAGCGATCCAGGTAAAGATTCCCTAACAGTTTTTGGTGGAGAATGCGGGCAGTGTGCATCTATGGGTATGTGACTATATGTTGTCGCCGTCCCAGGGATCACACTGCCGTATTAAGGGTTGAGTGAAATAGGGAGATAGGGAGTGAGTCTCTGTTAGTCTAATATATAAGCGCGCTATAAAAATAAGTTCGAGGCACAGGTATAGTGTCTCCGGGAACAGAAATAGATATAGTTCGAATCCAAGAGCTCCGGAATTACGGTCCGAGTCACCCATGTGGTAGGCTCCGGGGACCGTAGTTGAGCAAGTAGGAAAAGGATTCAGGAACAGTTGTAGTCCGGAAATGACCACAGGATTCGGCCCTTGGTAGTCTCGAAAGCACTATATGTGACTTTCCGGGAGACTGCCCGGTAAATTAAGTGAGTGGCATTTGACTACCAAATATTAGGCAGCAGGACACTCTCCGCTATAGAGTCCCTCTGTGAGTCTATGTCAATAGTCTACTATTCTGTCCTTTCTTGTCTGTCAAATTGTTTCGTGATACTATGTTGTTACTAATGTACTTGTGTTGAAATATGGATGTTTATGGAGATGTCAATTAAGTATTGTATCAAAGAATATTAGAGACTAAGAATAAGAATTGTATTATTGTTTCTGTCCTCGGTTCAGGTGAAGGTAAGCACTGGGACCGGGTGTTATTCCAGGTGAAGGTGAGCACCTGATTTATTTCTTCTTTGTTATATTACTTGCTTTTTGTAAATTTGCGTTGTATTGTACCATCTATTGTTGTACCATCTGTTGTGTGGGGCAATATGGGAGGGCAAGAGAGTAAGACCCCAGAAACAGGTGAGGATTGTATATACTATGTAGAGAGACTGACAGGGGGTTCCTATTACACTATTCCATTCGTGTCTAATTTGGCGGGGAGTCTGGTCCTGCAAGATACCACTCACTGACTTTCTCCCATGATCACTGGGAAAATTTACAACTGTCTCGTATTTGTTGCGCATGGCTAACCTGTTTACATACATGTTATGTGTCGTTTGTCTGGGGTAGATACGTGCCCTGTTCCGGAGGGATATAGTAAGTGAGCACAGAAAGAGGGAGAGTGTGCCTACATCACCAGAGAGAGAGACTTGAGGGACTAAGTTTAAGTAGTTACACGGTGGGATACAGATAAGTAGGGAATGGGGGTCACCCAAGGGAAGCCCCTTAAGGGTGTAGTGGCCCGGGATCTGGTGATGTTGAGAGAGGAGAAGGAACATTGTAAGAAAACGGGGAAGTTATTCAGAGTGTGTGGATTATTGCTATCAAAATCAGGTACTAACACATTATGCATTCATTTAGTGACAGCTAGGCAGGGGTTAAGCCGCCATGCTTGTAAAATGTTGATGCTATGAGAAAGTTAGCGCAGCTCTGATTCCCCCTCCCTTCTCTTTCATTCTACCTCTCCCCCTTGTTCTCTCTGTTCTTAGATAAGACACAAGTAACGGAATTTCAAGGTCACCAACACTGCTGTTTTCCTAAAGGTCCTATTGTTAAGATGTTGTCTAGTAGCTGGGAACTAACAGCTGACAGGAGCAGGTTTTTGTACATTTATGTGGAAATGTATTGCCAGGATCAGGTACTGGTAGGCCACCAGTAATTAGCCTGGACAGGCACACGGTATTGGTTCTGAGATAAAATGTTGCAACATTTAGGTAAATTCAATCCTAATTTTGTGTAATCAATTGTATGGATCCAAGCAAGTAAAAAAAAATATGGATTTGTTAAAGAAATTATCAATGTGTTATAGATAATAGAACTGAAATTATGTTCTTGAGTGAGAAGAGGCAGGAATGTGGGGGCTGTCTTGTTGGAAGTGTCTGAGGGGGTTTTGGCATTGGTCTTACCGGTTCAATGGTCCTCAGTGATCTAAGACCGAATAGTCCAGCCAGTCCACGCGGTCACGGGCACCCCTTCCTCTCCTGTTTTTGACTTCTTGGGAAACATATATTTCAACTGAAGTGGTGCACCCAATGTGTATGTGTATATATGTGTATATATGTATATGTTCAACTGAAGATTTGTTGAATTGTGATTTAGCCTCCATAAGAACAAATTGTAGTTATGTATATGTGCCCTTTGCAACCTGTTATCTGTTAATTAGAGAAACAGCAATCCTGCTTTCCCTGAAAATGACAGGAAGGGGTTAAATGCCTGTGTGCTGATTCTCTGCCACTATGAGACGATCGCGCAGCATCAGACCCCTCCCTCTCCTGTGTAATTCCTTCCCGTTGTAATAATGTTATGGGGGAATGAAAGAGAAAGGATTGTTGATACCTATAGGAAATTAACTTCTAATGAAATTAGAGACAGATAAGTAGGGACTGCAGATGCATTCCCTCTTAATGACGTGACTGATAATGTATTATTGTTTTACTGTTTTCTGATCCTGGGGTCCGTGCGGACATGTGGGGAACCTCCTTTGAATCTTCCTGGGGTGCAGTAGGTTGTGCAGCAGAGGGATAAGTCCCTTGCCGCATCTTTGCATGGATTTAGGGAAACACTGAGAGTGTGTTGAGCAAGCCGGTAAGTGACGTAATGGAGAAAGAAAGGACAGAAGTTATGTACAGAGATACAGAGGGAGACAAAAAGACTAGGCAGATATTGAAGGACCATGTAAAGTTTAGTGCTTTAGCAATTGCAAGGAAAGTTGGCACTGTCGAAGCAGGTAGGAAAGAATAATGTAAGTGGTACAGCGAGATCTAAGCAGGTAGGAAAGAATACATGTTTTTTACTGTAAGCAGGAAGGACATTGGAAGTGAAATTGCCCCAAGCTGAGGAATAAGTATAGATATACAGACAGAAATCCCCAGGAAGAAGGTGCATCTGTTGGTGGTGATGCAGACAGAAATGACTTACCTAATAAGACAGAATAGGAAGGGATCAGGATCAGTTTTTTTTAGCATTATCCTATAGTGCAGGAGGGTGGAATTCATAGTGAAGAAAACTATCAGTATAGTAGGGGTGGATTGAATTCCCTCCTCTATGCCATATATACAACCTATGGAAGTTACCATAGAAGGGACTATGGTCCAAGATGGTTTTCTCCTATCAGAGTCATGCCCCATTGCACTGTTGGGAAGGGATTTGTTGACCAGATTGAGGACAGAGATAACTTTTGACGCTGACAAGATAGAGGTATATGTACCCGACTATTATGACTTGACTTTCCAGATGGCACTGAGACACACTTCCCAGGATAGTCATGATTCAGACATCCCGGAGGAGGTTCTGCGCTCAGTGCCCTCTGCTGTTTGAGCAGCTGGAAAGCCACGGGTTGGTAGAGATGCCCGACCCGTTATTGACTTGCAGCCTAATGCAGGACCGGTCTAGGTCAGATAGTACCCCATCAGCAAAGAGGCTAGGCAAGGGTTAAGCTAATAGTGGCCAATATTTTGACTGAAGGATTGTATGACAAACGGACTATGATTCTCCTGATACGATAGTATGGGATGAACTGAAGCGGGTGCTGATGTTCGCCCCTGCTTTAGCTCTGCCAAAACCAGTTACCCTATTGCCCGAGGACATAAATGATCCTCCAGAGCATGACTGTGTAGAAGCCCTGGAGGAAGTGACTTTACCCAGACCAGATCTGTACAAAGTAAGTTAGAAAATTGTTGGGATTTGTGTGATATATACTTGTAAATAAATCCTAAAATGTGACATATTCTAATCACTGGGGCCAGGCAATGGGCTTGGGTGTCATTTGAACTGTTCCAGATAGATTATATTGGGTTGCTTTGCAACCTGTACTGGGATTTTAGTATGCTGTTGTAATAGTTGATTAATTGTTTAAGTGGCTAGAGACATTTCTTTTGAAATGAGCTACTGCGGGATCAGTAGCTACGGTGTTAATAAGAAAAGTAATTCCGAGGTTTGGTTTGCCTTGAGTTCTTGAGTCAGACCATGGAACACATGTTACAGCTGACATTGTTAAAATTAATTGTGTCACTCTAGGGGTGGACTGGAGATATCATACCCCCTGGAGGCCTCAATCCTCTGGACAAGTTGAGAGGATGAACCAGACTCTTAAGCGCTCTCTGACCACACTATGTACTGAACTAAGACTCAAATGGCCAGAGGCGCTTCCCCGTGCCTCGACTCACTTCAGCGTGTCCCCTTCCAAATCCTTAAAAGCTTAGTCCTTATGAGATCCTCTTCGGTAGGCCCTGGAATAGGATTGTGATGTATCAAGGACCTATCTTAGAGATTGGTAATCAGCAGATTATGGATTATGTAACTGCTTTGCAGCCTACCCTTTCTTTTCTTCACAGATTTTCTGTTCAACAGCCTTTGCTTTCGGCTGGCCCAGTGCACGTTTCCAGATTGGAGAGTGGGTATATGTACAGACATGGAGAACAGAGTGTTTGGAGCCCCAGTGGAAGGGTGCATTCCAGATTCTGTTGACAAGTCACTGCGCAGTCAAGCTGCATAAAGGAAAGACCTGGATATACCACACCAGAGTGGACGCTGCACCAGAGCCTGAGCAGGATAAAGGCCCTGTGCCCTCCCAGTGCCCAGCAGATGCCCAGAGGGAGGTAGAACAGGGTGAAGGTCTGAGGCTTTTGCTCCGGAATACCAGCAAGTAGGCTTATTGCATCGCCTACCTCCGTGGGACCCATAAGCAGGCTTATTGCATCGCCTGCCACCGTGAGATCATCAAGTAGGTGTTTTGACGGGCATAATAATCCCTGACCACCTGCCTACGTGGGACAAGACCATCATGAAGATCCATCCCTTTGGAACGCTAGCACCCTCTGGCAGTGAACGTGGCCTGCTTGGGGAGGTGCCCCTAAAGATAGAAAATGATGGTCTAATGTGTATTAACATCATAAGTGTGGGGGGTGGAAGGCTGGCTTATGTATGCAACTTATGTCTCACCCTCACTCACGTAAGGATTTCTAACAGGCCACCTCTGCACTGGGGTCAGATGGACTGCAGAGACACCCCAGAGACCCGTGAGAACTCCGATGTTTGGATCTACTTAGCACCAGCATGTTATGAACATTACGAACTTTTGCTTGTGCACCATGGTCAGCCCTACTGACGTTATGACCACTTGCCTCATCAGCGTGCCTGCTTCACTAGCTGTAATCCAAAAGTATTATTGTTCTTTATGTCCTATTTAAGTTTTTTGCTTTGCCTCATTGCCAAAAGGTGTTGTTCCCCTGGGTCAGGTCCTTACACCCAGTATTTAAGGCACCTCCACAGTCCTTCACCACTATATGATGATGCCTTATCCAGGTTGTAAGATTTGTGTGAGTCCGGGTAAACCCGGACTCAAAGAAGGGATTGAAAGGATTGTATAACATATACAAGGGTTAAATATTCTTAGGGTTAAATTGTTTGTGTAACAAGTCATTACATATTTGTCAAATATGCCATGTTAACATCATAAAGGGACGCAGCAGTACATGGGTTAAAATTGACTTTGCTAAGGTTTGCAGAAACTTGTGTGAAGGGGGAAGTGAATAACCCAAATACAGCCAGCCAAATCCTGTTTGTTCTGGTTTCTTATCTATATGCTGAAGGCTAAGCTGTTCTCTTGCAAGAAATGTGCTCAAGGATGTTTTAGGGAGTTTTTTTTGCAGAATTTCCACTGTATTACAAATCTTAGCGAAAGGGGGGTCAGATGTGTAGAAGCTGAAATATAGTAGTTTTCCATTACTTGCTTTACCTCCCCTCTCCCTCCCTGAACTATGGGAGGGACGTTCTGTGTATCCTGTAACGTTTGCTATAGAATTTGTAAGTTAATGCCGCTCCTTCCCCCTTCAGGGAGGGGGGCTGATTGAGAGTATAAAAATGCCGTGTGATAACAATAAAGGGAGTCTGGTTATCAAACTGCTGCTCTGTTGCTGTGCATACCACGCCCGTAACTCCCCTGCCAATCCGTATGCCCCTTACTTGAAAATGTTATCCCGCCGCCCTACCTCTCCCACCCCTTGCTATGATGATATCCATGGCCCAGTGTAAACCCCAGAGCTTAGTTTGGTGAATCAGTTTAGTACTGATTCAAAGAAGGGATTGAAGGGTACAGGAAGGAGGTGTGTAAGACTTATGTTCGGCACCTATAGGGTTAATAGTTACATTTGACTGCTTCTGCAGAAATCCATGTACTAGGGAGGAAATCACTAGACTGGTTTGTTCTAGTTTCTTATCTGTGTGTTGCAAAAGTTGTTAGAATATGTTCAAAGCTGTTACGCCAGAATGTGCAGAGTTTCCAAACCCCCCACGGGGGAGGAGATGGGTTACTGAAGAAACTGTTATCTGCATTCTCTCCCCTTCCCCCCCCTTCCTGTGAACAAGTTTTGTCTTTCTGTTTTTTTTTTATAATTTCTGTTCTCTGCTGAAACTGTGAAGCTGTGCACCTTGCCCCTCCCTGTAGGGGAGGGGGGCTGTATAGGACTATAAATGCTATGTCTGATAAGAATAAAGAGAGAGCTTGTATTGTATACGCTGTTGTGTGTGTATTTTCTTTGCGATCTTTACAGCCTCCTGGTACCAGTATTGACATAGATTCCACAGACTGATCATAAGAGAGTAAAAAGGTACCATACCAAGCAAAGATAACATAAGGGTGTGACAGGCGCCCTCTAAGGCAGCGATCCAGGTAAAGATTCCCTAACAACTTTGATACCAGTTAGAGAGTTCTAGTTATAGCGATAAAGCATCGTATGCAGACTTGATTATCTACAGCAGAGCTTTCCAAACTTTTCATGTTGGTGACACCCTTTTTAGACATGTATCATTTCGTGACGCAGTAATTCAGTTTTGCTAGCAAACCGGAGGTTAAACTAATAATCCCTTATAAGAGATACGGACACATACATAAATTGTAATAAGAAGATGTATGGTGACACAACATATCTCATGAAAACCTTTAATTCATACTGCGGAAGGCATTAAGCATGTCGTGTGGTTTTTAAAAGGGCGACATGAGAATGCTGTGCTACATATAAGCGCAAGATTCTCATGTCGCATTATTAAATAGAAAGCGCATAACTGATTTTAGAAGTACTGTCCGTCTTTCCTGTCTCATCGGTGCCACAAAGAGAAGCAACAGCCATGTGACAGGCAGCCTCGGCCCACAGGGACACTCCAGCCTGGCAGCCCAAAGAGAGGGCAGAGATATAGAGGAGGTGGCATCTCAAAAGATTTTAACAGCTGAACTGCCAAAAGATTTGTAACAGCTGGAGTGCCTCCGTGTGCTGCATACATATTATGTATGTAGCCCACGGAGGCACTCCAGCTGTTACAAACCTTTTGTGGCGCTCCAGCTGTATGCAGCACACAGAGGCAATCTCACACTGTGTAAATGCGACCATTAAGTAGTAGTGTTTTATCTCAGCTCCCAGTGTAACTCGTGCTTGGGTTGAATGACAATCTCTTACTGTGTAAACGGCACCTTTGCCTGTGACACACCTACACACTGCAGCCGACATACAACGTGTCGCGACACCCAGTTTGGAAAGCACTGATCTACAGTTTACACTTGGGGACGTTTTTAATTAGGCATTATCAATTTATAATTTACATTTATTTTATATATTTTCTATTTGTATCTTGGGAGTGTTAGTGGAGCTCCTGGTGTTGTTACACCCGCCATCTGAATATATGAGAACTCCAATAGGGATATCCGGTTGGATTAAGGGTTTTACTATCTCTGTGTTCCATGGTAACCATGGGTTTCATTAGGTTTCATTGATTTCATTTTTAATAATATGGATTATTCATTAGGTCACACACCACACAGCTCTAACATAACTCAAATCACCATCACTTTTTTGGCAGTTAATGTTATATGTTTCAGAGCACCTTCTTACTGTTCCAGTCTGCCAATCTTGTTTCATCCACCTTATTCAATTGTGGTTTGGTTCATTCTATTGCAACCAGCCATTTTACTACCACAATATTACAAATAAGAGCATCTAAATTGTTTCATTCATTACACACACACACACACAAATCAATATGAAAAGTTACATGTAACTCTTCATATTTTGTTCTCATTCTGTTTCACTCCCTTTCACAATACATTATTTAAAGGGATAGTAATGTTTCACAAAAACAGCATCTTCATAGTATTTGGGCCACAGATAGTGTTATTTCAATTCTGTCAGAGTTGTAGTTCAAGAGTAATTGAATGATAAAGTATCCCCTCCCGCCCCTTTTACCTAGTGTAAGACACCTCCCTTCAGATGTGGAATCTGTTCCTGGGACCAGACAGGTCACAGCAAGAGACAATCTTGACAGGTTTTCCTTATGCTCGCTGAACATTGTCCCTATCTGCGATCCATCCAGACAGTCTTGGTGCTCTGAGGTGAGCAGTGTTACACTAGATAAAAGGGGTGGGAGGGGGGCACTTTATCATTCAATTACTCTTGAACTACAACTCTGACAGTACTGAAATAACACTCCCCATGGCCCAAATATGAAGATTAATTGAAGGTGCATTTATTGTGACCCATTACTATCCCTTTAAAGGGATAGTAATACTTCGTTTTATTTTTATTTTGTAGACATTAAAAAAACATTAAGAACGATATAAGTCTTATCTCTCAAACCTTTATGGTTTGAGAGATATTCACAAGCAAAGTTTCCCCTCCCACCCCTTTTACCTAGTGTAAGCCATCTCTTCTCAGATGTGGAATCCAGTCCATAGACCAGACAGATAACAGCAGGGGACAATCTTCTTCCTATGAGAACAATGAAAGCCCTGCCCCCCTTGACAAGTTTTTCAGGTTTTTCCCTTATCTTAATTGAAGATTGTCCCTCTCTGCAATCTACCTGGGCACCTCCCTTGTGCTCTGGCTGAAAAGTGTTACATCAGTAAAAGGGGCGGGAGGCGGATACTTTGTCATTGAATTACTCTTGAACTACAACTCTGACAGAATTGATATAACACTCTCCAAAGTCCAAATACTATGATGATTAATTAGAGCTAATTTTATTATAAAACATTACTATCCCTTTAATCCTTTGAGTGCCAGAGGGGTGCACAGCGTGCATACCCCTTTGGCCCTCAAAGGGTTAAGCAATCCCACAGATTGAAATATACATTTTCTACGCGATAAGCACTGGGCAAAACTTTACTGTTCCCCACCCCCCACTGCTTACGCTCCCACATTCCCATCAGTGTCTGGCCCCTCCTATGCCCCCTGCTGGCGGCCAATCTGGAGTTCTCCCCTATGTGTAGTCTTTCACATTTGCTGGCTGGATATATTATACTTTGCCTTAAAGAGATAGTAATACTTAAAATGTAGAAAAAAATATGTTGTAGGGTTTATCCCCCTGAATAAAACAAGATTACTCCCACTACTGAAAGGTGTTCCATTCAAAAGTTATTAATTTTCAAAGTTGAATTTTTTAGGTGCACTGGGTCTATGTGTGTGTTTTTTCTTTTGGTCTTATCTCCTAGCTGAAAGCCTCTTCAGCAAGCAGAGGGCACGGACCATAGGATCCACGCCGGTCTGGTATAGATTGACAGATAGTTGGCCTTTTCAGGACTAGAAGCTGCGACCCTGAGGTCGTTTACCAACTGAGCTCTCTTATCGGGTCATATTATTATAAGTTCTGCAGGGTTTTTCTGTTGCGTAAACAAGGGCACTCCCACCACTGAGAGATGTTTTAATCACAAAGATATTACAGTTTAAAATTGCATGTTTTGGGTGTGATGCCCTCTATGACCTGAACATTTACATTGATATTGTTGCTACATCCCCATGGAGGTTTACGGTCTACTGCAACAGCACCGCAGTAAGATTTCAGTCCGAGCAGTCTGAGCTGCATTTACTTGGGAATAAAGAATCTCTCAGTATGGGAGTGCACTGATTTTACTCAACAGGATAAACCATGCAATACATATTCTTTTCAGTTTTGTTACTTTCCCTTTAAATACAAAACACCATAACAGGGCCAGCATAGCTTTTACTGCTCACACGTTAACCCTTTGATTGCCAGTGGGGTCAACCCCTCTGGTACTCAAAAGGGTTAAAAAAAATGATCTCAATGTTGTGTGAAAAGTTTTAGCTATTAGCATTTTTGTGTGGGTGCTCTGCCGGTCCCTGCTGGCACAAGTGACTTCCTCCATCTCCCCTGATCCACCCCGTGTGGTCCTCTTCCTCCCATCTTTACCCCAAGCGCAACTTTAACCATCTGCAAAGCATAGCAATGCACTTCCAGTCTCAGGCACACTTTGTAGACCGTTCTAATGAAGAATTTCTTTGTATACAGTGTTAATTTGGCTCTGCAAATGAGCCGTCCTGACCCAAGACAAGGATCTAAGTCTGTCAGGTAGTTCACTGATGTGGGTAAAAGGGGCGAGAGGGGGAATTTCAGAAGCTTATTTCTCTAAAACTAGCAAAGTTACAGCAACGGGACTTACATTGTTTAATTTATTTTTTTAAATGCAAGTATTTCTATCCCTTCAAGGACACATGAACCTCTGGGACATGTGTAGCCATATTGGTCTGAGATGGACCAATATGTTACAGGACTTAAAGGGATAGTAATGTTTCATAATAAAAGCAGCTCTAATTAATCATCATAGTATTTGGACTTTGCAGAGTGTTATTTCAATTCTGTCAGAGTTGTAGTTCAAGAGTAATTCAATGACAAAGTATCCCCCTCCCACCCCTTTTACTGATGTAACACTGTTCAGCCAGAGCAGAAGGGAGGTGCCCAGGTAGACTGCAGAGAGGGACAATCTTCAATTAAGATAAGGGAAAAACCTGAAAAGCTTGTCAAGGGGGGCAGGGCTTTCATTGTTCTCATAGGAAGAAGACTGTCCCCTGCTGTTATCTGTCTGGTCTATGGACTGGATTCCACATCTGAGAAGAGATGGCTTACACCAGGTAAAAGGGGCGGGAGGGGAAACTTTGCTTGTGAATATCTCTTAAACCATAAAGGTCTGAGAGATAAGACTTATATCGTTCTTCATGTTTTTGTAATGCCTACAAAATAAAATAAAGATAAAACAAAGTATTACTATCCCTTTAAGAGATCAGTAAACATGTTTTAGTAATAGAAGGAAAAAATAATAATGTATATTTTTTTTTTCTGTAGCACTATCAGGTGTACGAAGCTCTTTACAGTTTACATTTAGAGTGGATACAATAAGTGCAGTTTCAGTAGTTATACATGAACACTAGGAATGCATACACTAAACGTAAGTGAGATTATTTTATGATATGATCTCCGATTTACCGGCATGATGGGTGTTATTGGCTACACCCGTTCCTTTATTTTTACATCCATTAGGATAGGTAATCCTTACCCCGTAAAGCTTACAATGAAATATATAACATAAAGATACATACACATATTTCAAAAAAAAAAAAAAAAAAAAAGTACAAAAACTACTGGGAAATTTTTAGTTCAAAAGGCGATTAAAGTTCAGACTTCTATATTGAAACCTCACAAAGTGCATTATATAAAACTAGTTGAACAGCCCGTTACACGGGCCACAGAGTCACAGCCACCCGGTCGCGGGGCAGTCACGTGCAGTAGAGACTGCCAGAGCCATGGCTGATACAGAGTATCAGCCGCGGCGCGGGCAGTCTCTACTGCGCATGACTGCAGCACGCGTAGCAGTGTGTATTGCGCATGTCGCGGCGTTACACGCGATTTAGCGAATTATTATATAGGATGTCTTTTGAACAACAGTTTATGTTGTTGCCGAAACAGAATTACAAATTGATATATATGTTTTATCATAAACCATTTACAGATCTTTAGAGGCAAAGCTAATATCATATGACAACTCATATGTAACACAATATTGGTTACCTTATCTCTGACATTATGACTGCTATATTCAATGCAGGATATCTATCCAGACAGAAATAAGTCTGCTTTTGAGGCAGTTTTTATTCTAACCTGCTTGGGAAGTCACTGGAAATGACCTTAGTGCATTTTTGTTTGCTTTCCTCTAGATCAACAAAAGATCTGACAAAGGTTGAACTCTATGGATGAATTTTCATATCTACTAACTTACTGCGGCTAGTAGGAAGTACTTACGTGGATTTAATAGTGATACATCGCTCTTGTTCATCCTTGCGGGTGTCTGTGAAACGCGTTTCGCCGGCTCTTGCAGAGGCAATGATACCTGCTTTGCAAACCAATGAGTCTGTCAAGGTTGATTTCCCATGATCCACGTGAGCAATCACTGACATGTTCCGAATGTTGGATTTTTTGTCCATGATCGCTCGGATCTGGTCTACGGTGAAGTTCACCTGTGCGTAGAGAGGAAGTCATCTGTTAGAGACATTGCAGATTATTGTTACTTAGGACAAACTAAGAACTTACTCAGCAGTGTACTACAATAACACCTTAAGGACCATATGGCTGTATATTTTTAAAGTTTAAAATGCAGTGCTTCCCACATTTCTCATTCAAAACCTCACTGATTTCTGGTCAGGGAAGTGGGAGCTTCTGCTTCCAGTCTAAGTTATATACAGTACTGTGCAAAAGTTAGAATGCTTTCAAAAACAGACATGTTAAAAGTTTATATTTATCAATTAACAAAATGCATAGTAAGTGAACAGAAGAAAAATCTAAATCAAATCAATATTTGGTGTGACCACCCTTTGCCTTCAAAACAGCATCAATTTGTCTAGGTACACTTGCATAAAGTCAGGGGATTTTGTAGGCATATAGTATGGTGTATGATTAAACAATTATACAAAGCAGGTGCCAATGATCATAGTAACATAGTAAATTAGGTTGAAAAAAGACACAAGTCCATCAAGTTCAACCTTCGCCTCATACCTCAGAACTGAGAATTTTATAACTTTCCTGCTACCAAATAAGTTAGTCTTCATCAGACATTCCTGATCTGCCTACTGATAAACAGTATAATTCTGTATGTTCCCTTTTGAAAGAAATGTATCTAATCTTCTCTTAAATGTATCAATTGTATCTGCCATAACTACCTTCCTGGGCAATGAATTCCACAATTTAACAGACCTTACCGTAAAAAAACCCTTCCTCTGCTGAAGTCTAAACCTCCTTTCCTCTAATCTCAAGGGGTGTCCCCTGGTCACCTGATCAGGCCTTGGAATAAATAGCTCACCGCAGAGAGCCTTGTATTGACCTCTCATATACTTGTACAGTGTGAGAAGGTCTCCTCTTAGTCGTCTTTTCTCTAGAGTAAATAAACCAAGTTTGTTTAGTCGTTCCTTATATGTCAAGTCCTCCATTCCCTTAATTAATTTTGTTGTTCTTCGCTGTACCCTCTCTAGTTCTAGTATATCCTTTTTCAGAACCGGTGCCCAAAATTGAACTGCATACTCAAGGTGAGGTCTTACCAATGATTTGTATAATGGCAAAATAATGTTATCCACTCTTGCTTCAATACCTCTTTTTATGCAAGACAGGACTTTGCCTTTGCTACTGCTGTTTGACACTGGTCACTGTTTCCAAGTCTGTAGTTGACAAGGATACCCAGGTCTTTTTCTAGCAATGAGTCACCTAAAATGATTCCATTAAGTTTATAAGTAGCCTTGGGATTGTTTCCTCCCAAATGCATGACTTTACACTTCCCCACATTAAACTTCATATTCCACATGTTTGCCCAATCTGACATTGTATGTAAGTAAGTCCCTCTGTAGAGTGAAAATATCCAGTTCTGAATTAATGACTTTGAATAATTTAGTATCATCTGCAAATATTGATATATTGATATCATCAATTTAATATTTGGTTTGAAACACAATCGTTAACTGAAACAGAAATAGCCATGTAGGATGAAAAAAACTTGGTGAGGAGCAGCCAAACTCAGCTACCAAGGTGAGCTTTCTGAAGACAGTTTAATGTCAAACTTCATACATTATAGCAAGACTGAGCACAGCAACAAGACACACGGTAGTTATACCACATAAGCAAGTTAATTGATAACTATAAACTATTTTTTAAAGCATTCTTACTGTACAGCATTTTTTCACACCTGCCTAAAACTTTTGCACAGTACTGTATACTTTGTCACACACACACACCTCATTGGCTCCTAGAAATTATCTTTGGCTACTAAGTTTCAAACCCTTGTCGCTGTCCACTTCTGCATTGTTCAGAGACTGGAAATAAAGAAGAGATCATCTTCTTCCCTGCTAAAACCTGTAAACTACTATATGATTTGCATACAGCCAGTAATAATACAGGTTTGAGCAGGGAGGAAGATTTTTCCTGCTCAGATACTAAGAATGGCTGATGTGTTAAGAAAAATTAAGCAAGTCTAGAGAAAAACAGCTGCACCACAGAATGGGAATCTTGGATTTTTATCTCCCTTGGGGTGCGGTCGTTTGCCCCAGAATTGATTAAATTCTTCTTAGTACATTAGCCTAACTTTGGCCTTGATTCTAATGTAGATAATTAATGTTACCACTACTTTTATGCAAAAGAACTGGTCAGACAAGCTCAACTAGGATTAAGTCTGCCATAGAATTGAGCAGGCTCTATAAAGAGACTGCACCCTGGGTAGGACACCATTCCTTTAGGGCCTGCTCAATTTTATGGTAGCCTCATTTCTAGCTGACCATCTTTGACCTGTCTGTTTGCATATGAAAACTACCCTTGGTTACTCTAAGGGTAGCAGGGGAATCCAGATGTGGACCCCTTGCTCACAGCTCCTAGAGAGTTCTGATAAACCTCCCTGACGAGGCCCAACAAGCCTGAAACATAAGTCTGGGGTTGGCTGTTTTTCTTGTTCAGAGATGAATTGCCTGGCAGTTTGTAGCTAGACTTTCGTTTTGGAAGTTTGATAGGCTTTAGGATATTTCTTCTCTGTGATAGGCGCTAATAAGCTAAAAAAGTGATTGCACCCTGGGTAGGACACCATTCCTATAGAGACTGCTCAATTTTATGGCATGTTCATTTCTAGTTGAGATACTCTGACATAACCTGCTTTGACAACCCTCCATGCAAATAAGTACATTATCAAGCAAAAAAAAAGGATAGGGGGAAAAATAAAAGTGTAGATAGGAACTCTTTAAGTGTAATATATTAGTAATACAATATTTCAGAAATTGACTAAGTTCTCCCTCCCTTTGCATACCTAATTCTTAGTGCATATAGCAATGTATGTCTCCATCTGCAAGACAATGTGCTCCCCACACATCACCATATCATCGCCCCTTAGTGCATCTCCCCCTGGAGACATTTAAACCCAAACGACAATAATGTTTTTACCTTCTATTGTAATCCCATCAAACACTCCCATATTGATTTTTTTCCCTCTTTCGTCATACATCTACCCTTTTCTCTTCATTGATACACCCAGACTGATCTGGGCTTGTCCCTGGGAGACAGACTGCTGATAGTATTAGAAGCCTTATTGAATTACTTATTAATCATGGCCTTTAAAATTTGGCTTTAGGAGGATCCCTTTTTTTATCATAAACCTAAAACACAAACTAAGGTATTTTTGACTCTACCCCCCCCCCCAATTCAGTATCTGTAGAGGTACAAGTCAGGTATACCCAGTCTCATCTCTAATTGGTACTTGCAATCGAGCCCCTCTTTCAAAGTATTCCTTGTCATCCAGATATTACCAGTTAAAACAAAGATCCTCAAGAATATAAACTTATCTTCCATGCAGATGATCTATGCCTTACTCTCTCTAAACCACTTGTTAGTTTTAAAAAATGTAGTTTCCCTCTTTTCTGATATGTCAGGCCTGAAAGCTGACAGGCCAGAAGCTCTGAATATGAAATATTCCCGGCCATGTGTCAACCTACTGAACTTCATTTTGACTTCCACTTGCAGAAAAAAAGCTACTCATTACTTAGGTGCCCAGGTCCATACCACCTATAAATCTTGCTATCAAGCCAATTACTCCCAACTTCTCCAAGCCCTTAAAGAAGAATCTAGTTGTCCCACTATTTCGCATCGTGGGCACAAATGGGCAGTCTTCTCCACAGGATTCTGTGTATGTTCTGCTACCTCCCTTGCCCAATCAAGATAGGCAATATGCTCTCTCTCCAAAAACAAGTGATTACATTTATTTGAGTGAAGAACAAGCATCATAATCATAGATCCACATTACAACGCTACCCCTACTGAGTCCCCAACTTTGTTCTTTATTATATGGCTGCCCAATTCTCCCGGTTATCCTGCAGACATAAGTAAAACCAATTTTCCGAGATGGGGAGACTTTAAACATCAATCCATACATCCTATAGACATGAATGTGCTACCATGGATACCTCATGATGTTAGACAGAAATTCATCATTAAACATCTACTCTTCATTTTGGGATGGTTTATGCTATGTGTACCAGAAGAGCTTACATGCTGCATATATTAGGTAACCTTACATTTCAAACCAGCATTTAGATCTCAACTGGGGATCTCGCCTTAAAGTGAAAAAGGCTTAGGACATTCTCACTCATTGGGATTTTTGAAAGCTGAATTTTCTAAAAGTCACATAATGTTCCTCTGTCTGAACAATATAGATTTTTACAAGTGTTTCACTTCTAAAATGTTCTACCAGAAGCACTATGAACCAGTGGGCAGTGGATCAGGAGGCTGGGGAAATGTAAGTTCCAACGTGTTACTCTCATGCATTACAAATTCACTGGGCACCCCTCTGGCACACATCTCTTTAATTTCAGACCTCACTGGGGGCATCGAGAGGACCACTCCTGATCTCCCAGCCAACCGGCTTGGAAATCAGTAGCTACAAATGTGAAGAGCAAGGTGGCTCTCTAACTTTAAAAGAGAAGTAAACTTTTTTTTTATGAAAACCAATATGTTCTATAGCTTTTGCTGCTGAGTAAAACAAGGGTACCCCCACCACTGTTTTATTCTAACCTTATAACAGTTTAAATAACCATGAAGTGAATTTACTGTGTTTACTTCCTGATAGTACTAACGGATAGGAAGCACATGGCAGTTTCTATCACATTCTTTGGAGAACTGTAAGTCACTGACTTTTTTCTCCATTAGAATGTAACAGAATAACTAATTGGAATTTGACCACTAGAGGGCACTGTTAATGTAAAAAACAAAAAAAAAAAACACGTTTAAACAGTAATAACTCTGGAAATTTACATCAATCAGCAGTGGGAGTACAATTATTTTACTCAACAAGAAATGCCCTACAAAATATATTTTTTCATATAAAGTTTACTGCTCCTTTAAAGCTTTTTAATTTTAATATATTTAATTAATCAGACCTTGCTGGGGGGGCATCCCAATATCCCTCCAGGTATTGCTCTTCCAGCGGATGGGGCTGGGGGATCAATAGTGGTGACTGCATGAAAGTGTTGTGCTCTCCTGCCTCCACCCCTACCCTAATTTCTGGTTAAGAGAGGGAGGCATTGGGGAAAGCCTCAACATCCACTGGGGTGTTCATAGAATTGCTTCCCAACCCACTGGTCCTTAAAGTGTTAAAAAATGGTCTAGTTACTTTACAATAGTTATTCCAACCAGTGTGCCGTGATACTTTTGGAGTGTCCCTTTTTCCCCTCATGAATGCTGACTTAGACTGTGAATATATATATATTATATGGAAACGGATATGCACAATGTTTTTATTATTCTGATTGCGAGATCTTACAGTAACTGCATTTGTTTACTACACCCTTGACAAATGACATAATATTTGAGGGGTGCCTTGAAAATATCAGAGTGCATGTTAGGGGTGCCTTGAGCAAAAAACAGATTGAGAACCACTGCTTTGGCACGCAATGTTGAAAATACACAAAGCCCGTGATCACGCTGGCACCAGGTTATGCAATATACCGGAGGCCTTTCCAGAAATTCAAGGACATGAACACAATCACAGAACTGTGAAAACTCACATAAAACTTAGGAGGTTTATTATTTAACATCTTGAATTCTACATACATCACCTATGGATTGCTTTGCAATGCAAATGAGAAGTCTTATGCACATAAAAGAGTGAATAAACCATGAAAGCATGCGTGTATAAAGATAAACACTATGCACATACACCCCCGGGCACTGACACAGCATATTACTTACTGGTGCAGGGCTGGGGGAGGGCACTGCACCAACACCCAGCTACACAGGGGAATGGGGTTTAAGTGTTAATCTCTTACTCTTTTATTTTTTAACTAGCAATGTGGGACGGCGTTGCCCGTCATGTCATGACCATTGGGCGCACGTGTGTGAAATGCAGACACACTGAAAAACACAGACATATGCAACACACAGGCAGACACATACCATACATCCCAAGTGTCCCTCTTTAGGAGGGACAGTCCCTCTTTGAGGGCCAAATCCCTCTGTCCCTCTTTCCCACCCTGTTGTCCCTCTTTTTAGGAGGTCAGACTGTGTACAGGGCCGGCTCCACCTATAGGCGAGGTAGGCGCTGGCCTAGGGTGCACAGGTACTGGGGGCGCGGGCATGCAGCGGAGAAGAGCTGCGCCCACACACACCACGCCGGGAACCACAACACAGTCAGGTCTGTGTTGCTACAGCGCTCCCTCATTGGGTCAGATCTTTAGTAATGCAGAGCGCGCTGGGAGTCATGATCTCCCGCCGCGCTCTGCATTACTGAAGAGAAGACTGCGCGGGAGCTACAGGTATGTGATGGGGGTCAAGTTGGAGCTGAGGGGGCATACTGGAGCTGCTGGGGCCAAGTTGGAGCGGATGGGGGGCAAAGTGGAGATGATGGGGGCAAGTTGGAGATGATGGGGGCAAGTTGGAGCTGATAGGGGCAAGTTGGAGCTGAGGGGGCATAGTGGAGCTGCTGGGGGCAAGTTGGAGCTGATGGGGGTAAGTTGGAGCGGATGGAGGTCAAAGTGGAGCTGATGGGGGCAAGTTGGAGCTGAGGGGGCATAGTGGAGCTGCTGGGGGCAAGTTGGAGCTGATGAGGGTAAGTTGGAGCTGATGGATGTCAAAGTGGAGCTGATGGGGGCAAGTTGGAGCGGATGGGGGTCAAAGTGGAGCTGAAGGGGGGGCAAAGTGGAGCTGAAGGGGGCAAGTTGGAGCGGATGGGGGCAAAGTGGAGCTGATGGGGGCAAGTTGGAGCGGATGGGGGGCAAAGTGGAGCTGTTGGTGGCAAGTTGGAGCTGTTGGTGGCAAGTTGGAGCTGCTGGGGGCATAGTGGAGCTGCTGGGGGGCAAAGTGGAGCCGATGGGGGTAAGTTGGAGCTGATAGGAGCAAGTTGGAGCTGATAGGGGAATAGTGGAACTGAAGGGGGGGCAAAAGTGGAGCTGGTGGGGGCAAGTTAGAGAGGATGGGGAGCGAGCTGATGGGGGCAAGGTCGAGCGGATGGTGGGCAAAGTGGAGCTGATGGTGGCAAGTTGGAGCTGCTGGGGGGCATAGTGGAGCTGATGGGGGGCATAGTGGAGCTGGTGGGGAAAAAGTGGAGCTGGTGGGGGGCAAAGTGAAGCTGATGGGGGTAAGTTGGAGTTGATGGGGGCAAAGTGGAGCTGATGGGGGCAAGTTGGAGTTGATGGGGGGCAAAGTGCAGCTGACAGGGCCAAAGTGGAGCTGATAAGGGGCAAGTTGGAGCTGGTGGGGGCATCTCTTACAGGCATCTCTAGATCAGGGGCAGACTGGCCCAGGGGGCAGAGAGAGGACAATCATGAAAAGAGGTGGGGTATAAGTAGGCAGGGTATAAAGGGGTGGGACACAAGGGGCGGAGCGAAATGGGCGGTAAAATTAGGTTTTGCCTAGGGTGGCAAAAATCCTTGCACCAGCCCTGACTGTGTGGTGTGTATTACTTTGCTCTATAGCAATAAAGCTTTTATAAATATTTTTTTAAACTTCCGTATATGTGCTTATACATATGTGCAAATAAAATACTTTGGTCTTGCACTAAATAATTTATTCAGTTACATAAATAGCCAGTAATAGGTCATGAAATAACCTAAAAATTCTTACTAATGCCCTGCCCACCAGCCACGCCCCAACAATATCACCTAAAACTACAGTGTCCCTCTATATATGAGCAGAAACACATGCGTGCATGAGTTGTGTACCCCTCTGGCACTCAAATGGTTAAGGCAGTGTTTCTCAACCGGTGTGCCGCGGCACTTTGGTGTGCCGCGGACACCCTCTAGGGGTGCCGCGGAATGTGTAGCGTTTAGGGCTGCGGGCCGTTTAGGGCTGCGGGCAGTGATGACATACAGACTGGCTGTCTCTGAGTTCCCTCCTGTCTGCCCGCACGCATCATCACGCGCCCCTGCGGGCCGTGATGACATACAGACAGAGAAGAGGAAGAGGGTAGAGGCGCCAGAAGAGAAGCGCTTGCAGCCAGACAGTAACGATCAGTCTGCTGGCAGCAAGCGCTTCTCTTCCAGTGCCTCTGCCCTGTTCCTCTTCTCTGTCTGTATGTCATCACGGCTCGCAGGGGCGCGTGATGATGCGGGCGGTCGGGCGGGCAGGGGACCACAGGGGACCGGCAGCAGTGACAAGGAGAGCGACAGTCTAGAGGAAGAGAGGTACAAAGGGGAGAAAGAGAGGTACAAGGGAGGAGAAAGAGACACATGGGGGAGAAAATACATGGGGGAGAAAGATGCACAAGGGGGAGAAAGTACATGGGGTAGAAAGAGAGGCACAAGTGGGAGAAAGAAGTACAAGGGGGAGAAAGAGGCACATGGGGTAGAAAGAAGTACAAGGGAGAGAAAGAAGTACATGGGGGAGAAAGAGAGGCACAAGGGAGAGAAAGAAGTACATGGGGGAGAAAGAGAGGCACAAGGGGGAGAAAGAGAGGTATATGGGGAGAAAGAGAGGCACAAGGGAGAGAAAGAAGTACATGGGGGAGAAAGAGAGGCACAAGGGAGAGAAAGAAGTACATGGGGGAGAAAGAGAGGCACAAGTGGGAGAAAAAGAGGCACAAGGGGGAGAAAGAGAGGCACAAGGGAGAGAAAGAAGTACATGGGGGAGAAAGAGAGGCACAAGTGGGAGAAAAAGAGACACAAGGGGGAGAAAGAGAGGCACAAGGGGGAGAAAGAGAGGCACATGGGGGAGAAAGAAGTACATGGGGGAGAAAGAAGTACATGGGGGAGAAAGAGAGGCACAAGGGGGAGAAAGAAGTACATGGGGGAGAAAGAGAGGCACAAGTGGGAGAAAGAAGTACAAGGGGGAGAAAGAGAGGTACAAGGGGGGGGAAAGAAGTACATGGGGGAGAAAGAAGTACATGGGGGAGAAAGAGAGGTACAAGGGGGGAGAAAGAAGTACATGGGGGAGAAAGAGAGGCACAAGGGGGAGAAAGGAGTACATGGGGAGAAAGAGAGGCACAAGGGGGAGAAAGAGAGGCACAAGGGGGAGAAAGGAGTACATGGGGGAGAAAGAGAGGCACAAGGGGGAGAAAGAGAGGCACAAGGGGGGAGAAAGAAGTACAAAGGGGGGAGAAATAGAGGTGCATAGACCCCATAGTAAAATAATAACAATGACGCATGTTAAATGTGTAAAGTTTTTTATTCTGCTGTTTGTTTTTAACACTCAGTTTGTTCATTAAATCATTTTAAATAATGAAAAATTAGCATATTGGGTTTTTTATCCGATTAATCGAAAAAATAATCGGCCAACTAATCGATTATCAAAATAATCGTTAGTTGCAGCCCTAATAGCGTTAACTACACCTCGCTATTGCAGATGTAGTTAGGGTGCAGCATTTTATGTTGAAGCACCGCCGATGCTTTGAATCAACGGTGCTTCCATCGAGGCAACTGTGTAGGGTAGAAACCGGCAAGGAAGACAGCCCATTGCTGGAGGCGCATCCTGATTGGGCTGTTGGATGGAGGCGGGACAGCTGTGATTGCTTATCACATTCCCGCCTCTTTTTTTGTACTGGTGGCAAGTCCCTGTCATCAGAGACAGAGTGACACACACAGCATCGGGGGACAGTGTGGTTTCTGCTCAACAGCTGCAGCTACAAGAAGACCACAGACAGCAAGCATCCTGCTTTAAACTGGTAGGGTGAATAGTTTTACATTTTAATACTCCTCTCTTCTTTTAGTTGCCCTTTGTCTCCCTCTCACTCAAATGGCCAATTAACGATATTAACTGTGCCCCACTGTTGCCCTTAAAAACATATTAGTAGCCCAGTTCCCCTATAATGCTCAAGAGGTGTACATTGAGGCATCAGATGAGCCCATCCAGTGCACACATTTACTCTCCCACCTTACCATTTTCTGGAGGGCCAGAGGACACCAGAGTGGCTCATCTGATGCCCCAGTGTACACCTCTGGGATATCAGTTACAGATGGAGTCAGAGGGTTACCAATGTGCCACTCATGGACATCAGTGGGGCACAGTCTGTCTCATATAGTGCCCTTCATCATGAACCACGTGGACTTATGAAATGTAGTATTAAAAAAAAGAATCAATAAAAAAGTAACAATGAACTGGTCATTACTGCTCCTGCTCTCTGTCTCACTCGCTCTGATACTAGAAAAACTGGAAAAAATCTAATCTAGGGCAAACCAACTGCAGCACTGGGGGCAAATACAAATTCCCAAACTTGCAGTTAATTTAACTGGGCTTTTAACCCCTTGAATGCTAAGATGTCTCCAAAGCATTGCTTTGCAATGCTTTGGAGACCTGTTTAGCATTCAAGTGTTAAAAACCCCAATTTAAATCAATAGGAGTTTTTTGTTATACTTATCCCCAATATATAACTAATATTTGATATGCTCCATTATGTTATTCTGAATTTGGGAGGTAAAAGTAACTACTCTTATACATATCTTCTTCATTACACACTCTTATACAACTTTTGAGAAGTTAGGGGTGCCCCGGGAATTCCGAACAGTGTGTAGGGGTGCCTTGAATGAAAAAAGGTTGAGAACCACTGGGTTAAGGTATAGACAGGCATGTGAGAGTTAAATATCAGTGGGAAGTGTGTTCATACCTGGGAACTTTGACTTGTGGAGTCCCTAGAGGGGACTGATGTGGTGCTGATGTGGAGAGACAAATGGGGCAATCTGGGTTAAAAGGGGGTGGGGCTTAATCGTGAGTAGGGGGCGGGGCGTAACATAAACGTGGAAAAGTGTTAGTAATAGGCTGGGGAAGGAGGAGAAGTGGGAGGGAAATGCAAGTTTACAGTGTGAGGGCTTTGAACACACTCCCTGAGGGCTAAAACTTGATACACAACCCTGTGGCAGTCAGTGGGTTAAGTGTGTACCTGATGGCTGTCTTTCCTCTGTGTTGTATGACAAATAATGACAGTGAAGAAATAATTCAGCAAAGAGGGCCTACCTTAACCCTTTGAGTGCCATTTTGTTCCTCAGTGGCTGTAGTACAGGTCCTGCTGAGGCCACTGGGAGTCAGGGTGAGTGACTGTGTGTCAGCCATATTTCTTTCTGGCTTTTGTGTGTGTGTGTGGTGCTGTGTGAGTGGGGCATGTGTGTGTAATACCTGGGAACTTTTACTTGTGGAGTCCCTCATGTGGTGCTGATGTGGAGAGAGCAATGGGGCAATTTTGGTTTACAGTGGGCGAGGCTTAATTGCGAGTAGGGGCGGGGCTTAATATAAATTAGGAAAAGTGTTAGTAATAGGCTGGGGAAGGAGGAGAAGTGGGAGGGGAATGCAAGTTTGCAGTGTGAGGGGTTTGATCACACTCCCTGAGGGGTAAAGCTTGATACACAACCCTGTGGCAGTCAGTGGGTTAAGTGTGAATCTGATGGCTGTCTGTCCTGTGTCTTGCATGGCAAATGATGACAGTGAAGAAATAATTCAGCAGGCCTACCTTAACCCTTTGAGTGCCATTTTGTTCCCCTGGTGCTGCACTACAGGTCCTGCTGAGGCCACTGGGAGTCAGGGTGACTGACTGTGTGTGTGTGTGTGTGTGTGTCAGACATATTTATTTCTGGCTTTGTGTGTGTATGTGGTGCTGTGTGTGTGAGTGGGGGCATGTGTGTTTGGTGCTGTGTGAGTGGGGCATGTGTGTGTGTGTGTGTGTGTGGTGCTCTGTGTATGTGAGTGGGGCATGTGTGTGTTTGTTTGGTGCTGTGTGAGTGGGGCATGTGTGTTTCTCTGTGGTGTAGGAGCAAGTGGCGGCCATATTGTTTTTTTCTGACTTTGATAGTGGTGGGCGGGCTGCATAGTGGGGGCGGGCCAACTCCCTGCATGACTGAATCACTCAATAGGAATAGTAACTCATGCTTTATGCCTCCCCTGGGTGTGTTTTGGCAGGCACAAAGTCTTCTTTTATATATATATATAGATAATAAAAGTTTGCTTTCTATAGATAAGGCACAAAGCAACTACACAATATCAATAAAACCCCTTTTTGTTTAATAAAAAAATTACAAACGTACCATTTAAATCATTGGGAAGTTTTATATGTCCCCAATGCAACAGGTGGTGTGCCACAGACTTGCCCCACTTTTATACATTTGACCCTATTAATTTAACTCTTGACTACACCTCCCCATCCATAAAGTATTAAAAGGACACCACAGAGTAATAACTATACCTTCTTATTAAAGGTCTAATTCTAACTGTGTCGTCCCATAAGAAAAAAAGTAGGCAACATGTGGCTCTCAAGCTGTTGTCGAACTGCAATACTCCTAATCCTCCAATGCCCAGCTAAGGAGGAACGGCAGTTGTAGTCCAAAAGCAGTAGAAGACACGTTGCACACTACTAACAATTTATCTGCTTATAGATGTGAGGCTTAACAGCATGGACCACCCCTCACACTTATATTTATCCCGTGGGGGTCAATGCTATGCCGGAGGCAGACAGCGTTCTGCAAAATGGCCGAATTTCAGGGGGTAAAGGGGGGGGGGTATTTTCCTTTAGAAAATCCGGCCTGCAGGCGACCTCTATAAGTAAATACCGCGCCATCCTGACAGATAGAAGTCCCGGGCGCTGGTTGCCACCGGGATACGCCGCCTGCACTCACCATGTTGGCGGATAAGTCCGGATAGCCCAGGCAGACCGGGAGCTCGAACTAGCCTAGCTGACAGACGACTCGGGAAGAAGGAGGAGGACATGGTGACGTCACTTGACAGCTGCAGGCTTGGTGAATGACAGGAGATGGATCACGTGACGCTAACTGGAGGTATCTGTAACCATGGCAACCGGATGCAGGCGATGCTGCAGTGAGGGACCAGATTCCTGCGCTAAAGCAATGCTGAGTCTGATGTACTTTGGACACATACCTGCAGCTATTCCTTATCGCCAGGGAGAGTCACTGGGTTTTGCTCTATATCTCTAGTTTCTGCTGTCTCTGGTTTTAAAACAATAAATTCCACCCCAAATTCTACATGCTTGTCATTAAAATGTTTATGGGTTACACGCTTCCTGAGAGTGCCTTTACTATCAGTTTGAAGTGCGTGTGTGTATATATATATTTATATATATATATATATAGATATATATATATATATATATATATATATATATATATACACACACACACACCCACACACACACACACATCCAGTGGAGGTGGAAGCACCCACGTTTATTGGAGCAAAATGTTATTCTTAGGCAATTAGTAGAAAGTCTGCTGTTGTGGTAGGAAAGCCCTCTCAGGACTTCAGAAAGAGATATTTAATGATCAATTTTTGGGGTGTATTTTAATAACCTTTCTCAAGTCTTGCTAGTGCACAGTGTTCACCTAATATACCCTCTGTGCAAAGAGGGCGCCAAAATCAGCATCATGCTATTACTATGACATCACCCAATCAATTTCAATGTGTTATTTGCATATCCAGTTTTAACAATTACACCACTGAAAATTTACTGTAACAGTAACAAAATAAAACTTTGCAGAGAACAATGGTTACAAACCTATAAATTGGCTCACATCTGGATCATCATATACTGGTGGTGAAAACAACTCAAGATCAATCTTATTGTTTACTGTACTTTTGTGAGGTCATGACAAGGTATGTCATTAAAAGGTTAGGAAGACCGAATCTCTCACTGTACCCATTATCTATTCAGGTACATAATTACCAGCATAGTATCCATTGTAGCTCATATGGTCGTTAGATTGTGGCCTGTGTTCCAAAGTAAACACCTGAACCCACAGAAAAATGCCATATACCTGTTATAGTCCATTGGGATCATTACACTCCAAAAGCATTGCAGCGCATTCTGGATACATGACAACGGAGTATACCATTAGGTTCTGCAAACAGTAACTGCATTAAAGGAGCAGTAAACTTTTTTTTAATTAAAACATATTTTATAGAGCATTTCCTGCTGAATGAAACAAGGTCACTCCCACTGCTGTCAGATGTTTTATTCAAACTTGTTAGCAGTTCAAATAATCATGAAGTGAATTTACTGTGTTTACTTCCTGATAGTTCTAACTGACAGTAAGTGACAGACAGTTTCTATCACATTCTATGGAGAACTGTATGTCTCTGACTTTCCTCTCCATTAGAGTCTAACAGAATAACTAATTAGAATGTGACCACAAGAGGGCACTGCTCATGTAAAAAAACAGGTTTAAATTGTAATAACTCTGGAAATATGAATCTCTCTTTAGTGGGATTACCCTTATTTTACTCAATAGGAAAATCCTTACAATATATTATTTTATTTAGAAAATGTTTTACCAGGAAGAATACATTGAGATTTCTCTCGTTTTCAAGTATGTCCTGGACAGTTTACAGTAGAGGGTTGCTTATTTATACAAATTGAGAAACACTATATATTACATGTTATTAAATATACATACAAATATTCATATGGAAATTATAGAATTATAAACAGTTACACTCTGTTTTTAGATATAGAGGAGCATTTACTTTTAAAGATTTTAGACTGGGAGCAGATCTGGTTATTTCAGGCAGATTGTTCCAGGCCTTTGGCGCTCTGTAGGAGAAGGCGGCTCTTCCTGCTTCTTTCTTGTATTGTGGTATACGTAGCGAGTTGTTTGCGGTGGAGCGGAGGTTATACTTAGTATGTAGAGCAGGAGTGAGCATACTGCTCAGGTAGTCTGGTAGTTTTCCAGAGAAAAAAAAGTTTACTGCTCCTATAAGTCTGATCTAGAGGGTCCGATAGCCACAAATAAACACTACTGGTTAAACAGATATCTGGTTAAGCTTATGACAATAAGACAATACATATCAATGTGCTAAAAGTTCAAACATCCATTGTTCCTGATCTGTGGCCGCTAGTATAATGAAAGAATAAGAGAGTTAAAGAAACACACTGGTCCATGCCCTACTGCAAAATCGTTACTCTGTCCCTACCTTCTCTTAAGATGTCTCCCCTCACTTCATCCATGTTCCCCTGTCACTAAATCAGTCCTGGAGGAGACGCAATGTTCACTTATTACAGTTCTCTCTTCCTACATTGTGCTGTTCTCTGCAATTCACTCCTCCCTGTAATCATAGGGGAGATCAGAGGGAGGAATGCACAGAACAGCCACATTCACACTGCACAGCAGACAGCATGAGGGGACAAGTGGAATAAACATATATATACACTGTTCACTCTCCTCTCACCCCTTTACTCCTCAGGGAATAGGAAAAAGGTAAAATACACAGCTTTACCTATTCCCCAGCCACCACAAGCAGCCTTATTCATTGTGTGTGAATGTATCTGTGCCTATGTATGTATGTATATATGTGTGTGTGTCTGTGTGTATATATCTATGTACAGCATGTGTATGTATATGGGGCTGTATGATTAGTATATCTGTGTGTATGTATACATGTATCTATGTACAGTATGTGTGTATGTATGTATGTATGTATGTATATGGGTTTGTATGTATAGTATGTGTATGTATCTATGTAAATTATGTATGTATATGGGTGTGTATAGTATGTGTATGTATCTATGTATAAGGCTGTGTATGTATAGTATGTGTGTGTGTGTATGTATCTACATATGTATCTATGTACAGTATGTGTATGGATCTATGTATACGGCTGTGTATGTATAGTACTGTATGTGTGTGTGTCTGTTGTGTATGGATGTGTGTGTGTATGTATCGGTATATAGTAGCAAAAGGGGTATGGGGGGGAGTAAGTCCTTTGAGTGCTTGAGGGGTATTCAACACATTAATTGACAAAGGTTTGGGTACATTAGCAGCAGTCAACGGGTTAATTGTTTGAGAAGCAAAGAGGTATCCATGCAGTGGAATGTGTTGGTCACCAGGTGGGAGGATCTGGGGGCGGGGTTAGTACAGATGATAGGGAGAAGCCTATAAACCACGTCAAGACTAAATCACAAATGTAACACAGCAGTGGCATAAATTGTATGCTTGCAAATGCCAGAAGTTTAACTGGTAAAATAGGGGAACTGGAGCTGGTAGCTGAAATTGAAAACTATGACTTGATAGGCATAACAGAAACATGGTGGGATGACACACATGATTGGTCAATCAATTTGGAGGGCTACATGTTATTTAGAAAAGATAGGTCAAACAAAAGAGATGGTGGGGTCTGTCTGTATGTCAAACCAGAATTATTGCCTCAGTTGCGGGAAGATATATGTGATAACAGTAGCGAACATGTGGAATCCCTATGGGTTGAAATAATCACTGGGGGTAAAACTGCCCAGAAAATATTAGTGGGTATTTGTTATAAACCACCAAACATTGGTGACCTTCAAGAATCAAAGCTATTAATGCAAATAGAAAAGGCTTCTCAAATAGGGAGAACTATAATTATGGGGGATTTTAATTGTCCAGAAATAGACTGGAAAAATGGAACAGCTAATTCTGCTAAAAGCAGCAAGTTTCTGAACTTGTTGAATGACAATTTTTTGTCACAACTAGTGCAGACCTCAACCGGAGGGAATGCATGCCTGGATTTGGTAATAACTGACAATGAAGAGCTTATCTCTAACATCCAAATTAGGGAGCACTTGGGGAATAGTGACCATAACATGGTATCTTTTGAGATTAATTCAAAAAAGCAATTTGGTATGGGTTCCACCCAAACACTGAATTTTAAAAAGGCCAACATTAGTAGGTTTAATTCATCCCTTGGTCTCGTTGACTGGGATAAAATATTTTCAGGAAAAAACACAGAAGGTAAGTGGAATGCCTTCAAAATAACATTGCAAAAATATACACATAAATTTATCCCTGTTGGAAACAAATACAAAAGAAGCAAATTAAAACCAATGTGGCTAACCAGTAAAGTAATTCATGAAATAAATAACAAGAAAGCGGCATTTAAACATTACAAAGCTCAGGGATCAACAGAGGCATTTGCAGAATACAAAAATGTCAACAAAACCTGTAAAAAGGCTATTAAATTAGCTAGACTGGAGAATGAAAAAAATATTGCTAAGGAGAGCAAAAGAAACCCAAACAAATTCTTTAAATACATTAATGGCAAAAAATTAAAGTCTGATAGTGTTGGGTCCTTGTTATCTGAAATGGGTGTGATGGCCAAAGGGGACAGAGAGAAGGCAGATATTTTAAATAATTTCTTTTCTTCTATTTTTACCAAGGAAGATCCAATAGACAAGAATCTGCAAGATACTTTTACAGAACAGTCTCAGCAAGCATGGTCCTGGCTAGCACAAGAAAAAGTGTTAAAACAATTGAATGGTGTTAAGGTAGACAAAGCTCCGGGGCCAGATGGTATACACCCACGGGTACTTAAAGAGCTAAGCCAGACCCTGGCCAGACCGTTATATTTGATTTTCAGGGATTCTTTTATTTCAGGTATGGTACCCATGGATTGGCGTAAAGCAAATGTGGTGCCCATATTTAAAAAGGGATCAAAGTCACAGCCAGGAAATTACAGACCTGTAAGCTTGACATCTGTGGTAGGGAAGCTGTTTGAAAGGTTGCTAAGGGAATATATTCAAGAATTCTTCTGGAACAGGAATATCATTAGCAATAGCCAACATGGCTTTGTGAAAGACAGGTCTTGTCAAACGAACTTGATCGCATTTTATGAAAAAGTGAGCAATAATATAGATGAGGGAGCGGCAGTTGATGTGATCTATTTAGACTTTGCCAAGGCATTTGATACAGTTCCGCACAAGAGGTTACTGTACAAACAGAATGAAATAGGCCTAGGGGAAAATGTCTGTGTGTGGATCGGAAATTGGCTGAGAGATAGAAAGCAAAGAGTGGTAGTAAATGGAAAGTTCTCCAGTTGGATAAAAGTGATAAGTGGAGTACCTCAGGGATCTGTCCTGGGTCCTCTTCTTTTTAATTTGTTTATTAATGACCTCCCAGAGGGCATAGGGAGCCATGTATCAGTGTTTTCCGATGACACAAAATTAAGTAAGGTAATAAAGTCTGAACTGGATGTGTGTTCATTACAAGAGGATTTGGACAAACTGAGTAACTGGGCAGGCAAATGGCAAATGAGATTCAACATAGACAAGTGTAAAGTTATGCATTTTGGGCATAATAATAAAAATGCAACATATAGTTTAAATGGTGTTTCTCTGGGGAAATCCACTAATGAAAAGGATATGGGAGTAATGGTAGATAATAGACTTAGCAGTAGCATGCAGTGCCAGCTGGCAGCTGCAAAGGCCAATAAGATATTGGCATGTATTAAAAGGAGTATTGACTCAAGGGAGGAAGATATAATTATGCCTCTTTACAGGTCCATGGTAAGACCCCACCTAGAATATTCTGTTCAATTCTGGGCGCCCTTTCTGAAAAAGGACATTATGGAACTAGAGAGAGTGCAGAGGAGGGCTACAAAACTAGTAAGGGGAATGGAAAGTTTTAGTTATGAAGAAAGGCTAGAAAAGTTAAACTTGTACACACTAGAGAAACTGCGTCTTAGAGGGGATATGATAACACTATATAAATATGTTCAAGGCCCATATAAAGGGCTCTCCAAAGACTTGTTCATTAACAGAACAGTACACAGGACAAGGGGCCACCCGCTTAGACTTGAGGAAAGGAGATTTAATCTACAACAGCGGAAGGGTTTCTTTACAGTAAGGACAATAAAGGTATGGAATTCACTTCCTGAGGAGGTGGTGCTATCAAATACATTAGATGCCTTTAAAAGGGGCCTGGATACTTATTTAAAAGAGCATAACATAGAGGGCTATGTACGTTAGTATTGGGATTAATATTCAGTTAGGGTTTGTTGATCCAGGGAGAAATCTGATTGCCATTTGGAATCAAGAAGGAATCCCCCCCCCCATTCAAGGCAGAATTTTAAATTGTTATATTGAGGGGGGGGGGGGTTTGCCTTCTTTTGGATCAACGACGGTAAACAGGAATAGGAAAAGGGTTGAACTAGATGGACGCAAGTCTTTTTTCAACCTAAATTACTATGTTACTATGTTACCTCTTTGGCACCAAAGGGGTAAAAGAAACCAAACAAAATGGCCAATGTGTTGGGTTACTTCAGTGCCAAACACGTACAACTGTCAATACTTAACCCTTTCAGTGCTGCAAACTTACCCAAACCCTCAAGCACGCAAGGACTTAATCCCCACGGGCAACGTCCTTTTGCTACTTTATACTAGAAACAACTAGATCCTCCCCATCACATTTACTTATAGTTATTAGTGATGAGCGAGCACCCCAATGCTCGGGTGTTCGGGTGCTCTGACCGAGCACCCCCTGAGGCTCGAGTGCTCGGCCGAGCACCCGAGCCCCATTGAAGTCAATGGGAGGACTCGAGCATTACACCAGGCACCCCCTGCTCTGATGAGGGGAGGGTGCCTGGTCCATAGGAAAAGGGCAGAAAAGGATGGAAACACCACAGAAATGGTTCAGGGACAGCATAGGGAGGATGTCTGGATACATCTTGGACTCCAACATCGCTGCTGGGAACGATCTTTCGCCCGTAGTACGCCATTTTTACAGACTGACCATAAAACACACAAAAAGGAAAATAAAAACGACTTTAGGCGAAAAATTGTTACCAAACAATATTTGCTGTATATTTACTTGTATATCATCTGCAAATTCTCCCAAAAATTTCCTTGATTTTCTGAAGTGAGGCCATGATTAAGAGGGAAACGTGCGCAGAGGCAAATTATCCCAAAAATTTCCTTGATTTTCTGAAGTGAGGCCATGATTAAGAGGGAAACGTGCGCAGAGGCAAATTATCCCACAAATTTCCTTGATTTTCTGAAGTGAGGCCATGATTAAGAGGGAAACGTGCGCAGAGGCAAATTATCCCACAAATTTCCTTGATTTTCTGAAGTGAGGCCATGATTAAGAGGGAAACGTGCGCAGAGGCAAATTATCCCACAAATTTCCTTGATTTTATTGAACTGAGGCCATGATTAAGAGGGAAACGTGCGCTGAGCTGACCATCTAAAACATTATGGGTGAGGGTCTGCTGCAGAGCTGACCATCCTAAACATTATATGCGAAGGCCCGCTAGTGAGCTGACGCTATAAAACATTATATGCGAAGGCCCGCTAGTGAGCTGACGCTATAAAACATTATATGCGAAGGCCCGCTAGTGAGCTGACGCTATAAAACATTATATGCGAAGGCCCGCTAGTGAGCTGACGCTATAAAACATTATATGAGAGGGCCCGCTAGAGAGCTGACCCAATAAAACATTATATGAGAAGGCCCGCTGGTGAGCTGACCTATATAAAAATTGTCAAACAGGGCCCGCTGGTGAGCTGGCCCTATATAAAAATTATATCACAGGGCCCGCTGGTGAGCTGGCCCTATATAAAAATTATAGCACAGGGCATATGGAAGAGGAGGAGGAGGATGAGAAGATTAAGAGTCAACCATATACCCGTTTTTTGGGTGGAAGGGGTGAATGGAAATACAGAGTATTCCCATCATTGTAAATAATATATGTAAAGTGAGTTTATGTTCCCCCGGGGCTTTCCTCCAGTGGAGTGGAGAAGTCAGGGGAAATCCAGGCCTTGTTCATTTTTATAAGTGTCAACCTATCAGCATTGTCGGTGGAAAGGCGGATACGCTTATCTGTTATGATGCCACCAGCAGCACTAAATACCCGCTCAGACAGAACGCTGGCGGCAGGGCAGGCCAGCACCTCCAAGGCGTAGAGTGCCAGTTCATACCACGTGTCCAGCTTGGACACCCAGTAGTTGTAAGGCACAGAGGGATCATTGAGGACGCTGACACGGTCTGCTACGTACTCCTTCACCATCTTCCAAAACTTTTCCCTCCTTGTGACACTAGGCTGCGCATCAGGGTGAGGGTGCTGGCGGGGTGTCATGAAGGTGTCCCACGCCTTGGAGAGTGTTGCCCTGCCTTTCTCGGAACTGCTGTGTGCTCCCCTTTTCTCCCCTTCTCGGTTGGCCAAGGTAGCACGTACTCTGCCGCCAGCGTTGTCAGATGGAAAATTTTGGAGCAATTTTTCAACAAGAACCTTCTGGTATTGCACCATTTTGCTTGTCCTCTCCACCGGAGGAATGAGAGATGAGAAATTCTCTTTGTAGCGGGGGTCCAGAAGGGTGAACACCCAGTAATCCGTGTTGTCTAAAATGCGTACAACGCGTGGGTCACGGGAAAGGCAGCCTAACATAAAGTCAGCCATGTGTGCCAGAGTACCAACAGTCAAGATTTCGCTGTCCTCACCAGGAGGATGACTCTCAATATCCTCATCCTCTTCCTCCTCTTCTGCCCACCCACGCTGAAGAGATGGAACTAAAGTTCCATGGCTACCCTCTGTAGCGGAGGCAACCGTGTCTTCCTCCTCCTCCTCCTCCTCCGCCTCCTCCAATTGTCGCTGAGAAGACGAAGTGAGGGTGCTCTGGCTATCACCTTGTGTAAGCTCTTCCTCCCCCATTTCCACCTCTTCCACATGCAAAGCGTCGGTTTTAATTGTGAGCAGCGAGCGTTTCAGTAGACACAGAAGTGGGATGGTTACACTGATAATAGCGTTATCGCCGCTCACCATCTGTGTCGATTCCTCAAAATTGCGTAAAACCTCGCAGAGGTCTGACATCCATTCCCACTCCTCACTTCTGATTACAGGAAGTTGAACGGAGAGGCGACGACCGTGTAACAGCTGGTACTCCACTACTGCCCTCTGCTGCTCACAAAGCCGGGCCAACATGTGGAAGGTGGAGTTCCAGCGCGTGCTCACGTCACACAGCAGCCGGTGAGCTGGCAATTGTAAGCGCTGCTGCAGCTTCAACAGGCCGGCCGAAGCTGTAGATGACTTACGGAAATGTGCACACACGCGGCGCACCTTGGTCAAGAGATCATGCACATTGGGGTAGGTTTTTAGAAATCGCTGCACCACTAAATTAAATACATGCGCTAGGCATGGTACGTGTGTGAGCTTGCCGAGCTCCAAAGCCGCCACCAAGTTACGCCCATTATCACACACAACCATGCCTGGTTGCAGGTTGAGTGGCGAGAGCCACTGCTCGGTCTGGTGACTAATCCCCTGCAACAGCTCTGAGGCCGTGTGCTGTTTGTCCCCAAGGCAGATCAGCTTCAGCACGGCCTGTTGACGCTTCCCCACTGCAGTGCTACACTGCTTCCAGCTACTGGCTGATGGGGGAGTGGCGCTGCGTGTAGAGAATTCGGAGGTGGAAACGGAGGAGGAGGAGCCAATAACGTAGGTGCTGGCGGAAACCCTGATGGAGGTAGGGCCCGCAATCCTCGGCGTGGGTAGCACCCGTGCCATCCCAGGGTCCGAGTCGCTCCCAGCCTCCACGACATTCACCCAGTGTGCCGTCAGGGAAATGTAGCGTCCCTGGCCACAAGCACTTGTCCATGTGTCAGTCGTTAAGTGGACCTTCCCAGTAACTGCGTTGGTCAGGGCACGGGTGATGTTACGGGACACATGGTGGTGTAATGCGGGGATGGCACACCGGGAAAAGTAGTGGCGGCTGGGGACCGCGTACCGAGGGACAGCTGCTGCCATCAGGCTGCGGAAGGACTCAGTGTCCACAAGCCTAAATGGCAGCATTTCGATGGCCAGTAATTTGGAAAGGTGTGAGGTTAGTGCTATGGCCTGTGGGTGGGTGGCTGGGTATTTTCTCTTGCGCTCAAATGCCTGGGGTAACGACATTTGGACGCTGTGCTGGGACAGGGAAGTGGATGTGGTCGCTGATGGTGCTTCAGATGGTACAGGTGCAGGGCGGGAGGTATGCGGGCCTGCGCCTTCGACAGGCGATTGGCCGGCACCGAAAACAGGGGAAGAGGAGGCAGTGGTGTGGCCTGCAGACACAGATGGGCGATCCAGGCGTTCCTCCCACTTATTACGGTGCTTGGATGCCATGTGTCGGATCATGCTGGTGGTGGTGAGGTTTCTAGTGTTCATGCCTCGGCTCATTCTGGTGTGGCACAGGTTGCAAACTACAATTCTTTTATCGTCCGCACTTTCCTTAAAAAAACGCCATACCGCGGAACACCTACCCTTTGGCAAGGTAGATTTACGCAAGGGGGTGCTCCGTGGAACATTTGCGGGCCGGTTTGGTGCGGTCCGCCTTCTTTCTGTAGCCACACCACTGCCTCTTCCAGCCTGTTGCGGTGCTGCAGATGGCTCACCCTCAGGACTGCTGTCATCGCTCGGCTCTACACCTTCCCAGGTGGGGTCAGTCACCTCATCGTCCACCAAGTCCTCCTCCACTTCCTCACTCTGATCATCCTCCTCATGTCTTGATCCCACCACATACTCAGTCATTGACAACTGTATAACATTCTCCTCAACAAGGTCTTGAGACGGAAATAGTGGTTGATTTAATGGCAACTGTGTCTCATCATCATCATCATCATCCACTACTTCCTTTGACCTTAAATGCCGTTCACATCTGTCATCTTCTTGTGATTGGGTACCCTCTAGAGGTTGTGAATCAGGGCACAAGATGTCATGTTCCTCTGCAAGCGTGCTTGGAGAGAGGGTCAAATGAAGGATTGGTGATGAGACGAGCTCCTCACTATATCCCAGTGTGGGATCACTTCTTTGACCAGACCGTCTATGGTGGGAGGAAGGATGATCAGAGTGAGGATTATGTTGACCAGACTCTTGGCTACTGAGAGTGGACTTGGTGGAAGACAGGGTGGTGCTTATCCGACTGGAAGCAGTATCAGCTGACATCCAACCGACCACCTGTTCGCAGTGGTCGGACCTCGAGAGTGATGTCCTGCGACGCCCTGTGAAATGAGACATGAAGCTAGGTATGGTGGATGTCTTTCTTTCTTGTGCTCTGGCACCAGGCACAGTTTCTCCGCGTCCTGACCCGCGCCCTGAACTATCAGGATCACGTCCACTTCCCCGTCCCTTTTTACCCGCCTTCTTCATCTTACACGGAATATGTGACTTTAATATTTGAGTTTGAAAACTTAACAGTATTTCTTCCTATTCTGCAACTGTGCAGAGTACACAGAATAGGCTGCTAAACTGCGGTGACTCACACTGAATGGAATATGTGACTTTAATATTTGAGTTTGAAAACTTAACAGTATTTCTTCCTATTCTGCAACTGTGCAGAGTACACAGAATAGGCTGCTAAACTGCGGTGACATACACTGAATGGAATATGTGACTTTAATATTTGAGTTTGAAAACTTAACAGTATTTCTTCCTATTCTGCAACTGTGCAGAGTACACAGAATAGGCTGCTAAACTGCGGTGACGAACACAGAATGGAATATGTGACTTTAATATTTGAGTTTGAAAACTTAACAGTATTTCTTCCTATTCTGCAACTGTGCAGAGTACACAGAATAGGCTGCTAAACTGCGGTGACTCACACTGAATGGAATATGTGACTTTAATATTTGAGTTTGAAAACTTAACAGTATTTCTTCCTATTCTGCAACTGTGCAGAGTACACAGAATAGGCTGCTAAACTGCGGTGACACACACTGAATGGAATATGTGACTTTAATATTTGAGTTTGAAAACTTAACAGTATTTCTTCCTATTCTGCAACTGTGCAGAGTACACAGAATAGGCTGCTAAACTGCGGTGACTCACACTGAATGGAATATGTGACTTTAATATTTGAGTTTGAAAACTTAACAGTATTTCTTCCTATTCTGCAACTGTGCAGAGTACACAGAATAGGCTGCTAAACTGCGGTGACACACACTGAATGGAATATGTGACTTTAATATTTGAGTTTGAAAACTTAACAGTATTTCTTCCTATTCTGCAACTGTGCAGAGTACACAGAATAGGCTGCTAAACTGCGGTGACACACACTGAATGGAATATGTGACTTTAATATTTGAGTTTGAAAACTTAACAGTATTTCTTCCTATTCTGCAACTGTGCAGAGTACACAGAATAGGCTGCTAAACTGCGGTGACACACACTGAATGGAATATGTGACTTTAATATTTGAGTTTGAAAACTTAACAGTATTTCTTCCTATTCTGCAACTGTGCAGAGTACACAGAATAGGCTGCTAAACTGCGGTGACACACACTGAATGGAATATGTGACTTTAATATTTGAGTTTGAAAACTTAACAGTATTTCTTCCTATTCTGCAACTGTGCAGAGTACACAGAATAGGCTGCTAAACTGCGGTGACACACACTGAATGGAATATGTGACTTTAATATTTGAGTTTGAAAACTTAACAGTATTTCTTCCTATTCTGCAACTGTGCAGAGTACACAGAATAGGCTGCTAAACTGCGGTGACACACACTGAATGGAATATGTGACTTTAATATTTGAGTTTGAAAACTTAACAGTATTTCTTCCTATTCTGCAACTGTGCAGAGTACACAGAATAGGCTGCTAAACTGCGGTGACACACACTGAATGGAATATGTGACTTTAATATTTGAGTTTGAAAACTTAACAGTATTTCTTCCTATTCTGCAACTGTGCAGAGTACACAGAATAGGCTGCTAAACTGCGGTGACACACACAGAATGGAATATGTGACTTTAATATTTGAGTTTGAAAACTTAACAGTATTTCTTCCTATTCTGCAACTGTGCAGAGTACACAGAATAGGCTGCTAAACTGCGGTGACACACACTGAATGGAATATGTGACTTTAATATTTGAGTTTGAAAACTTAACAGTATTTCTTCCTATTCTGCAACTGTGCAGAGTACACAGAATAGGCTGCTAAACTGCGGTGACACACACTGAATGGAATATGTGACTTTAATATTTGAGTTTGAAAACTTAACAGTATTTCTTCCTATTCTGCAACTGTGCAGAGTACACAGAATAGGCTGCTAAACTGCGGTGACACACACTGAATGGAATATGTGACTTTAATATTTGAGTTTGAAAACTTAACAGTATTTCTTCCTATTCTGCAACTGTGCAGAGTACACAGAATAGGCTGCTAAACTGCGGTGACGAACACAGAATGGAATATGTGACTTTAATATTTGAGTCTGAAAACTTAACAGTATTTCTTCCTATTCTGCAACTGTGCAGAGTACACAGAATAGGCTGCTAAACTGCGGTGACGCACACTGAATGGAATATGTGACTTTAATATTTGAGTTTGAAAACTTAACAGTATTTCTTCCTATTCTGCAACTGTGCAGAGTACACAGAATAGGCTGCTAAACTGCGGTGACACACACAGAATGGAATATGTGACTTTAATATTTGAGTTTGAAAACTTAACAGTATTTCTTCCTATTCTGCAACTCTGCACAGTACACAGAATGTGCTGCTAAACTGCGGCGAAGCACACTGAATGGAATATGTGACTTTGATATTTTAGTTTGAAGACTTAACAGTATTTCTTCCTATTCTGCAACTCTGCACAGTACACAGAATGTGCTGCTAAACTGCGGCGAAGCACACTGAATGGAATATGTGACTTTGATATTTTAGTTTGAAGACTTAACAGTATTTCTTCCTATTCTGCAACTCTGCACAGTACACAGAATGTGCTGCTAAACTGCGGCGACGCACACTGAATGGAATATGTGACTTTGATATTTTAGTTTGAAGACTTAACAGAATGTGCTCTAATCTGCAACTTTGCACACTAAACAGAATGTGCTCTAATCTGCAACTTTGCACACTAAACAGAATGTGCTCTAATCTGTAACTGTGCACACTAAACAGAATGTGCTCTAATCTGCAACTTTGCACACTAAACAGAATATATATATATTTTTTTTTTTTTTTTTTTTCCCCCCACACAAAATAACCTGCTGCCCCCACACACAGTAGTCCTAAAAAGGACTTTTGGTTCTTTTTTTTCACAATTTTGCTTTTTTTCCTCCCTACACTGACTTTCCCTTCCTATCCTCAGCTCTCCCTGGCTAAGACTGAGCCGAACTCGCTGGTCAGGTGCTATACAGCACCCGACCACGGGTTCTGGCCAGCCAATCAGTGTAATGCCAGCAGCCAACATGGCTGCTGGCATTACACTGATGTCAGAGCCTCCCTGCACGTTTATTGGCTGCGCAGCAGCCGCAAAACGTGCGGGGAGGAGACCCGAACATGGCGGGCGAGCACATGCGGTACTCGTACGAGTACCCCCATGTGCCGAGCAGAGCGATGCTCGAGCCGATCCGAGCATCGGCCGAGCATGCTCGCTCAACACTAATAGTTATCCTTACAGTCTGAAGACGTTACAGCAAAACCATTTCACAGCAAATGCTCCATCACTGCACCAAAAGGTGAGAAATAGATGAAGCAGTCCCAGGTTATCAGACATAAATCACACCAACCATATCCACTTTCTGTCCCCAGAGCAGATGTCTCAGAGCACAGCCACCCCCTCTACTCACTTGTCACTCATGGACTGACTGAACTACAAAATGGAGGGCAGCTCACTGAAGGAAGATCTACTGCATGTGTGGAGGAGGTCAGTCATTAGAAGTGGAGCAAGAACAGGTTCCATCAGCCTCTAAATTGTTCCCATTATGTAGATTACTCAAACTATTATTGTTAAAAGCCATAAGGCAGGTTATTTTCTTGGGCAGACTCCCTAGCCTTCACTATTCTCCTCCAGTGCACTAGTAGATACACACTGTAATGCAGGGGTAGGCAACCTGACAGCTCTCCAGCTGCTGCCAGACTATAGCTCCTATCAAACAGTGAGTTGTAGTCTGGCAAAAGCTGAAGGGCCACTTGTTGCCCATCACTGCTGTAATGTGAGTGCCCCTGGGGAAATAATACATATTTTCTAATGTTGGGAAGTAAGTCTCCCCATTTCTCTCCTCCCCTAGGGTTCTCTCACCCTCCACATGTTGCTGCCACATAGATACACACATATGTGAGCCCTCTCCCTCTTGCCACCTACCATGATCGATTACTGTCAGTTCTGCTGCTTCTCCTCTTTGGAGATGAATGCAGAGAGGGACACACAGCTCATTTCTTACTGCAGGCAGATTCACATGCAGCTTCACTCAGGTACCTGCAAGCTCCCTTTTCCTTCGCACACTTCCCTCTAAGGCTGATCTCACTCGGGTACCTGCCAGCTCCCTTCTCACTCAGTCTAATACACCACATGTCTGAGTGAGGAGAAGGAGTATATGACTGAAGAGTGTGAATCCCCCATTTGATATCAGTAAACTGTTTCCATGGGTTGTGTGAATGTGGAGATGGGGAGTTGTGTAGGTGTCAGACCCCTTGTGGTAATGGTGGGCCCAGCTTGAACCTTCAAGGAAATTAAACTGAGTCCTTTGTTCACACTGTCCTGCAAAAAGGACAGGACCACCGGAAGGTCAAACTCCTGTGAAGACAGATCCCTGTCCACACACCAAGGATGAAAATTGGACCAAACTCTGTGGTAGGCCTTAGAGGAAACAGGCTTCGTAGCTTGGATCATAGTGGAGATAATCTCAGGGGAGAAACCTGCACTTCCTCCTCTACCAGCTTGTATCTGTATGTCACCCATCCTATACTTAGATTGTAAGCTCTACGGGGCAGGGACCTCTTATCCTAATGTATACTCACCTGTTGTTCCCCTTATGACTGCCTATATAAGCACTTAATCACCGCACTTATTGTACCCCTGCTATATTAAATGTAATCTGTAAAGTGCCAAGTACACCGGTTGGCGCTATATAAATAAAAATATACAAATACATACAAATACAACCTTTCCTCCTCAAGATGGAGGCTTCATCAGCCATGCTGTCAAAGCCATCCGCTGCACGTCCTCCTTCCAGAGGTACTCCTGCAGAAGGAGATCCAGTCTGAGTGGCAGTGAAACTGATCCTGAATAGAGAGGAAAAGCAGTTCGGGGAACCATGCCCTCCTGGTCCAATAGGCGCAATCATGAGGACTGCCGGAGCATTCATCCGAATCATCTGAAGCGCCCTGGGGATGAAAGGAAGCAAGGGGAAGATGTAAGCCAGATGAAAGTGCCACGGAATCAACAAGGAGTCTGTGGCAAAGGCCTGAGTATCCTCACAATGAGAACAAAACACTGGAACTTTTCTGCTGTTGCTGGTGGCCATCAGATCTATCTGAGAAAGACCTCTCTGTTGCACCAACAGGGTGAAAATGTCTGGATAAAGCTCTCACTCTCCAGGGTTTACCCTTTGGCGACTGAGGAAGTCCACCAGGACATTGTCTACACCTGGAATGTGCACGGCTGAGACAGCCAGAACATGATCTTCTGCCCAAGCCAAAACTGACTTGACCACTGATTAAGCGGGAACACTTTGAGTACTTCCTTGCTTGTTGAAATAGTCCATGGCCATGGCATTATCTGATTGGATGCGACCAGAGAGAGAGAGAGAGAGAGAGACCAGTACACCATTGCTAGCCGTATCACCCTGAGATCCAGAACATTGATGGACTGAAGGGACTCCTCCAAGGTCCATCTGCTCTGGATACCCAGGTGACCCAGAATCACACCCCAGCCCCTCAGGCTGGCATCTGTTGTGACAAAGATCCACTCTGGGATCATGAAGAGTTTCCCCTGCTCCAGACAAGTGTCGAACCTGAGCCCAAGGAAGACCAATTCCTGAAAGGGAACCGGAGAAGACTTTGACATGTAGAGAATTCACCCATGGAGGAGCAGAATCTAAGCAAATTCCTGGACATGTTTTCCAGGATTTCAGGGCACCCAGAACTCTGGCAAACACCTGAGGAGCGGAGGTAAGCCCAAGGGGCAGAGAGGTGAACTGGTAGCGCTCTGATCCACAAGCAAAACAGAAGCACTTCTGACAATCCAGTCTAATAGCGATGTGTAAGTAGGCTTCCTACAAATCCAGAGAATCAAAAAATTCTCCTGGGCACAGAGCTGTGATGAAAGAGTGCAAGGACTCCATCTTGAAGCGAGCAGTCACCACAAAAGAACTGAGGTCCAGAATAGGTTTGAATAAAAACCTGAGCCTCTCTCTTGGGGTGGAACTGGAAAAAGAACTCCCTTTTACAGAAGAGATTGAACTGCTTCATTGAAAAGTCGCAACTTTTCTTGACCCAGGGGAACCCTGGACTGGAAGAATCTGAAGGGAAGAAAGGACTTTAGCCCTATTCTGTACCCTTTCCGAAATCACCTGCAAAACTTACTGTTCCCCCAACGGACTCTGCCCATGCATTTTAATGAAAATAGCTCTTGATAGTACATAATACAAACAGTATCAAAACATACCTCTTGGTTGCTTCCTATATGTTGGATATGTTCCTCCCCCTGTTATCTGTGTAGTCAATATCTGAAGGAGATCAATATCCGAAGAGTATACTAGGTCCTCTTTACTAGGTCCTCTTCCTGATCTTCACATATATACATTCAATAGTGTTGGACTACAGGTGAATTGTCATCTTCTGGACAATATTATTTTGTAATCCATAATTGCATTTAGACGATCCATCAATAGGTCAGGCGTCTCGTTCCACTACTGTCGGTTGCTGTGTGTGTGGGGGGGGTGTCCTGCCCCACATGAGTCCGCACTATATGTGTGTTGAGTAAGGTCTCCATATCATCTAGATGAGATGATTGCCAGTATTGTTCCATGGGGAGTATTATCCAACTGGTTGCAGATGAGGTAAATAGAAGTGATACTGAATCCTAATATAGTGTGGCAGGTGTATATTTGTATTCCAAAACTACATTTGTAATCCAGGTGTTTAATCTCTTGGCTCCAAAATGTTTTTGAAGGAAACCGATATGATCCAGAGGTTTCAAAAGAAGCAGCCATAGGACAACATTTTATTCAATCCCCTAGGGGATTGTGTTTGAAGTTTCTTAATCCATTTAAATTACTTTTGGTATAGGACCCTTGTTCGAGCTCCACCTCTATGCAAAGGGAGTACATGGTCAAATGGCATGCATCTGAGTGGTGATGGAGGATGTTTATTATCAAGCCAATGTTTAGCAACAGGTTTATCGCTTTTGTTGTCAGCATAAGCTTTGACAATTGTGGCTCTGTGGTTGGCTATTCGTTCTTTCAGCATGGTTGTGAGCCCAACATAAAGCTTGTCACAGGGGCACATGATGAAATAGATAACACAAGTGCTAGTACACGTTAGTCTGAATTTGATTTTGATTGTATTCCCATCCACTGGATTGGTAAAGTTAGAGCCAGTCATTAGGCTTCTACATGTAACACAATTGGGGCATTTATAGCACCCTAATTTTGGTTTTGTTAGCCATGTGTATGGTTGTTTTGTATAACAATGTACCGGGTCTGTTTTGACCATTATGTCCCTAAGGTTAGCTCCTTTCTTGTAGCTAAATAAAGGTTTAAACCTGAAGATTTCAAGTAAAGATGGGTCTGTGGCCAATACGTCCCAATAGGTTTTAATGGATTCTGTGACCCTGTTAGTACCAGTAGTATTAGTCACTGGGAAGACTAATCTGTCTAATGTTTTATTCTCCTTTTTATTATGAATTAGTTCATCCTGAAAGAAGGATATGCTTTTTTACAGGATATGTCCAGTGTTTCTTTGTCATAACCTCTTTGTATCAGTCTGGTGGTTAGCTCAGATAGTTGCATTTGAGCTTTGGTGGGATCACTGTTGTTTCTGATCACTCTAATCATCCGTGAGTATGTCACGTTCTTAGTAGTGTGTGTCAGATGGAAACTGCTTTTATGTAAACCAGGCAACCAGGCGGTGGGGAAAGCAAATCGTATGCTTGGCTGCATAGCTAGAGGTATAACAAGCAGGAAGAGGGAGATTGTGATCCCTCTGTATAGAGCTCTAGTGAGACCACATCTGGAATACTGTGTACAGTTCTGGAGGCCTCATCTGCAAAAGGATATAACTAAAATTGAGCGGGTTCAAAGAAGAGCTACAAAAATGGTGGAAGGTCTAAAGCATAGAACTTATCAAGAACGACTCAGAGATCTAAATATGTATAGTCTGGAGGAAAGAAGAGAAAGGGGGGACATGATTGAAACCTTTAAATATGTTAAAGGACTGAACAAGGTTCAGGAGGGAAGTGTAATTAATAAGAATCTGAATACAAGAACAAGGGGGCACAATCTGAGGCTAGTTGGAGGAAAAATCAAGAAAAACATTAGAAAATATTATTTCACTGAAAGAGTAGTAGAAACTTGGAACAAACTTCCAGCAGAGGTGGTTGATAAATCCACAGTAACACAGTTTAAACATGCCTGGGATAAACATGTATCTATCCTAAGATAACAATAAAGGAATACTAAAGGGCAGACTAGATGGACCAGGTGGTCTTTTTCTGCCGTCAATCTTCTATGTTTCTATGTAATAAAGTATTCCTGTCCGTAGGTTTACGGAAGTTTGTGGATTGTATTTTCTTATTTTCGATTGATAGGGTTACAACCAGATATTCAATGAACTGAGGCTCAATTCTGTGAGTGAAGCATACAGGTGTGGCTAGCTTATTGATGTTTATAATAAAGTAATTGAATTCAGCTATGGTGCCAGGCCATATCATCAGAATGTCATCGATAAAGCATGTGGTCACCATAAGTGGGTATGATGTATTTTTGCTCATATTTATACATGTAGGTATTTGCAAAGGCTGGGGCTACATTGCTTCCCATTTCAGTCCCTGAGATTTGTCTGTAGTATGTGTTTTCAAATTTTAAGTAGTCAATGAGAGACAAGTGTGCGAAAAAGCTATGAGCAATTCATCCGGTGGACGATCACTGTTGGGATATTCTAGTAGTTCTTTCAAAGCTTCAATACCTTCTTGTAGTGGAATTAGCTGGTCACATCTAGAGTCACATCTAGATAGTATTACCTACTATCATCAGATAATGTCCCTAACTGTTTTAAAGGGATAGTAATACTTAAAATGTAAACAAATATATGTTGTAGGGTTTATCCCCTTGAGTAAAACAAGGGTATTCCCACTGCTGAAAGATATTTTATTAAAAATTATAACAGCTCAAACTTGGATTTTTTAGGTGCAGTATCACAGTGGACTGAAAATTTACAGTGGTGCTGTTGCTACACTATCCTATGGAGATTTATGGTCTATGGACCAGAGCAGTACATAGGATGGTGTAGCAACAGCGCCACTGTAAATTTTCAGGCCACTGTGATATGCATCTAAACAATTCAAGTTTGAGCTGTTATAATTTTTTAATAAAATATCTCTCAGCAGTGGGAGTACCCTTGTTTTACTCAGGGGGATAAACCCAACAACATATATTTTTTTTACATTTTAAATATTACTATCCCTTTAGTTGCACCAATAGATCAGTGGTGTCTTTAATATAACTTAGTATTAATGGCAGTAAGGGTTGTAAATAATGGTCCACAAAGCATACTAGAGGTTGAAGTATTGATTCTCTCACAGAAATTATGGGTCTGTCTGGGGGTGAAGTGATATTCTTGTGTATCTTTGGCAAGGTATATATTATTGGACACTTGGGATGGTCTGTAGTGAGAAATTTGAGTGTAGCATTATCTATCCATTTATTAGAATGCACTTCTTTGATCAATTGATCAACTTTATGTTTATCTTCTATTGTAGGGTCTCATTTGAGTGGTGCATATGTCAAAGTGTCCGCTAATTGAGACAAAATTTCTCCACGATAGTATGAGTAGTCCAATAGTACTATTGCTCCCCCTTTATTTGCGGGTCCAATTACTATCTCTCTATCTTTGGTTAAGTTTGCAAGGTTGTCCATTCTGCCCTTGTAATATTAGAGTATGTCTTTTTATTACTGTCTTGAGGCACATTAATAGCCTCCACTAATCTAGTAAACGTCCTAATGGAAGGGTTAGTGTTAACTGGGTCGAAGGTGCTTCTGGGTCTAAGCACTGATTGTGTTGGGGACTCTCATTGCTATTTTTAAAATAGTCTTTGAGTTTTAAGTTTCTCTGAAATTTGTGTAATTCGATATCAAATTGTATGGAGTTATGTTTTACTGTAGGGACATATGTAAACAGTGGCGTAACTATAGGGGTCGCAACCGCGACCTGGCCCGTCACTCCAGGGGCCCGGCTGGCCCCTGCGACCCCCTCCTCCTGGCGCCGCAATTTGCCTCCCGTGCTCTAGTAATGCAGAGCGCTGGGAGATGACATCATCTCCCAGCGTTCTGCATTACAGAAGAGGACACAGCGGGAGCGTGTCGCTCCATCCCGTCTCTCTTGCCACTCCACTGGACCACCAGGGATTGGGAGGTAGGAAATGGAGGCATTGTGGAGGGCCCGGGGGCCAATGTGTTCAGGGGTTGGGGGGGCCCATGGCACTTCTTGTACCAGGGCCCGGGCCCTTCTAGTTACGCCTCTGTATGTAAGCCCTTTAGAAAGTATAGACATTTCAGATTCTGTTAAGGAATGTTGACTTAGGTTAAAGACTATTTGTTCTTGTTTTTGTCTTTGGAGTGCCTGCCTCTTGCACCTCCTCCCGCCCCTTCTGATATGGTGTCTTCTTTTGATGTTTGTGCTTGTGACCTGGTGGTTACCCCTAAAAAATTACTTGTGCTTGTGTCAGTCGATTGCTTTTCACTGTCAGATGATGAAGGTGCTGCAGTGGATTCGTCAACAGTTTCAAATGTTCTGGGTGTTTTTGGAGGTCTGTTAGATCTCCTGATATATGGTTTACATCTCTGTTGTGTACCCAGTAGCCAGCGGTAAACGAAATTATTTTTGTAATCACTTTCCACCTTATCAATGTTCTGTTTCTTAAACCTGTGCAGGTCTTCTTTATATGTGTTTCAAGGTTTTCTAGCCAATTAGTACTTGTACTGTACTTTTTTTACTGATTCGAATGTTTCAAGTTCTTTATTGGTGATATTAAGTTATTTTTTTACTTATATGCACATACAGACCCCCAGGAGATGGGAAGAGATTTCTTCAAGAACTCTCAGACCTTTTGACTGGTTTAATCTTTGAACACCCTAGATGGATTATATTGGAAGACTTCAACACTTGGATTGATGACACCCTATCCCAACTTGGGCAGGACCTCCTCAGCCTGATGAGTGTGCTCGGCTTCATGCAGATCGTTGCCACTTCCACCCACAGAAAAGGTCATACACTTGATGTAGTGTTCCAGTCTGGACTAGAAGTGTCACCAGTAACTGTAAATCCAGTTGTATGGTCAGACCACCAGTCCATACTTTTTTCCATTGGATCACAATCAGCCAGACCACAGCCTCAGAACCTGGTCAAACACCACTCATTAAAAGGGGTGACCCCATTGGTCGTAACATCAAATATGGATGTACTTGAACCTATGGGCACTTGCAAAGACCCCGGCTCCTTAGTCCAACTCTACAACAAAACCAGTTGTATAGTCAGACCACCACTCCATACATTTTTCCATTGGATCACAATCAGCCAGACCACAGCCTCAGAACCTGGTCAAACACCACTCTTTAAAAGGGGTGACCCCATTGGTCATAACATCAAATATGGATCTAATTGAGCCTATGGGCACTTGCAAAGACCCCGGCTCCTTAGTCCAACTCTACAACAAAACCATAAGAGACACCCTAGTGAGCTTTGCACAATCACGCATACGTACTATCAAAACGCACAGCAATGCACCTTGGTTTGATAGCACCATCAGAGAAATAAAGAGAACAGGCCGTAAACTCGAGAGGAGGTGGTGCAGGACACATGACCCAGAGGACAAAGCCTCTCTTACCAATCACCTCAATGAATATCAATTTAAGATAATTCAGGAAAAATCTTCATTTTTGTCATGCGAAATTACACTCTACCGCAACAGACCCAGACAACTGTTTCACACAGTAGAAAGACTCTGCAAACCAGCATGCATGCATATACCCACCAACTTTTCTCAGGATAAGTGTGAAGAATTTGCAATCTTCTTCACAGACAAGATTTCCTCCATCCGAGCCTCTATCACAGCAGGCCAACCAGTTAACCACCAGAACCACTACAGTGGAAGGACAGATTTCCCCAGTTTATGGTCTACTTTTACAAATGTGGATATAGAGGAAGATAAAAGAACCATGCAAAAGTTACACCCCACTTCATGTGACTTAGACCCTGCCCCAGGGTCATGCACTGAAACACTTGCCCCAGCCCTCACAAAAATAGTGGAGTGTCCACTAAAAACTGGGAAATTCCCAGATCCTCTAAAAGAAGCAGTGGTAAAACCCCTCCTAAAGAAACCTTCATTAGACCCAGATTGCATAGCAAATTACAGAGCAGTATCCAACCTTCCATTTCTGGGGAAAATCATTGAAAAAGTAGTGGCAACTCACCTGGAGGCCCATCTATCAAGCTATAACATCTTTGATCCTTTCCAGTCAGGTTTCAGATGCCGCCACAGCACGGAAACAGCTCTAGTCCGAGTGCTAAATGATCTACTTTTGGCGAGAGACAAAGGTGATTACTCCATCCTAATCCTCCTGGATCTCTCAGCTGCATTTGACACAACTGCACTCATACTGCACTCATACTGCACTCATATTGCACCCATATTGAAGCCATATTGCGTCCTTATTCCACCCAAATTGAACCCATATTGCACTCATACTGCACCCATATTTAGTCCTTATTACACCTATATTGTACTCATTGCACCCATATTGCGTCCTTATTGCACGCATATTGCATCCTTATTGCACGCATATTGCACTCATATTACACCCATATTGCACTCATATTGCACCCATATTGAAGCCATATTGTGTCCTTATTCCACCCAAATTAAACCCATATTGCACTCATACTGCACCCATATTTTGTCCTTATGACACCCATATTGTACTCATTGCACCCATATTGCGTCCTTATTGCATGCATATTGCATCCTTATTGCACGCATATTGCACTCATATTGCACCCATATTGTGTCCTTATTGCACTCATATTGCACCCATACTGCACCCATATTGCATCCTTATTTCACTCATATTGCCCTGATATCACACTCATATTGCACCCATATTGCATCCTTATTGCACCCATATTGCACCCAAATTGCTTCCTTATTGCACCCATATTGCGTTCTTAACACCTTAAGGATCCATGACGTTCCTGTTCCGCCATGGGTTGTTATACCCTTAAAGACCCATGACGGAACTGGACCGTCATGGAATTCCGGGTCCCCTCGGAAACTCTGTGGTCCTTAACGGACCGCAAGGTGCGTGCGCGGCCCGTAGTTAAGGGGTTAATGAACTCATATTGCACCCATATTGCATCCTTATTGAAAGCATATTGCACCCATATTGCGTCCTTATTGCACTCATATTGCACCCACATTGCATCCTTATTGCACTCATATTGCACTCATATTGCACCCATATTGCTCCCATATTGCACTCATATTGCAATGATATCGCACTCATATTGCAATGATATCGCACTCATATTGCACCCATATTGCTCACATATTGCACCCATATTGCACCCATATTGCATCCTTATTGCATCCATATTGCACTCATATTGCACCCATATTGCATCCTTATTGCACTCATATTGTACTGATATCGCACTCATATTGCATCCTTATTGCACCCATATTGCATTCTTATTGAACTCCTATTGCACCCATACTGCACCCATGTTGCATCCTTATTGCAACAATCTTGCGTCCTTATTGCACCCATATTGCACCCATATTGCATCCTTATTGAACGCATATTACGTTTTTATTGAACTCATATTGCACCCATATTGCAATTATATTGCACCCGTATTGCATTCTTATTGAACTCCTATTGCACCCATACTGCACCCATGTTGTATCCTTATTGCAACAATATTGCATCCTTATTGCACCCATATTGCATACTTATTGAACGTATATTGCATTCTTATTGAACTCATATTGCACCCATATTGCATTCTTATTGAACTCCTATTGCACCCATACTGCATCCTTATTAAAACAATATTCCGTCCTTATTGCAACAATATTGCGTCCTTATTGAACGCATATTGTTTTCTTATTGTACTCATATTGCACTGTTATCGCACTCATATTGCTCCCATATTGCATCCTTATTGCACCCATATTGTGTTCCTATTGAACTCATATTGCACCCATATTGCACTCATATTGCACCCATATTGCGTCCTTATTGCACCCATATTGCGTTCTTATTGAACTCATATTGCACCCATATTGCACTCATATTGCACTGATATCGCACTCATATTGCACCCATATTGCTCATATTGCACCAAAATTGCACACATATTGCACCCATATTGCATCCTTATTGCACTCATATTGCGTCCTTATTGCACTCATATTGCAGCCATATTGTGTCCTAATTGCACCCATATTGCACTCAATTTTCACACATATTGTGTCCTTATTGCACTAATATTGCACTCATTGCACCCATATTGCACTCATATTGCCTCCTTATTGCACCCTTATTGCACTCATATAGCACTGATATTGCACCCATATTGCGTCCTTATTGCACCCATATTGCATCCTTATTGAACACATATTGCAATCATATTGCACCCATATTGCATCCTTATTGCACTCATATTGCACTCATATTGCACTGATATCGCACTCATATTGCACCCATATTGCGTCCTTATTGCACCCATATTGCATTCTTATTGAACTCATATTGCACCCGTATTGCATCATTATTGCACTCATATTGCACTGATATCGCACTCATATTGCACCCACATTGCACTCATATTGCACCCATATTGCACCCATATTGCGTCCTAATTGCACCCGTATTGCACTCATATTTCACCCATATTGTGCCCTTATTGCACCCATATTGCCCATATTGCACTCATATTGTGTCCTTATTGCACCCTTATTGCACTCATATTGCACTGATATTGCATCCTTATTGCATCCATAGTGCACCCATATTGCACCAATATTCCATCCTTATTGCACCCATATTGTGTCCTAATTGCACACATATTGCACCCTTATTGTACCCATATTGCACCAATATTGCGTCCTTATTGCACCCATATTGCATCCTAATTGCACCCTTATTGCACCCATATTGCACCCATATTGCGTCCTTATTGCACTGATATTGCACCAATATTGCACCCTTATTGCACCCATATTGCACCCATATTGCGTCCTCATTGCACCCATATTGCGTCCTTATTGCACCGTTATTGCACCCATATTGCACCAATATTGCGTCCTTATTGCAACCATATTGCGTCCTAATTGCACCCTTATTGCACCCATATTGCACCCATATTGCGTCCTTATTGCACTGATATTGCACCAATATTGCACCCTTATTGCACCCATATTGCACCCATATTGCATCCATATTGCGTCCTTATTGCACCCATATTGTGTCCTAATTGCACTCTTATTGCACCCATATTGCACCCATATTGCACCAATATTGCGTCCTTATTGCACCCATATTGCATCCTAATTGCACCCTTATTGCACCCATATTGCGTCCTTATTGCACTGATATTGCACCAATATTGCACCCATATTGCATCCATATTGCGTCCTTAGTGCACCCATATTGTGTCCTAATTGCACCCTTATTGCACCCATATTACGTCCTTATTGCACTCATATTGCACCAATATTGCATCCTTATGGCACCCATATTGCACCCTTATTGCACCAATATTGCGTCCTTATTGCACCCATATTGCATCCTAATTGCACCCTTATTGCACACATATTGCATCTTCATATTGCACCCATATTGCACCCATATTACACTCATATTGTATTAATATTGCACCCATATTGCGTCGTTATTGCACCCATATTGCATCCTTATTGCACTCATATTGCACCAATATTGCACCCATATTGCACTTATATTGCGTCCTTATTGCACCCATATTGCGTCGTTATTGCACCCATATTGCATCCTTATTGCACTCATATTGCACCAATATTGCACCCATATTGCACTTATATTGCGTCCTTATTGCACCCATATTGCATCCTTATTGCACTCATGTTGCACACATATTGCGTCCTTTTTGCACTAATACTGCACCCATATTGCGTCCTTATTGCACTCATATTGCATCCTTATTTAGCTCATATTGCACTCATATTGCGTCCTTTTTGCACTCATACTGCACCTATATTGCGTCCTTATTGCACTCATATTGTACCCATCCCTCACCTTGTAGTGGCACGTAAGTTGTTTGGGGGGGCCAAAGCTCGCCCCGTGTAATGTGGATGGGGAGCCTTGTCCTTGCAGAGATTTTCATAGGAGTAGCCAGGGGCCTTTGGCCCCTGGCAACTCCAATGAAAATCACGCCCCTGCATTATATGTGAAGAAACATGAATATCTCCTCAGTACTGCTTGGCTGCCTGCCAAGATTGTCCTTCTAGTGCCACGCCCCTGGGTGTGTTCAGTGCCGGAGAATTTTGGCTGCCTGCCAAGCTTCTCCTTTTAGTAATATACATTACTAGCTTAAAGGGATAGTATGATTTCAATCTATATATATAAAAGAAGACTTTGTGCCTGCCAAAACACACCCAGGGGAGGCATAAAGCATGAGTTACTATTCCTATTGGGTGATTCAGTCATGCAGGGAGTTGGCCCGCCCCCACTATGCAGCCCGCCCACCACTATCAAAGTCAGAAAAAAACAATATGGCCGCCACTTGCTCCTACACCACAGAGAAACACACATGCCCCACTCACACAGCACCAAACAAACACACACATGCCCCACTCACACACACAGAGCACCACACACACACACACACATGCCCCACTCACAGCACCAAACACACATGCCCCCACTCACACACACAGCACCACATACACACACAAAGCCAGAAATAAATATGTCTGACACACACACACACAGTCAGTCACCCTAACTCCCTGTGGCCTCAGCAGGACCTGTAGTGCAGCACCAGGGGAACAAAATGGCACTCAAAGGGTTAAGGTAGGCCTGCTGAATTATTTCTTCACTGTCATCATTTGCCATGCAAGACACAGGACAGACAGCCATCAGATTCACACTTAACCCACTGACTGCCACAGGGTTGTGTATCAAGCTTTACCCATCAGGGAGTGTGTTCAAACCCCTCACACTGCAAACTTGCATTCCCCTCCCACTTCTCCTCCTTCCCCAGCCTATTACTAACACTTTTCCTCATTTATATTAAGCCCCGCCCCCTACTCGCAATTAAGCCTCGCCCACTGTAAACCAAAATTGCCCCATTGCTCTCTCCACATCAGCACCACATGAGGGACTCCACAAGTAAAAGTTCCCAGGTATTACACACACATGCCCCACTCACACAGCACCACACACACACAAAAGCCAGAAAGAAATATGGCTGACACACAGTCACTCACCCTGACTCCCAGTGGCCTCAGCAGGACCTGTACTACAGCCACTGAGGAACAAAATGGCACTCAAAGGGTTAAGGCAGGTCCTCATTGCTCAATTATTTCTTCACTGTCATCATTTGCCATGCAAGACACAGGAAAGACAGCCATCAGGTACACACTTAACCCACTGACTGCCACAGGGTTGTGTATCAAGTTTTAGCCCTCAGGGAGTGTGTTCAAAGCCCTCACACTGTAAACTTGCATTTCCCTCCCACTTCTCCTCCTTCCCCAGCCTATTACTAACACTTTTCCACGTTTATGTTAAGCCCCACCCCCTACTCGCTATTAAGCCCCACCCCCTTTTAACCCAGATTGCCCCATTTGTCTCTCCACATCAGCACCACATCAGTCCCCTCTAGGGACTCCAGAAGTCAAAGTTCCCAGGTATGAACACACTTCCCACTGCTATTTAACTCTCACATGCCTGTCTATACTTTAACCATTTGAGTGCCAGAGGGGTACACAACTCATGCACGCATGTGTTTCTGCTCATATATAGAGGGACACTGTAGTTTTAGGTGATATTGTTGGGGCGTGGCTGGTGGGCAGGGCATTAGTAAGAATTTTTAGGTTATTTCATGACCTATTACTGGCTATTTATGTAACTGAATAAATTATTTAGTGCAAGACCAAAGTATTTTATTTGCACATATGTATAAGCACATATACGGAAGTTTAAAAAAATATTTATAACAGCTTTATTGCTATAGAGCAAAGTAATACACACCACACAGTCAGGGCTGGTGCAAGGATTTTTGCCACCCTAGGCAAGACCTAATTTTACCGCCCATTTCGCTCCGCCCCTTGTGTCCCACCCCTTTATACCCTGCCTACTTATACCCCACCTCTTTTCATGATTGTCCTCTCTCTGCCCCCTGGGCCAGTCTGCCCCTGATCTAGAGATGCCTGTAAGAGATGCCCCCACCAGCTCCAACTTGCCCCTTATCAGCTCCACTTTGGCCCTGTCAGCTGCACTTTGCCCCCCATCAACTCCAACTTGCCCCCATCAGCTCCACTTTGCCCCCATCAACTCCAACTTACCCCCATCAGCTTCACTTTGCCCCCCACCAGCTCCACTTTTTCCCCACCAGCTCCACTATGCCCCCCATCAGCTCCACTATGCCCCCCAGCAGCTCCAACTTGCCACCATCAGCTCCACTTTGCCCACCATCCGCTCAACCTTGCCCCCATCAGCTCGCTCCCCATCCACTCTAACTTGCCCCCACCAGCTCCACTTTTGCCCCCCCTTCAGTTCCACTATGCCCCTATCAGCTCCAACTTGCTCCTATCAGCTCCAACTTACCCCCATCAGCTCCACTTTGCCCCCCAGCAGCTCCACTATGCCCCCAGCAGCTCCAACTTGCCACCAACAGCTCCAACTTGCCACCAACAGCTCCACTTTGCCCCCCATCAGCTCCACTTTGCCCCCATCCGCTCCAACTTGCCCACTTCAGCTCCACTTTGCCCCCCCTTCAGCTCCACTTTGACCCCCATCCGCTCCAACTTGCCCCCATCAGCTCCACTTTGACATCCATCAGCTCCAACTTACCCTCATCAGCTCCAACTTGCCCCCAGCAGCTCCACTATGCCCCCTCAGCTCCAACTTGCCCCCATCAGCTCCACTTTGACCTCTATCCGCTCCAACTTACCCCCATCAGCTCCAACTTGCCCCCAGCAGCTCCACTATGCCCCCTCAGCTCCAACTTGCCCCTATCAGCTCCAACTTGCCCCCATCATCTCTAACTTGCCCCCATCATCTCCACTTTGCCCCCCATCCGCTCCAACTTGGCCCCAGCAGCTCCAGTATGCCCCCTCAGCTCCAACTTGACCCCCATCACATACCTGTAGCTCCCGCGCAGTCTTCTCTTCAGTAATGCAGAGCGCGCCGGGAGATCATGACTCCCAGCGCGCTCTGCATTACTAAAGATCTGACCCAATGAGGGAGCGCTGTAGCAACACAGACCTGACTGTGTTGTGGTTCCCGGCGTGGTGTGTGCGGGCGCAGCTATTCTCCGCTGCATGCCCGCACCCCCAGTACGTGTGCACCCTAGGCCAGCGCCTACCTCGCCTATAGGTGGAGCCGGCCCTGTACACAGTCTGACCTCCTAAAAAGAGGGACAACAGGGTGGGAAAGAGGGACAGAGGGATTTGGCCCTCAAAGAGGGACTGTCCCTCCTAAAGAGGGACACTTGGGATGTATGGTATGTGTCTGCCTGTGTGTTGCCTATGTCTGTGTTTTTCAGTGTGTCTGCATTTCACACACATGCGCCCAACGGTCATGACATGACGGGCAACGCCGTCCCACATTGCTAGTTTAACTATAATTCATCTTGTAGCCCTTAAAAAAACAAATTAAATGACCCCAGCGGCATTTCTCAAACCTTTATGGTGTGATAGATATCCGCTTTCAAAGTTTCCCCTCCCCTGATGTCAGTGCTCTAGCTGACTGCAGGGGAATCCAGTTCCGGGACCGGGAGAGGCTCTTCCGCAGAGCCGAGATCGCATTATGGAAAAAGGAATCCTTCACTGGAACGGTCTTCAACGTGTGCTTGGTTTGCCTTTCCAGTGAAGGATTTCTTCTTCAATAACGTGATCTCAGCTCTGCTGCAGAGCCTCCGCTTGTTCAGGGACAGGATTCCCGTGCAGTCAGCTAGAGCGCTGACGTCAGGGGAGGGGGAACTGTGAAAGCGGATATCCATCAAACCATAAAGGTTGAGAGATGCCTCTGGGCTCATTTAATTTGTTTTTTAAGGGCTACAAGATGAATTATAGTTAGATTGAAGTAATACTATCCCTTTAACCCTTTGAGTACAAACATAATTGTACAAATGTAATTTATTTTCTCTGGATCCAGGGAGTGGATCTAAACCTGGGCTGCTAACCTAATTTTGTTTTAGTCTAATCTTGTGTCTTTCATTTTAACACTATATAATGCAATTTAACCCTTTGAGGCACTCAAAGGGTTAGTTGTTATTGTAGTAGAATTATACAGTTTTTTTCTAATCTGGAGCCATTTGTTTTCTGCACCAATAAATATGTGCTGAGTGAGACTATAAAATCTCTGTGTTCAAGTGCTGCAGATCAGTGGAATCAGCACATGTGCTCAAGGACAGTGACATCACAATGGGTTTGTGGTGTGGCTCTGTACAATCAACACATTTTTGCTGAAGTGAAATTATGACATCACAGTGGTTTTGTTCTACAGCTCTGTGGAATCCTGACTATAAGGCAGTTAGCCAAGCATCTATCATTCACAATTCACTTCTGAATACAGCATGATGGTAGAGTACAATGGCTCCTTCAGGACATTCAGCAAAATGGAGAATTATGTGGATTTACTTGATTCTATTGCTGGTGCCTAAATCAGCAACTGCAGAAGGCAAGAGTATAACTACAGTACCTGCAGATGATAATGATTCAAGCTTTTTCAGCCAACAATTCCTCTCTAGCCTTGATTTTATAACTATGCCTCTAACTGCCATCATACTTATTATTGGTTTAATATTTGGATGCATTACATTGAATAACGTATGCGGTGAAATGATTGGTAAATGTAAGAAACAGTCAGATACTGAAAGAAACATGGATCCTTCAACTGAACAGGCATCTGAATCAAAGCACGAAGTCATCCTAAATATTTCAGTAGAAAATTATTTGGAACCAGCATACGAAGACATTGCTTCCTTATTGCACCCATATTGCGTTCTTAACACCTTAAGGACCCATGACGGTCCTGTTCTGTCATGGGTTGTTATACCCTTAAAGACCCATGATGGAACTGGACCGTCATGGAATTCCGGTTTCCCTTCGTGGCTGAACGCTGTTCGGGGAGTCCGGAACGCAGCCGCAAAAAAAAAAAAAAAAAAAAAGCTCCGTGGTCCTTAACGGACCGCAAGGTGCGTGCGCGGCCCGTAGTTAAGGGGTTAGTGAACTCATATTGCACCCATATTGCATCCTTATTGAAAGCATATTGCACCCATATTGCGTCCTTATTGCACTCATATTGCACCCACATTGCGTCCTTATTGCACTCTTATTGCACCCACATTGCATCCTTATTGCACTCATATTGCACTCATATTGCACTCATATTGCACCCATATTGCTCCCATATTGCACTCATATTGCAATGATATCGCACTCATATTGCACCCATATTGAATCCTTATTGCATCCATATTGCACTCATATTGCACCCATATTGCATCCTTATTGCACTCATATTGTACTGATATCGCACCCATATTGCATTCTTATTGAACTCCTATTGCACCCATACTGCACCCATGTTGCATCCTTATTGCAACAATACTGCGTCCTTATTGCACCCATATTGCACCCATATTGCATCCTTATTGAACGCATATTACGTTTTTATTGAACTCATATTGCACCCATATTGCAATTATATTGCACCCGTATTGCATTCTTATTGAACTCCTGTTGCACCCATACTGCACCCATGTTGCATCCTTATTGTAACAATATTGCATCCTTATTGCACCCATATTGCATACTTATTGAACGCATATTGCATTCTTATTGAACTCATATTGCACCCATATTGCATTCTTATTGAACTCCTATTGCACCCATACTGCATCCTTATTAAAACAATATTCCGTCCTTATTGCAACAATATTGCGTCCTTATTGAACGCATATTGTTTTCTTATTGTACTCATATTGCACTGTTATCGCACTCATATTGCTCCCATATTGCATCCTTATTGCACCCATATTGTGTTCTTATTGAACTCATATTGCACCCATATTGCACTCATATTGCACCCATATTGCGTCCTTATTGCACCCATATTGCGTTCTTATTGAACTCATATTGCACCCATATTGCACTCATATTGCACTGATATCGCACTCATATTGCACCCATATTGCTCATATTGCACCAATATTGCACACATATTGCACCCATATTGCATCCTTATTGCACTCATATTGCGTCCTTATTGCACTCATATTGCAGCCATATTGCGTTCTAATTGCACCCATATTGCACTCAATTTTCACCCATATTGTGTCCTTATTGCACTAATATTGCACTCATTGCACCCATATTGCACTCATATTGCGTCCTTATTGCACCCTTATTGCACTCATATTGAACTGATATTGCACCCATATTGCGTCCTTATTGCACTCATATTGCACCCATATTGCATCCTTATTGCACCCATATTGCATCCTTATTGAACACATATTGCAATCATATTGCACCCATATTGCGTCTTCATATTGCACCTATATTGCACCCATATTGCACTCATATTGTATCCATATTGCACCCATATTGCGTCGTTATTGCACCCATATTGCATCCTTATTGCACTCATATTGCACCAATATTGCACCCATATTGCACTTATATTGCGTCCTTATTGCACTCATATTGCATCCTTATTGCACTCATGTTGCACACATATTGCGTCCTTATTGCACTCATATTGCATCCTTATTTAGCTCATGTTGCACACATATTGCTTCCTTTTTGCACTCATACTGCACCCATATTGCGTCCTTATTGCACTCATATTGTACCCATCCCTCACCTTGTAGTGGCACGTAAGTTGTTTGGGGGGGCCAAAGCTCGCCCCGTGTAATGTGGCTGGGGAGCCATGTCCTTGCAGAGATTTTCATAGGAGTAGCCAGGGGCCTTTGGCCCCTGGCAACTCCAATGAAAATCACGCCCCTGCATTATATGTGAAGAAACATGAACATCTCCTCAGTACTGCTTGGCTGCCTGCCAAGCTTCTCCTTCTAGTGCCACGCCCCTGGGTGTGTTCAGTGCCGGAGAATTTTGGCTGCCTGCCAAGCTTCTCCTTTTAGTAATATAGATTACTAGCTTAAAGGGATAGTATGATTTCAATTTAACTATAATTCGTCTTGTAGCCCTTAAAAAAACAAATTAAATGACCCCAGCGGCATTTCTCAAACCTTTATGGTGTGATAGATATCTGCTTTCAAAGTTTCCCCTCCCCTGATGTCAGTGCTCTAGCTGACTGCAGGGGAATCCAGTTCCGGGACCGGGAGAGGCTCTTCCGCAGAGCCGAGATCGCATTATGGAAAAAGGAATCCTTCACTGGAACGGTCTTCAACGTGTGCTTGGTTTGCCTTTCCAGTGAAGGATTTCTTCTTCAATAACGTGATCTCAGCTCTGCTGCAGAGCCTCCGCTTGTTCAGGGACAGGATTCCCGTGCAGTCAGCTAGAGCACTGACGTCAGGGGAGGGGGAACTTTGAAAGCGGATATCCATCAAACCATAAAGGTTGAGAGATGCCGATGGGGTCATTTAATTTGTTTTTTAAGGGCTACAAGATGAATTATAGTTAGATTGAAGTAATACTATCCCTTTAACCCTTTGAGTACAAACATAATTGTACAAATGTAATTTATTTTCTCTGGATCCTGGGAGTGGATCTAAATCTGGGCTGCTAACCTAATTTTGTTTTAGTCTAATCTTGTGTCTTTCATTTTAACACTATATAATGCAATTTAACCCTTTGAGGCACTCAAAGGGTTAGTTGTTATTGTAGTAGAATTATACAGTTTTTTTCTAATCTGGAGCCATTTGTTTTCTGCACCAATAAATATGTGCTGAGTGAGACTATAAAATCTCTGTGTTCAAGTGCTGCAGATCAGTGGAATCAGCACATGTGCTCAAGGACAGTGACATCACAATGGGTTTATGGTGTGGCTCTGTACAATCAACACATTTTTGCTGAAGTGAAATTATGACATCACAGTGGTTTGGTTCTACAGCTCTGTGGAATCCTGAATATAAGGCAGTTAGCCAAGCATCTATCATTCACAATTCACTTCTGAATACAGCATGATGATAGCAAAATGGAGAATTATGTGGATTTACTTGATTCTATTGCTGGTGCCTAAATCAGCAACTGCAGAAGGCAAGAGTATAACTACAGTACCTGCAGATGATAATGATTCAAGCTTTTTCAGCCAACAATTCCTCTCTAGACTTGAATTTATAACTATGCCTCTAACTGCCATCATACTTATTATCGGTTTAATATTTGGATGCATTACACTGAATAACGTATGCGGTGAAATGATTGGTAAATGTAAGAAACAGTCAGATACTGAAATAAACATGGATCCTTCAACGGAACAGGCATCTGAATCAAAACGCGAAGTCATCCTAAATATTTCAGTAGAAAATTATTTGGAACCAGCATACGAAGACATTGCCTTGGATCCTTCAGCAGACTTTGTTAAGGATCCTTCAGATGAGCTGCAAGCAGCATTTCCTGCACCTGTTGCTGACAATCCTTCAGCAGAGCAGGAGACAACACAAACCAATACAGAAGCTGATATTTCGGAGAGTTCTTCAGATGAATATGAACTGGCTCCAGAAGTACAGACACCTCAAGACGGTCATGTAGTCATTGAAATTCCGGAGGATCCAACATAAATGCCCAAGAGCAGTTCACTGTACAACACCGCAAGGATCCTTCATGTTTTAAGCTATGTGGGGGTCTCATTTACATAATCCAGAATGGATTCAATGGACCTGTCCAACACTGAAATCCCTCAGAATGAGTCTTAACCCTTTGAGTGCCAGAGGGGTATCATTAAGTTTCACAGAGGCGGGAAGAAGGCAAGGACCAGGCGCAAGGCCCCCAGAGTCACCAGTGCAGATATGACCCATCAGATCAGAGATAGCCCAACAAAACAATGAAGTGTCAATGGACACTGAACAGGGGTAAAAACACCCCACGAACTGTTACACAGCACACTGAACTAGAGCCAAGAGGGCTCAAAAGTGAAGGAAGCACCAAGAACCAGCAAAACTGCCTCCAGGATTTTCCTCCCAAAGCTGGCGTCAGCCGATGCCAACACATCAGGGGCTCGATTCTATTACCAGCGCTAAAAATAAAACAGGCGTTTTTTTTAAAGTCAGTTTTTGCTGTCCTATTACCCGACTTGTGAAAGCAAAATCAGAGGTAATTATACTTACTGACAGTCTGAAAAAAGCCCATAGGAAACAACTAAAAACAACGTGCAATTAGTATCCTATTACCCACGCTCAGTATTACCTCCTGTTTTGTGGTTACATTTAACCCCTAGAGTGCCAGGTGGGTACAGTAGACGAGTGGACACAGCTGTATCTGCTGTGCCACGGTCGTACATTGTACAGCTAAAATGCGGTCACTGCATAAGCCGGTATAACCAGCATGTAGTGGCCACATTTCAGCTGAAATGCAGCCTGGCACTCTTGGGGAGACATGAGCGCCGATAGCGCTGGGAGATCAATAACGCAAGAGGAGAAGCACAGCTTCTCCTCTCCCCTCTCTCCTACCCGAACTTCTGGGTAGGAGTGGGCGGGACCGTCTGGGAGATCAATAACTGGGGGGACACCAGGAGGGGTCCTGATGTCCCCCACAAGGTCTGAAATTATTTTAAAAAAATGTATATATATATATAGCTAAGTAAACCTGTGAATGTCACAGGGACACTTCTTTTGGGGGAATTTTTTTTTGTAAAGACCTCATTAGGGGGATCAGGGGGGGTCCTGATGACCCTCAATGAGGTCTATAATTAAAAAAAAAAACATGTGACCGTGTGTGTGCCACAGGGGGGGTTCAATGCACCCCCCCCCTCCTGTGGCACACACAGGGCTTTTATCATTACTTTGTTACCAGAGATTGTTGGGGGGCCATCAGGATTGGTCCTGATGGCACCCGAACAAGCTCTGATTACAAAGTAATGATAAAAAAATTAACCCTCTGAGTGTCACAAGGGTCCAATGCATTGCTTTGCAATGCGCTGGAGACCCCTGTGGCACTCACAGGGACACTTATTTTGATAACTTTTTATTTGTAAGACCTCATTGGGGGGAATCAGGTGGGTCCTGATACCCCTCAATGAGGTCTATAATAAAAAAAAAAAAATATATATATATATATATATAAAAAAAAAAATTAACGAGGTCTACACAAAAATATTGGGGGAAAAAGCCCCAAAAAATGCACGTGCCACAGAGGGGTCCAACGCAGTGCTTTGCAATGCGTTGGACCCCCTGTGACACACACACTTTTCTTTTTTCATTATTCTGTATTTAGACCTTGATGGGGGACACCAGGAATGTTCCTGATACCGCCTCCCCAACGAGGTATGAATACAAAATAATAATTAAAAAAAAAAATCTTTGTGTGCAACAGGGGGTCCAACGCATTGCTTTGCAGTGCATTGGGGACCCCTGTGGCATGCACAAAAAATGCAATCCCCCCACACGTACCATATCCCCCTGCCTGGTTCCACAGCCAACTGGCAGTCCCATTCCCCAGCCTGTCCCCCAGCCTGTTTCCACTGCCTACTGGTAGACTCAAAGTACCAGTATGCACTAGATTCAGGCTGGGAATCAAGCTTTGTATGAGGGGGACATACAGTGCACACTGGTAGTCACAGATCCCCCATATACACTATCAGACACTGCCCCACCATCATCACCATCCTTGCTCCTCTGCTCATACCCTAACACACTGCCTAATCCCTCACCCTCCCACACGCTTTGTTACACTGGTAGTCACAGGTCCGCACGTACACCGGCTGACGCCCTAGCTTCTTTCATCTGTTAGCCATAAAATCACACATACACTGTTTGCTTTCCCATTCCTGTTTCACTGGTAGCTACGCTCCTGTCACCCAAATTGGTATGTCAACCCACAGCAGTGGGGTACCACTTTTCTTAGGCTGGCAAGAAGTCCTCCTAGGAAATCCCATGCCATTGAACCATTTTGAAGTGACTGATGTGTAAAAAAAAGTTTGTTTTTTTCCTGTAACACCACATTCTGGAAATAGTTGTGCCAACTAGCTTAGGGGTAAAAAGGCAAGTGACCCCTCATTCAATGAGGCAGGTTATCTTCTTTCCAAAATGGTATGGTTTATCTATCTTTTCTTCACTTCTGAAGGTGTTACAGCCATTTTCGTACAGGAAAGTTAGGTTTGAGAAAATGTTAGAAACATCAGAGTTTGTAATAGGTGTAGTTTTCTACTTCTAGCACCCCCTAAGGTAGTTCAACTCATACCAATGGGGTGTCGTTTGACTCCTAAGAGCACTAGCTAACAAATGCAGTTGAAAATTCCATGGTTTTCACAGAGCTCCATACATTTGAAGGGGCAGAAATGTAAGAAAATGCCTTTTTTTTTCATTAGCGCCACCTCCTGGAAGCATTTGTGCATACCAGCCTTTGAGTAAGAAGGCAAGTGACCTCTCATTAGATGTGGCAGGTTGTTTTCTTTCCAAAATGGCATTGTTTCTCTACCTTTCCTGCATATCTATTATGGTTATAACCATTTTAATGCAAGCAGATAATTTCAAAAACAAGTGTGTCAGGTTTATGTACGTGTTCCTAGCACCCACATATTGTATGTTAACCCACACATATGGGCTACCATTTTTCTCATGTTGGTAGCAGGTACTGAATACAGCAGGAAATGTTATGGTTTTCAAAGATTTTAGTATCTTTGAAGTGGTGGAAATGTAAAAAAACATGTATTTATTCCCATAGCGCCACCTTTTGGAAATATTTGTGCACTTCAGCCCAGGGGTAGAAAGGCAAATGACCCCTCACTTGATGCGGGAGAATGTCTACTTTACAAAATGGTATACCTTTTATACCTTTCCTTCATGTCTCTAACAGTTATGAACATTTTAGTACAAGCAGCCATTTTCGAAGAAGCATACAGGTAGGTGTAGTTATGTGCTTCTGGCACCCCTAAGGTAGATCGACTAATTCCAATGGGGTGTCATTTTTCTCCTAAGAGCACTAGCTAATGTATACAGTTGGAAATTTCATGGTTTTCACAGATTTCCATACAGATGAAGGGGAAGAAATGTAAGAAAATCCCATTTTTTTCCTATAGTGCCATCTTCTGGAAGCATTTGGGCACAACAGGCTTGGGGTAAGAAGGCAATTCACCCATCATTTGATGCGGCAGGTTGTCTTATTTCCAAAATGGTATGGTTTGTGCAGCCTTTCTTCACTTGTCTAGTTGTTATAACCATTTTTGTACAGACAAGTAATGTTTGAGAAAATGTTAGCAAAATTAGAGGTTGCAATGGGTGTAGTTTGGTACTTGTAGCGCCCCCTAAGGTAGGTGAACTCATACCAGTGAGGTATCATGTTTCTCCTAAGAGCACTAGCTAATGAATACAGTTGGAAATTTCATGGTTTTCACAGATTTCCGTACAGATGAAGGGGCAGAAATGTAAGAAAATGCCATTTTTTTCCTATAGTGCCACCTTCTGGAAACATTTGGGCACAACAGGCTTGGGGTAAGAAGGCAATTCACCCCTCATTTGATGCGGCAGTTTGTCTTCTTTCCAAAATGGTATGGTTTGTGTAGCCTTTCTTTACTTCTCTAGTTGTTAAAACCATTTTTGTACAGACAAGTAATGTTTGCGAAAATGTTAGAAAAATTAGAGGTTGCAATAGGTGTAGTTTGGTACTTGTAGCGCCCCCTTAGGTAGGTGAACTCATACCATTGAGGTGTAATTTTTCTCCTAAGAGCAGTAGCTAATGAATACAGTTGAAAATTCCATCGTTTTCACAGATTTCCGTACAGATGAAGGGGCAGAAATGTAAGAAAATGCCATTTTTTTCCTATAGTGTCACCTTCTGGAAGCATTTGGGCACAACAGGCTTGGGGCAAGAAGGCAAGTTACCCCTCATTAGATTCGGCAGTTTGTCTACTTTTCAGAAATATATAGTCTTATATAGTTATTCCACTGTTTTAGGGTAGTTTTACCACAAAAACCCTAGAATGGGCATATTAGTTTATAAAGTTGAAAATGTCATTTTGCGCTGCTGGTGATTAGGGCTCTAGGCTAGCCATGGACGTAGGTAAAACTGTACAAATTTTGTATTTTTTTACTCGGGGGACTCGGGGCTTTTTCAAATAATTGAAACTTTTTCAATCAAGGTAAATGTTTTTGATACATATTATGTGATTTTAGCAAAATGAGTACATTTTCACTTTTTTTGTCATTATGACATCATAGCTTTTTGCAAGATGTAAAATTCTTTTCATGTAAGGTACCACGAGAAAGCTCAATTCGTTCTGAAAAAAACAATATATAGTTTTCCATATGTAACTAAAAATCCCCAGAGGAAATCAAGCATAAACAGAAGGATAGCAAAAATGCTGAAAAAGTGTCTGGCCTGCAGGGTACAGGAAATGGCCCAAGCCTCTGGCACTGAAGGGGTTAAGTCAGAAATTTTGCGCCTCAGAGGTTGAGGTGTAGAACCCATAAAGACAGTTCCAAAACCATCGTTGTTTGAACAAAAGCAGTGTAAAATACAGTATACAGCATAGAAATCAGACATAAAGTGCCCCCCCTCGACATATTAACCCCCCCTTCTAAAAGTCGACCTTCAGTGCTTTCTTCCACCACATTAATCCGACAAATATTGTTCATAGTCGACATTTAACCCTTCCCCTTCCAAAATCGACTTACAGTGCTTTCTTTCACCGCATTAATTTGACGAATATTGTACATCTGACATTTTAACCCCCCCCCTTGAAAAGTCGACATTTTTCTTCTCCTATTATACTCGACACGCCTTCGTATTTTGTATTGCAAGATGAACCCTATGAGTACCAGAGAGGTATTGTAATGTGATTGCTACCCCTCTGGTACTCATAGGGTTAATAGGCAACCAGTATATGTATAAAAAGGTGTTTGTTTTTATTATAGATGTAATTTGTGTGAAAATGTAAATAAATATTTTACTGATGTGTAACAATGATTTTCATTTACTAAATTATATATGTAATTTTTATTACAAACGTACTTTAGACCTCAAGATGGGTATCATGACCCCTCATGACACCCCTGTAGCATGAGGGTGACAATTGCCCCGTTTATGAACCCTTTGAGTGCCAGAGGGGTATGGAATGCATTGCTTTGAAATGCATTCCGTACCCCTCTGGCACTCAAAGGGTTAATTAAAGAGCATATAACCTATGTGAAACAGGTTATGTGCTCTTTAACCCTTTGAGTGCCAGAGGGGTACAGAACGCATTGCTTTGCAATGCCTTGCGAACCCCTCTGGCACTCAAAGGGTTAATTAATGAATTTTAACTTAACCCCTTAACGACACGTGTCGTACTATGAGCGTCATGGTCCTTGAAATACTGAAGGACCGATGACGGTCATAGTACGTCACGTACTTTTTACTTACAGAGCTCTACCGGGAGCGCTGTAAGTAAAAATAGGGCCTGAAATTGACCGCTCCAAGACTGGAGCGATCTCTATCAGGCCCCATAGTGACGAGCCGATACACGCAACAGGTCACGTGTACCGGCGCGTCCACGTGGTTCAATGCGGTCCTTATGGGACGGAAATGTCCCAGGACCACCGGACGTTAAGGGGTTAAAGCAATGCATTCCATAACCCTCTGGCACTCAAAGGGTTAATAAAGGGGGCAATTGTCGCCCCCATGCTAGGGGGGATGTCATGAGGGGTCATGATACCCCTCTTGAGGTCTGAAGTACTTTTGTAATAAAAATTACATATGTAATTTAGTAAAAGAAAATCATTGTTACACATCAATAAAATATTTAATTACATCTATAATAAAAACAAACACCTTTTTTTGATACATATACAGGTTGCCTATTAACCCTATGAGTACCAGAGGGGTGGCAAACACATTACAATACCTCTCTGGTACTCATAGGGTTAATCTTGCAATACAAAATACGAGGGCGTGTCGAGTATAATAGAAGAAAAATGTCGGATGAAAATGGTGAAAAAAATCATGTGAACACTGTAGTCGACTTTTCAAGGGTGGGGCTTAAGATGTCAGATGTGCAATATTCGTTGAATTAATATGGTGAGAGAAAGCACTGCAAGTCGACTTTGGAAGGGGAAGGGTTAATTGTCAACTATGAGCAATATTTGTCGAATTAATATGGTGAAAGAAAGCACTGTAAGTTGACTTCGGAAGGGGAAGGGTTAATTGTCGACTATGAACAATATTTGTTGAATTAATATGGTGAAAGAAAGCACTATAAGTTGACTTTTAGAAGGGGGTGTTAATATGTCGAGGGGGGGCACTCTGTCAGATTTTGTTATGTGGAGAACACATCTAACACTGAACTTGATCTTTCTGTAGTCAAATGCACACCTATTTCCTTACAAAAGCAAACACAAAGAGAGAGAGGGCGCCCAATAGTGTATTACCGTTTCTCGAATTCTTAGATCAAATCAGAATAAAGATGGGTACTCACAATCATGGTGGTCAGTTCCAAGATGACTGACTAACTCGCCTTTGGAGAAATCCCCGTCTCCAATTGGGAAGTGTTCAATAACAGGTAAATCCGCACGGCTCGAATAATATGTATAAAAATATTTAATAAAGAATAGATGTACAAAAAACAAATGTATAATTCATAAAAAGTACAAATCCTAAAAAAAATGGTGCTAATCAACGCGTTTCGTGGAAGTCAACGCCACGTTATCAAAGATATGATTACTACACTCCCCTCATTGGTTTAGAGAGACAACGTGGAATCGTGCTCATATCCAATCCACGATCTCTTAGACAAACCTCTCAAACGTATGAGGAAGTAGATCTCAATCCACCAATAGAATGCCGAGTTTTCCGATCACGTGACCTCCTAACAACCTCAAGTGATCCTAACAAAAATAACAAACGAGGCATGTATTTACACATTGAGTGAATGCACGTCTACGCTGTCAGTTAGTAAAATGAGAACACAATAATATGTTGCTAACCCGAATGGTGGGATCACGTGATCGCGAGAAATCAGTTAAGTATAGCAATAACAATATAGAACGAAACATATATATATATATCACTAATACAAAACATTGGCGCTGTGAGTAAAATATATATCTTCTTAACTCAACTGCGCCAATGTAATAAACAATGGTAGCCACCTTGACTACAACCTAACGACGTGCAGTCTGGTTAAATAAACAAAATAGTACCACAATGAAAAATAAGAAAATATTCAACAATAAAATCATAATACAAATGGTTGTATATAATTCACATGTATAAACATAATGAAAATAATTATATGTAAGTATTAAATAAATCAAAACATGGCCACAGCTTAATACAGTCGGCTGTGCATATCACAATATACATAAACCATAGCTACAATGAAGTGGAAAAGATGTGTTATATGCTTAAAAGTTCTCAAAAGATATCTATCAAGGTACCCAACCTAAGATCTAAACCCTGGGAGAAACATCAAGTGGTGTATAAATGAAAAAGTGATGTATAATGTGTGTGATTGAAATATGTAAACAGTATTGACTAACTAAAAAAAAACGAAAAAAAAACAAAGGTTTGTAAAATGGAGTGAACTATGGTGATAGGTATATCAGGGCTTATAAGTCCATTGCTACTAGCCAGACCTGAAAAGTTACTCGCCACTGCAAGACATAGCATACCCACCAGGACTGAATTTCTACTCGCCACTGCACGCCATAGCATACCCACCAGGACAGAATTTCTACTCACCACTGCACGCCATAGCATACCCACCAGGGCAGAATTTCTACTCGCCACTGCACGCCATAACATACGCACCAGGGCAGAATTTCTACTCGCCACTGCACGCCATACCATACCCACCAGGGCAGAATTTCTACTCGCCACTGCACGCAGCAACATACCCACCAGGAATGAATTTCTACTCGCCACTGCACGCCATAACATACCCACCAGGGCTGAATTTCTACTCGCCACTGCAAGCCATAACATACCCACCAGGGCTGAATTTCTACTCGCCACTGCACGCCATAACATACGCACCAGGGCAGAATTTCTATTCACCACTGCACGCCATAACATACCTACCAAGGCTGAATTTCTACTCGCCACTGCACGCCATAACATACCCACCAGGGCTGAATTTCTACTCGCCACTGCAAGCCATAACATACCCACCAGTGCTGAATTTCTACTCGCCACTGCACGCCATAAAATACGCACCAGGGCAGAATTTCTATTCACCACTGCATGCCATAATATACGCACCAGGGCTGAATTTCTACTCGCCACTGCACGCCATAACATACCCACCAGGGCTGAATTTCTACTCGCCAATGCAAGCCATAACATACCCACCAGGGCTGAATTTCTGCTCGCCAATGCAAGCCATAACATACCCACCAGGGCCGAATTTCTACTCGCCACTGCATGCCATAATATACGCACCAGGGCTGAATTTCTACTCGCCACTGCACGCCATTACATATGCACCAGGGCTGAATTTCTACTCGCCACTGCAAGCCATAACATACCCACCAGGGCTGAATTTCTACTCGACACTGCACACCATAACATACGCACCAGGGCTGAATTTCTACTCGCCACTGCACGCCATAACATACCCACCAGGGCTGAATTTCTACTCGCCACTGCACGCCATAACATACCCACCAGGGCTGAATTTCTACTTGCCACTGCACGCCATAGCATACCCACCAGGGCAGAATTTCTACTCGCCACTACACGCAGCAACATACCCACCAGGACTGAATTTCTACTCGCCACTGCACGCCATAACATACCCACCAGGGCTGAATTTCTACTCGCCACTGCAAGCCATAACATAACCACCAGTGCTGAATTTCTACTAGCCACTGCAAGCAAAAACATACCCACCAGGGCTGAATTTCTACTCACCACTGCAAGCCATAACATACCTACCAAGGCTGAATTTCTACTCGCCACTGCACGCCATAACATACGCACCAGGGCTGAATTTCTATCACAGTGCCTGTGATTCTCTGTCACTCTTACTTGTGGTTCGCTCTGGTTTGCTGAGCCAGTTTGGCCCGCCCCTGGTGACCTTCTTATGCCTGGCCCAGACATCTGTCAGAGGCCCTTTCGTGGTGTTCCCGAGCCAGTAGTGCTGTCGCTGTGTTCCTGTGTTCCGGATTCTCGTGTACCGACTTGGCTTGTCCTGACTACGCTCCAGTGTTCCTGATCGTGTTTGACCTGTGCTCGTCTGCGAACCACCTCTGTGTCTTGACCCGGCCTGGCTGGTTCCGGCTTGTATGACTACCTCCTGCGTGCTCCGACCCGGCCTGGCTGACTTCCTGCTCCGTGATCAAATTCCAGCCTGTTCCTGTGACCTCCGTTCCTGTTGTCGCCGCCGCGACATTTTGCACCTGCTGTTGCCAGCCACCGTGTGACCATCCTGCCTTGTGTTGCCTTCGATCAGTGCAGTGTACGTTGTCTTGCAGAGCTGTGCGTGCCTCACAGTGCCTCACTATATTTGCAGAGCCTCATTACCTTACTGAGCCTTGTGCAAACGTGCATATTAACCCTTGCAGTGCCGCTTTACTCTCGCTACCTCGATTCCCAGTATAGAGCCTCTTCCGTTGTGCTACGTCTGCTGAGTTGGCCGCTCACCGTCGGTGACTCTATCTATCTTACTGCAGAGTAGTCACTTTATGTGGGCCGGTAGGGCGTCCTTGGCTCTCACTTCTCGTTGTTTACTGGGAGATACCTACTGTGGTAGTGTGGCAACAGAGAGAAGGCTCAAGCTCCGGCAAGTTCCCGTTGTATATGCCCGTGGGGGCTACAGGCTCTAGCACTATTACTGCTGGTATCCGGTTACGTCTGAGGAGGCTATTATCAGCTCTTGCATTGCAGGCCGGTTTCCGTTACGCCCGAGGGGGCTACACACACTTGCACTCGCAGAAGCAGTCTTCCTGTAGGTACGCCTGCAGGGGCTATTTGGATCTCTGTTCTGCTTTACTACTTGGTCACTTTGGCTAGGCATTTACGTTTCCAGTACACTGTGGACTGTCTCTATTAGCACCTCCTTTTAACACCCAGGGCGTGCCAAACCACCACATCTGAGACTGACTGATTTGTGCTCTTAACCCTTTGGGGTATAGAACACCATTCTCTGCATAGAGATCTTGTATGTCAATTATATTGTGCATTATCTCTTTGTACTATATCAGTCTTCACTGTGTGTCTATTTCTACCGCCACTAGAGGGCGATCGTTTGCATTATTGATATTCTAATAAAATTGTGTTTTATTTTACCTACTGGTCTGAGTGTCCTAAAAACCGTTACAATTTCTACTTGCCACTGCAAGCCATAACATACCCACCAGGGCTGAATTTCTACTCGCCACTGCACGCCATAACATACGCACCAGGGCTGAATTTCTACTCGCCACTGCACACCATAACATACGCACCAGGTCTGAATTTCTACTCGCCACTGCATGCCATAACATACCTACCAAGGCTGAATTTCTACTCGCCAATGCAAGCCATAACATACCCACCAGGGCTGAATTTCTACTCGCCACTGCAAGCCATAACATACCCACCAGGGCTGAATTTCTACTCGCCACTGCACGCCATAACATACGCACCAGGGCTGAATTTCTACTCACCACTGCACGCCATAACATACGCACCAGGGCTGAATTTCTACTCACCACTGCAAGCCATAACATACCCACCAGGGCTGAATTTCTACTCGCCACTGCACGCCATAACATACCCACCAGGCCTGAATTTCTACTCCCCATTGCACGCCATAGCATACCTACCAGGCCTGAATTTCTGCTCTCCACTGCACGCCATAACATACCCACCAGGGCTGACTTTCTACTCACCACTGCAAGCCATAACATACCCACCAGGGCTGAATTTCTACTCGCCACTGCAAGCCATAGCTATCACGGTGCCCGTGCTTCCTGTTTAGAACAGAGACATTCTGGTTGTTGCTGTTCTCTGATTGGCTGGTCAGGATTGCTTCTATTTGGGCTTGCCTTTATATACCCTGGGACGTCCTCCCTGATGCACCCTTTCGTGGTGTACGAGTTTCTGTGTTTATCTGGTGTTATTGCTGATCCAAGTATGACCTGGCCTGCCTGACTACGACTACGTTTCTGTGTTCCTGTGCTGCTCCATTGCTGACCGTATCTGGCTGAAGAACCCGCTTCATTGCTGACTGTATCCTGGCTGAGAACCCGCTCCGTTGCTGACTGTATCTGGCTGAAGAATCCGCTCCTTTGCTGACTATATCCTGGCTGAGAACCCGCTCCGTTGCTGACAGTATGTGACTGAAGAACCCGCTCCGTTGCTGACTGTATCCTGACTGAGAACTCGCTCCGTTGCTGACTGTTTCTGGCTGAAGAACCCGCTCCATTGCTGACTGTATCCTGACTGAGAACCCGCTCCGTTGCTGACCGTATCTGGTTGAAGAACCCGCTCTGTTGCTGACTGTATCCTGGCTGAGTACCGCTCCTTTGCTGACTGTATTAGGCTGCCTTCCATGCCGTGGCTGAAGCTTATCGTGGATACCGATCCACGTTACTTCCGTAGGCCATCCGTGCACTTGGTGACCCCGTGAGGTCACCGGTTTCCAGGGCCTTGCATTATTCTTGGTGTGCGCAGCGGGGCACTGTTTTCTGTCGACCTAAGGCTGAGCCTTGTACTCTAGCTTCTCTACGGCCATGTAGGTGGTGTGCACAGTCGAAGTACCGGTGCAGTGTTTCTTAACACTGACTGAGTTACTCTGATCAGTTTCTGTGTCTGCCTCCCTAGTAGCGCTGGGCTCACTCCTTCTGGGAGTTGCAGTTACTATCTGGGTGTTGTCTATTAACCCTGTATGTACCTGGAGCTGCCAGGTAAAGCACTTCGTTCATTACTGCAGAGCATTGGATCAAGAGCCAGCATTGCATATTCCACCTTGCAGGCTGAGGGGACACTGGTTGCGTTCCTATTACTTACCATATATATATCGATCCACCGCTAGTGTTCTAGGGTGTTCCAATAGCAGCTGCCTAGGTCTCCTGTAATCCTTTCAGGGTTGGTCTGCTTATCCACTGTTGCCTCCTGTCAGCGGTCTAGGGCCTTGGTCAGTGTTGCCTCTCTCCAGTTGGTCTGTACCCAGGCGTCTGGGTTGTGCCAGTCCCCCACTGTGGACTTCACGTCACTGTGGTCCTGTTGCCATTCCTTGACTGTGTACCTGTTGCCTTCCCGGTTCTGCCAGAGTCCTTTCTGTCAGCCAGTTCTCAGTCCATCCGTTGCTCTTACGGGTTCCATTACCCAGACGTCTGGGTATCCATTACTACTCGTGAACCTCCTGTGTTGGCACTTACCCATCAGTTCTGGTACTGTACCTTTAACCTCTCGGTTGTTACCAGTTCCTGCCATTTATATGTATACTATTACCAATATCCTGATTGTCTTGTCCAGTCATATTCACTGTATCCGTTGGTAATATATTTCTGTTATATATTGTGGGTCGTGGGGCCTACGCTTGTGTATGCACTTTATTCTAATAAAGCTATTTTAACCTTACCGTTCTGTCTGAGTGTTCATCAAAAAACCGTGACAATAGCATATCCACCAGGGCTGAATTTCTGTTCGCCACTGCAAGCCATAACATACCCCCAGGGCTGAATTTCTACTCCCCACTGCACGCCATAACATACCCACCAGGGCTGAATTTCTACTCGCCACTGCAAGCCATAACATACCCTCCATGGCTGAATTTCTACTCCCCACTGCACACCATAACATACCCACCAGGGCTGAATTTCTACTCACCACTGCAAGCCATAGCATACCCACCAGGGCAGAATTTCTACTCGCCACTGTAAGCCATAACATATCCACCAGGGCTGAATTTCTACTCGCCTCTGCACGCCATAACATACCCACCAGAGCTGAATTTCTACTCGCCACTGCAAGCCATAACATACCCACCAGGGCTGAATTTCTTCTCGCCACTGCAAGCCATAACATACCCACCTGGGCTGAATTTCTACTCGCCACTGCAAGCCATAACATACGCACCAGGGCTGAATTTCTACTCGCCACTACACGCCATAACATACCCACCAGAGCTGAATTTCTACTCGCCACTGCAAGCCATAACATACCCACCAGGGCTGAATTTCTACTCGCCACTGCAAGCCATAACATACCCACCAGGGCTGAATTTCTACTCGCCACTGCAAGCCATAACATACCCACCAGGGCTGAATTTCTACTTGCCACTGCACGCCATAACATACCCACCAGGGCTGAATTTCTACTCGCCACTGCACTCCATAACATACCCACCAGGGCAGAATTTCTACTCGCCACTGCATGCCGCAACATACCCACCAGCACTGAATTTCTACTCGCCACTGCACGCCATAACATACCCACCAGGGCTGAATTTCTACTCACCACTGCACGCCATAACATACCCACCAGGGCTGAATTTCTACTCGCCACTGCACGCCATAACATACCTACCAAGGCTGAATTTCTACTCGCCAATGCAAGCCATAACATACCCACCAGGGCTGAATTTCTACTCGCCACTGCACGCCATAACATATGCACCAGGGCTGAATTTCCATTACTACTCGTGAACCTCCTGTGTTGGCACCTACCCATCAGTTCTGGGACTGTACCTTTAACCTCTCGGTTGTTTCCAGTTCCTGCCATTTATATGTATACTATTACCAATATCCTGATTGTCTTGTCCAGTCATATTCACTGTATCCGTTGGTAATATATTTCTGTTATATATTGTGGGTCTTGGGGCCGACGCTCATGTATGCACTTTATTCTAATAAAGCTATTTTAACCTTACCGTATTGTCTGAGTGTTCATCAAAAAACCGTGACAATAGCATACCCACCAGGGCTGAATTTCTACTCACCACTGCACGCCATAACATACCCACCAGGGCTGAATTTCTACTCCCCACTGCACGCCATAGCATACCCACCAGGCCTGAATTTCTACTCGCCACTGCAAGCCATAACATACCCACCAGGGCTGGCTTTCTACTCACCACTGCAAGCCATAACATACCCACCAGGGCTGAATTTCTACTCCCCACTGCACGCCATAGCATACCCACCAGGGCTGAATTTCTACTCGTCACTGCAAGCCATAACTTACCCACCAGGGATGAATTTCTATTCGCCACTGCAAGCCATAACATACCCACCAGGGCTGAATTTCTACTCACCACTGCAAACCATAACATACCCACCAGGACTGAATTTCTACTCGCCACTTATCACGGTCCCCGTGATTCCCTGTCAATCTGTGTCTGTGTTACCTTTGCATTGGAGGAGGCTGATTGGCCCGTCCAGGATGTTCCTTTTTATACTGGCTCTGGGGCACTTGTCAGTTGCCCTTTTGTGGTGTTCCCGTTCCTGCGTCTCGTTGCTGAGTTCCAGTGTCTCCTGTGTACCGATCCGGCTTGGCTGACTCCTCTTCTGATCCTGCTCCGTGATTGACCCGGTTCTGGCTGACGACCCTGCTCCGTGATTGACCCGGTTCTGGCTGACGACCCATTCTCCGGTTGACGTTCCTGCGGCTGTTTCCATCCGGTTCCGCTTATCGCTCCTGTCCGGTTGCTGTTCCAGTGTCCTCCGGTCGCTCTGGCGACATTCTGAACTGTGTTCGCTGATCCTCTCTCGCTCTGTCAGCTGTAGCCTGAGGTTGCCTGCCATCTGCTTTTCTGAGCAGTACTCTTCTGTATGTACCAGATTAACTCGTGCAGTGCCTGTAGTCTCCGGTTACGTGCCATTTGTATAGCTTGCCAAGCCTCTGTTGGTCCGTTGAGCCGTTACACTCTGAGCCGCCTATTGACGCCATCCTATTCCTTGCAGAGCTCTGCCTGTCCGGTGTTCGGGGTGCGCCGTGACCACGCGGTTGGCACCGGCAGTCTGTTTGCTCTTGCTATAGGATTCCGTACGACACCGGAAGGGTGCCCTGGCTCTGTTTCTCATTCACTCAGAGTGTACATGTCCACCTGCAATGCCTAGTGCATTGGCTCCTTGTAGCTTGGGCACCAACCATCTATTGTGGCATCTCAAGGGTGTCTTGGCACAATCCAGTTGGCATACGCATGGTTATTTACTAGTCTCTTTGTGGGCGATTCCTATTCTGGTTACTTCAGCCCTGGCAGTGGCATTCCTCCTAGCCCACGGTGGTGGTATTGGCTCAGCTCAGCGCAACAGGGGCGCTCCCCGTTGCTACCTAGAGAGTGATACAGTGCTGACACCTTACTCCTTGCTCTACATTTAAGAGACTGTTATCCAGAGACTGATATCTATCCTGGGCGTTGGCCAATCTGAGCCTGAGTTTCTCCAGTTGCTCCTGTTAACCCTTTGGGGTTACTCCAGTCTATATTTGTACTTATACTCCTGCTTGTATTATACTTACCTTGTCTGTATTTGTCAATACTGTTCTTACTTGTGCTCGCCCCTAGGGGCACTGTTTATCATCCTGATTCAATAAAACTGTGTTTTTACTTCATACCCTGGTCTGAGTGTCTGAAAACCGTAACAGTACAAAAGGGCCACTGACAAGTGCCCAAGAGCCAGTATAAAAAGGAACATCCTGGGCGGGTCAATCAGCCTCCTCCAATGCAAAGGTAACACAGACACAGATTGACAGGGAATCACGGGGACCGTGATAGCTGGGTTCTGTGCCGCCCAATGTTTGCCTTTTTAAGCTCAGTCCTGTCAAACCTTTGGAGCCCTTTCATGGTGTTCCTGTCCTGGTGGTTGTTGCTGTGATTCCTGCTCTGTGTATGATCCGGTTTTGCCTGACCTTTCTCCTGTCTCTGTTGCCATGTTAGCGTTGCCGACCCGGACTGCCTGACTACTTCTCCCTGTGTACCGATCCAGGCTGTGGCTGACTATCGCTCTCTGTGTACTGATCCAGGCTGTGGCTGAATACTGCTCTCTGTGTACCAATCCAGGCTTTGGCTGACTACCGCTCTCTGTGTACCGATCCAGGCTGTGGCTGACTGCCGCTCTCTGTGTACCAATCCAGGCTTTGGCTTACTAGCGCTCTCTGGTACCGATCTAAGCAGTGGCTCAATAGCGCTCTCTGTGCATTCCCAGGTCTGACTGACTAGCTAGTTATTCCGATCCTGTTATTCCGATCCTGGCTGTGTTTGTGCTCTATTGGTGGCCTCCCGTTATCCTAGCCTTCGAGGCTAATGCCCTGCCAGTGTGTGTCAGTAGAGCCTCCTCTCCTCAGTCTTCCGAGCCTGAGCCTGTCCGTTCAGTCTGCAGTTACCCCAGTCACCTGAGCCAGTGCCTGTCAGTGTTGCCTTCGGTACCTATATCGCCTGAGATTGAGTCAGTGCCTGTCAGTGTTGCCTTCGGTTACCTATATCTCTTGAGACTGAGCCAGTGCTTGTCAGTGTTGCCTTCGGTTACCTATATCTCCTGAGATTGAGCCTGTTCCTGTCAGTATTGCCTGTGGTTACCTCAGTCCTCTGGACTGGTCCTGTGCCTGTACCTGCCTGAGTTCCCTCCATTGTCTAGTCCTCAGGGATTCTCCCTGTCCTTCTGGTCAGTCCTACCTCCGGTCATCCTACCTGCTAACCTAGGGCAGACCAGTGTTAGTCTGTGTGCTCTCCAGTTACTAGGACCGTGTCACTCTTCAGTGTTCCAGTTGTCTGTTCTCTCTTCCCCAGCTCCTGGGGATTCTGCCCTGCAGTACCTACCCTCAGCTCGTACGCTGCTTCCTAGGTGGTACTGTTGAGGTTCTGTTCCTGGTTCCAGTCATCTGTTCCTGCTATTATATTATTGCCTGCTTTGCTTATTTCTGTACCCTGACCAGTGTTAGATTTGGGAAGTACCTTGGTACTGTCCGGATCTGGACCTGTGAAGGGGATCCTGTGTTCTTTATTATTCTTAATAAAGCATTTTTTACCTTACCAAATTGTCTGAGAGTTCTTAAAAACCGTGACATAGGGCTGATGCCCTATCCCGCCAGTTTGAATCAAATTCTAAGGAGGAGAATACGCCTATTATTCCCTCCGATAGTATACTGGCTACTATAGGTACGAGTATTACCTCTCCCTTGGGAGAGGAGATCTTGGCATCTCAAGCCTCCACGCCTGTCGATAAACCTAGAGGGAGATGTTTTGTACCAGAGCCTTTATGTACCAGACTGCTCAAGGCTCAATTTTCAATAGTTTAGTATATATATCTAGGTTTGGACATGTATATACACACATTTATTATATATGCCTAAGTTAGGGCACACATTTACACATTGGTAAGGAGGAGCGCAGGTCTGTTCTTTGTCTTGTATGTTCACTTCGGGTTTTGGCCCAATGTTCTTTAGGGGTATTGGAGAACACTCTCATTACTTGCTGCTATCTAGATGCCAGTTATTTAACACATTTTTATTTATTCACTACATGTATTTATTATGGTGAGCTAGCACTGTGGGCTTTTTCTGTTTCTGAGGCAAGTCCTCTCTTACACCTTCCAAATTAGGAGTGTGTTCTTTTGTTTTTAATTGCATACACTGTGTTACATAACTAGGTACGCATTTCCTTATAACATTTTCAGCTGCTTTCTCAAAATTAGAATTTTCATTTATTTTAATTTTAGATAGGAATTAAAGGTGCATTAGAGTAGGTACTTGCTAGAACTTGAGATACCTTGTCGGGGTTGGCAAGCTTATATTCTTTGGCCAAATGATGGGCTAAATTCTCAATTTTCAATAGTTTAGTATATATATATCTAGGTTTCTAGGTATATACACACATTTATTATATATGCCTAAGTCAGGGCACAGATTTACACATTGGTATGGAGGAGTGCAGGTCTGTTCTTTGTCAAAACATATCACGCTTCCAAAGCAGCAGGTCACATTGAGAGAGACCAGCTCATATAGTCTATTTCTCAACTCTTTTGGCGGCCTAGCTTGAGAACTGACTGCTCCACATTCGTGGCAGCTTGTCCCACTTGTGCCCAGAATAACATACCACAACAGTTTCCTGTGGGTCTTCTTCAACCCATTCTGAATGGAGAACTTCCCTGGTCGCGCTTATCTATTGATTTTATGGTGGAATTACCTGTATCTGAGGGCTTCACGGTCATCCTAATGATCGTAGATAATTTTTCTAAAATGGCTCACTTTGTACCACTTAAAGGACCACCGTCTGCTCAAGAATTGGCCGTGATTTTTGCTAAAGAAGTCTTTCGGCTCCACGGGGTACCTAAGGTGATAATCTCGGATCGGGAAAGCCAGTTGATTTCTCGTTTTTGTAGGTCCTTTTGCACTCAGATGGGGATCCCGCTCTCCTTCTCCTTGGCCTACCATCCTCAATCTAACGGTGCTGCAGAGAGGTCTAACCAAGCCTTGGAACAATTCATTCATTGCTATATATCAGACCACCATGATAATTGGGCTACCCTGTTACCTTGGGCAGAGTTTGCCCGGAGTTGTGCTGTGAACTTGTAACGGTTTTATGGACACTCAGACACAGTAGGTTTAGATAAAACACAGTTTTATTGAAAAAACACAGAAAAAGAATAACCCTTGTGGGTCCAGTAATATATGTACTCAATATAGTACTGACACAGGTCAGGTTACAGTAATCAATACCCACACGGGTCCAGTAGATACATATATAACAGCAATAATATAATACTGACACAGGCCAGGTATAGTTCGTGTGATTCCCAAAGGAGACAGCAGTGAAATGGTTACTATTAGGCCAGGAAAACAGACAGGCCTTAATAGAGCGAAGTCCACAGGACACTCACTACGCAGAGAGTGACACAATAGCGAATATGGCCACAGGAGTAAACGGAGGCCCAGGACAAGCGGTAGACTGCCGTAGCAGTAATGGAGGACTGCAACTGTAGGCACAGAGGAACACCCAACTGAGACTTCAATGACTGTGACCCGATGTAATATGGCACCAACCCTCAAGGGGTTAACAAACGCTCAGATCTAGAGTCGACTGCCAGATATTGAGAGCAGCCTGAGGCGCCCAGGAATAGACCATCCTCAGCTTGCAGCAGTAATAGGTCAAGTGTACCGTGGTGCAACCAGATGGATCTACCATGCCTGGGTGTCGTAATGCACGACACAATAGGTAACCGGGTCACAGTAACGTGGCTGCCTGAGCAGCAACGAGGCAAAAGAGGATCTGTCTGTAGACAGAGAGGACACCAGATGACAGACCCTAGCCGGATACCAGATGGGGCAGCAGGCTGGACCTGAGATACACGGAGCAGGAATGTCCACCAAAACCGGGTCGGTACAAAGAGCAGGAACATGTAACGGTTTGTTTGACACACAGACACAGTGGTTTAGGATAAAACACAGTTTTATTGAAATCGCAGTAATAAAATAACCCTTACGGGTCCTGTAGTATATAAGCAGAATAATACAGACACACGACAGGTTATATATACATATGCCTACACAGGTCCAGTATAACCATAAAGTCCACAACAGTCTATACTGACACAGGTCAGGCAGGATATGTTGAATTCCCAGGAGAAAGGTACTGCATGGGTTAATGGTCTTCAATGAGTGTAAACAGTCCCATGTGCAGAGAGGTCTGTGATGGAGCTCTCGCCATATAGAGAGTTTAAGGATTCGTAACACCCAGAAACAGGTTAGCAGAACAAACGTGAACTGCCAGAGTAATAATAGGAATAGAGCAACATAGGACACTGCTGTAGCAGTAACGGAGACCAGACCACTCGCACTCTGCTGGAGCAGTAATGGAGACAAGACCAATGGCACACTGCCGTAGCAGTAACGGAGACAGGCCACTTGCACTCTGCAGGAGCAGTAACGGAGACCAGACCAATGGCACACTGCCGTAGCAGTAACGGAGACAGACACTTGCACTCTGCAGGAGCAGTAACAAAGACTAGGCCAATGGCACATTGCTGTAGCAGTAACGGAGACAGACACTTGCACTCTGCAAGCGCAGTAACGGAGACTAGGCCAATGGCACACTGACGTAGCAGTAATGGAGACAGACACTTGCACTCTGCAGGTGCAGTAACGGAGACTAGGCCAAAGGCACACTGCCGTAGCAGTAATGGAGGCCGACACTTGCACTCTGCAGGAGCAGTAATGGAGACTAGGCCAATGGCACACTGCCATAGCAGTAACGGAGGCAGACACTTGTACTCTGCAGGAGCAGTAATGGAGGACAAGGCCAATGGCACACTGCCGTAGCAGTAACTGAGACTAGGCCACTTGTACTCTGCAGGAGCAGTAACGGAGGACAAGGCCAATGGCACACTGCTGTAGCAGTAACGGAGACTAGGCCACTTGTACTCTGCAGGAGCTGTAACGGAGACATAATTGCCTGATGGATCAAAATGTCGCCAAGGCGACACAGAGACAGCCAGAGCAAGAACGCCAACCAAGCCGGGTTGAATCATGGAGCAGGAACGTCAGCCAAGCCGGGTCGGTACACAGGAGCAGGAACGTCAGCCAAGCCGGGTCGGTACACAGGAGCAGGAACGTCAGCCAAGCCGGGTTGGTACACAGGAGCAGGAACGTCAGCCAAGCCAGGTCAGTACACAGGAGCAGGCGCAGAAGAATAGTAGGGCAATCCGGGTCGGTACACAGGAGCAGGAGACAAGATGCAGAGTAGTCAGGAAGGCCAAGTCGGTACACTGGGAATCACTGAGACGAAACAAGCACTGGTACAGGAACACCACAAAAGGGCACCGGAGGGGTGCCAGAGCCCAGTATATAAAGGCCATACTGGGCGGGACAAATACAGAGTAGCCAATGGGAGCAAAGCACAGAATAAGCTGACAGCAAGCAACAAGGGGAGCACGGGCACCGTGATAAAAACATTCCCCAATAAAGCTGGCTAGGACTGAAAAGTCCTGAACCCAATTACCAAACACCTTCGCAATCTTATGATTGCAGTCCTCCTTCTTTTCAACATCTTTCTTTTCCTTCTCAGGAGGCGTCTCATCCAGCAGAACGAGGGAGAAAATTTCAACAAAATCATTCCGCCAGATTTTCTCCCGCACCTGCATCTTTAAATGAATACCCAAAAGACCCGCCCAGCACATGTTAGTGGCCCCAAAGGCCACCATTGGGACCCCACCCAATTGAGCCACCCCAGTCACTCCCCAGGCCCACCAAGCTCGAGAAACTGACAGTCCAAGGCACCAAAACCGGGCACCAACCCAAGCCCCAAAAGCCTGGCAGTGGAACCATTCGCCAAACCAGGAGTCCCTGAACCAGCTACACCACTCAAAGCACCAGGAACCCCCAGAACCACAGGAAAGGGCATGCCAGCCCCACCAGACAGGGATGTTTCCAGCACACCAGAAGCAGTAGTGCCCTGCCCCCTGCACATGGAGGAAAACCCGGAAGCCTGCAGTCCCCCAGTGGCCATACCCGCCACACCAGGACCCACTCCCTCCGGCCCCGGAAGCCCACCGCCAACCCCTGCCCGCAAGATATCCACCCCCCAGGCTACCGCAGCAGCCTACACAGCCCAGAGACCCCTAAGAGCCCTGTCCAGCTAGACCCCCCCAACATGTGCCTAAGGGAACCCAAAACATTAGACCCCTCCCCAAACCCCACAAGGTTGGACAAAACAGACAGACCCCTGATGGAGGAACAGCCGGCATGGACTGCATCACCGACGCTCCACTGGACACCTCCATCTGACCTCCATCTGACCTCCAGATTGGGACTCAGCAGCTCCAGACCCAGGCGATCTCAAGAAAACTTGCAAAATAAAAACAATAAAACCCAATACTCCACAGCACAAGCCCCTCACCAACAACACAAGAAGGGAAGGGAAACCAAAGACCCCACTGTGGACTGCCAAGGGGAGGCGAGGGCAGCACAGTATCTCAAAAACAATCAAACGCCCAACCAGAGAATGGGGGGTGTAAGGGGATAAAGAGAGGGCTTTAGGAAAGAGAAGGAGGGGAAACACACCAGGACGTAAGGGAGGAGAAAACAAGGGCCAACTTGAAAAGACAGACCCACAAGAACAAAAACCATGCCCCACGTCACCTATTGGCCAGGAGAAGCCCCATGGGGAGAACAGCTCCTATCCCTCCCTGATGATAGCTACCCTCTGTGCTCCGACCGCCGGCCCCCAGTGCTTGATGCATCTGCTGATTTCTCCCTCCGCAAAGTGTCTCCATGCTGAGAGGGCGCTCTGTTACTCCGTCGGCATACCTGTCATTCCAATGGTACTTCTATCAGAGGGCCCATTCGGCAGCAGCTTAAGTCACCCCTCCTCCCCTCTGCACTAACTTTCCACACTTTGTGTGGATTGAATTGGGTAATCGCTCCATGCCTAACTTGGCACCTCTGCCCAGGAAGTCCCCACTACCTGCTATCACTTCCTTCCTCCCAACTGCCTGCTAACCTGGATATGGAGGTTGCTGTCCAACTGTCATCATCTCCTCTCCATTTTTCTTTAAACCCCTACGTTAGGAAGTACGAGGGTGAAGAGGAACTTCTTAACCCTTTGGCACCTTTCTGAGACTCAGAGGGTTAAGCTGCAGGCACTCTGATAGCCAGGAAGCACAATTTATATTTACTGGGCCATCTGGCGGGCACCCCCCAGTCATCAGGCTCCCAGGTTGCCTTGCCCATGATCCGGCTCTGATTCAGTGTAACCTTTTGTAATGAATTAACCCCAAATGGGTGTGCATTGCATTTAAAGACGTTGTTCACCTCTCATACCCTCAAGAGCTTAATCAAGTGTGAGGCCACACACAATGCATTGCTAAGTAATGAACACTGTAGAAAATTTGGTATTCAAGGGGGTTAACTTATGACAGAAGATAAGATCGACTGCTGGGTGGCTTTAAATCTGGCCAGGGATGGGGGAATCACATTATGACCACAGTGACTACTTAGTACTGGTTTTAAAGCTGGCTGGTGACTGGGCAGTCATATTACGATTGCTCATCCCTGGCCACCTTTAACCCTTTAACCACCTTTAACGGGTATCCAACCATATCTTCACAATGGGTTGTATACTTCTCTGACTCTCAAAGGGTTAAAGCTCAACCCAGTAATGTCACAAGTTAACCCCTTAAATGCCAGATGTGTGTACAATGTGCATGACTTTCCAAGGCACTGTACATCCCTCTGATCGTCATGAGGTTTATCAAGCGTGATGTTTAGCCTCATGCTTCATTAACCTCTTGAGTATCAGAGGGAAAGCAATGCACATTGTACACCCATTTTGCATTTAAGGGGTTAAATTGTGGCAAAAGACTGCTGGATTAAAGTTTAAGCTTTTGAGACATAATAATGATACAGAACAGAGGCGGACAATCATAAAAAAACACATATCTATACTAACATATAAACATATATACTGCTTATTTGTAAACTCTAACCCTGGCTGTATTATTGTTTAAATTTATGATGCCATCTTTAACCCTTTGAGTGCCAGAGGGGTATACAATGCATTGTGTGGAGGGAGAATGAAGAAGGAAGAGAAAGAATAAAGAACATGAGAGAAAATGGGCGGAGGGGGTGAAAGGGGGCTGAGAGAGAATTGAGGGTGAGTAGAGTATGAGAAAGGCTTGCCTGGAAGTGTACATGGAGGGGAAGCATGTCATAGGGAGGGCTGAGCCAAAAAGATGGATGTGTGTATTAGAGGAGGGGTAGGTGAAGGGCTTATAATGGGTTTGGCAGGAAGTGGACTGCCATTTGGGAAAGAGAAAGACAAGGAGAAGCATGGAGCAGCATTGTGGCGTGCAGTGCTCTGCTGCCAACTTACCACATCTTTTGCTGGGTTGGAATGGCAGTGCTCAGGCTGTTGGTTTCCCAAAAGTTCCTGCTTTTTGGATATAGGTTGACCACATTTCCCTTCTGCCATTCCGGGACGTGGTCACCCTAGTTGCCCCGTCATACCTTAAGTCCCTGGTGGTCTAGCGGCATGGAAAGTGCTCTGTGCCTCCTCCGGCACAGAGCTGAAGCTCCCGCGCGCTGTGCTCAGTAATGCAGAGCGCTGGGAGATGATGTCATCTCCCAGTGCTCTGTATTACTAGAGCGCTTGCCTCCAGGTAAGCTGCATTGCCGCCCTGGATGTCAGCCTGCAAGCGGTGTGTCATATCATGGACGCCGCGAGCGGCGTCCATGATGTGACACACCGCTTGCAGGCTGACATCCAGGGCGGCTTGGCTTCATTCCGGGACACTTAATTGTCCCGGTTGAAGGGGACCCGGGACGCGGGACATAGCCCTGAAATAAGGGACAGTCCCGGACGTTCCGGGACCCGTGGTCACCCTATTTGGATATGGTCTGGCAGAGTGGTGGTATTTGTGGCGGGCTCCGGGGTGATTCAGGCTATGGCTCCACACCTCCTGCAGTTTGATCCAGTTGGGGCTGCCTTCCCTGCACCTCTGAGCCTGCTGTCTCTGGTAGGCTGAGGAGGTTGTGTGGCTGAGGCAGCTACCCACCTCCTACTCTCCTTACATGTGACCGAGTTGCCACTAGCTGGCCCCTGTCATTGGACTCCCTTCCTGTGTGGTCTTTTCTAGAGTTCTTTTTGTCCTGTCTGTGCCTTTGACGTATGAATGGAGGCAGCTGGCAGGAGCTACTGTGGAGAAGTGCAGTTCCTGGGATGCCCCAGAGGTCTATCTCATACCACTTTTTCCTTGCCGTGCTTCTTTGATGGGGCATAGATACAGGAGTGCAGAGACTGTGCAGTGGGGAGTGAAAGCTGCAGCTGGTGGTGACCGTGCACTGCATATGTCCTGCAGGGCAGATTCGTCCCCTGGTTAATCACTTTTTCCTTGGTTTTGGTTAGTGGGAGTGGTGAGTCACGGCAGTTTAGTTGGGTCACAGAGGTTCATGGCCAGGGCTAGTGTGTACCTAGTTCATCTCGGGCACCTGGATTGCATGGCTGAAGGGTGGTGCTTTCTGATTGGTTCCATTTTCTTAGTCACCTTATGCCTCTTGCACATGGAGGTTGCATGAACTGGGTTCTCTGTGGGGGTAGCGCTGCAGCTCTGTTGGTTTTACGAGCTGGCATTCTTTGGGGGTCAGGTTTCCTTGTAGTGTCACTCCCGTGCAGGGGGTGGTATACCCACGGCCAGATTTACATCTCAGGAGCCTGTAGGCACAGAAATCTGAAGCGCCCCCCCCCCCACTGGTCATCTCCACAACTCTCCAAATCTCCTCATTACCCCCCATCTCCATATTGCCCTCACATTGCCCCCATCATCTCCACATTACTCCCATCACCTCCACATTGCCCTCCATCATCTCAATATTGCCCCCACGAGCTCCACATTGTGCCATCATCTCAACATTGTCCTCATCAACTCAATATTGCCCCATCAGCTCAATGCCCCCATCAGCTCCACATTGCCCCCATCAGCTTCACATTGCCTGCACATTGCCCCCCATCAGCTCCAATTTGCCCCCCATAATCCCCATATTGCCCTCACATTGCCCCCATCATCTCCACATTAAGCCTCACATTCCCCCCATCGCCCATTCATTTCCAAACTCCCTGGTGGTCCAGCGGCAGGGGAGATCTGTGCTTCTGCACAGACCTGTAGCTGCTGGGCTCCCGTGCGGTCTTCTCTTTAGTAATGCAGAGCACTGGGAGATGATGTCATCTCCCAGTGCTCTGCATTACTAATGAGAGGGGGTGCTCAGCACCTACAGGTCTGTGCCGAAGAAGGCACAGACCTTACCATGCAGCGGGCAGCGTGGCACATGTGTGTGAAACGCAGACACACTGAAAAACACAGACATATGCAACACACAGGCAGACACATACCATACATCCCAAGTGTCCCTCTTTGAGGGCCAAATCCCTCTGTCCCTCTTTCCCACCCTGTTGTCCCTCTTTTTAGGAGGTCAGACTGTGTGCAGGGCCGGCTCCACCTATAGGCGAGGTAGGCGCCAGCCTAGGGCGCACATGTACTGGGGGCGCGGGCATGCAGCGGAGAAGAGCTGCGCCCGCACACACCACTCCGGGAACCACAACACAGTCAGGTCTGTGTTGCTACAGTGCTCCCTCATTGGGTCAGATCTTTAGTAATGCAGAGCGTGCTGGGAGTCATGATCTCCCGCCGCGCTCTGCATTACTGAAGAGAAGACTGCGCGGGAGCTACAGGTATGTGATGGGGGTCAAGTTGGAGCTGAGGGGGCATACTGGAGCTGCTGGGGCCAAGTTGGAGCGGATGGGGGGCAAAGTGGAGATGATGGGGGCAAGTTGGAGATGATGGGGGCAAGTTGGAGCTGATAGGGGCAAGTTGGAGCTGAGGGGGCATAGTGGAGCTGCTGGGGGCAAGTTGGAGCTGATGGGGGTAAGTTGGAGCGGATGGAGGTCAAAGTGGAGCTGATGGGGGCAAGTTGGAGCTGAGGGGGCATAGTGGAGCTGCTGGGGGCAAGTTGGAGCTGATGAGGGTAAGTTGGAGCTGATGGATGTCAAAGTGGAGCTGATGGGGGCAAGTTGGAGCGGATGGGGGTCAAAGTGGAGCTGAAGGGAGGTCAAAGTGGAGCAGATGGGGGCAAAGTGGAACGGATGGGGGCAAGTTGGAGCGGATGGGGGGCAAAGTGGAGCTGTTGGTGGCAAGTTGGAGCTGTTGGTGGCAAGTTGGAGCTGCTGGGGGCATAGTGGAGCTGCTGGGGGGCAAAGTGGAGCCGATGGGGGTAAGTTGGAGCTGATAGGAGCAAGTTGGAGCTGATAGGGGCATAGTGGAACTGAAGGGGGGGCAAAAGTGGAGCTGGTGGGGGCAAGTTAGAGCGGATGGGGAGCGAGCTGATGGGGGCAAGTTGGAGCGGATGGTGGGCAAAGTGGAACTGATGGTGGCAAGTTGGAGCTGCTGGGGGCATAGTGGAGCTGATGGGGGGCATAGTGGAGCGGATGGGGGGCATAGTGGAGCTGGTGGGGAAAAAGTGGAGCTGGTGGGGGGCAAAGTGGAGCTGATGGGGGTAAGTTGGAGTTGATGGGGGCAAAGTGGAGCTGATGGGGGCAAGTTGGAGTTGATGGGGGGCAAAGTGCAGCTGATAGGGCCAAAGTGGAGCTGATAAGGGGCAAGTTGGAGCTGGTGGGGGGCATCTCTTACAGGCATCTCTAGATCAGGGGCAGACTGGCCCAGGAGGCAGAGAGAGGACAATCATGAAAAGAGGTGGGGTATAAGTAGGCAGGGTATAAAGGGGTGGGACACAAGGGGAGGAGCGAAATGGGCGGTAAAATTAGGTTTTGCCTAGGGTGGCAAAAATCCTTGCACCAGCCCTGACTGTGTGGTGTGTATTACTTTGCTCTACAGCAATAAAGCTGTTATAAATATTTTTTTAAACTTCCGTATATGTGCTTATACATATGTGCAAATAAAATACTTTGGTCTTGCACTAAATAATTTATTCAGTTACATAAATAGCCAGTAATAGGTCATGAAATAACCTAAAAATTCTTACTAATGCCCTGCCCACCAGCCACGCCCCAACAATATCACCTAAAACTAGTGTCCCTCTATATATGAGCAGAAACACATGCGTGCATGAGTTGTGTACCCCTCTGGCACTCAAATGGTTAAGGTATAGACAGGCATGTGAGAGTTAAATAGCAGTGGGAAGTGTGTTCATACCTGGGAACTTTGACTTGTGGAGTGCCTAGAGGGGACTGATGTGGTGCTGATGTGGAGAGACAAATGGGGCAATCTGGGTTAAAAGGGGGTGGGGCTTAATCACGAGTAGGGGGCGGGGCTTAACATAAACGTGGAAAAGTGTTAGTAATAGGCTGGGGAAGGAGGAGAAGTGGGAGGGAAATGCAAGTTTACAGTGTGAGGGCTTTGAACACACTCCCTGAGGGCTAAAACTTGATACACAACCCTGTGGCAGTCAGTGGGTTAAGTGTGTACCTGATGGCTGTCTTTCCTCTGTGTTGTATGACAAATAATGACAGTGAAGAAATAATTCAGCAATGAGGGCCTACCTTAACCCTTTGAGTGCCATTTTTTTCCTCAGTGGCTGTAGTACAGGTCCTGCTGAGGCCACTGGGAGTCAGGGTGAGTGACTGTGTGTCAACCATATTTCTTTCTGGCTTTTGTGTGTGTGTGGTGCTGTGTGAGTGGGGCATATGTGTGTAATACCTGGGAACTTTTACTTGTGGAGTCCCTCATGTGGTGCTGATGTGGAGAGAGCAATGGGGCAATTTTGGTTTACAGTGGGCGAGGCTAAATCGCGAGTAGGGGGCGGGGCTTAATATAAATGAGGAAAAGTGTTAGTAATAGGCTGGGGAAGGAGGAGAAGTGGGAGGGGAATGCAAGTTTGCAGTGTGAGGGGTTTGAACACACTCCCTGATGGGTAAAGCTTGATACACAACCCTGTGGCAGTCAGTGGGTTAAGTGTGAATCTGATGGCTGTCTGTCCTGTGTCTTGCATGGCAAATGATGACAGTAAAGAAATAATTCAGCAGGCCTACCTTAACCCTTTGAGTGCCATTTTGTTCCCCTGGTGCTGCACTACAGGTCCTGCTGAGGCCACTGGGAGTCAGGGTGAGTGACTGTGTGTGTGTGTGTGTGTGTGTGTGAGACATATTTATTTCTGGCTTTGTGTGTGTATGTGGGAGCATGTGTGTTTGGTGCTGTGTGAGTGGGGCATGTGTGTGTGTGGTGCTCTGTGTGTGTGAGTGGGGCATGTGTGTGTGTGGTGCTCTGTGTGTGTGAGTGGGGCATGTGTGTGTTTGTTTGGTGCTGTGTGAGTGGGGCATGTGTGTTTCTCTGTGGTGTAGGAGCAAGTGGCGGCCATATTGTTTTTTTCTGACTTTGATAGTGGTGGGCGGGCTGCATAGTTGGGGCGGGCCAACTCCCTGCATGACTGAATCACCCAATAGGAATAGTAACTCATGCTTTATGCCTCCCCTGGGTGTGTTTTGGCAGGCACAAAGTCTTCTTTTATATATATAGATAGAAGATAGATCTATCTATCTATCTATATATATCTATCTATCGATTGTTGTTTATCTCTTATTGAATCTATCTCTATTTTTATTTCAAACCTCTAATTTTTCTGTATATTGGAATGGAATATATCAACAATTTCTTTAACAATCTGTTTGGAATCTATCAACTATCTAATCGGTCAGTCTATCTGTACTGAATCTATCATCTATGTATTTAATATATCTTTATGGAATCTATCATATATTTAATTTATCTCTAAGGAATCTATCATCTATTCATCTAATGTGTCTATCTCTATGGAATCTATCATATATCTATGTCTTTCTCTATGGAATCTCATATATCTAATATGTCTATCTGTATGTAATCGATCATATATCTAATATGTCTATCTCTATGGAATCTATCAAATATCTAATATGTCTATCTGTATGGAATTTATTATATATCTATCTCTAAGGAATTTGTCATATATCTAAGATGTTTATCACTATGGAATCAATTATATATCTGTCTATCTCTATGGAATCGATCATATATCTATCTACCATGTCTATCTCTATAGAATCAATCATATATCTATCTAATATGTCTATCTCTAGGAATGTAGCATAGATGTATCTATTCCATCTCAAAGGAATATATCATTTATTTATCTAATCTCTCTCTATGGGATCTATCATCTAATTATCAAATCTGTCCATCTCTATTGAGTCTTATCATATACTAGCAATGTGGGACGGCGTTGCCCGTTGTGTCATGACCGTTGGGCGCATGTGTGTGAAACGCAGACACACTGAAAAACACAGACATATGCAACACACAGGCAGACACATACCATACATCCCAAGTGTCCCTCTTTGAGGGCCAAATCCCTCTGTCCCTCTTTCCCACCCTGTTGTCCCTCTTTTTAGGAGGTCAGACTGTGTGCAGGGCCGGCTCCACCTATAGGCGAGGTCGGCGCCGGCCTAGGGCGCACACGTACTGGGGGCGCGGGCATGCAGCGGAGAAGAGCTGCGCCCGCACACACCACGCCGGGAACCACAACACAGTCAGGTCTGTGTTGCTACAGCGCTCCCTCATTGGGTCAGATCTTTAGTAATGCAGAGAGCGCTGGGAGTCATGATCTCCTGCCGCGCTCTGCATTACTGAAGAGAAGACTGCGCGGGAGCTACAGGTATGTGATGGGGGTCAAGTTGGAGCTGAGGGGGCATACTGGAGCTGCTGGGGCCAAGTTGGAGTGGATGGGGGGCAAAGTGGAGATGATGGGGGCAAGTTGGAGATGATGGGGGCAAGTTGGAGCTGATAGGTGCAAGTTGGAGCTGAGGGGGCATAGTGGAGCTGCTGGGGGCAAGTTGGAGCTGATGGGGGTAAGTTGGAGCGGATGGAGGTCAAAGTGGAGCTGATGGGGGCAAGTTGGAGCTGAGGGGGCATAGTGGAGCTGCTGGGGGCAAGTTGGAGCTGATGAGGGTAAGTTGGAGCTGATGGATGTCAAAGTGGAGCTGATGGGGGCAAGTTGGAGCGGATGGGGGTCAAAGTGGAGCTGAAGGGGGGGCAAAGTGGAGCTGAAGGGGGGTCAAAGTGGAGCTGAAGGGGGCAAGTTGGAGCGGATGGGGCAAAGTGGAGCTGATGGGGGCAAGTTGGAGTGGATGGGGGGCGAAGTGGAGCTGTTGGTGGCAAGTTGGAGCTGCTGGGGGGCAAAGTGGAGCCGATGGGGGTAAGTTGGAGCTGATAGGAGCAAGTTGGAGCTGATAGGGGCATAGTGGAACTGAAGGGGGAGCAAAAACGGAGCTGGTGGGGGCAAGTTAGAGCGGATGGGGAGCAAAGTGGAGCTGATAGGGGCGAGTTGGAGCGGATGGTGGGCAAAGTGGAGCTGATGGTGGCAAGTTGGAGCTGCTGGGGGCATAGTGGAGCTGATGGGGGGCATAGTGGAGCGGATGGGGGCATAGTGGAGCTGGTGGGGAAAAAGTGGAGCTGGTGGGGGGCAAAGTGGAGCTGATGGGGGTAAGTTGGAGTTGATGGGGGCAAAGTGGAGCTGATGGGGGCAAGTTGGAGTTGATGGGGGGCAAAGTGCAGCTGATAGGGCCAAAGTGGAGCTGATAAGGGGCAAGTTGGAGCTGGTGGGGTGCATCTCTTGCAGGCATCTCTAGATCAGGGGCAGACTGGGCCAGGGGGCAGAGAGAGGACAATCATGAAAAGAGGTGGGGTATAAGTAGGCAGGGTATAAAGGGGTGGGACACAAGGGGCGGAGCGAAATGGGCGGCAAAATTAGGTTTTGCCTAGGGTGGCAAAAATCCTTGCACCAGCCCTGACTGTGTGGTGTGTATTACTTTGCTCTACAGCAATAAAGCTGTTATAAATATTTTTTTAAACTTCCGTATATGTGCTTATACATATGTGCAAATAAAATACTTTGGTCTTGCACTAAATAATTTATTCAGTTACATAAATAGCCAGTAATAGGTCATGAAATAACCTAAAAATTCTTACTAATGCCCTGCCCACCAGCCACGCCCCAACAATATCACCTAAAACTACAGTGTCCCTCTATATATGAGCAGAAACACATGCGTGCATGAGTTGTGTACCCCTCTGGCACTCAAATGGTTAAGGTATAGACAGGCATGTGAGAGTTAAATAGCAGTGGGAAGTGTGTTCATACCTGGGAACTTTGACTTGTGGAGTCCCTAGAGGGGACTGATGTGGTGCTGATGTGGAGAGACAAATGGGGCAATCTGGGTTAAAAGGGGGTGGGGCTTAATCACGAGTAGGGGAGTAATAGGCTGGGGAAGGAGGAGAAGTGGGAGGGAAATGCAAGTTTACAGTGTGAGGGGTTTGAACACACTCCCTGAGGGGTAAAGCTTGATACAAAACCCTGTGGCAGTCAGTGGGTTAAGTGTGAATCTGATGGCTGTCTGTCCTGTGTCTTGCATGGCAAATGATGACAGTGAAGAAATAATTCAGCAGGCCTACCTTAACCCTTTGAGTGCCATTTTGTTCCCCTGGTGCTGCACTACAGGTCCTGCTGAGGCCACTGGGAGTCAGGGTGAGTGACTGTGTGTGTGTGTGTGAGACATATTTATTTCTGGCTTTGTGTGTGTATGTGGTGCTGTGTGTGTGATTGGGGCATGTGTGTTTGGTGCTGTGTGAGTGGGGCATGTGTGTGTGTGGTGCTCTGTGTGTGTGAGTGGGGCATGTGTGTGTGTGTGTGTGTGTGGTGCTCTGTGTGTGTGAGTGGGGCATGTGTGTGTGTGGTGCTCTGTGTGTGTGAGTGGGGCATGTGTGTGTTTGTTTGGTGCTGTGTGAGTGGGGCATGTGTGTTTCTCTGTGGTGTAGGAGCAAGTGGCGGCCATATTGTTTTTTTCTGACTTTGATAGTGGTGGGCGGGCTGCATAGTGGGGGCGGGCCAACTCCCTGCATGACTGAATCACTCAATAGGAATAGTAACTCATGCTTTATGCCTCCCCTGGGTGTGTTTTGGCAGGCACAAAGTCTTCTTTTATATATATAGATAGAAGATAGATCTATCTATCTATCTATATATATCTATCTATCGATTGTTGTTTATCTCTTATTGAATCTATCTCTATTTTTATTTCAAACCTCTAATTTTTCTGTATATTGGAATGGAATATATCAACAATTTCTTTAACAATCTGTTTGGAATCTATCAACTATCTAATCGGTCAGTCTATCTGTACTGAATCTATCATCTATGTATTTAATATATCTTTATGGAATCTATCATATATTTAATTTATCTCTAAGGAATCTATCATCTATTCATCTAATGTGTCTATCTCTATGGAATCTATCATATATCTATGTCTTTCTCTATGGAATCTCATATATCTAATATGTCTATCTGTATGTAATCGATCATATATCTAATATGTCTATCTCTATGGAATCTATCAAATATCTAATATGTCTATCTGTATGGAATTTATTATATATCTATCTCTAAGGAATTTGTCATATATCTAAGATGTTTATCACTATGGAATCAATTATATATCTGTCTATCTCTATGGAATCGATCATATATCTATCTACCATGTCTATCTCTATAGAATCAATCATATATCTATCTAATATGTCTATCTCTAGGAATGTAGCATAGATGTATCTATTCCATCTCAAAGGAATATATCATTTATTTATCTAATCTCTCTCTATGGGATCTATCATCTAATTATCAAATCTGTCCATCTCTATTGAGTCTTATCATATACTAGCAATGTGGGACGGCGTTGCCCGTTGTGTCATGACCGTTGGGCGCATGTGTGTGAAACGCAGACACACTGAAAAACACAGACATATGCAACACACAGGCAGACACATACCATACATCCCAAGTGTCCCTCTTTGAGGGCCAAATCCCTCTGTCCCTCTTTCCCACCCTGTTGTCCCTCTTTTTAGGAGGTCAGACTGTGTGCAGGGCCGGCTCCACCTATAGGCGAGGTCGGCGCCGGCCTAGGGCGCACACGTACTGGGGGCGCGGGCATGCAGCGGAGAAGAGCTGCGCCCGCACACACCACGCCGGGAACCACAACACAGTCAGGTCTGTGTTGCTACAGCGCTCCCTCATTGGGTCAGATCTTTAGTAATGCAGAGAGCGCTGGGAGTCATGATCTCCCGCCGCGCTCTGCATTACTGAAGAGAAGACTGCGCGGGAGCTACAGGTATGTGATGGGGGTCAAGTTGGAGCTGAGGGGGCATACTGGAGCTGCTGGGGCCAAGTTGGAGTGGATGGGGGGCAAAGTGGAGATGATGGGGGCAAGTTGGAGATGATGGGGGCAAGTTGGAGCTGATAGGTGCAAGTTGGAGCTGAGGGGGCATAGTGGAGCTGCTGGGGGCAAGTTGGAGCTGATGGGGGTAAGTTGGAGCGGATGGAGGTCAAAGTGGAGCTGATGGGGGCAAGTTGGAGCTGAGGGGGCATAGTGGAGCTGCTGGGGGCAAGTTGGAGCTGATGAGGGTAAGTTGGAGCTGATGGATGTCAAAGTGGAGCTGATGGGGGCAAGTTGGAGCGGATGGGGGTCAAAGTGGAGCTGAAGGGGGGGCAAAGTGGAGCTGAAGGGGGGTCAAAGTGGAGCTGAAGGGGGCAAGTTGGAGCGGATGGGGCAAAGTGGAGCTGATGGGGGCAAGTTGGAGTGGATGGGGGGCGAAGTGGAGCTGTTGGTGGCAAGTTGGAGCTGCTGGGGGGCAAAGTGGAGCCGATGGGGGTAAGTTGGAGCTGATAGGAGCAAGTTGGAGCTGATAGGGGCATAGTGGAACTGAAGGGGGAGCAAAAACGGAGCTGGTGGGGGCAAGTTAGAGCGGATGGGGAGCAAAGTGGAGCTGATAGGGGCGATTTGGAGCGGATGGTGGGCAAAGTGGAGCTGATGGTGGCAAGTTGGAGCTGCTGGGGGCATAGTGGAGCTGATGGGGGGCATAGTGGAGCGGATGGGGGCATAGTGGAGCTGGTGGGGAAAAAGTGGAGCTGGTGGGGGGCAAAGTGGAGCTGATGGGGGTAAGTTGGAGTTGATGGGGGCAAAGTGGAGCTGATGGGGGCAAGTTGGAGTTGATGGGGGGCAAAGTGCAGCTGATAGGGCCAAAGTGGAGCTGATAAGGGGCAAGTTGGAGCTGGTGGGGTGCATCTCTTGCAGGCATCTCTAGATCAGGGGCAGACTGGGCCAGGGGGCAGAGAGAGGACAATCATGAAAAGAGGTGGGGTATAAGTAGGCAGGGTATAAAGGGGTGGGACACAAGGGGCGGAGCGAAATGGGCGGCAAAATTAGGTTTTGCCTAGGGTGGCAAAAATCCTTGCACCAGCCCTGACTGTGTGGTGTGTATTACTTTGCTCTACAGCAATAAAGCTGTTATAAATATTTTTTTAAACTTCCGTATATGTGCTTATACATATGTGCAAATAAAATACTTTGGTCTTGCACTAAATAATTTATTCAGTTACATAAATAGCCAGTAATAGGTCATGAAATAACCTAAAAATTCTTACTAATGCCCTGCCCACCAGCCACGCCCCAACAATATCACCTAAAACTACAGTGTCCCTCTATATATGAGCAGAAACACATGCGTGCATGAGTTGTGTACCCCTCTGGCACTCAAATGGTTAAGGTATAGACAGGCATGTGAGAGTTAAATAGCAGTGGGAAGTGTGTTCATACCTGGGAACTTTGACTTGTGGAGTCCCTAGAGGGGACTGATGTGGTGCTGATGTGGAGAGACAAATGGGGCAATCTGGGTTAAAAGGGGGTGGGGCTTAATCACGAGTAGGGGAGTAATAGGCTGGGGAAGGAGGAGAAGTGGGAGGGAAATGCAAGTTTACAGTGTGAGGGGTTTGAACACACTCCCTGAGGGGTAAAGCTTGATACAAAACCCTGTGGCAGTCAGTGGGTTAAGTGTGAATCTGATGGCTGTCTGTCCTGTGTCTTGCATGGCAAATGATGACAGTGAAGAAATAATTCAGCAGGCCTACCTTAACCCTTTGAGTGCCATTTTGTTCCCCTGGTGCTGCACTACAGGTCCTGCTGAGGCCACTGGGAGTCAGGGTGAGTGACTGTGTGTGTGTGTGTGAGACATATTTATTTCTGGCTTTGTGTGTGTATGTGGTGCTGTGTGTGTGATTGGGGCATGTGTGTTTGGTGCTGTGTGAGTGGGGCATGTGTGTGTGTGGTGCTCTGTGTGTGTGAGTGGGGCATGTGTGTGTGTGTGTGTGTGTGGTGCTCTGTGTGTGTGAGTGGGGCATGTGTGTGTGTGGTGCTCTGTGTGTGTGAGTGGGGCATGTGTGTGTTTGTTTGGTGCTGTGTGAGTGGGGCATGTGTGTTTCTCTGTGGTGTAGGAGCAAGTGGCGGCCATATTGTTTTTTTCTGACTTTGATAGTGGTGGGCGGGCTGCATAGTGGGGGCGGGCCAACTCCCTGCATGACTGAATCACTCAATAGGAATAGTAACTCATGCTTTATGCCTCCCCTGGGTGTGTTTTGGCAGGCACAAAGTCTTCTTTTATATATATAGATAGAAGATAGATCTATCTATCTATCTATATATATCTATCTATCGATTGTTGTTTATCTCTTATTGAATCTATCTCTATTTTTATTTCAAACCTCTAATTTTTCTGTATATTGGAATGGAATATATCAACAATTTCTTTAACAATCTGTTTGGAATCTATCAACTATCTAATCGGTCAGTCTATCTGTACTGAATCTATCATCTATGTATTTAATATATCTTTATGGAATCTATCATATATTTAATTTATCTCTAAGGAATCTATCATCTATTCATCTAATGTGTCTATCTCTATGGAATCTATCATATATCTATGTCTTTCTCTATGGAATCTCATATATCTAATATGTCTATCTGTATGTAATCGATCATATATCTAATATGTCTATCTCTATGGAATCTATCAAATATCTAATATGTCTATCTGTATGGAATTTATTATATATCTATCTCTAAGGAATTTGTCATATATCTAAGATGTTTATCACTATGGAATCAATTATATATCTGTCTATCTCTATGGAATCGATCATATATCTATCTACCATGTCTATCTCTATAGAATCAATCATATATCTATCTAATATGTCTATCTCTAGGAATGTAGCATAGATGTATCTATTCCATCTCAAAGGAATATATCATTTATTTATCTAATCTCTCTCTATGGGATCTATCATCTAATTATCAAATCTGTCCATCTCTATTGAGTCTTATCATATACTAGCAATGTGGGACGGCGTTGCCCGTTGTGTCATGACCGTTGGGCGCATGTGTGTGAAACGCAGACACACTGAAAAACACAGACATATGCAACACACAGGCAGACACATACCATACATCCCAAGTGTCCCTCTTTGAGGGCCAAATCCCTCTGTCCCTCTTTCCCACCCTGTTGTCCCTCTTTTTAGGAGGTCAGACTGTGTGCAGGGCCGGCTCCACCTATAGGCGAGGTCGGCGCCGGCCTAGGGCGCACACGTACTGGGGGCGCGGGCATGCAGCGGAGAAGAGCTGCGCCCGCACACACCACGCCGGGAACCACAACACAGTCAGGTCTGTGTTGCTACAGCGCTCCCTCATTGGGTCAGATCTTTAGTAATGCAGAGAGCGCTGGGAGTCATGATCTCCCGCCGCGCTCTGCATTACTGAAGAGAAGACTGCGCGGGAGCTACAGGTATGTGATGGGGGTCAAGTTGGAGCTGAGGGGGCATACTGGAGCTGCTGGGGCCAAGTTGGAGTGGATGGGGGGCAAAGTGGAGATGATGGGGGCAAGTTGGAGATGATGGGGGCAAGTTGGAGCTGATAGGTGCAAGTTGGAGCTGAGGGGGCATAGTGGAGCTGCTGGGGGCAAGTTGGAGCTGATGGGGGTAAGTTGGAGCGGATGGAGGTCAAAGTGGAGCTGATGGGGGCAAGTTGGAGCTGAGGGGGCATAGTGGAGCTGCTGGGGGCAAGTTGGAGCTGATGAGGGTAAGTTGGAGCTGATGGATGTCAAAGTGGAGCTGATGGGGGCAAGTTGGAGCGGATGGGGGTCAAAGTGGAGCTGAAGGGGGGGCAAAGTGGAGCTGAAGGGGGGTCAAAGTGGAGCTGAAGGGGGCAAGTTGGAGCGGATGGGGCAAAGTGGAGCTGATGGGGGCAAGTTGGAGTGGATGGGGGGCGAAGTGGAGCTGTTGGTGGCAAGTTGGAGCTGCTGGGGGGCAAAGTGGAGCCGATGGGGGTAAGTTGGAGCTGATAGGAGCAAGTTGGAGCTGATAGGGGCATAGTGGAACTGAAGGGGGAGCAAAAACGGAGCTGGTGGGGGCAAGTGAGAGCGGATGGGGAGCAAAGTGGAGCTGATAGGGGCGAGTTGGAGCGGATGGTGGGCAAAGTGGAGCTGATGGTGGCAAGTTGGAGCTGCTGGGGGCATAGTGGAGCTGATGGGGGGCATAGTGGAGCGGATGGGGGCATAGTGGAGCTGGTGGGGAAAAAGTGGAGCTGGTGGGGGGCAAAGTGGAGCTGATGGGGGTAAGTTGGAGTTGATGGGGGCAAAGTGGAGCTGATGGGGGCAAGTTGGAGTTGATGGGGGGCAAAGTGCAGCTGATAGGGCCAAAGTGGAGCTGATAAGGGGCAAGTTGGAGCTGGTGGGGTGCATCTCTTGCAGGCATCTCTAGATCAGGGGCAGACTGGGCCAGGGGGCAGAGAGAGGACAATCATGAAAAGAGGTGGGGTATAAGTAGGCAGGGTATAAAGGGGTGGGACACAAGGGGCGGAGCGAAATGGGCGGCAAAATTAGGTTTTGCCTAGGGTGGCAAAAATCCTTGCACCAGCCCTGACTGTGTGGTGTGTATTACTTTGCTCTACAGCAATAAAGCTGTTATAAATATTTTTTTAAACTTCCGTATATGTGCTTATACATATGTGCAAATAAAATACTTTGGTCTTGCACTAAATAATTTATTCAGTTACATAAATAGCTAGTAATAGGTCATGAAATAACCTAAAAATTCTTACTAATGCCCTGCCCACCAGCCACGCCCCAACAATATCACCTAAAACTACAGTGTCCCTCTATATATGAGCAGAAACACATGCGTGCATGAGTTGTGTACCCCTCTGGCACTCAAATGGTTAAGGTATAGACAGGCATGTGAGAGTTAAATAGCAGTGGGAAGTGTGTTCATACCTGGGAACTTTGACTTGTGGAGTCCCTAGAGGGGACTGATGTGGTGCTGATGTGGAGAGACAAATGGGGCAATCTGGGTTAAAAGGGGGTGGGGCTTAATCACGAGTAGGGGAGTAATAGGCTGGGGAAGGAGGAGAAGTGGGAGGGAAATGCAAGTTTACAGTGTGAGGGGTTTGAACACACTCCCTGAGGGGTAAAGCTTGATACAAAACCCTGTGGCAGTCAGTGGGTTAAGTGTGAATCTGATGGCTGTCTGTCCTGTGTCTTGCATGGCAAATGATGACAGTGAAGAAATAATTCAGCAGGCCTACCTTAACCCTTTGAGTGCCATTTTGTTCCCCTGGTGCTGCACTACAGGTCCTGCTGAGGCCACTGGGAGTCAGGGTGAGTGACTGTGTGTGTGTGTGTGAGACATATTTATTTCTGGCTTTGTGTGTGTATGTGGTGCTGTGTGTGTGATTGGGGCATGTGTGTTTGGTGCTGTGTGAGTGGGGCATGTGTGTGTGTGGTGCTCTGTGTGTGTGAGTGGGGCATGTGTGTGTGTGTGTGTGTGGTGCTCTGTGTGTGTGAGTGGGGCATGTGTGTGTGTGGTGCTCTGTGTGTGTGAGTGGGGCATGTGTGTGTTTGTTTGGTGCTGTGTGAGTGGGGCATGTGTGTTTCTCTGTGGTGTAGGAGCAAGTGGCGGCCATATTGTTTTTTTCTGACTTTGATAGTGGTGGGCGGGCTGCATAGTGGGGGCGGGCCAACTCCCTGCATGACTGAATCACCCAATAGGACTAGTAACTCATGCTTTATGCCTCCCCTGGGTGTGTTTTGGCAGGCACAAAGTCTTCTTTTATATATATATATATATAGATATATATATATATATATATATATATCGATTGCAATGGCAGTTGCTCCTCTGTAGGTTGCGCCTGTGGAGTGGCGATGCTCAGATGTCTCACTGCACATGGGGTGTATGCTGCGGGTGGTGCCATGGAACATCACTGCATGGCAGTTATGACTTCTTTTGCCTCCGGTGCATCACTGTTGCTGATGGTGTGTTGTTTTGTGACTGTTCTGCAATTCCCAGTATCTCCAGGTCAGTCAGGTAAGTGTCCGTTGAGTGCTGGACTACGTCTGGAGCTGTGGATGGTGATTGGTATTGTGTTGGGTCTGCTTCCGTCTGGTTTGGGTTTCCAGTGGAATGGTGTGTTGGTGATTCTCCTCTTTCCTGTTGCGTGTGGATGTGTGCCGCATGTGGTGCTGTGGAATTTGGTGCTGCATGCAGCCTGCATGGTGGCTTGGTGCCCCCCTCCCCTTTTCGGCATCTGGTCCATTCCTGGAGGTGAATGGCTTAGCTTGGCGCTGAGTGGTTGTTCTTCTATTACCAGAGTCTCAGGAACATGTCAGGTATGTATCCATTGGAGTTCTGGTCAGCTGGCCGGCACCGGCAGGTGGGTGACATGAGTGGGGTGTGTTGACATGTTTGTCTACAGATCTCTGTATGGTTGATTCTACTGCTCCATGTAGTTGGTACTGGGTGTATGTTTAGTTATGTGTATGTGAGTATTTTGGTTGTGGTCTGGGTATGTTTGTTTGGTTTCTATGTCTGTTTAAGTTGGTATGTATGTGCTTTTGTGTATATATGATGTGTGTGTCTGTGTATGGATATATTTATGTATATATACTGGGTGTGTATATATATATATATATATATATATGTTGGTGTATATGTGTATGTTTTTCTGTATGTCGGGTCTATGGGTATGTGTAGATGGACCTATGGATATGTGTGGTAGCTGTAAAGCTGCCACTTGTGGTTGGGTGGGAATATGTGGTAATATGTATACCTCCAAGATGGAGTATGTGTCTCTTTGTGTATGGGTGTGTGTTGGTTTGGGTGTGTCTTGCTGTGTATGTGAGATGGCATGTGGTTTGGTGTTGGGGATCACTCATCCATGGTTCATGGCATATTTGAGCTTATGGTGTGTGGTTGTGGTGGTCTTGTGGTTAGGTTTTCTCCTCTTGGTATGAGCTGGACCTTGGGTCCGACATGCTGTCTTTTTCAAGGAGTTGGCTTTGTTCCCAGTTTGGTTGCTGGGAGTGGGGTCTGGATGTTTGGGTTGCAGTATGTTTGTGTGTGTCCAAGAGGGGGGGGGGTGAGTCTGATAGTCTTGGTAGGAGTTTTGATTTGCCCTCTCAGGGGCTTTGTGGTGCCTGTCGTTGTGTGCTTGTGGACTGGTTGACTTGGCTGTTTCGGAGTTGGGGGTGTAGCAAAAAGGAGTGTACCTCTTTACATGTCTCTATCACAGTCTGCCTTAGTTATCCTGTGCTTCCTTCCTCTGTGGTGTGGCGGCCGGCACAGTTGCGGCCACCTCTGCATTGCTAACATCATGAAACAGGCACTGGTTAGGAAGCCTGTATGTGGGCCTATTCCTTGTGGCCTAATTGGGTCCCGTCTTCTCCTGCTCCTGGGCCTGGGAGTCATTGCCCTTATGTGGTGTTTCTGCTTGCTCCGTTGTGATCCATGCCTGTCTGAATATTCGCTTTGTGTATGACCCCGGCTTGTCTGACTACCCACATTGGTTCTGACCTGTGGCTGACTACTCGCTCTGTGTATGACCCTGGCTTGTCTGACTAGTGGCCCTGGGTACTACCTGCTCAGTGTTGCCTCCGGTTGCCTTTCCTGAGGGCCTGGTTACTTTCGCTCCTTGTAGTCCTCGGTTTGCGTGACCTGTGGCCCTGGCTCCTACTCTCTCAGCATAGTCTCCGGTTGCCTGACCAGTGGCCTGGCTCTCGCTCCGTATAGTCCCTGGCTTGTCTGACCTGTGACTCTGGCGGCCTACTCGCTCCCTACACTACCTGCTTACCTGACCTGTAGTCTCGGTGCCTCCTGACTCTGGTCTGCTTTCGCTCTCTGTTGCCTCCGTTCGCAGATCAAGTGGAGACTTACACATATTCTACCATTCTTGTGTTGTCCCACTTGAGCCACTTCCCTAGTCTTGAGATCTGGAGTAGTGCAGTGCAGTGCACAGCACAGTGTGCAGCTCTGGAGGGACCTTGGGTCCTATTTACATTTGTTTGGGGTTCTGTGTGGGCTATATTATTATTAGTGTACTTATTAAATAAAGGTGGATTTATATTTTATATTCGTGTCTGTCCTTCTTTGCCCGAAAACCGTGACAGTCTCCTCCTCTGTTGGACTCTGATGGGGGGGATTCAGGGTGGTGGGTGCTGAGATGTCCAAGTGGTGGTGTGGTCTAAGGTGACTGGATAAGCTGGTTACCCGTTTGTGCTCTGTGTGCGTGGTTGATGAGCTGGTGTGTTGGTCTCGTACCGAACCATTCTGGGGTTGTTTGTTTAATTGTTGTGGTTGTGTAGATGGTGGGGAGCAGACCATGATTTTATGAGGTGTGGAGGGGGGTGACTATTCCAGGTATGGACAGTCTGTCCCTGTGGCAGGTAGTCCATGCCTGTTTTTCAGAGTTTGATAACATATATGGTAAAGTTATGTGGGATTTAGCCACGGGTTGAAGCCCTGTGGGAGTTTTGAACCTGACTTAGGTCACGGGTAGTGATGTTACACATGGAAGCTACGCACTTGAGGAGTTAGCACCAGGCTTAGGTCGCGGGTGATAATGTTACACTTGGAAGCTATTGCTGTACCGGACTTAGGTCGCAGGTGGTTACGTTACCCATTGAAGCTAAGATGAATGGCCAATGGGGTAATTGGGTGGAGTGATCTGTAAATGCTGAAGGATGTTGGGAGTACAGCATGAGCCTGGACAATTTGGCCATGCTTGGTTCAAGGAGTTTGGGTTGGCAAGGACTGTCAGTTAATGTTTACTTAGCGTTTTTGGTAAAAATAATAAGGATAACACAAGTAACAATGTGAAGTTAAATAAAATCATAGCCTGTTATCCCCAACATTCGTGTCTGTGTTTATTTGACCATCATACCCTCTCCTTATGACAATAAAGGGAGAGTGAAAGTATGTAGTGTAAGAGAAGATTTAAAGATGCCACTGGGAGGGAGCCATAGAGATGTCCTGAGAGAATATGAGCTCTCTGTCACATAAAGAGTTAATGTTTTAGCACATACTAGAACACTGCTGAAGCTGTACATGATGGATTCAAGCAGACAGGACAGAGAAAGACTGATTTCTCTGAATGAATCACCCAACAGTGGGAGGACATTTGTCCAAAAAGGTAATTAGGGCCAATCTCTCCATTCTAGTCTGCTTAAATAAAACATATATGTCAGTGTGCTGGTGTGTGCTGAAATATTAACCCTTTATGACAGACAGCTGCCCAGTGCATTGAACACCCCTCTGTGCTGTACTTACATCATTAAGACACAAGCCCAAATTCTTCTCTCGTTCCTTTAGTCTTAACTCCATCCTGTACACAAATGAATTGCTTTACTGCTTAAACTGTGCACAAACACGCTATGTATATCTCTTTTGCCAGCTGTTTACTTTCCCATTGCCGTTCTGCATGCTCAGTGTGCCTTCAGTCCTATCTGCTTCTGCTCTTCTGTTACCGCTCCTCAGACCTCAGTCATCACTGATGTGATGGAGCGACACAGCAACGTGCTGACGCTCATCCTCCTCTGCCCACACACTGCGCCCAAGGCAATGTGAGTTCCCAATAAATAAATATCAACATAAATGTTTGAGAGATAAGAATGGCATTGATGGATTTCTTTTTTGTTCTCTACTATATTACTTTTTACATATCTTAGACATTATTAACCCTTTAATCTCTTGAGGATTTGAGTGCTGCACAAGTCCTTGAAAAGCAGTGCACATTGTACACCTATTTCGTCTTTAAGGGGTAAATCTATGACATAAGGTGACATTGACAATGGGGATGGGCAATCATATGTGAAAACCCTCACTTACGTACACATATATAATCAGAGGGCTGAGCAATGTACTGCTGGTCAGTGCACTGCTTGTCCTTCTGGCGCCCAAGGGATTGAGCATATATAGCTCCATGTTCATGTTCTAATGTTCTTGTTTCTTTAACACCTTAAGGGCTGCAAATGCCTTCCACTTGTCTGTTATGCCGGTCTACAGTCAGGAAAGAGTTAACACATAAAATTACACTTTTCTTTGTAAAATGCTTGGAGACTAGAGACTTCCCTCTCACCCAATAGTTATATAGAAAAGTGTAATCTGTATTGTGTATCAGGTTAACCCCTTAGGCTGCTTTGATGCCCATTCATTTATAAAAATGGAAAGGGCTGGGTGCGAAGGGAGTATGGCTGCTCCTCCCTCAGAGCGTGTGTGTGTGTGTGTGTGTGTGTGTGTGTGTGTTTGTGTGTGTGTGTGTGTTTGTGTGTGTGTGTGTGTGTGTGTGTGTGTAAGACTGGAGTTTAAGCCTCAGAAAAGAAAAAGAGACATTTTTCTGGGCTAAGCATGGAGGTCAGTAATATTAAAGCCTTTGTGTGCCACATGGCTGAGCAATGCACTGCTGTCCAATACACTGTTGTTTCTTTAAAGGGATAGTAATGTTTCATAATAAAAGCAGCTCTAATTAATCATCATAGTATTTGGACTTTGGAGAGTGTTATATCAATTCTGTCAGAGTTGTAGTTCAAGAGTAATTCAATGACAAAGTATCCCCCTCCCGCCCCTTTTACTGATGTAACACTGCTCAGCCAGATCAGAAGGGAGATGCCCAGGTAGACTGCAGAGAGGGACAATCTTCAATTAAGATAAGGGAAAAACCTGAAAAACTTGTCAAGGGGGGCAGTGCTTTCATTGTTCTCATAGGAAGAAGATTGTCCCCTGCTGTTATCTGTCTATGGACTGGATTCCACATCTGAGAAGAGATGGCTTACACTAGATAAAAGGGGTGGGAGGGGAAACTTTGCTTGGGAATATCTCTCAAACCATAAAGGTTTGAGAGATAAGACTTACATCGTTCTTCATGTTTTTTTAATGCCTACAAAATAAAATAAAGTTAAAACGAAGTATTACTATCCCTTTAACCCTTTGAGTGCCAAAGATATCCCCAAATTGTTTGATACATTGGTCTACAAGAAGATGCACCTTTCTGTATTAACTCCTGGGAGGTAAGGGATGTCTCCTGGAGACAGCTCTAGAATCCAAATGGTTAATCAAGAGAAGTCTAATAAGTTTGGTATTTCTCATAAATCTGCTCCCATTCACAGAGAATTATAGATTTAATTAAACATAATAACACCCATAATTACTAGTTGCAATATGATCATATCTATATATATAAAAGAAGACTTTGTGCCTGGCAAAACACACCCAGGGGCGGCAGTAAAAAGGATTACTGCTGCCATTGGGTGATTCTGTGGGAGTGTGATTTTTGGCCTGCCCCCACTATCCAGCCCGCCCACCACTATCTAAGGCTGAAAAAAAAAATGGCTGCCACACACTCCTACACCACAGACACATGCACATGCCCTCCCACACACACACTAGCAGACACATACACACACACGCACGCTGAGGATGATGGGAACAATGTTCAAGCTACAGCTGGAAGGCCATGGTCCAATCTGTATTATGCAGCTTCTTCATTCCCTGTCTTTGAGCCTACACAGCTCTGCTAATTACTACAAGTGAGCTGATTTCTAAACAATCAGCAGGAGGATACTGGCTTGCTGAGAAAGTGGAAACAACGGCAGAGAGGTGATCAGGCAGTGCAGAGCAAGGCTTCAGCTGAGCTGGTAAATGGCAGAGACATGGATGTGACTGTATTTATATATTGCACAAAGAGAGAGAAAGAGAGCAGGTTGTTTGTCAGTCTGTCTGTAAGTAGAGGTGCCAGTTCCTGCAATCATCTCCATGCTGTACATAGCTCACTGTATAGCATGTATGACAAACTATTTATATATGGTCTGGCATTGTATAGTATACAGTCTGTGTATAAGGACTGGCACTATACAGTATAGGAGGGACAGTCCCTGTTTGACACCCAAATCCCTCTGCTCCTCTATTTAGGAGATCACACGGTGTGGTGTATATACAGTAGGCTGACCAGACCTCACCTTTAACCGGGGACACATAGGAAATAAGCATATTTCAGGAGTGCACCAAAATCAAAGCAGCCCTGCAGTATGCATTTTTCATATGTGTCACTGGTTAAAGGTGAGGTCTGGTCAGCCTAATGTACAAGTGTATCAGATTGCTCCACATCAGTAAAACCCACGGTAATGTGGGTATAAACTTCTGTATATATCTGTTAAATTAGTCTGTGTAAAAAAATACTTTCATCTTCTTCTAAATCATTCACTTACAGAAAGAGTAACTTAACCATTTCAGTGCCAGAGGAGATGCAATGCATTGCTTACCCCCTGGCACTCAAAGGGTTAAAAATTCTCTACAATGGTCTGGCACTGTATAGCAGTGGTTCTCAATCTGTGCCCTCAGTGGCTATTAACAGGCCAGGATTTTAGAATTTCCTTTTAAGAGCACAGGTGAGTTAATCAATATGACTGAGCCTCTGATCAACACACTTGTGTTCTAGCAGTGAAATTCCTAAGTCCTGGCCTGTTAGTGGCCACTGAGGGCATGGGCTGAGAACCTCTGCTGTATAGTATACAGTCTGCATGTGTCTGTGTATAAGGACTGGCACTATACAGTATAGGAGGGACAGTCCCTGTTTGACACCCAAATCCCTCTGCTCCTCTATTTAGGAGATCACATTGTGTGGTGTATATACCAGTGTATCAGATTGCTCCACATCAATAAAACCCACAGTAATGTGGGAATAAACTTCTGTATATATCTGTTAAATTAGTCTGTGTAAAAAAATACTTTCATCTTCTTCTAAATCATTCACTTACAGAAAGAGTAACTTAACCATTTCAATGCCAGAGGGGATGCAATGCATTGCTTACCCCCTGGCACTCAAAGGGTTAAAAATTCTCTAAAATACACCACCAGCCACGCCCCCAGTAACACCACCGAAAACACAAGTGTCCCTCTTTGGCCATATGAAATGTTGGGAGGTATGTTACTTACACTGCTCACACTGTATGTATTTATGTTCTGATTTGCAGCTGTGTGTCACTGTTTGTGTTGTCAGTGCATGTGTGTGTATATGTGTGTGTTGCATGTGTCTCTGTCTATCACTGTGTGTACCTTTCTGACACGTACACCCTACGCTATAATTCACTATCATAACATTTATTTAAAAAAAAAGAAACATTTCCTGCATAACATGACGGGCAACGCCGTCCCAAACTGCTAGTTACTTATAAGCGGTTCAATCTGTACTCCTCCCTTTCTCCAAAATAGATAGGGAAAAAGGAAGAAAATCTTTATACAGATCAGTCTTTTTTTTTGCTTAATATTTCTTTATTAAGTTTTGACAGTTTTACAACAAGATAACAACATAGGGAAACAATAAGGGTAATATGGGTATCTTAACAGAGGGGAAGGGAAGAGAGAAAAAAAAAATATATAAGTCCCGAAGAACTAGTAAAGGGATGAAGGAGAAAGTAGAGTAAGAGAATAAGAGGGAGTAAAGGAGAAAAAAGTAGAATAGTGATAAATGGAACAGAATGTGTGGAGATATAGTGGAGGGAAACGGGAAGAGACGCAGGAGGGTGTGGAGGGGATGGGGAAAAATGGGTATGGGGAAAGCAAGTAGGGTAGAATATGATGGGAAGAAAAAAGAGAAAAGATGATAGGATGGAAGGATGAGTGGATGAATGAATGGATGGATGGATGGGCACCCAATCAGTCACAACCCCCGACCCCAGAGAAAAAAAAGGCGTACTCAGATACAGGCATCTGCAAGTTTCAATCGGAAAGCCTCACTCTCCAAGAACTCAGACCAACGGAGCCATCTGGTGTCGTGGGTCAGTCCCCTGCCCTCTGCTGTAAGAAGTAAGCCCTCCGCCGAACGTATTGCCTCAACTGAGGACACCCAGTCCCAAAAGGAGGGGGCATAGGTATGTTTCCAGTATCTGGGGATCACCACCTTTGCAGCGTTAATCAGACGCACCGTGAGGGAGCGGATGTACGAATGCACTGGATGAGGCGTGTGATGTAGTAGAAGTGCCAAGGGGTCATCTGGAAGCTCTGGATCTGCCACATCATGAATCGTGTCTATCACCGCCGTCCAAAAAGGCCGGATTTTAGGGCAAGACCAAAAGATGTGCAAAAAATCCCCCATGTCCAATCTGCATCTCCAACACCTGGCCGGGACAGACGAAAAGCATTTATGTAATAAAGGCGGAACCCTATATCATCTGGTTAAAAGTTTATAGGCATTTTCCTGAATATGAGCAGATCGTGAACAGGTATGCGTGAGCAGCGCTATTTTGGTCCATTGTAAGTCTGTAAGAACATGATTACAATCACGTTCCCAACTTCTAATAAAATAGGGTTTAGCTGCGGAAACCGTAGAGAGAAGGATTCTATGCATGGTAGAGACCAGTTTTCCAGGCACCGTAGCTTTAAGGCAAAGGGTTTCCAAGGGGGTCTGAGGGCAAGTCTGCACAGAAACATGCAACTGAGAGGCAATGAAGTGATTCAGTTGTGTATAGAAGTAAGGGAGGGAAGGATGACAAGGCCTACTGTCTAGGAGGCAGTGTAAGGGCCGAAGTCGGATGGTGTCAGTGCCACAATTCTCAACTACATCCCCCAATCTGGGGTATCGGACAGTGTCTGGAAGCAGCCGCTTCAGTGGATTCCTAGTCAGCCCAGGGGGAAAATTAACATTATGTGTGAGGGATTACAGTGGGGAAGGGTGGCCGACCAACCCCGGTGTGGAGGAAAGACACCTCCATAATCGTAAAGTATTCGGGACCGTTGGATAAGTGCGGTCTGTGCATAAGCCAGGGCTGCCAGGCACCCAGGCCTCTACCGGAGAGGGCACTTCAAGGAACGCCTGCTCCAGACGGACCCACTGCTTTTCAGAAGGAATCGTCCACTCGAGCACTCTCGAAAGAGTAACTGCGTGATGATATTTTTCCATGTCCGGGAGACCCAAGCCCCCAAACTCCCTGCGGCGGGTGAGGTACATGTATCCCAACCTCCTACCCCCAGAGCCCCATATAAAACTCAACAGGAGTCTCCGTATATCACGGAAAAAGGAACGGGGGATATAGATAGGCAACGTTTGTAAAATGTATAAGTAACGAGGCAGAATGTTCATTTTGATCACCGCTATCCTTCCGAACCAGGAGAGACGAACCTTAGACCATCTGTCCAGATCAGCTTTCAGTGCCGCCCGAAGCGGAATATAGTTAACGTCAAATAGGGAGGCGGGGTCAGAAGTAAGGTGCACTCCTAAATATTTAACACGGTCTGAGGACCATCGAAATGGAAATGTCGACCGAAGAAGTACTACAGTGGGGGCATCCAAAGAAACATTCAGTGCAATTGACTTATCCATATTTATTTTAAAGTTAGAGATGTTGCTGTATGCCGTAAATTCACGTATAAGAGCAGGTAGAGAGATCAGGGGTTGTGTCAAAATGAATAGTAGATCGTCAGCAAAAGCAGAGACCTTGTGAGTCAAAACAGTGAGGCCATGGATAGAGTCGTTGGAACGGATGGCGTTAAGAAATGGTTCCAGAGCTAGGACGAAGAGGAGGGGAGATAGGGGACAACCCTGCCTGGTACCATTCGACAAGGTAAATGGCTGCAACAAAGTTCCGTTAATCCTAACACGAGCAGTAGGTGCGGAGTATAAAGAATAGATCCAGCTGAGCATCTGGTTCCCAAGGCCAATGTGTCAAAAAAAACTGTCCCAGAAAAGGCCAGCTCACTGTCGAATGCCTTCTCGGCATCGGTAGACAGGAGCAGCGCCGGGATCCCCCTGGTTCTCGCCGAGTGAATTAGATTGATGGCCTTCATAGTGTTGTCCCGGGCCTCACGGCCCGGCACGAACCCCACCTGGTCCGAGTGAATCAACTGGGGGAGAACCCCTCGGAGGCAGATACTCAATATCTTAGCAAAGAGCTCTAAATCAGTGTTCAAAAGAGAGATGGCACGATAGCTGGAACAAAGTTCTGGATCCTTGTCAGGTTTCGGAATTACTGTAATAATAGCATCTAGAGAATGCGCCGCAAAAGCCCCCCCAGGTCGGAGGGAATTAAGAGCATGTAGAAGTTGAGGTAGCAGAACCTTGGGAAAGGTCCTATAGTACGTTAAGGTAAGACCATCTGGCCCTGGACTTTTGCCTGAAGGGGAAGACTTCAGGGCAAGCTGCAGCTCCCCAAGAGTGATTGGAGCCTCCAAAGAGGCTATAACGTCACAGGTGAGTTTCTGAGGCATAAATTGGTCAAGGTACTCAGAGATCTCCGAAATATACAGATCAGTCTTTAATGTTTATCTTAAAATATAGATGTACACTCACATAGTATGTCCTATATTTTGTTGTAGTCTCAAATGTTGAGATTGAAGAATTCTGTATTCAATTGTGCTTATTCAGGGTGTAGATTCAATTTTCACATAAAAGAAAGAAATATAACATAGCGTAACCTAGTTACATCAAATAGTCAAATCCAATATAGAAATTGACAGTTCTTCCTTTAATAAAAATGATAACTCTTGAAGACACTTCCCAAAAGACCCTTTAGAATCCAAATGGTAAAACTTAACAGTTTGTCCACCTGTATACAAATTGATGGTTTTAAAATGTTTCTTTTTCCAAAAGACCCTCAAACAAAGCGGGATCTCACTCACTTCACTGCGACAGTGCTTGAACGACACGCAGTCAGACAAGCTAATCGCGTATGCGGGATTGGTATAGGTTGCCCGCACTCAACCTCAGTGGACCACAATTCCCTATATCCTCAGCATGTATTTGAACTGAAAATTGTACTCACAGCAATAGTTCTGCCTGTGAAGCCGGAATAGCTCTCCCAGGACTTAGAAGGCGTGTGAGGGATTGTTTCAAACCGCCCTCACTCGGTCACCTCTCGGTCTGGATGCGAAGTTAGTGTAGAGTCCTGGGTGCCATGTTAGCAGATAATTACCTAGGCAGCTCCACTGACATATCTTATATTGAAATATACTGAGTCAGGTTGTGCACTGAGATATACTTTGTTTCATTTTAATAAGTTTGGTATTTGGTTTACCTCTGGAGGACAAACTGACAGTTATTTGGAGCAATGGGAAGGGGTGTAATGGCTGCTCCCCAGAATATATTTAAAACTGGATTCTAGGCCACAGAAAATAAAGGAATCTAGCATGGCGTCCATGATATTTAAGTGTATATGACCCCAGGCATAGTCATTTTTAGAATATGGAGTACAATTTTGGGCGCCTGTTCTAAAAAAAGACATTGCTGAACTGGAAAAGGTGCAGAGACATGCAACAAAACTGATAAAGGGATTGTAGGATCTGAGTTATAAAGAGAGACTAGCAAACTGGGTTTGTTTACATTAGAGAAGAGACATCTAAGGGGGTGATATGATTACCATTTACAGATACATTCAAGGTCAATACAAAGAACTATCCAATGAATTATTTATGCAAAGAGCTGAGCTAAGAACAAGAGGTCATCCATTAAGACTTGAGGAAAGGCGCTTTTGACTAAAACATAGGCAGGGATTCTTTACAGTAAGGGCGGTAAGGCTATGGAATTCTTTGCCTCGGGATGTTGTGCTTGCAGATAATGCAACTGCATTCAAAAAAGCAATGGATGCCTATCTAGCACAGAACAATACTGACAATTATGACAGATGGCTTCAAAGCAAATAGGATATTGATCCGGGGAACTATTTGACTACCAGTTGGAGTCAGGAAGGAATAATACCCCCCCACACACACACACTTGGGACTACATTGGAAATTGCTCCAGAGGGCTTTTTTGTTGCCTTCCTCTGGATCAACAGGGGTGTTATTGGCATGGGCTGGACTTGATGGACGCATGTCTTTTTTCAGCCTTATCTACTATGATACTATGTTACTATTTTTAGATGTTTTTGGCCCTTTATCTCGAATGCCATAAATCTCTTCAAAACTGTAAGAAACACTAGTCTAACAGTAATTAACGTGCAACATATTCATTCTGGCAATGCCCTCTGGATAATGTGTATTCACTACTCATTTCACTTTACACGTTTAGAGCTTATGTAAGTAATTCTATTTTGTTAAAACCAGTGGGTATTTGCTATATGTGTATTAAAGGAATCTGGATCATTCTTACTCGTCTTTGTTTTGTTATTTATTGTCATAGATGAGGAATTTGGGGGAAGAGTATAACTGGAGCCCCTTATTTGAGTTAGCAGGGGAGGGGCTGCATTTTGTGTTACTCTTCTGTTACCAACCCTACCTGCTGCCCACTCCAGTCAGTCTGAGCTTCAATTCCAACAGGAGCCTAGGGTGCCTTACCTATGATCTGACTCTGCCATGAGGGTGGCTGGTGTCATGTAGTGGGCCCATATGCCCCTTACTGCGGTATGCTGACCATGGTGGGCATCTAGTGGTGTCCTGGTGTTGGTGGTGAGGCCATCCAGTACTGTCCTGCGGAGGTAGAAGGCATCCACCTCCCATGGGGTCTCCACTGGTGTGCCTCCTGCGGCATCTACTGTTGGCCAGTGGTGGTAGTGGTCCTGACCTCCAGCTGGTGCTCTCCTCTGGCTCTTCAGGGGCTGTGTCACTTGGGGGGTATTGTGTGTTGCTCCTCCTCCCTCTCCTCCTGCTGTGCTGCAGGCATGGATGCTGTGTAGGGAAATGAGATAGTGTGATTATTAACCTGAGCTATGACAAGAGGGATGCAAGACGATGACAGTGACATGTGAGCCCTTGAGTGCCATTATAGGATTCAAAGCCTTGCATTGAAATGTATGGGATACAAACTGGCACTCCATGCTTGATCAGCTTGACAAGATCCTCTACATTGATGGAAGCAATCTGCAGTGGTCAAGCATGGGTTATCAAATGTATCCTGAAGCGTGGGGGTGGCAAGGAATACCTCCTGCCAGGGTAAGATAACCAAGCTCAACCCTGACATGTTGGATGTGTGTTTGTTCTGGTTCTCCTGGTTGGTGAAACTGTGTTCTCCAGCTACTTGTGTTGCTGTGTTCCCCCATCAGTGCATGTTTGTGGGGTTTATTTGCCTCTATGCATTGCTGATATTGTTTTCACTTAGTTGTTTAAAGGGATAGTAATATTTCACAAAAACAGCAGCTCCAATTAATCTTCATAGCAATTGAGCCATAGAGAGTGTTATTTCAATACTGTCAGAGTTGTACTTCAAGAGTAATTGAATGATAAATTTTTCCCCTCCCACTAGGGTGACCACATTTCCCTGATTGCCCAGGACAGTCCCTGATTTTAAATGCGTGTCCCAAGTCCCTGGCAGCCCCCTTCTGGGACAATACAAAGTCCCTGAATAAAGAATCTAAACACTAGAAATAGAACTGCCCATTGCCAACTGTGACACAAACTGATGCCTTGACTCCAGAGCACTAGAAATAGAGCTGCCTATTGCCTAGTTTGACAGAAAGTGATGCATCTGCTGAACTATAAGAAAATGGCTTCCAGGCAGAGCTCTAAACACCATGGAGATGGCCCTGATAGTCTAAGGCTTTCGGAGTGATATACATTTTCCTTTAGCCCACAACAGGCATCACTTTCTGTCACAGCAGTGTTTAGAATTCTGTGGTGTGCCAAACAAAGATTAGGTTGCACCCTGATGTCCAGTGATGTATAGGGATGCCTCTCATTTAGTTGTCCTAGAGCTGAGGATAAGTACGCTGCTGCTCTCATCTCCACAGTGTCCCTGAATGGCAGAATGGAAATGTGGTCACCCTACCTCCCGCCCCTTTTACCTAGTGTAAGCCCCCACTCCTCATATGTGGAATCCAGTCCATAGACCAGACAGCTCACAGCTGGGGACAATCTTCTTACTGTGAGAACAATGAAAACCCTGCCCCCCTTGACAGGTTTTTCAGCTTTTTCCCTTATGCTAATTGAAGAATGTCCCTCTCTGCAGTCTACCTGGACACACCCTGCTGCTCTGAGGTGAGCAGTGTTACATCAGTAAAAGGGGAGGGAGGGGGATACTTTGTCATTGAATTACTCTTGAACTACAACTCTGACAGAATTGAAATAACAAAGTCCAAATACTATGATGATTAATTAGAGCTGCTTTATTATGAAACATTACCATCCCTTTAAATGTTACAGGGCTGGGGGAGACTTTAAACTAGAATAGGGAGTTGCCATGGTTACTGCCTGATAAAAGACAAATACATTTGACAAAGAGTGAAATCTTTAAGAATGGCAAAAAGATAAAATGTATGCATACAAATGCTCGTAGTCTGGCTGGTAAGATTGGGAACTAGAAATTATTGCAACACATGATCAGTATGATCTGATTGGTGTGTCTGAAACCTGGTAACCTGGTTAGATGATACATATGATTTAGCAGTCAATCTAGAGGGTAATTTACTTTTTAGGAGGGATAGGGTTAATAAAAGGGGAGGAGGGGTATGCCTATATGTAAAGTGTGCCTTAAAACCTGGTATAAGGGAAGATATAAATGAAGGGTCCAGTGAAAAGGTAGAGGACTTGTGAGTTGAAATACACACTGGGGGCACACATAATAAAAAGATATTGGTGGGGATTTGCTACAAGCCACCTAATATTGGGGAGTTGGAGGAAGCCCAACTTTTACTGCAAATGGAAAAGGCTTCTAGGTCAGCAAAGGTAATTATAATGGGAGATTTCAACTATCCTGAAATAGACTGGAGCAATATGACTTCTGGAACAACAAAGTGAAATATTTTTTAAGTATGATAAATTATAATTTTATGTCCCAACTAGTAGAGGAGCCAACTAGAAAAGAGGTCTTGCTTGATCTAGTGCTCTCAAACAATTCTGACATGATAAACAATGTACATGTGAGGGAGCATTTGGACAGCAGTGACCACAATATGGTATTCTTTGAAATTTGTTATGAGAAACCCAGTAGCAGGGGTTTAACCAAAACATTCAGTTTTAGAAAGGCTAATTTTACAAAACTAAAAGAAGTATTAAAGGATATTCAGTTGGATGTAATTTTAAAAGATAAAAATGCACAAGAATCATGGAATGTGTTTAAAAAGCTCTTAGACAAATTGTCATGGTTACCAATGGAAATAATAACACAACACATGTACAGTACAGTTTATTTAAAGGAACAATACAGGTGCAAGCACTTCACCAACCTTCCCCTGAGACAGGTGTGAGGATAGTGCACAGTCCACTACTCAGGAGCTGACACTGAGCCAAAATCCGTCTACCACGGTCCACAATAGCAACACTGTAGTATAGAACCAGGTCTACGGTTCTCTCCATAGTTGTCACGGATTCAATAATGAGAATGGACCAGTACTTAGGTAACACAATCTTTATTTAGTGATAAGACAGGACAATGAAATCAGCGCAGCATACAGGTCAAGAGAGGACTTCAGGATGGATCAGACAGGTACTATGGTACTGATGGAATTCAGCAGCAGGAAGGGCGACTCAGGTCCGCACCTGAGGCCACACTACAGGTACGCACCTGTACAGACAAGGGATCCAGCGACCCAATGCACACGAAGGATAAGCAGGTTCGCACCTGGACAGACCATGTACCAGTAAAACCAGCTGTGCCACAGGTCTGCACCTGGAGGCCGCAGAGGTTCAACGGCTAGAGGAAGTACGTCAAGCCACCAAAGACAATCCTAGGTTATCCCCTGGAGCATTTGTATGCTGGTTGCGCAGTTGACAATCCCAGGCTATGTCAAGGTGGTCAGACACAAGGAGCAAATACGGAAGGCTTGGTCAGCTAGAGCCACAGGTTCGCACCAGATTGGATGTCAGACAGGCCAAAGGGTCATACACAGAGCGGGTAGTCGGACAGAGCCACAGGTCAACACCAGAACGGCTAGTCAGCCAAGTCAGGGGTCATACACAGTAAGGTTCACTAACTAGAGCCGCAGGTTTCCACCAGATTGGATGTCAGACAGGCCAAGGGGTCATACACAGAGCGGGTAGTCAGACAGAGCCACAGGTCAACACCAGAACGGATAGTAAGCCAAACCTAATCGCACTCAGAGCCCAAAGTAACAACTGCACTGGAACACCACGAACGGGCAACTGAAGTGGTGTCCAGGCAGTTTTTAATCATATTGCTCCACCCCTAGAGGTGGAGTATAATGTGTGCTTGTCCCCTTAAGAACCAGGTCGCGACGTCATCAGGGATTCCCTGAGACGCGCGCCTGGTTCAGATGTGCAGGAGCCGCCAGAGGACGCAACGAGGAGGACGGTCACCTGGATGGACGCCAGAGTGCACTGGTCCTCTTTCCCCGCAAACCGCACAACCCGGCAGCTACACAAGCGTCGGAAGGTAAGCGGAGATTACAGTACCTCCCCCTCAATGCCCCTTCCCCTGCGGGGGTGGTCGAGGTTTACAAGGAAAACGAGAGTGAACTCTCCTTATGAGAACAGGAGCATGCATATCAGTGGATAAGACCCACGAACGTTCTTCGGGTCCATACCCTTTCCAGTGTACAAGATATTGTAATCGACCCCGTACCCAACGAGAGTCGAGAATGCTTTGTACTTCATATTCCTCCTGATCTGCAACTCTTACGGGAGCCAGACGTGCCCGGACAGAGGTATATCTGTTGCAAACCAAGGGTTTCAATAGGGAGACATGAAATACATTATGAATTCTCATACTGGCCGGTAGTTCCAGGGCATAAGTGACAGGATTAATCCATCCTAAGACAAGGAAGGGGCCCACAAATCAAGGAACCAATTTTCTACATGACACTTGTAGATTCAGGTTTCGTGAGGATAACCAGACTCTCTCCCCCACCTGAAGCACTGGTGCTGGAAGTCGTCTATGATCAGCCTGCCTCTTTTGCTGCTGAGTGGACCGTTGCAGTGTTCTCTGAACTTGTACCCATGTGGAATGGAGTTCCCTTAAATACTTCTCTAGAGCTGGAATGTTCTGTGCCACAAATGACTCGGGAAGCATAGAAGGGTGGAAGCCATAGTTAATCATGAACGGAGATGTCTGCATAGAGGAGTTCATGGCACAGTTCCGGACAAACTCCGCCCAGGGTAACAGGCTCGCCCAGTCATTGTGATGGTCTGAAATATAGCAACGCAAAAACTGTTCCAAGGCCTGGTTGGCTCTCTCGGCCGCATCATTCAACTGGGGGTGATAAGCGGAGGAGAAGGAGAGCTGGATACCCAATTGTGCACAAAATGCTCTCCAAAATCGAGACACAAACTGGCTACCTCTATCTGACACAATGACTTTAGGCATCCCATGGAGCCGAAATACCTCCTTGGCGAATATCTTAGCCATTTGCTGAGCGGTTGGCAATTCTTTGAGGGGTACAAAGTGGACTAATTTCAAAAACCGGTCTACAATCATCAGAATAACCGTACAGCCCTCAGACACAGGTAATTCCACCATAAAATCAATGGAAATGTGTGACCATGGACGTTCCCCATTAGGTACAGGAAGAAGGAGTCCCACAGGAAGGTGCCTAGGAGTCTTGGTAGTAGCACAAGTCTGACATGCTGCTACAAAAGTCGAGACATCAGTACGGATACTAGGCCACCAAAATATTCTAGATACCGACCAGAGCAACTGATCTCTACCAAGGTGTCCAGCAGCCTTTGAGGAGTGATAGGTCTCTAGTAATTTTGCCCTTAAGCCTTCAGGCACAAAGCATCTCCCCTGTGGTTTACCGACTGGGGCAGTCCCTTGAGTAGCCAATATCTCCGTCCCCAACGGGGATGTAATGCTGGTACGAATCGTAGCAAGGATGCGGTCCAGAGGAATCACAGGTGTAGGATCGCAGTCCTCTTTCGATAAGGCCCCAAACTGACGGGACAAAGCATTGGCCCTCACATTCTTAGTACCAGGCAGATACGAAACTATGAAATTAAAGCAGGATAAAAACAAAGCCCACCTAGCCTGTCTAGGAGACAGGCGTTTAACCTCGGAAAGATAAGTCAAGTTCTTGTGGTCGGTGAGAATAAGAATAGGTACCGAAGTACCCTCGAGTAGATGCCGCCACTCACGCAGGGCCAAGATAATGGCTAGTAGCTCTTGATCCCCAATGTCATACAGAATCTCAGCCTTAGATAGTTTGCGGGAAAAGAAGCCACAAGGCATAAGTGGAGCTTCTGGAGAAGACCGCTGAGACAGGAGGGTGCCTTCTCCCAACTCAGACGCGTCAACCTCCAAAGTAAAAGGCAATTTCGGATTCGGATGCTGCAGCAGAGGTGCAGCGGCAAAAGCAGCCTTAATGCGTTCAAAAGCTTGTAAAGCCTTTGGGGATCATACGGAAACGTTAGCACCCTTGTGCGTCATGTCAGTAAGGGGTTTGACAATCGTGGAGAACTGACTTATAAATTTCCTGTAGTAGTTGGCAAACCGCAGGAAACGCTGGATAGCCTTAAGTCCCAAAGGAAGGGGCCATTGTAGTACAGCCAAAGGCTTTTCGGGATCCATAGCCAACCCAGACGAGGAGATCACATAACCTAGAAAAGTTCTTGTGACTGGTGAAATAAGTCCCTCAGAACATCATTAATGAACTCCTGGAAGACAGCAGGAGCATTGCATAGGCCAAAGGGCATTACCAAGTATTCATAATGGCCACTCCTGGTGTTGAATGCTGTCTTCCACTCATCGCCCTCACGGATAGGCACAAAATTATAGGCTGCCAGCAGTTCTAGCTTAGTAAACACCATAGAGCCTCTTAATTGGTCAAACAGCTCCGTGATCAAAGGTATTGGGTACGCGTTCCTGACCATGAGCTTGTTAAGACCTTGAAAATGAATACATGGCCTCAATTCGCCATCCTTCTTTTTCACAAAGAAGAACCCTGCCCCTGCAGGGGACGAAGACCTCCGAATAATCCCTCTGGTGAGAGCATCAGACACATACTCCTCCATAGTCTGGTTCTCTGCCATGGAGAGGGGGTATACATGACCCTTAGGAGGAACAGCCCCTGGCACCAGATCAATTGAGCAATCGTACGGACTATGAGGGGGTAAGGTGGTACCCTGTACCTTGTTAAATACGTCATGGAATACATGGTACTCCTCGGGTAAGGCGGAGGGAGGAGAGGAGGAGGAGGAGGTCATGCCCAAAACTTTAATATGACGAGTCAAGCAAGACTCCGTACAATACGGAGACCAGGACAAAATGTCACAACTGTGCTAGTCCATACTGGAATTATGTTTTTGAAGCCACGGGAAACCCAGGATGACTGCAAAATGAGGAGAGCTTATGACCTGGAATTGAAGTACCTCATGATGAAGGGCTCCAACCATCAGGTTTACCGGAACAGGTTTACCGGAACAGTCTTATGAGTTACCTGAGGCGGTTGTAGAGGTCGCCCGTCAATAGCCTCAATGGACAATGGAGAAGCCTGAGGTACTAAAGGAATTGCATGTTTTTCCACAAAACCAGCATCAATGAAATGACCCGCAGCTCCAGTATCTATTAAAGCTGGGGTAGAGACAGAATGATTAGCCCAGTAAAGGATAGCTTCCAGAGTAGGCTTCTCCCAGAAATCTCCTGGGGACTGCGAAACTCCACCTAGAGTCTGTCCCCTACGTGACTCTAGGTGCGCCCGTTTCCCGGACGCGTGGGACAAGTACGCAACAAATGTCCAGCTTTGCTGCAATAAAGGCAAAGTCCCTCCTTTCTACGATACGCTCTTTCTTGAGCGGATAGCCGGGTGAACCCCCCTCCTTGCTCTGACCCAGGAGGCATGGGAGGAGAGGGAGGAATGGGTGGCCAACTGAAATTTGGAGCCAAACGTGCCAGAGACCTCTGTGTACGTTCCTTAAAGGAGGGTCTCTCCCTGATACGGGTGTCAATCAGTATGGTAAATGAGATCACTTGATCTAAATCCGAGGGTAATTCTCTGGCCGCAATCTCATCCTTGATGATATCGCTCAAGCCCTTCGAGAAGGAGGCTACCAATGCCTCATTGTTCCAACCTACCTCTGCTGCCAATGTGCGAAACTCGATCGCATACTCGGCCACCGTACGACTGCCCTGGTGGATAGTCATGAGATTTTTAGCAGCAGAGGCAGAGCGGGCAGGTACATCAAACACTCTTTTGAATGCCGACACAAACTCAGCAAAATCGTGAATAATGGGATTATTGTTCTCCCAAAGAGGATTAGCCCATGCCAAAGCCTTGCTCGACAACAGTGAGACCAATAATCTGACTTTACTGCGCTCATTAGGGAACGCTTGCGGTACCATCTCCATATAGATGCCCAACTGATTTAGGAACCCGCGACACAGCGCTGGGTCTCCTCCATACCGCTCCGGAAGCGGTGCTCGACAGGAAAAGCCCCTGATCCCGCCTGCATCAGAGGAAGCATGCACTGCCGGTGCCATACTAGCAGGGGAGGCCACAGGTTGTCCAACAGGACGGTCAAGATGAGCCGTGCGGTTCAACAGTGTTTGCAAAGCCATCGTGATCTGATCCATACGCTGCTCCTGAGCCTCCACTCTGTTTAGTAGGTGCTGAACAGAAGGGTTACCAGTACCGTCCGTAGACATGGCCCGTTCGTACTGTCACGGATTCAATAATGAGAATGGACCAGTACTTTGGTAACACAATCTTTATTTAGCGATAAGACAGGAAAATGAAATCAGCACAGCATACAGGTCAAGAGAGGACTTCAGGATGGATCACACAGGTACTATGGTACTGATGGAATTCAGCAGCAGGAAGGGCGACTCAGGTCCGCACCTGAGGCCACACTACAGGTACGCACCTGTACAGACAACGGATCCAGCGACCCAATGCACACAAAGGATAAGCAGGTTCGCACCTGGACAGACCATGTACCAGTAAAACCAGCTGCACCACAGGTCCGCACCTGGAGGCCGCTGAGGTTCAATGGCTAGAGGAAGTACGTCAAGCCTAGGTTATCCCCTGGAGCGTTTGTATGCTGGTTGCGCAGTTGACAATCCCAGGCTATGTCAAGGTGGTCAGACACAAGGAGCAAATACGGAAGGCTTGGTCAACTAGAGCCACAGGTTCACACCAGATTGGCTGTCAGACATGCCAAGGGGTCATACACAGAGCAGGTAGTCGTACATAGCCACAGGTCAACACCAGAATGGATAGTCAGCCAAGCCAAGGGTCATACACAGTAAGGTTCACCAACTAGAGCCGCAGGTGTGCACCAGATTGGATGTCAGACAGGCCAAGGGGTCATACACAGAGCGGGTAGTCGGACAGAGCCACAGGTCAACACCAGAATGGATAGTCAGCCAAACCTAATCGCACACAGAGCCCAAAGTAACAACTGCACTGGAACACCACGAACGGGCAACTGAAGTGTCCAGGCAGTTTTTAATCATATTGCTCCACCCCTAGAGGTGGAGCATAATGTGTGCTTGTCCCCTTAAGAACCAGGTCGCGACGTCATCAGGGATTCCCTGAGACGTGCGCCTGGTTCAGATGTGCAGGAACCGCCAGAGGGTGCAATGAGGAGGAAGGTCACCTGGATGGACGACAGAGCGCACCGGTCCTCTTTCCCCACGAGCCGCACAACCCGGCAGCTACACGAGCATCGGAAGGTAAGCGGCACTTACAGTAGTGTGCCGAGACTACCAGAGACAGGAATAGGGTAGCCTGCGGAGGATCGTGTGGGAACCCATATATCACGGTCCCCGTGATCCTTTTCTGTCACTCTCAACTGTGCTGCTCCCTGATTGGTTGAGCTGTGTTGGCCCGCCCCCAGTGACCTGTTTTATTCTGGCCATTGGCACCTGTCAGGTGCCCTTTTGTGGTGTTTCTGAGCCAGTATTGCTGTTGCCGTGTTCCAGTTTTCCTGATCTCCTGTGTACGGACTTGGCCTGTACCGACTACGCTCCTGTGTTCCTGTTCCGTGATTGACCCGGCCTGGCTGACTTCCTGCTTGTTGCTGATCTGGCTTGTCTATGAATCTCCTCCGTGATCCGACCCGGCCTGGCTGACGTTCTCGCTCTCCTGCTGACCCGGCTTGTCTGCGAATCTCCGACGTGTCCTGACCCGGGCCTGGCTGACGACCGACTCCTGGATTTGCTCCTGGTCCTGCTGCTCCTGTCTACAGTTCCTGTTGTCGCCTAGACGACATTCTGATTGCTGCAGTGTGTCATCTGAGCCTCCATAATTTCTGGGTTAACCATTGCTGAGCCGTGTTGTTAAGCTGAGCCTTCCATCTGCATTGTCTGGTAACGTGTGCTGAGTCTATTACACTTCCTGTACCGTGTCGCTACTGTGAGCCTATAACACTTGTGTTGCTACCATCTATCGCACTGCCACTCTGACCATCGTTGCCTTAGCCGATTCTCTGCCTCTGCAAGCCAGCCGCGTTGTGGGCCTCAGTAGTCGGCGGCTCTTCATATCCTGCAGAGCAGTAGTTCCGTTACGCCCGTGGGCTATTGGCAAGCAGTGCAGCAACCGGTGGTCTCCGTTAAGCCCGTGAGGCTGTGTTGGCTCAAGCGATCCAGTTACTGTTGGTCTCCGGTATACGCCCGAGGGGGCTATAGACTTCAGCTATCACAGAACTGTTGGTCTCCGTTACGTCCGTAGGGCTATTGACTCAAGCTATCACAATACTGTTGGTTCACGTTACGCCCGTGGGGCTATTGGCTCAAGCTATCATGATACTGTTGGTCTCCGTTACGCCCGTGGGGGCTATTGGCTCAAGCAATTCCAATACTGTTGGTTTCCGTTACACCCGTAGAGACTATTGGCTCAAACGATCCTAACACTGTTGGTGTCCGTTTACGCCCTAGGGGGCTACCGCATTATCACACTGCAGCTTCAGTTTCAAGTCGCAGCTCTTAACTATAGCATCACACGTTAAGTGGACTTAAGGTATTATCACCTAGCACCTATTTGCAGTCTAGTTCACCAAGGGCGTGCCTAACACCACATTTGAGACTAATTATCCTTGTATCACCATTTGTCTTCTGTCATTGTTTGGTCTGCTACTAGAGATATTTTCCTGTTCTGTACCTGGCATTTCAGTCCATATTCTGGTACTCTCAGTACCGCCCCAGGGGGCAACCTTGTTATTATTTTTTGCTCTAATAAAATCGTATTTTATTCTAACCCTCTGTCTGAGTGTCTGAAAACCGTAACACCATACCTCCCAAGTGTTCCTCTTTAGGAGGGACAATCCCTCTTTGAGACCCAAATCCCCCTGTGCCTCTTTCCCACCCTGGTGTCCCTCTTTTTAGAAGATTGGACTGTGCGGTGTATATATGTGCATCACATTGTATCACATTTGTTTGAACTTCAGTATATGTGTTTATAAATTTGTGTGAATACATATAAACTATTTTGGTCTTGCTATAAATCATTTGTTGAGTTACACAAATAGGGGTCAATAGGTCATGAAATCACCTAAATATTCTTGTATATGCCCCACCCACCAGCCAAACCCCCAGTAACATGACCTTCAACAAAAAGTGTCCCTCTTTGGCTATTTGAAATGTTTGGAGGTATGGGAACCTAGAACTCTAGGGTTCCAAGCAACTATGAGCTTGACCGGAATGGCAATACAGGCAAATACCTGGGAGGTATAGACTAGCCTGGAGGATAATCGGAGCAGAAGTCAGCCAGAGCAATACCTGGATGGTATAGACAGACTCGGAGACTACAAGGAATGGGGAGTCATCCAGAGCCAGGTTAAACCAATGTGGATAATCAGACAGTGCCGAAGGTCAAGCATGGAGCAGTAGTCAGCCAGAGCCACAGGTCAAAACCGGAGCGGGTAGTCAGAGAGAGCCAAGGTAATACACGGAGTGGGTAGTCAGCCAAGGTACGGGTCAGACCGATGTGGGTAGTCAGACAATGCCTAAGGTCATACACGGAGCGGGTTCTCAGCCAGAGCCATAGGTCAAAACCTGAGCGGGTATCATGGTGCCCGTGCTCTTTTTGTTTTTCTGTCAGTCTAGCCTGTGCTTTGCTCCCATTGGCTACCATGTGTTAGTCCCGCCCAGTATGACCTTTATATACTGGGCTATTGGCACCCCTCCGGTTATCATGGTTCCCGTGATTACCTGTCACTCTCTGAGGTGGTGTGTTCCTATTAGCAGCACTTGTTATGCTCGCCCAGTATGGCCTTCTTATACCGGGCCTCTGGCACCTGTCAGGTGCCCTTTCGTGGTGTTCCAGTACCAGTGCTTCCATTGCTGTGTTCATGCGTTCCTGTGTACCGATTCGGCTTGTCTGACTATTCTTCTGGTTCCTGCTCTGTGTATGACCCGGCCTGGCTGGCGTTCCTGCTCCGTGATAGATCCGGCTTGCCTGACACTCCTGCTCCGTGTATGACCCGGCATGGCTGACGTTCCTGCTCTGTGATTGATCCAGCTTGTCTGACACTCCTGCTCCGTGTATGACCCGGCCTGGCTGACGTTCCTGCTCTGTGATTGATCCGGCTTGTCTGACGCTCCTGCTCTGTGTATGACCCAGCCTGGCTGACTTTCCTGCTTGGTATCCAGCTTCCTGTGTTCCAGTTCCATTGTGGCTTCGTCTATGTCGCTTGGCGACCTTGTGAACTGTCAGACTTGTGCTTCTTAAAGATGACCTCCTACTTGCTGAGCTTGTTGCCTCCGTTACCGAGCCTGTCCGTTAACAGTTGCTGTGCTTGTTGTCTCAGATACTGGGCATTCGTTAACACTAGCTGAGCTTGTTGCCTCCATTACCAAGCCTTTCCGCTGACACTTGCAGTACTTGTTGCCTCCGACTCTGGGCCATCCGTTAACACTTGCTGAGCTTGTTGCCTCCGTTACCGAGCCTCTCTGTTTACACTTGCAGAGCTTGTTGCCTCAGATACCGAGCCTCTCCATTACCACTTGCTGAGCTCTCACCCTCCTTACCAAGCCATCCGCTACATTTGCAGAGCAGTGGGTTTCCGTTACCATCTACCACCGGAAGGGTGCTACTGGCTCTGGTCTTACTCGGCTCTAGCAGTGTTGGGGTATCTGTGTACGCACCACGGGGTGCTACTGGCTCTGGTCCCTTTCAGCTCTGGCAGTACGGGTATCTGTTGACACACCAAGGGGTGCTACTGGCTCAGGTTCTATTCAGCTCACGCAGTGTCATTAACCCTTTCAGCACCGCAGAGTGCCGTGGCTCCGGTCCATTCAGCTCACGCAGTGTGCCTATTCCGTTACGCACGGCAGAGTGCCCTTGGCTCTGGTATTATTTAGCTCTAGCACCAGTGTTGGTCTTGCTTATCACCAGTTCTTGAGGACTACTGGGCGTTGTCTTACACACCACATCAGAGACTGATTATTTGCATTGGACTTAACCCTAGCCTTACTCAGTTCCATTGCTTTATCCATACTGTGTCTGCTATATTACCATATTGCCTTCAGTTACGTGTAATTACCTATTTCTGCCCTTAGGGGGCCGTGTTCCTCTTTTATTCTCAATAAAACTGTGTTTTATTTTTTACCTCTGGTCTGAGAGTCTGAATAACAGTTACACCGGTGCCCTTTTGTGGTGTTCCTGTGCCAGTGCTTATTTCTGCTCAGTGATTCCCAGTGTACCGACTAGGCCTGCCTAACTACTCTGCATATTGTCTACTGCCCTTGTGTACCGACCTGGATTGCCTGACTACTCTTCTGATGTTTCTTCTCCGTGATCCGACCCAGCTTGGTTGACGTTCCTGCTCCGTGACCCGACCTGGCTTGGCTGACGTTCCTGCTCCGTGATCTGACCCGGCTTGGCTGACGTTCCTGCTCCGTGATTCGACCCGGCAGTGAGCCACCGATTGCCTCCGTTATACTTCTGCAGAGTGCAAGTGTTGTCTCCGTTACTGCCACGGCAGTTTACCTTGGGTCTAGTCTCCGTTACTGCCTCTGCTAAGTGCAAGTGTCTGCCCCCGTTACTGCTCCGGCAGTGAGCCACCGGTTGCCTCCGTTATACTTCTGCAGAGTGCAAGTGTTGTCTCCGTTACTGCCACGGCAGTTTACCTTGGGCCTAGTCTCCGTTACTGCCTCTGCTAAGTGCGACTGTCTGCCTCCGTTACTGCTCCGGCAGTGAGCCACCGGTTGCCTCCGTTATACTTCTGCAGAGTGCAAGTGTTGTCTCCGTTACCGCCACGGCAGTACCTTATGTGACTTTGTTCCCATTGTTGCCTAGGCAGTTCACGATAGTTCTGCTTATCTGGTTTTGGGTGTTACCAGTCCTTCAGCTTTCTATATGCAGAGAGCCCCATCACAGACCTCTCTGCACATGGGACTGTTTACACTCTAGAAGATCATTAACCCATGCAAGACCTTGCTCCTGGGAATCCATTATAATCTGCCTGACCTGTGTCAGTATAGACTGTTGTGGACTTTATTTTTATGCTGGACCTGTGCAGGCATATATATCTATAACCTGTCGTGTGTCTATATTATTCTGCTGATATACTGCAGGACCTGTGAAGGTTATTTTATTACTGTGATTTCAATAAAACTGTGTTTTATCCTAAACCACTGTGTCTGTGTGTCAAACAAACCGTTACAGTACGAAAGGGCCATGACCTCAGACAGTAAAGGTGAGGGAAATTCACATCCACTGGAGGATGGATGTACATGAGCAGCGTTTGGACCAGCATTTGGCACTGGCCATATAAACTATTCTTGAGCGCATGGTGCATCTCGATAAACCAGTTCAGAATCCGGTGGTCCCCCCAGTTTTGACACCGGAGAGTCAATCAGTGGCAGCTGTGGCCTCAGTTAAAGGGTTAACAGCTTCTGCCCCTTTACCACTCAGATACGATGGTGAACCCCCCCCCTGTGCAGAGGGTTTATTAATCAATTGGAGATATTTCTGGAATTAACCCCTCATGCTTTTCCGAATGACCGCAGTAAGGTCGGGTTCATGATTCGCTATTAACAGGCAGAGCGTTGGCGTGGGCCAATGCCTTGTGGGAGAATGCTAAACCTTGCACCAGGAACTTCAGAGAATTTGTACAAACCTTCCAGAGAGTATTTGAAGTTCCTGGTAGAGTCGCCTCTGCTGCCAAACGATTGATGGAAATATAACAGGGCAATCGTACTGTGGGCGAGTATGCCATAGAATTCCGTACATTGGCAGCAGAGGTGGGTTGGAACAATGAGGCACTGGTGGCAGCCTTTGCTCAAGGACTAGCTGACCATATTAAGGATGAAACGGCAGCTAGAGAACTACCTAGTGATCTGTACGAGTATATTGATTATGCCATTTTAATTGATTCTAGTATTCGTGAGAGACTTATGGCCAAAGACCGTAGGTTACGGCCTAAAAGCAGTGGGCATGGCAGTTTTTTTAACCCACCCTCGCCTCCCATTCCTCCTGATCGTAAACAGGAACCCTGTGAACCGATGCAACTTGGGTTCACTAAACTAATGAAGGAGGAACGGGCACACCGCAGGAGGCAGGGGTTGTGTCTATACTGTGGCAAGGCTGGCCATCTATTACGTACTTGTCCTGTGCGTCTGGGAAATGAACGCACCTAGGGTACCTTGGGGGACAGGCCCTAGGTGGTGTTCAGCAGTCCCTAGACCCGATCATGCAGAAACCCACTATCCAGGTGGTGTTTTCCTGGGCAGAACACTCTGTGGAGGTTCTGGCTCTGGTCGATTTCTGCACGGCCGGTTATTTCATGGATAATTCATTTGCTGCGTTACATAAGATTCCATTGGTCAGAAGGGAATTTCCCTTAGCCATTGAGGCCATTGATGGCAGACCACTAGAACCAGCTCAGATAACTATGCAGACTATTTCGATTTCTATGTCTGTTGGGGCCCTCCACATGGAGGAACAACGATTTCAGATTATCCATTCTCCTCATCATGCGGTCATTCTGGGGTTTCCATGGTTACATTTGCACAATCTCCAGTTTGACTGGCAGAGTTGCGAGATCACGTCTTGGTCCGAGTATTGTATGAAGCATTGTGTGACTCAGCCAGTTAAGATTTTGTGTGCCTCTCCCTCTGTGCCAGCCGAATACCATCAATTCAGTGACGTTTTTAGTAAGGGAGGGGCTAGCAAATTGCCCCAACATAGGGCATACGACTGTGCCATTAATTTGCCCCCTGGGGGTCGCACGTACCCACTGTCGTGCAAGGAGAATTGGGCCATGGATGAGTACATTGAGGACACCCTTAATAGAGGGATTATTCGGAAGTCTACCTCACCTGCTGGTGCTGGGTTCTTTTTTGTGAAAAAGAAGACTGGCGAGTTGAGATCTTGCATTGATTACCGGGGATTAAATAAACTTATGTCCAAGAACGCATACCCCATACCATTCATTACTGAGCTATTTGACAGGTTAAAATGTTCTTCCATTTTTACAAAATTAGACCTACGTGCTGCCTATAACCTGATCAGAATAAGAGCGGTGGATGAGTGGAAAACGGCATTTAATATAAAATCTGGGCATTACGAATACCTAGTTATGCTATTTGGTCTTTGTAACGCACCCGCTGTATTTCAAGAATTCATTAACAATATCCTCCGTGATTTACTACAGTCCTGTGTAGTAGTATACCTTGATGTCATACTCTCTGCCACTCTGTCCCAACACATCAAGGATGTGTCCGAGGTCTTGCTTCGTTTACGCAAAAATAAGCTATATTGTAAAATCCACAAGTGCAAGTTTCACAGGTCTAAAGTGCCTTTTTTGGGTTTCATGATATCTAAGGATGGTATTGCCATGGACCAGGAGAAACTCGCAGCAGTCTTGCAGTGGCCACGACCCAAAGGGTGAAAGGCAATTCAGAGTTTTCTTGGGTTTGCTAATTATTACAGGAAGTTTATCCATAACTTCTCTACCATTGTTAAACCTCTGTTTGACCTTACGCACAAGGGCGCTAATCCCTCCCAATGGTCGGATGCTGCTGAGATTGCTTTTCAGACATTAAAATCCGCTTTTCATCTGCCCCGGTACTGTCCCACCCTAACCCTTCCATTAACTTTGGTGTTTGATGTTTCTGAAATAGGGGTTGGGGCAGTACTATCACAACGTCCAGTGGTGGTGGGGTGCTCTGAGACCATGTGGGTTCTTCTCAAAAAAGTTGTCCAGTGCTCCGAGTCATTATGAAATTGGTGACAGAGAACTCCTGGCTATCATTCTGGCTCTGAAAGAATGGAGCCACCTGCTGGAAGGTACCAGAACTCCTGTACTAATTCTTACTGACCACAAAAACCTAACTTATCTCTTGGAGGCTAAAAGATTGTCGTCTCGTCAGGCCAGGTAGGCCCTGTTCCTATCTCATTTTAATTTTGTAGTATCCTATTTGCCGGGCTCCAAGAATGTTAGGGCCGATGCCCTGTCTAGACAATTTGGGCCAGAGATGGAGAAGGATGAGGTTCCCATACTGTTATGGTTTTCAGACACTCAGACAGAGGGTTAGAATAAAATACGATTTTATTAGAGCAAAAAATAATAACAAGGTTGCCCCCTAGGGGCGGTACTGAGAGTAGCAGAATATGGACTGAAATGCCAGGTACAGAACAGGAAAATATCTCCAGTAGCAGACCAAACAATGACAGAAGACAAATGGTTAATACAAGGATAATCAGTCTCAAATGTGGTGTTAGGCACGCCCTTGGTGAACTAAACTGCAATAGGTGCTAGGTGATAACACCTTAAGTCCATTTAACGTGTGATGCTGTAGCTAAGAGCTGCGACTTGAAACTGAAGCTGCAGTGTGATAATGCGGTAGCCCCCTAGGGCGTAAACGGAGACCAACAGTATTAGGATCGTTTGAGCCAATAGTCTCCACGGGTGTAACGGAAACCAACAGTATTGGAATTGCTTGAGCCAATAGCCCCCACGGGCGTAACGGAGACCAACAGTATCATGATAGCTTGAGCCAATAGCCCCACGGGCGTAACGTGAACCAACAGTATTGTGATAGCTTGAGTCAATAGCCCTACGGGCGTAACGGAGACCAACAGTACTGTGACAGCTGAAGTCTATAGCCCCCTCGGGCGTATACCGGAGACCAACAGTAACTGGATCGCTTGAGCCAACACAGCCTCACGGGCGTAACGGAGACCACCGGTTGCTGCACTGCTTGCCAATAGCCCACAGGCGTAACAGAACTACTGCTCTGCAGGATATGAAGAACCACCGACTACCGAGGCCCACAACACGGCCGGCTCGCAGAGGCAGAAAATCGGCTAAGGCAACAATGGTCAGAGTGGCAGTGCGATAGATGGTAGCAACCCAAATGTTCTAGGCTCACAGTAGCGACACGGTACAGGAAGTGTAATAGACTCAGCACACGTTACCAGACAATGCTGATGGAAGGCTCAGCTTAACAACACGGCTCAGCAATGGTTAACCCAGAAATAATGGAGGCTCAGATCACACACTGCAGCGATCAGAATGTTGCCGAGGCGACAACAGGAACCGTAGACAGGAGTGGCAGGACCAGGAGCAAATTCAGGAGTCGGTCGTCAGCCAGGCCGGGTCAGGACACGTCGGAGATTCGCAGACAAGCCAGGTCAGCAGGAGAGCGAGAACGTCAGCCAGGCCGGGTTGGATCACGGAGGAGATTCGCAGACAAGCCAGATCAGCAACAAGCAGGAAGTCAGCCAGGCCGGGTCAATCACGGAACAGGAACACAGGAGCGTAGTCGGTACAGGCCAAGTCCGTACACAGGAGATCAGGAACACTGGAACACGGCAGCAGCAATACTGGCTCAGAAACACCACGAAAGGGCACCTGACAGGTGCCAATGGCCAGAATAAAACAGGTCACCGGGGGCAGGCCAACACAGCTCAACCAATCAGGGAGCAGCACAGTTGAGAGTGACAGAAAAGGATCACGGGGACCGTGATAGTACACCCTTTTAAAGACCCCCTCTCCCTGCCGGAGGTCTTGATTTCTGAGGGTATTTAGAGTGGAAGTTGCGCAACAGCCTGGGCGCATGGAGGTCCTTCTGATCTACCCAGGAGCGTTCCTCAGGGCCATAGCCTTTCCAATGGACCAAGTATTGCAACTTCCCCCTAAATCTCCTAGAATCTATGATACTCTGGACCTCATATTCCTCCTGGCCTTGAACGTCCACCGGCCCAGGAATCACTGGAGTGGTAGTGTGCCCAAGTGGAGTGAAGCTGCTCAATATGCTCATCCAGAGCTGGGATCTGTTGTGCCTGGAATGAGTCCGGGAGTAGGCATGGCTGGAACCCATAATTAATGAGAAACGGGGAGCTCCCGGATGATGAATTAACTGCACAATTCCTGGCAAACTCCGCCCATGGCAACAGGTCGGCCCAATTATCACGATGATCGGTTACAAAACAGCATAAGAACTGTTCCAGTCCTTGATTGGCACGCTCAGCGGCTCCATTGGTCTGGGGATGATAGGCGGAAGAAAATAACAACTGGATGCCGATCTGCCCACAAAATGCCCTATAAAATCTTGACACAAACTGGCTCCCACGATCAGACATCACCACTCTAGGCACCCCGTGCAACCAAAACACCTCCTTAGCAAATACCATAGCTAATTCCTGAGCCGATGGAAGACCAGGGAGGGGCACGAAATGAGCCATTTTAGAGAACCTATCGACCACCATAAGGATAAGCGTGTACCCCCTAGACACTGGCAATTCTCCCAGAAAGTCAATGGATATATGGGACCATGGGCGGTCGCCATTAGGTACTGGTTGAAGCAAACCTACTGGAAGATGCCTGGGTGTCTTGGCATGGGCACAGGTGGCACAGGCTGCAGTAAAGGCAGAGCAATCAGTCCTAAGGGAGGGCCACCAAAATAAGTGAGATAGAGACCAACATAATTGATCCCTCCCAATGTGCCCAGCAGCCTTAGATGAGTGGTAGGTTTCCAATAGACGGGTACGGAATGGCTCATCGACAAAACACTTGCCTACTGGGGTCTCTGGAGGCGAAGTGATGCTAGTACGGATAGTAGCCAGTATACGATCTGGCTGAATGATAGGTACTGGTTCTTCCTCCCTCTCAATGTCTGACACAAACTGTCTGGACAAGGCACCCGCCCTGACATTCTTGGACCCCGGTAGGTAGGAGACCACAAAATTGAACCGGGACAAAAAGAGCGCCCATCTGGCATGACGTGAGGAAAGTCTCTTAGCCTCAGAGAGATACGTTAAATTCTTGTGGTCAGTTAGAATAAGTACTGGTGTCTTGGTACCTTCCAAAAGGTGGCGCCACTCCTTAAGTGCCAGAATGATAGCCAAGAGCTCCCTGTCACCAATTTCATAGTGGCTTTGGGTGCTGGACAGCTTTTTCGAAAAGAACCCACAAGGTCTTAAAGTACCACCTCCCACCAGGCGTTGGGAGAGCACTGCCCCAACCCCAACCTCAGAGGCATCAACTTCCAGGGTAAATGGCAGGGCTGGGTTAGGATGGGATAGTACCGGAGCCAAAGCAAAGGTGGATTTCAGTGTCTCAAACGCATTCTCAGCTTCCTCAGACCATTGAGAGGGAGTAGCGCCCTTATGAGTCAAGTCAGACAGAGGTTTCACAATAGTGGAAAAGTTCTGAATAAATTTCCTATAATAGTTGGCAAAGCCCAGAAAGCGCTGAATAGCCTTTAACCCTTTGGGACGGGGCCACTGTAGGACTGCTGTCAACTTCTCCTGGTCCATAGCAATGCCATCTTTAGAGATCACAAATCCCAGGAAGGGTACTTGGGACATGTGAAATTCGCATTTCTCAAGTTTACAAAACAGTTTATTTTTGCGTAATCGAAGCAAAACCTCAGAGAAATCCTTGATGTGCTGGGTAAGGGTGGTAGAATGAATCAATATATCATCTAGATAGACCACAACACAGGGCTGGAGCATGTCCCGAAGGATGTCATTAATAAATTCCTGGAACACCGCAGGAGCATTACATAGGCCAAATGGCATTACCAGATATTCATAGTGCCCTGATCTGGTATTAAATGCCGTCTTCCACTCATCTCCAGCTTTAATTCTGATCAGGTTATATGCAGCCCGGAGATCGAGTTTAGCAAAGATAGAAGAGCCCTATAACCTATCGAATAACTCGGTAATGAGTGGAATGGGGTAGGCACTTCTCGACATTAATTTATTCAGACCCCTGTAATCAATACAAGGCCTGAGCTTGCCATTTTTCTTTTTAACAAAGAAGAACCCGGCACCCGCCGGTTAAGTGGATTTGCGAATAATCCCTCTCTTGAGGGCATCCTCAATGTACTCCTCCATTGCCCTATTCTCCTCCACTGACAATGGATAAGTGCGGCCCCTTGGAGGCACCACACCCGGAGGCAAATCAATGGCACAATCATAAGGTCTGTGCTGAGGTAGGGCACCAGCCTCCCCCTTACTGAATACGTCACTGAATTCCTGGTATTCAGCTTGCACGGAAGGAGAGGTACACAGTAACCTGACAGGGTGTGAGAGGCAATTACCAGCACAATATTCTGAACAAGACTTTACTTCACATCTTGGGATTGTTTAACGATAGCTATGGAAACCCCAGGATGACTGCGTGATGAGGTGAGCAAATTATTTGAAAACGTACCTTCTCCTTGTGGAGGGCCCCAATTGTCATAGAAATAGGAGTTGTTTCCATAGTGATAAATGCCGGTTCCAATGACCTGCCATCAATGGCTTCAATAGCCAGAGGAGATTCCTTTTTGACTACCGGAATCTTGTGCAACTCAGCAAAGGACTGGTCCATGAAGTAACCGGCTGCACCGGAGTCTACCAGTGCCATAACTGTCACAGATAAGTCTGCTCACGTGAATACCACCTGGATGGTGGGTCTCTGTGTATTAATATCCAGGGACTGCTGTACGCCACCTAGGGCCTGTCCCCCAAGGTACCCTAGGTGCGTCCGTTTCCCAGCCGAACCGGACAAGTGCGTAACTGGTGCCCAGCTTTACCACAGTATAGGCATAGGCCCATTCTCTTACGGTGCGCCCCTTCTCCTTCTTCGTCAGTCTGGTGAACCCGAGCTGCATAGGCTCCCCAGCCTCAGATGTGCGTTCAGGAGGAAAGGGTGGTGAGGGTGGGTTCAAAAGACTGCCATGCCCATAATTTCTGGATTTCGCCCTTTTAGCCATCCGCCTCTCGCAAATGTGGGAGTCAATAAGCATGACTTAATCAATATACTCATCCAAGTCACTAGGCACGTCTCTGGCAGCAATTTCGTCTTTGATGGAATCTGACAGGCCCTGAGCAAAGGCTGCAACTAATGCCTCATTGTTCCAGCCCACCTCTGCTGCCAAGGTTCGAAATTCAATTGAGTAATCTCCCAAGGTGCGATTGCCCTGTTGTATCTCCATCAACCTTTTGGCAGCAGAAGCGGCTCTACCGGGTACCTCAAACAGTCTGCGGAACTTTCTTACGAACTCTTTAAAATTCAGGGTGCAGGGCTTGGCATTCTCCCACAGAGGATTCGCCCAAGACAATGCCTTGCCAGTTAATAGGGAGATCATGAAACCGACCTTACTTCGGTCATTAGGAAATGCCTGAGGCGTGAGTTCTAAGAATATCTCCAATTGGTTGATAAAGCCTCTGCATTGGGTAGGTTCGCCATCATATCTTAAAGGTAACGGCGCCGCCGCCGTTAACCCTCTGGTCTGTGTAGTAGAAACTACAGGCAGATTGTCCGGTGTCGTGACTGGGGTGACCACCGGATTCTGGTTAGGTTTGTCTAGGTGTACCGTATGCTCAAGTAAGGTCTGCAAGGCCAGTGCCAACTGGTCTAGGCGCTGCTCGTGAACATCCATTCTCCAATGGATGTTCTGTGTGCCAGTGTCTCCCTTGCTGTCTGAGGTCATGGCCCTTTTGTACTGTTACGGATTTCAGACACTCATACAGAGGGTTAGAATAAAATACGATTTTATTAGAGCAAAAAATAATAACAAGGTTGTCCCCTAGGGGCGGTACTGAGAGTAGCAGAATATGGACTGAAATGCCAGGTACAGAACAGGAAAATATCTCTAGTAGACCAAACAATGACAGAAGACAAATGGTTAATACAAGGATAATCAGTCTCAAATGTGGTGTTAAGCACGCCCTTGGTATACTAGACTGCAATAGGTGCTAGGTGATAACACCTTAAGTCCATTTAACGTGTGATGCTGTAGCTAAGAGCTGCAACTTGAAACTGAAGCTGCAGTGGGATAATGCGGTAGCCCCCTAGGGCGTAAACGGAGACCAACAGTATTAGGATCGTTTGAGCCAATAGCCCCCACGGGCGTAACGGAAACCAACAGTATTGGAATTGCTTGAGCAAATAGCCCCCACGGGCGTAACGGAGACCAACAGTATCATGATAGCTTGAGCCAATAGCCCCCACGGGCGTAACGTGAACCAACGGTATCGTGATAGCTTGAGTCCATAGCCCTATGGGCGTAACGGAAACCAACAGTACCGTGACAGCTGAAGTCTATAGCCCCCTCGGGCGTATACCGGAGACCAACAGTAACTGGATCGCTTGAGCCAACACAGCCTCACGGGCGTAACGGAGACCACCGGTTGCTGCACTGCTTGCCAATAGCCCATGGGTGTAACAGAACTACTGCTCTGCAGGATATGAAGAGCCGCCGAGTACCGAGGCCCACAAAGCGGCCGGCTCGCAGAGGCAGAGAATCGGCTAAGGCAACGATGGTCAGAGTGGCAGTGCGATAGATGGTAGCAACTCAAGTGTTCTAGGCTCACAGTAGCGACACGGTACAGGAAGTATAATAGACTCAGCACACGTTACCAGACAATGCTGATGGAAGGCTCAGCTTAACAACACGGCTCAGCAATGGTTAACCCAGAAATAATGGAGGCTCAGATCACACACTGCAGCGATCAGAATGTCGCTGAGGTGACAACAGGAACCGTAGACAGGAGCGGCAGGAGAGCGAGAACGTCAGCCAGGCCGGGTCGGATCACAGAGGAGATTCGCAGACAAGCCAGATCAAGTCAGCCAGGCCGGGTCAATCATGGAACAGGAACACAGGAGCGTAGTTGGTACAGGCCAAGTCGGTACACAGGAGATCAGGAACACTGGAACACGGCAGCAGCAATACTGGCTCAGAAACACCATGGAAGGGCACCTGACAGGTCACCGGGGGCAGGCCAATGCAGCTCAACCAATCAGGGAGCAGCACAGTTGAGAGTGACAGAAAAGGATCACGGGGACCTTGATACATACCCATCATTCAGCCTGATCGCATCCTGGCCACCCTACGCACTAGTATCACTTCACCACTGGGGAGGAGATTCTGACTACCCAGGCTACGGTACCCCCAGAAACCCCAGTGGGTAAGTGTTTTGTGGATGAGCCATTTCGTACCCGGTTGCTCTAGGCATGCCACTCTTCTAAGGCTGCTGGACATATTGGGAGGGATCAATTAATATGGTCTCTCTCACAAGTTTTCTGGTGGCCTTCCCTACGGGCCGACTGCTCCGCTTTTACTGCAGCCTGTACCAACTGTACTCGTGCCAAGACCCCTAGACACCTCCCAGTGGGCCTACTTCAACCAGTGCCTAATGGTGAACGCCCTTGGTCCCACGTGTCCATTGATTTCCTGGGAGAGCTGCCAGTGTCTAGGGGTTACTCATCATTCTTATGGTGGTCGATAGATTCTCTAAGATGGCTCATTTTGTGCCTCTTCCTGGTCTTCCCTCTGCCCAGGAGTTGGCTGTTGTCTTCACTAAAGAGCTGTTCCAGTTGCATGGGGTACCCAGAATTCTGGTGTCTGACTGGGGGAGCCAAATTGTGTCCAGATTTTGAAGAGTATTTTGTAACCAGATGGGCATTCAGCTGTCTTTTTCTTCTGCCTACCATCCCCAGACCAATGGAGCCACTGAGCGTGCCAATCAGGGATTGGAACAGTTCATGCGCTGTTTTGTCACCGATCATCATGATAATTGGGCAGACCCGTTGCCGTGGGCAGAGTTCGCCAGGAACTCGTCCGGGAGCTCCCCGTTTCTCATCAACTTTGGGTTCCAACCATGCTTGCTCCCGGACTCATTCCAGTCGCAACAGATTCCAGCTCTGGATGAGCACATCGAGCAGCTCCGCTCCACATGGACACAGGTTCAGAGGGCCCTCAGTCAGTCGTTCCAGTGTAATCAGCGCCAAGCTAACCGTAGACGGCTGCCAGAGGTCTCATTTCAGGTTGGGGACAGGGTATGGCTCTCCTCCAGAAATCTTAATTTGCAAGTTCCGTCTAATAAGTTGGCTCCCCGGTTCATTGGTCCTTTCAGGGTGATCCGTAAAATTAACCCTGTGTCGTATGCCTTGGAGCTCCCAGCATCTATCCGCATTCACAATGTGTTCCATGTATCCTTACTGTAACCTCTGGTATGCAGTCGCTACACTACCACTCCTGTGGTGCCCGGTCCTGTGGAGGTTCAGGGCCAGGAAGAGTACGAGGTCCAAAGCATAATTGATTCTCGCAGATTTAGAGGAAAATTGCAATATTTGGTCCATTGGAAGGGCTATGGCCCTGAGGAACGTTCCTGGGTTGATCAGAACGACCTTCATGCCCCGAGACTTCTGCGCAGTTTTCACTCTAAATATCCTCAGAAACCAGGTCCCTCTTCCAGGAGAGGGGGTCTTTGAGAGGGGGGTACTATCATGGTGCCCGTGCTCTTTTTGTTTTTGTTTTTCTGTCAGTCTAGCCTGTGCTTTGCTCCCATTGGCTACCGTGTGTTAGTCCCACCCAGTATGACCTTTATATACTGGGCTATTGGCACCCCTCCAGTGCCCTTTCGTGGTGTTCCTGTGCCAGTGCTTATTTCTTCTCAGTGATTCCCAGTGTACCGAATCGGCCTGCCTAACTACTCTGCATATTGTCTACTGCCCTTGTGTACCGACCCGGATTGCCTGACTACTCTTCTGATGTTACTGCTCCGTGATCCGACCCGGCTTGGCTGAAATTCCTGCTCCGTGACCCGACCCGGCTTGGCTGATGTTCCTGCTCCGTGATCTGACCCGGCTTGGCTGACGTTCCTGCTCCGTGATCCGACATGGCTTGGCTGACGTTCCTGCTCCATGATTGGACCTGGCTTGGTTGGCGTTCCTGTGCTGTGTCGCCTAGGCGACATTCTGTCTGTCTGGCAATTGGGTTCAATTCCTCCTGCAGAGTACCAGCGGCCAGTCTCCATTACTGCCTCTGCTAAGTGCAAGTGTCTGTCTCCGTTACTGCTCCGGCAGTGAGCCACCGGTTGCCTCGGTTTATACTTCTGCAGAGTGCAAGTGTTGTCTCCGTTACTGCTACGGCAGTACCTTATGTGACTTTGTTCCCATTGTTGCCTAGGCAGTTCACGCTAGTTCTGCTTATCTGGTTTTGGGTGTTACGAGTCCTTCAGCTGTCTATATGCAGACAGCCCCATCACAGACCTCTCTGCACATGGGACTGTTTACACTCTAGAAGATCATTAACCCATGTAAGACCTTGCTCCTGGGAATCCATTATAATCTGCCTGACCTGTGTCAGTATAGACTGTTGTGGACTTTATGTTTATGCTGGACCTGTGTAGGCATATGTATCTATAACCTGTCCTGTGTCTATATTATTCTGCTGATATACTACAGGACCTGTGAAGGTTATTTTATTACTGTGATTTCAATAAAACTGTGTTTTATCCTAAACCACTGTGTCTGTGTGTCAAACAAACCGTTACAGCGGGTAGTCAGACAAGGGCAAGGGTCAAAAACAGAGCAGACAAAATAAGCTAATGCACAGGTATACCACAAAAGGGCAACTAAGCACAGTATCCCGGCCAAAATCAGCCTATCTCACAGCAGGTTTCAAAAGTCAAGCGCAATGTCACTGCTACCTCAGTGTATGCACGCTCTTGCATCTGAGAGGCAGCAGGAATGCGGAAGCGACCAGCAAGATGCCGCCGGCTGCCTGCCAGTGAGACCAGGATATGGACAAGCAATCTAATGAGCGAGTAATCACGGCAACCGTGATGCAAATATACATGTCAATATATACCACTGGGGTATAAGCACAAGAGAAGTAAACTGAAACCAATGTGGCTTAATAATGAGGTTTGCACAGAAATGAGAAATAAGAAACAGGCTTTTAAAGTGTTTAAGTCAAACGGTTCAGATGCATCATTTAAAAAATATAAAGAATGCAATAAACTCTTCAAAAAAGCAATTAAGCTAGCTAAAACTGAAAATAAGAGAAATATTGCAAATGAGAGCAAGAAAAATCCTAAACAATTCTGCAAGTATACTTCAACAAGTTGGATGAGGGAGCCAGTGAGCGGGCTGGTGGGTGTGACAGACCACTGCCAGATGCCTCTAAAAATCTGGCATCCTAGGTAAGTGCCCAGTCTTCCTATTGGTAAATCAGACCCTGTAAATGCCATTGTTTGAATTTCTTCTTCCTTTCAATTTTATTTTTTTATAAACCATTAAAATTTTAACATTTTTTTCTCAGATGTCAGGGGTGATGATAAACTATTGTATATGGGGGATGTAAAAGTGCCTATTAAGTGTTTTCCCTTCCTTCTTTTCTTTTTCCATATAATATACATACGTGTTTTACAGACATACAGAAAATATTTATTCTGCTGTGCTTCACCTAAAGGGTGCAAGACCTCTCTCAAAGAGAAAAAATAATGAGCAAGAAACAGAGAAGTGGCTTCTGGGAATTTGGACATGAGCAACCAACAACCCAGCAGTCCCTCAAAACAGGTAAAGCTGCAGCGTTGCTCCTCACCAACACAACCCACAAACCAATCCCAGAAATAAAATAAAAACAAAATATATAAACGTTTATGTGACAAAAGATCTACACACAAGACAATATATATATATACTCATAAAAAATAAATGTCCATGGAGTTGACCAGTTGAATTTAGTAGATAGTCCACTTATGAAGAATCCTCGCTGCTCGCTCCCAATGGGTAGGGCTCCCAAGAAGAAAAAACTAGAAGATACAAAAAAAAGGACAAATGACACAGAAGATTCCCTCTAAGTGCAGTGTTTTAACAACTTAGCCCATCACCAACACCACTCCAGGAAATGTACTCACATTCTTCAGAGGCTCAGACCAGCCTCCAGGAATAGTCGCCTGTACTGGCTCACACCCCAGTCTGGTGTTCTGGTAAAAGCTCCAGTTTCACTCTGTAATGAACAAATGTGGAATGGTCAACAAATATTGGGTGACTACAAACCCAGCACTAGTATTGATACAACCTAATTTCTCTTTGTATTAACGGATATTCTTGGCAACAACCCAAAATAAGGGGTTCACAGTGATGCCAGAATCCTCAATAAATGACAGCAAGTCTGCAAATATGTAATATTGCAAAAAATATAAAAATCTAACATAAAAAATGACAAATATCATTAATCTGTAAAACTCTAAAAATCAATAAGCCTTATAAGAGCTCTAAATAAAATAAAGTAAAATCAATACAATTAAACACTGGCTTTACGCGTTTCGTGGCACAGTAGCCACTTCTTCATAAGAAAGCATGAGATTGGAGTAAAAGCGATATCTTTATTGGCTAATTATTCAGTACATAGATTGTACATCATGCAAATTCCTTGTTAATTTCAATTCCACTGGAGGTGAGACTCTTATCACCTGCATCTGTGTAAATTATTCTTTAGACTCCAGTAGAGGCATCACACCTCTGAGAGGCCACCATGCCTTACAACAAAACACTTTATTTTGTTGGTTCTCTGTGAGTGTTTGTCACAATCTTTCTTTGTATATGTCTTTGTAACTGGCCAAGTGGCACAAGATTTATTTCACTGTTGGTGTGTGAATTGCTCCAGTACATATATTGTATAGAGAGTGTGTGACTTGCAGCCAGAGCCCCAGGCCTGCACTATATTGAGTGTCTGATCACCAGGGGAAAAGACAAAAGAATAGTCAGACAGAACCACAAGTCAGCACCAGAGGGGGTAGTCAGACAAGCTGGGTCATACACAGTTCAAGTAGTCAGCCAGAGCCACAAGTCTGCACCAGATTGGATGCCCACTATTAGGGGTGAGGCAAAAGAATAGTCAGACAAAGCCACAGGTCAACACTAGAATGGATGGAAGACTAGGCAGGTACAGAACTGCTATGAACAATAATGCAAGGGCATCTGAGTCAGACCTCAGTCTGCCTTTTAAACCCCTCTACAGGAAGTAGGAGGAGCAGCTCAGAGGGAGGAAGTAGGAAGTTGGTAGGAGGAGACTACAGGAAGCAAACACATAAAACAGAGGCCTGCTGCATGCTTGAAACCTCGCGCCTGTAATGATGCTGAAGTCAAGGTAAGCTGTAACAGTACCCCCCCTCAAAGGCCCCCCTCCGCGGAGCCGGCCGGGGTTTGTCAGGGAATCAAGCATGAAACCTGCGTACCAATACAAAAGAGTGAACATCAGCACCTGGAATCCAGGAACGCTCCTCTGGACCATAACCCTTAATCCTTTAAGTAGTACAAAGTGGGCCATCTTTGAGAACTTGTCTACAATCATCAAAATGACTGTATAACCCATAGAGCTCAGAAGTTCAACCATAAAATCAATCGATAAGTGTGACCAAGGCATTCCCCATTGGTCACTGGCTGTAACAAACCCACTGGTAATTGTCGGGGTGACTTATTTTGGGCACAAGTTGTACAGGCTGCAGTGAAGGCAGCACAATCGGCTCTCAGACTAGGCCACCAAAAAACACGGGACAGGACCATATCAGTTGGTCTCGGCCAATGTGACCAGCTATTTTAGACGCATGGTACATCTCCAGTAACTTAATGCGCAATTGTGCTGGCACAAAGCAACGGCCTTCGGGTTTCTCAACAGAAGCAGCAGCCTGGATGGCAAAAATCTCCTCACCCAGAGGAGAAGTGATACAAGTGCAAATTGTGGCAAGAATATGATCAGCAGAAATAATCGGAGTAGGAGGATCTTCCTCCCTAGTCAGAGAACAAAACTGGCGAGACAACGCGTCTGCCTTTACATTTTTGGAGCCAGGAAGATAAGAAACCACAAAATTGAATCGGAAAGAAATAATGCCCAACGAGCCTGTCTTGAAGAGAGGCATTTTGCCTCAGAGAGGTATTATCACGGTCCCCGTGATTCCCTGTCAATCTGTGTCTGTGTTACCTTTGCATTGGAGGAGGCTGATTGGCCCGCCCAGGATGTTCCTTTTTATACTGGCTCTTGGGCACTTGTCAGTTGCCCTTTTGTGGTGTTCCCGTTCCTGCGTCTCGTTGCTGAGTTCCAGTGTCTCCTGTGTACCGATCCGGCTTGGCTGTCTCCTCTTCTGATCCTGCTCCGTGATTGACCCGGTTCTGGCTGACGACCCTGCTCCATGATTGACCCGGTTCTGGCTGACGACCCTGCTCCGTGATTGACCCGGTTCTGGCTGATGACCCTGCTCCGTGATTGACCCATTCTCCGGTTGACGTTCCTGCGGCTGTATCCATCCGGTTCCGGTTATTGCTCCTGTCCAGTTGCTGTTCCAGTGTCCTCCAGTCGCTCTGGCGACATTCTGAACTGTGTTCGCTGATCCTCTCTCGCTCTGTCAGCTGTAGACTGAGGTTGCCTGCCATCTGCTTTGCTGAGCAGTACTCTTCTGTATGTACCAGATTAACCCGTGCAGTGCCTGTAGTCTCCGGTTACGTGCCATTTGTATAGCTTGCCAAGCCTCTGTTGGTCCGTTGAGCCATTACACTCTGAGCCGCCTATTGACGCCATCCTATTCCTTGCAGAGCTCTGCCTGTCCGGTGTTCGGGGTGCACCGTGACCACGCCAGTTGGCGCCGGCAGTCTGTTCGCTCTTGCTATAGGATTCCGTACGACACCGGAAGGGTGCCCTGGCTCCGTTTCTCATTCACTCAGAGTGTACATGTCCACCTGCACTGCCTAGTGCATTGGCTCCTTGTAGCTTGGGCAGCAACCATCTATTGTGGCATCCCAAGGGTGTCTTGGCACAATCCAGTTGACATACGCATGGTCATTTACTAGTCTCATTGTGGGCGATTCCTATTCTGGTTACTTCAGTCCTGGCAGTGGCATTCCTCCTAGCCCACGGTGGTAGTATTGGCTCAGCTCAGCGCAACAGGGGTACTTCCTGTTGCTACCTAGAGAGTGATACAGTGCTGATACTTTACTCCTTGCTCAACATTTAAGAGACTGTTATCCAGAGACTGATATCTATCCTGGGCATTGGCCAATCTGAGCCTGAGTTTCTCCAGTTGCTCCTGTTAACCCTTTGGGGTTACTCCAGTCTATATTTGTACTTATACTCCTGCTTGTATTATACTTACCTTGTCTGTATTTGTCAGTACTGTTCTTACTTGTGCTGGCCCCTAGGGGCACTGTTTATCATCCTGATTCAATAAAACTGTGTTTTTACTTCATACCCTGGTCTGAGTGTCTGAAAACCGTAACAGTACAAAAGGGCCATGACCTCAGACGGGAAAGGTGACAGTAATACACAGAACCTCCACTGGAGGATGGATGTTCACGAGCAACACCTAGACCAGTTGGCATTGGCCATGGAAACCTTGCTTGAACGTACGGTACACCTTGATAAACCGAATCAAAATCCGGTGGTTCCCCCAGTTATGACACCGGATAACACTACTGGGCAATGGTTGGCTCCCCCGAGAAGTTAAACGGCGGCGGCGCCATTACCGCTAAGATATGATGGCGAACCCACACTATGCAGAGGTTTCCTTAACCAGATAGAGATATTCTTAGAACTCACACCTCATGCCTTTCCGAATGACCATAGCTAGGTGGGGTTCATGGTATCTCTTTTAACTGGCAAAGCCCTGGCATGGGCTAATCCTTTATGGGAGCAGGCTAAACCTTGCACGCTGTGCTTTAAAGAATTTGTCAAACAGTTCCGTAGAGTGTTCGAGACACCTGGGCAAGCTACCTCTGCGGCCAAAAAACTGTTGGTAATTCAGATGGGCGATTGTACTGTGGCTGATTATGCTATAGAATTTTGGATTCTAGCTGCAGAGGTGGCATGGAATAATGAGGCACTCCTGGCAGCATTTGCCCAAGGGCTTTCTGATGCTATTAAAGATGAAATAGCTGCCAGGGAGGTACCTACTGATTTGGATGAGTACATCGATTTTGTGATACTCATTGATACTCGCCTGCACAAGAGGCGCTTGGCAAAAAGGGCAAGTTCCAAAACCCATGGGTACGAGAAGTCTTTTAACCCACCCTCTCCTCCCATTCCTCCTGACCGGGTACCTGATACAGGGGAACCTATGCAAATTGGCTTCACTAGACTGTCCAAGGAGGAGAGGGCATATCGCAAAAGACAAGGATTATGCCTATATTGTGGCAAAGGTGGGCATTTATTGCGCGCATGTCCGGTGCGTCAGGGAAACGCACGCACCTAGGGTACCTTGGGGGACAGGCCCTAGGTGGTGTACAATCGTCCCCAGATCCTTGTTCCAAGAAACCCACCATACCGGTGAGTTTTCTCCTAGGCGACCAAGTTGTGGAGGTACTAGCCCTTGTAGATTCTGGTGCAGAAGGCTATTTCATGGACCGAGCATTTGCTGAAAGGCACATTATTCCTCTGTCTAAAAGAGATACTCCGCTAGCCATTGAGGCTATTGATGGCAAACCTCTAGAACCAGCTCTTATCACCATGGAGACTACTCTCCTCACTATGTCTATGGGGGCCCTCCATAAGGAGGAGGTTTGTTTCCAGATTATACACTCACCCCATCATGCGGTCATTCTGGGGTTCCCTTGGTTGACGTTGCACAATCCCCAGTTTGACTGGCAGACGTGAAATTAAGTCATGGTCTGAGTACTGCACTGGTCACTGTCTATCTCGTCCAGTTAAGATTATGTGTACCTCTCCTTCTGTGCCAGCTGAATACAGCAAGTTCAGCGACGTATTCAGTAAAGGGGAGGCTAGCAAACTACCGCAACATCGGCCATATGATTGCGCTATTGATTTGCCCCCGGGAGTGGTGCCACCGAGGGGTAGGACGTACCCATTGTCCTGTGATGAGACTAAGGCCATGGAGGAGTACATTGAGGATGCTCTCAAAAGAGGGATTATTCGCAAATCATCCTCTCCGGCAGGTGCAGGGTTCTTTTTTGTGAAAAAAAAAGTGGCGAATTACGACCTTGTATTGACTACCGTGGACTAGTGATGAGCGAGCATGCTCGGCCGAAGCTCGGTTCGGCTCGAGCATCGCTCTGCTCGGCACATGGCGGTACTCGTACGAGTACTGCATGTGCTCGCCCGCCATGTTTGGGTCTCCTCCCCGCACGTTTCGCGGCTGCTGCGCAGCCAATAAACGTGCGGGGAGGCTCTGACATCAGTGTAATGCCAGCAGCCATGTTGGCTGCTGGCATTACACTGATTGGCTGGCCAGAACCCGTGATCGGGTGCTGTATAGCACCTGACCAGCGAGTTCGGCTCAGTCTTAGCCAGGGAGAGATGAGGATAGGAAGGGAAAGTCAGTGTAGGCAGAAAAAAAGTGCGTTTGAACAACAAAAAGACCCAAAAGTCCTTTTTAGGACTACTGTGTGTGGGGGCAGCAGATATATTTTGTTTTGGGGGGCAGAGTTTTAAAAAAAAACGTCACATATTCCGTTCACTGTGCCTAGCCGCAGATTAGCAGCACATTCTGTTTAGTGTGCAAAGTTTCAGATTAGCAGCACATTCTGTTTAGTGTGCAAAGTTGGAGATTAGCAGCACATTCTTTTTAGTGTGCAAAGTTGCAGATTAGCAGCACATTCTGTTTAGTGTGCAAAGTTGCAGATTAGCAGCACATTCTTTTTAGTGTGCAAAGTTGCAGATTAGCAGCACATTCTGTTCAGTGTGCAAAGTTGCAGATTAGCAGCACATTCTGTAAAAAATAAAAGTCACTTATTCCGTTCACTGTGCCTAGCCGCAGATAAGCAGCACATTCTGTTTAGTGTGCAAAGTTGCAGATTAGCAGCACATTCTGTTTAGTGTGCAAAGTGTAAAAAATAAAAGTCACATATTCCGTTCACTGTGCCTAGCCGCAGATAAGCAGCACATTCTGTTTAGTGTGCAAAGTTGCAGATTATCAGCACATTCTGTTTAGTGTGCAAAGTGTAAAAAATAAAAGTCACATATTCTGTTCACTGTGCCTAGCCGCAGATAAGCAGCACATTCTGTTTAGTGTGCAAAGTTGCAGATTTGCAGCACATATTCCGTGTAATATGAAGAAGGCGGGTAAAAAGGGACGGGGAAGTGGACGTGATCCTGATAGTTCAGGGCGCGGGTCAGGACGCGTAGAAACTGTGCCTGGTGCCAGAGCACAAGAAAGAAAGACATCCACCATACCTAGCTTCATGTCTCAGTTTACAGGGCGTCGCAGGACATCACTCTCGAGGTCAAACCACTGCGAACAGGTGGTCGGTTGGATTTCAGGTGATACTGCTTCCAGTCGGTTAAGCACCACCCTGTCTTCCACCAAGTCCACTCTCAGTAGCCAAGAGTCTGGTCAACATAATCCTCACCCTGATCATCCTTCCTCCCACCATAGAGGGTCTGGTCAAAGAAGTGATCCCACACTGGGATATAGTGAGGAGCTCGTCTCATCACCAATCCTTAATTTGAACCTCTCTCCAAGCACGCTTGCAGAGGAACATGAAATCTTGTGCCCTGATTCACAACCTCTAGAGGGTACCCAATCACAAGAAGATGACAGAGGTGAACGGCATTTAAGGTCAAAGGAAGTGGATGATGATGATGATGAGACACAGTTGCCATCAAATCAACCACTATTACTGTCTCAAGACCTTGATGAGGAGGATGATATACAGTTGTCAATGACTGAGTATGTGGTGGGATCAAGAAATGAGGAGGATGATCAGAGTGAGGAAGTGGAGGAGGACTTGGTGGACGATGAGGTGACTGACCCCACCTGGGAAGGTGGAGAGCCGAGCGATGACAGCAGTCCTGAGGGTGAGCCATCTGCAGCACCGCAACAGGCTGGAAGAGGCAGTGGTGTGGCTACAGAAAGAAGGCGGACCGCACCAAACCGGCCCGCAAATGTTCCACGGAGCACCCCCTTGCGTAAATCTCCCTTGCCAAGGGCTAGGTGTTCCGCGGTATGGCGTTTTTTTAAGGAAAGTGCGGACGACAAAAAAATTGTAGTTTGCAACCTGTGCCACACCAGAATGAGCCGAGGCATGAACACTAGAAACCTCACCACCACCAGCATGATCCGACACATGGCATCCAAGCACCGTAATAAGTGGGAGGAACGCCCGGATCGCCAATCTGTGTCTGCAGGCCACACCACTGCCTCCTCTTCCCCTGTTTTCGGTGCCGGCCAATCGCCTGTCGAAGGCGCAGGCCCGCATACCTCCCGCCCTGCACCTGTACCATCTGAAGCACCATCAGCGACCACATCCACTTCCCTGTCCCAGCGCAGCGTCCAAATGTCGTTACCCCAGGCATTTGAGCGCAAGCGAAAATACCCAGCCACCCACCCACAGGCCATAGCACTAACCTCACACCTTTCCAAATTACTGGCCATCGAAATGCTGCCATTTAGGCTTGTGGAGACTGAGTCCTTCCGCAGCCTGATGGCAGCAGCTGTCCCTCGGTACGCAGTCCCCAGCCGCCACTACTTTTCCCGGTGTGCCGTCCCCGCCTTACACCACCATGTGTCCCGTAACATCACCCGTGCCCTGACCAACGCAGTTACTGGGAAGGTCCACTTAACGACTGACACATGGACAAGTGCTTGTGGCCAGGGACGCTACATTTCCCTGACGGCACACTGGGTGAATGTCGTGGAGGCTGGGAGCGACTCGGACCCTGGGATGGCACAGGTGCTACCCACGCCGAGGATTGAGGGCCCTACCTCCATCAGGGTTTCCGCCACCAACTACGTTATTGGCTCCTCCTCCTCCGTTTCCACCTCCGAATTCTCTGCGCGCAGCGCCACTCACCCATCAGCCGGTAGCTGGAAGCAGTGTAGCACTGCAGTGGGCAAGCGTCAACAGGCCGTGCTGAAGCTGATCTGCCTTGGGGACAAACAGCACACGGCCTCAGAGCTGTTGCAGGGGATTAGTCACCAGACCGAGCAGTGGCTCTCGCCACTCAACCTGCAACCAGGCATGGTTGTGTGTGATAATGGGAGTAACTTGGTGGCGGCTTTGGAGCTCGGCAAGCTCACACACGTACCATGCCTAGCGCATGTATTTAATTTAGTGGTTCAGCGATTTCTAAAAACCTACCCCAATTTGCATGATCTCTTGACCAAGGTGCGCCGCGTGTGTGCACATTTACGTAAGTCATCAACAGCTTCAGCCGGCCTGTTGAAGCTGCAGCAGCGCTTACAATTGCCAGCTCACCGGCTGCTGTGTGACGTGAGCACGCGCTGGAACTCCACCTTCCACATGTTGGCCCGGCTTTGTGAGCAGCAGAGGGCAGTAGTGGAGTACCAGCTGTTACACGGTCGTCGCCTCTCCGTTCAACTTCCTCTAATCAGAAGTGAGGAGTGGGAATGGATGTCAGACCTCTGTGAGGTTTTACGCAATTTTGAGGAATCGACACAGATGGTGAGCGGCGATAACGCTATTATCAGTGTAACCATCCCACTTCTGTGTCTACTGAAACGCTCGCTGCTCACAATTAAAACCGACGCTTTGCATGTGGAAGAGGTGGAAATGCGGGAGGAAGAGCTTACACAAGGTGATAGCCAGAGCACCCTCACTTCGTCTTCTCAGCGACAATTGGAGGAGGCGGAGGAGGAGGAGGAGGAAGACACGGTTGCCTCCGCTACAGAGGGTAGCCATGGAACTTTAGTTCCATCTCTTCAGCGTGGGTGGGCAGAAGAGGAGGAAGAGGATGAGGAGATTGAGAGTCATCCTACTGGTGAGGACAGCGAAATCTTGCCTGTTGGTACTCTGGCACACATGGCTGACTTTATGTTAGGCTGCCTTTCCCGTGACCCACGCGTTATACGCATTTTAGACAACACGGATTACTGGGTGTTCACCCTTCTGGACCCCCGCTACAAAGAGAATTTCTCATCTCTCATTCCTCCGGTGGAGAGGACAAGCAAAATGGTGCAATACCAGAAGGTTCTTGTTGAAAAATTGCTCCAAAATTTTCCATCTGACAACGCTGGCGGCAGAGTACGTGCTACCTTGGCCAACCGAGAAGGGGAGAAAAGGGGAGCACACAGCAGTTCCGACAAAGGCAGGGCAACACTCTCGAAGGTGTGGGACACCTTCATGACACCCCGCCAGCACCCTCACCCTGATGCGCAGCCTAGTGTCACAAGGAGGGAAAAGTTTTGGAAGATGGTGAAGGAGTACGTAGCAGACCGTGTCAGCGGCCTCAATGATCCCTCTGTGCCTTACAACTACTGGGTATCCAAGCTGGACACGTGGTATGAACTGGCACTCTACGCCTTGGAGGTGCTGGCCTGCCCTGCCGCCAGCGTTCTGTCTGAGCGGGTATTTAGTGCTGCTGGTGGCATCATAACAGATAAGCGTATCCGCCTTTCCACCGACAATGCTGATAGGTTGACACTTATAAAAATGAACAAGGCCTGGATTTCCCCTGACTTCTCCACTCCACTGGAGGAAAGCCCCGGGTGAACATAAAGTCACTTTAGATATGTTATTTACAATGATGGGAATACTCTGTATTCCCATTCACCCCTTCCACCCAAAAAATGGGTATATGGTTGACTCTCTTCCATATACCCTGGGATATAATTTTTATATAGGGCCAGCTCACCAGCGGGCCCTGTGATATAATTTTTATATAGGGCCAGCTCACCAGCGGGCGCTGTTTGACAATTTTTGTATAGGTCAGCTCACCAGCGGGCCTTCTCATATAATGTTTTATTGGGTCAGCTCTCTAGCGGGCCCTCTCATATAATGTTTTATAGCGTCAGCTCACTAGCGGGCCTTCGCATATAATGTTTAGGATGGTCAGCTCCGCAGCAGACCCTCACCCATAATGTTTTAGATGGTCGGCTCAGCGCACGTTTCCCTCTTAATCACGGCCCCAGTTCAGAAAAATCGAGGAAATTTTTTGCAGAATTTGCCTCTGCGCACGTTTCCCTCTTAATCATGGCCCCAGTTCAGAAAAATCGAGGAAATTTTTTGCAGAATTTGCCTCTGCGCACGTTTCCCTCTTAATCATGGCCCCAGTTCAGAAAAATCTAGGACATTTTTTGCAGAATTTGCCTCTGCGCACGTTTCCCTCTTAATCATGGCCCCAGTTCCAAAAAATCGAGGAAATTTTTTGCAGAATTTGCCTCTGCGCACGTTTCCCTCTTAATCATGGCCCCAGTTCTGAAAAATCGATGAAATTTTTTGCAGAATTTGCAGATGATATACAAGTAAATATACAGCAAATACTGTTTGGTAACAATTTTTCGCCTAAAGTCGTTTTTATCTTCCTTTTTGTGTGTTTTACGGTCAGTCTGTAAAAATGGCATACTACGGGCGAAACATCGTTCCCAGCAGCGATGTTGGAGTCCAAGATGCATCCAGACATCCTCCCTATGCTGTCCCTGAACCATTTCTGTGGTGTTTCCATCATTTTCTGCCCTTTTCCTATGGACCAGGCACCCTCCCCTCATCAGAGCAGGGGGTGCCTGGTGTAATGCTCGAGTCCTCCCATTGACTTCAATGGGGCTCGGGTGCTCGGCCGAGCACTCGAGCCTCCGGGGACGCTCGGTCAGAGCACCCGAACACCCGAGCATTGGGGTGCTCGATCATCACTACCGTGGACTCAATAAGCTTATGTCCAAAAATTCGTACCCCATTCCGCTCATCACAGAGTTATTTGATAGGTTGAAAGGTTCCTCTATCTTCACGAAACTCGATTTACGGGCCGCCTACAACTTAATAAGGATAAGGGTCGGTGATGAGTGGAAGACGGCATTCAATACAAGGTCAGGGCACTACGAATACCTAGTTATGCCATTTGGGTTGTGTAATGCACCTTCCGTATTTCAGGAGTTCATCAACGATATCTTCCGCGATATGTTACAGTCTTGTGTAGTTGTATACCTGGACGATATATTGATTCACTCAGCTAATTTAACCCAGCACATCCAGGATGTTTCTGAGGTATTGCTTCGTTTGAGCAAGAACAAATTGTTCTGCAAATTAGAAAAATGTGAATTTCATTGTTCTCAAGTACCCTTTTTGGGTTTTATTATATCTAACGATGGCATAGCTATGGACCAAGAGAAGTTGGCTGCAGTCCTACAATGGCCACGACCCAAGGGGTTAAAAGCTATCCAAAGGTTCCTGGGCTTTGCCAACTATTACAGAAAGTTTATTCAGAACTTTTCTACTTTTTTACTAAACCTCTCTCTGACCTGACGCATAAGGGCGCAAATCCCTCTCAATGGTCTGAGGCAGCTGAGCAGGCCTTCGAGACCCTCAAGAAGGCATTCACATCTGCACCTATTCTATCCCACCCTAATCCCACCCTGCCTTTTACGCTAGAGGTCGATGCCTCCGAGGTTGGGGTAGTGGCAGTCCTCTCCCAACGACCCAGGGAGGGGGGTAACCTAAGGCCGTGCGGATTCTTTTCCAAGAAGCTTTCTAGTGCCCAAAGCCATTACGAAATTGGTGATAGGGAATTGTTGGCTATCATTTTGGCATTGAAAGAATGGCGACATCTTCTGGAAGGCACTAGAACCCCAGTCTTAATCCTCACTGACCATAAAAACCTGATATACCTTTCTGAGGCCAAAAGGCTGTCAACTCGCCAGGCTCGTTGGGCTCTCTTTTTGTCCAGATTTAATTTCATAGTCTCATACTTGCCTGGGTCCAAGAATATTAGGGCAGATGCTCTTTCCAGACAATTCTGCACAGACATTGAGAGGGATGAAGCTCCGGTTCCTATAATTCAGCCAGATAGGATTCTGGCTACTATTCGTACCAGCATCACTTCGCCACTGGGAGAGCAAATCTTGGCTTCACAAGATTGGGCACCTCCTGAAACCCCAGTTGGCAAGTGTTTTGTGGACGAACCTTTCCGTACCCGGCTACTCGAGACCTATCACTCATCTAAGGCAGCCGGGCACATTGGCAGGGATCAGTTGGCATGGTCATTGTCACGAACATTCTGGTGGCCCTCCCTGAAAGCTGACTGCTCCGCATTTACTGCTGCTTGTACCACCTGTGCCCGTGCTAAAACTCCCAGACATCTCCCTGTGGGGCTACTCCAACCAGTACCCAATGGTGATCGACCTTGATCCCATATTTCTATTGATTTCTTGGGAGAACTGCCTACATCCAAGGGCTATACGTTTATCCTGATGGTGGTAGATAGGTTCTCTAAAATGGCTCATTTCGTGCCCCTCTCTGGCCTGCCTTCGGCCCAGGAATTGGCAGTGATTTTTGCCAGGGAAGTATTCCGCTTGCACGGGGTTCCCAGAGTGATAGTGTTGGACCAGGGAAGCCAATTCGTGTCTAGATTCTGGAGGGCATTCTGTGGCCAGATGGGCATTCAAATGTCATTTTCCTCTGCCTACAATCCCCGCTGAACGTGCCAATCAGGGACTGGAGCAGTTTTTGCGCTGCTTTGTGACTGATCATCATGATAACTGGGCCGACCTGTTGCCGTGGGCGGAGTTCGCCAGGAACTGTGCGGTTAATTCACCGTCTGGGAGCTCTCCGTTCCTGGTTAATTATGGGTTCCAACCCTGTCTACTCCCAGACTCATTTCAGTCCCAACAGATTCCGGCTCTGGATGAGCACATGGAGCAGCTCCGCTCCACTTGGGCACAGGTTATCACGGTGCCCGTGATTTGCTGCAGTTACTTGTCTGTCACCAGTAGGGGGCTTCTATTGGCTGTCTGCAGATAGCCCGCCTCTTATTGACTATTTAAACCTGGATTGGGCACCCTTTGAGTGCCCTTTCGTGTTGTTTCTGACCTTCTTGCTATCACTATGCTAGTGATAGCTGGGCCTCTGTTCCAGTGTTCCTGAGTTCCTGATCTCATGTGTTCCTGAGTTCCTGATCTCTACTGTTCCAGTGTTTCCTGCATGCTGAAGTACTTCCAGTCCTGGTTCCGGCCTAGTCTCTGGTGTTGCAGTTCCTGCTGAACTTCTCTGCTGTTTTCTGACCTGACTGATCGTTGCTGGTTCCTGTCATCTCATCACCTGTCTTCAGTATCCTGGCGACCTTCTGCCTGGTCGCGTTGGTGACATTGCTACAATTCCGTGTTGGTCCCAGCGTGCGGACGCTGGTTTGCTCCCAAGCATTGCGGCTATACAAACTCGCTTGTTACACCAGTGTGCTGTCACTGGTTTGCTCCAAAGCCTATCAGCTATACAAATCTGTGTTGGTCCCAGCGTGCGGACGCTGGTTTGCTCCTAAGCCTTGCGGCTATCCAAACTCGCTTGTTACACCAGTGTGCGGTCACTGGTTTGCTCCAAAGCCTATCAGCTATACAATTCTGTGTTGGTCCCAGCGTGCGGACGCTGGTTTGCTCCTAAGCCTTACGGCTATACAAACTCACTTGTTACACCAGTGTGCGGTCACTGGTTTGCTCCAAAGCCTTTCAGCTATACAAATCTGTGTTGGTCCCAGCGTGCGGACGCTGGTTTGCTCCTAAGCCTTGCGGCTATACAAACTCGCTTGTTACACCAGTGTGCGGTCACTGGTTTGCTCCAAAGCCTATCGGCTATACTATTCAGTGTTGTTTCCAGCGTGCGGACGCTGGTTTGCTCCAAAGCCTTGCTGCTTAACGATTCTGCTAATTTGCCAGTTCCATCTGACTGCTGCTATTATCTCTGGGCTGCCCTGCCCGGTATTGGTAAGGCCGGTAGAACCTTTTGCCACATTCCATCTGAGGTTGCCTTACCCGGTATTGGCAGGGCCGGTAGAGCCTACATTGTGTATCTATTGAGGCTGCCTTGCCCGGTAATTTGGTAAGGCCGGTAAAACCGTTATGCTATTCCATCTGCAGGTTGCCTTACCCGGTATTGGCAAGGCCGGTAGAGCCTAAAGACTGTCCTGTCCGGTATATTGACAGGACCGGTAGAGTCTGCCTTCTGTCTGTGCTATATTCTGTATATATATGTATGTTATTGCCATCCTAAGTTATCATTTATTATTTCAATAAAATTGATTTTTTTTACCTAAAACTTGTGTCTGAGAGTCATAATAAACCGTGACAGTACGAAAGGGCCATGACCTCAGACAGCAAGGGTGAAGGTAACGCACAGAATATCCATTGGAGGATGGATGTGCTCGAGCAACGTTTGGATCAGTTGGCAGTTGCAATTCAAACGATCCTTAAACGCACGGTACCTGCTGACCAATCTAGCTCTAGCCCGGTGGTCTCGCCAAGTCAGACACCGGAAAGTGATACCAGACCCCTAGGGGGTACTGTTAAAGGGTTAACGGCTTCTGCACCCTTGCCGCTAAGATATGATGGTGACCCTAGTCTCTGCAGAGGGTTCATCAATCAACTCGAAATCTTTATGGAATTGACGGCACACTCATTTCCCAATGATCGTAGTAAAGTGGGGTTCACGATATCACTGCTCACTGGCAGAGCATTGGCTTGGGCTAACCCCTTGTGGGAGAATGCTAAACCTTGTACTAAGAACTTTAGTGAATTTGTGCGTTCCTTTCGAAGAGTGTTTGAGCCTCCTGGTAGAACCACCTCTGCTGCCAAACGCCTTATGGAGATACAACAGGGCAGGCGTACAGTGGGCGACTATGCCATCGAATTCCGCACATTGGCAGCAGAGGTAGGTTGGAATAACGAGGCATTATTGGCAGCCTTCTCTCAAGGCCTGAATGACCACATTAAAGACGAAATTGCTGCTAAAGATCTACCTATTGATCTAGATGATTACATTGAGTATGTTATGATAATTGACTCCAGAATACGTGAGAGATCAATTGCCAGAGATCGTAAGTTACGGTCAAAAAATAATGAGCCTAGTAGCATGTTTTGCCCACCCATCCCTCCCTTGGCATTGAAGTCTAGTGAACCAGTACGGGAAACAAGTGAACCTATGGAAATAGGCTTCACTAGACTATCCAAGGCAGAGAGACTATATCGCAAAAAACAAGGGTTATGTTTATACTGCGGTAAAAAAGGGCACTTGCTAAATTACTGTCCGGTACGTCCGGGAAACGCACACACCTAGGGTATCTTGGGGGACAGGCCCTAGGTGGTGTACAATCGTCCCCAGTGTCGGGCATAATGAAACCCACCATACAGGTGGTATTGTCTTGGGCACAACGCTCTGTGGAGGTTTTGGCCTTGGTTGACTCCGGTGCAGCAGGGTATTTTATGGATAATACCTTTGCTGAATTGCACGGAGTTCCACGCATTGAAAGAGAAAACCCCTTGACTATTGAAGCGATTGATGGTAGACCCTTAGAACCGCCTCAGGTTATATTTGAAACTATGCCATTGTCTATGACTATTGGGGCACTTCACAGAGAAGAGCAGCAGTTTCAACTGATTAATTCCCCGCACCATGCGGTGATATTGGGATTTCCGTGGTTACAGTTACATAACCCACAATTCGATTGGAAAAAGTGTGAAATTGCTGCTTGGTCCCAGTTTTGTATGGACAAGTGCGTCATCCAGCCTATTAAGGTCCTGTGCACCTCCTCTGCTATGCCGGATGTGTACCAACAGTTTGGCGATGTTTTTAGCAAAGGAGAGGCTAGTATGCTACCCCAGCATAGACCTTATGATTGTTGCCTTGAATTGCAGCCTGGTGCAGTACCTCCGAAAGGACGCACTTATCCATTATCTTGTGATGAAAATAAGGCTATGGAGGATTACATTTCTGATGCCCTTGCTAGAGGGATCATACGTAAATCTACCTCTCCAGCTGGGGCTGGGTTCTTTTTTGTAAAAAAGAAAAATGGCGAATTAAGACCATGCATTGACTACCGGGGCTTGAATAAACTAATGGCAAAAAACGCATACCCAATACCACTCATCACCGAGCTTTTTGACAGGCTTAAGGGCGCTTCGATATTTACCAAGTTGGACCTACGGGCCGCTTACAATCTGGTTCGCATTCGAGCAGGTGATGAGTGGAAAACTGCCTTTAATACTCGAGCTGGGCACTACGAGTATCTAGTAATGCCTTTTGGGCTGTGTAATGCACCCGCAGTTTTCCAGGAACTGATAAATGATGTTCTGAGAGATATGTTACAGACATGTGTTGTGGTGTACCTCGACGATATACTGATTTACTCCCAAAACATGGCACAGCACATCAAAGATGTATCCGCAGTATTGCTACGACTCCGTGAGAACAAATTATTTTGTAAAATGGAAAAATGTGAGTTTCATAGAACCAGTGTGCCATTCTTGGGGTTCATAATTGGCAATGATGGCATTGCCATGGACAAAGAAAAGTTGTCAGCTGTCCTACAATGGCCAAAACCCAAGGGTCTTAAAGCCATACAGCGTTTCCTGGGTTTCGCTAATTATTATAGGAGGTTTATTAAGAACTTTTCTTCCATTGTCAAACCTCTGTCCGATCTTACGCACAAGGGTGCTAATCCTTCTTGTTGGCCGGTATCTGCTGAGAAAGCCTTTGAGAATTTGAAGCTGGCATTTGCTGCGGCTCCTGTGTTATCCCACCCCAATCCTTTACTTCCATTTACGTTAGAGGTTGATGCCTCAGATATTGGGGTCGGGGCAGTACTTTCGCAGCGACACGAGAAAGGTGGAACTCTCAGACCTTGTGGGTTTTTCTCTAAAAAGTTGACTGTCACTCAAAGCCACTATGAGATAGGTGACAGAGAATTATTGGCCATTATCCTTGCTCTTAAGGAATGGCGTCATTTGCTTGAAGGTACTAAGAATCCTGTCTTAATCCTAACAGATCATAAGAATCTGACCTATCTCTCGGAGGCCAAGAGATTGTCCTCTCGTCAGGCCAGGTGGGCACTGTTCCTGTCTCGATTTAATTTCATTGTATCATATTTACCAGGGTCAAAAAATATCAGGGCTGATGCACTGTCAAGACAATTTGAGGCCGACAGTGACAGAGTGGAAGCACCAGCTCCTATCATCCAACCTGATAGAATACTGGCTACTATACGCACGAGTATCACTTCTCCTCTAGGGGAGGAGATCCTGGCCTCTCAGGGGTCCGCTCCCCATGAAACCCCAGTGGGCAAATGTTTTGTCGCTGAATCATTTCGTACTAGGCTGCTCGAAACCTACCATTCCTCTAAGGCTGCGGGACATATTGGTAGAGACCAATTGTTATGGTCCCTTTCTCAGTTATTTTGGTGGCCTTCCATGAGAAACGATTGTGCCGAATTTACGAATGCCTGTGCCACCTGCGCCCGCGCTAAGACCCCGAGACATCTCCCTGTGGGCTTGCTTCAACCGGTGCCTAATGGCGAACGCCCCTGGTCTCATGTTTCCATTGATTTTATGGGAGAGTTGCCTATGTCGAAGGGGTACTCCTTTATATTCATGGTGGTGGACAGGTTTTCTAAAATGGCTCATTTCGTGCCCCTCCGTGGTCTTCCTTCAGCGAAGGAATTGGCAATGGTGTTCGCCAGAGAAGTATTCCGGTTGCATGGAGTGCCTAGGGTACTGGTGTCTGACAGGGGGAGCCAGTTTGTGTCTAGATTTTGGAGGGCATTTTGCCAACAGATGGGCATACAGCTGTCCTTCTCCTCTGCCTACCATCCCCAGACCAATGGAGCCGCTGAACGAGCTAATCAGGGCTTGGAACAATTTCTCCGTTGTTTCGTTACTGACCATCATGATAATTGGTCTGACTTGTTGCCTTGGGCAGAGTTCGCCAGGAACTGTGCGGTCAATTCTTCATCTGGGAGCTCTCCGTTTCTGATTAATTATGGGTTCCAGCCCTGTTTGCTTCCAGACTCATTTCAGACGCAACAGATTCCAGCTCTGGATGAGCATATCGAGCAACTCCGTTCCACATGGGCACAAGTTCAGAGGGCACTTGGTCAGTCATTTCAGCGTCATCAGCGCCATGCTAATCGCAGAAGGCTTCCAGCGGTTTCCTTTCAGGTTGGGGATAGAGTATGGCTTTCCTCCAGAAATCTCAAGCTGCAGGTTCCGTCTAATAAGTTGGCTCCTCGGTTTATTGGTCCATACAGAGTTATTCGCAAAATTAACCCTGTCTCCTATGCACTAGACCTACCTGCATCCATGCGTATCCATAATGTGTTCCATGTGTCCCTTCTTAAGCCTCTGGTTTGCAATCGCTATACTACCACACCTGTGGTGCCAGGACCTGTTGAGGTCGAGGGCCAGGAGGAGTACGAGGTTCAGAGCATTATTGATTCCCGTAGGCTTAGAGGAAGGGTACAGTACCTGGTACATTGGAAAGGGTATGGTCCTGAGGATCGATCATGGGTGGATAGTACGGACCTTCATGCACCTAGGTTAACTAGGGCCTTTCATGCCAATTACCCGCAGAAACCTAAACCCTATTCTAGGAGAGGGGGTCTTTGAAAGGGGGGTACTATCACGGTGCCCGTGATTTGCTGCAGTTACTTGTCTGTCACCAGTAGGGGGCTTCTATTGGCTGTCTGCAGATAGCCCGCCTCTTATTGACTATTTAAACCTGGATTGGGCACCCTTTGAGTGCCCTTTCGTGTTGTTTCTGACCTTCTTGCTATCACTATGCTAGTGATAGCTGGGCCTCTGTTCCAGTGTTCCTGAGTTCCTGATCTCATGTGTTCCTGAGTTCCTGATCTCTACTGTTCCAGTGTTTCCTGCATGCTGAAGTACTTCCAGTCCTGGTTCCGGCCTAGTCTCTGGTGTTGCAGTTCCTGCTGAACTTCTCTGCTGTTTTCTGACCTGACTGATCGTTGCTGGTTCCTGTCATCTCATCACCTGTCTTCAGTATCCTGGCGACCTTCTGCCTGGTCGCGTTGGTGACATTGCTACAATTCCGTGTTGGTCCCAGCGTGCGGACGCTGGTTTGCTCCCAAGCATTGCGGCTATACAAACTCGCTTGTTACACCAGTGTGCTGTCACTGGTTTGCTCCAAAGCCTATCAGCTATACAAATCTGTGTTGGTCCCAGCGTGCGGACGCTGGTTTGCTCCTAAGCCTTGCGGCTATCCAAACTCGCTTGTTACACCAGTGTGCGGTCACTGGTTTGCTCCAAAGCCTATCAGCTATACAATTCTGTGTTGGTCCCAGCGTGCGGACGCTGGTTTGCTCCTAAGCCTTGCGGCTATACAAACTCACTTGTTACACCAGTGTGCGGTCACTGGTTTGCTCCAAAGCCTTTCAGCTATACAAATCTGTGTTGGTCCCAGCGTGCGGACGCTGGTTTGCTCCTAAGCCTTGCGGCTATACAAACTCGCTTGTTACACCAGTGTGCGGTCACTGGTTTGCTCCAAAGCCTATCGGCTATACTATTCAGTGTTGTTTCCAGCGTGCGGACGCTGGTTTGCTCCAAAGCCTTGCTGCTTAACGATTCTGCTAATTTGCCAGTTCCATCTGACTGCTGCTATTATCTCTGGGCTGCCCTGCCCGGTATTGGTAAGGCCGGTAGAACCTTTTGCCACATTCCATCTGAGGTTGCCTTACCCGGTATTGGCAGGGCCGGTAGAGCCTACATTGTGTATCTATTGAGGCTGCCTTGCCCGGTAATTTGGTAAGGCCGGTAAAACCGTTATGCTATTCCATCTGCAGGTTGCCTTACCCGGTATTGGCAAGGCCGGTAGAGCCTAAAGACTGTCCTGTCCGGTATATTGACAGGACCGGTAGAGTCTGCCTTCTGTCTGTGCTATATTCTGTATATATATGTATGTTATTGCCATCCTAAGTTATCATTTATTATTTCAATAAAATTGATTTTTTTTACCTAAAACTTGTGTCTGAGAGTCATAATAAACCGTGACACAGGTACAACGGTCCCTCAGTCAGTCCATCCTTAGACATCAGCGGCAGGCTAATCGCAGACGGCTACCAGCAGTCTCCTTCCAGGTTGGGGACAGGGTATGGCTTTCCTCCAGGAATCTTAACCTGCAAGTGCCTTCGAACAAACTGGCTCCCCGGTTCATTGGGCCTTTTAAGATTATTCGCAAAGTCAATCCCGTGGCATACGCATTGCAGCTCCCTAAGACTATGCGTATTCACAACGTGTTCCATGTGTCGCTATTAAAGCCCCTGGTTTGCAACCGCTATACTACCACTCCGGTGGTTCCTGGGCCGGTGGATGTACAAGGCCAAGAGGAGTACGAAGTTCAGAGCATTATTGACTCCAGGAGATTTAGAGGCAAGTTGCAATATTTGGTCCACTGGAAAGGCTATGGGCCTGAGGAGCGCTCTTGGGTTGACCATAAGGACCTTCATGCTCCACAACTGATGCGCAACTTTCATTCTAAATATCCTCTGAAACCAAGACCCTCTGTCAGGGGAAGGGGTCTTTGAGAGGGGGGTACTATCACGGTCCCCGGGATTCCCTGTCAATCTGTGTCTGTGTTACCTTTGCTGATTGGCCCGCCCAGGATGTTCCTTTTTATACTGGCTCTTGGGCACTTGTCAGTTGCCCTTTTGTGGTGTTCCCGTTCCTGCGTCTCGTTGCTGAGTTCCAGTGTCTCCTGTGTACCGATCCGGCTTGGCTGTCTCCTCTTCTGATCCTGCTCCGTGATTGACCCGGTTCTGGCTGACGACCCTGCTCCATGATTGACCCGGTTCTGGCTGACGACCCTGCTCCGTGATTGACCCGGTTCTGGCTGATGACCCTGCTCCGTGATTGACCCATTCTCCGGTTGACGTTCCTGCGGCTGTATCCATCCGGTTCCGGTTATTGCTCCTGTCCAGTTGCTGTTCCAGTGTCCTCCAGTCGCTCTGGCGACATTCTGAACTGTGTTCGCTGATCCTCTCTCGCTCTGTCAGCTGTAGACTGAGGTTGCCTGCCATCTGCTTTGCTGAGCAGTACTCTTCTGTATGTACCAGATTAACCCGTGCAGTGCCTGTAGTCTCCGGTTACGTGCCATTTGTATAGCTTGCCAAGCCTCTGTTGGTCCGTTGAGCCGTTACACTGTGAGCCGCCTATTGACGCCATCCTATTCCTTGCAAAGCTCTGCCTGTCCGGTGTTCGGGGGCACTGTGACCACGCCGGTTGGCGCCGGCAGTCTGTTCGCTCTTGCTATAGGATTCCGTACGACACCGGAAGGGTGCCCTGGCTCCGTTTCTCATTCACTCAGAGTGTACATGTCCACCTTCAATGCCTAGTGCATTGGCTCCTTGTAGCTTGGGCACCAACCATCTATTGTGGCATCCCAAGGGTGTCTTGGCACAATCCAGTTGGCATACGCATGGTCATTTACTAGTCTCATTGTGGGCGATTCCTATTCTGGTTACTTCAGCCCTGGCAGTGGCATTCCTCCTAGCCCACGGTGGTGGTATTGGCTCAGCTCAGCACAACATGGGCGCTCCCCGTTGCTACCTAGAGAGTGATACAGTGCTGACACCTTACTCCTTGCTCTACATTTAAGAGACTGTTATCCAGAGACTGATATCTATCCTGGGCGTTGGCCAATCTGAGCCTGGGTTTCTCCAGTTGCTCCTGTTAACCCTTTGGGGTTACTCCAGTCTATATTTGTACTTATATTCCTGCTTGTATTATACTTACCTTGTCTGTATTTGTCAATACTGTTCTTACTTGTGCTGGCCCCTAGGGGCACTGTTTATCATCCTGATTCAATAAAACTGTGTTTTTACTTCATACCCTGGTCTGAGTGTCTGAAAACCGTAACAGGTATATCAGATTCTTGTGATCCGTTAGGATCAGGATAGGAGACTTTGTGCCCTCTGGAAGATGTCTCCATTCTTTAAGAGCAAGGATTATCGCCAACAATTCTCTGTCCCCAATTTGATACAGTCACTCAGCCTTGGACAGTTTTTTAGAGAAGTAGCCACAAGGACGAAGGGCCTCCACTGGGGTAGAACGTTGCGACAATAAGGCCCCTACACCAATTTCTGAGGCGTCTACTTCCAACATAAATGGCAAAGAGGGATTGGGATGAACCAACAACTGAGCTGCCGCAAATGCAGCCTTTAGTTTCTCGAAGGCATGAATGGCCTCTTGGGACCATAAGGTAGTGTTGGCTCCTTTACAAGTCATTTCCGTAAGAGGTTTGACAATAGAGGAAAAATTATTGATAAACTTCCGATAATAATTAGCAAATCCCAAGAACCTTTAGATTGCCTTAAGGCCCATGGGACGAGGCCAATTAAGTATAGCCAACAATTTCTGAGGATCCATGGCAAATCCAGAGGCAGAAATAATATAGCCAAGAAAGGAAACCTGGGTTTTGTGAAATTCACACTTCTCGAGCTTGCAGAAAAGCTTATTCTCACGCAACAGGCTCAGGACCTTAGCTACATCAGCTTGGTGCATCTCCAGAGTGGGAGAATGTATAAGGATATCATCCAGATAAACCACCACACAGCATTATGTGACAAGGGTACACTATATCTTTGGACCATGAGGAGGAAGGTATCATCCAAGAGCATTTTTCACTTAACCTACCTCAGAGTGTACTAGCAGGTAACAGATTATCCTCCTACAGTAAATCATTGGGTAAACCTAGCAGGAGGGCTAGGCCCATGTTGGACAGGTCTAGACAGGAAGAGAGGTCATCCAATATGTATAATTCTCCAAAAATCATAAGATGTCTTAAGGAAACTGTGTCAGTTTTTAATAAAAAATCTAAGGGTCCTGTGGTTATCCATTTAGAGAACTATGAGGAAACACTTGCAACTGTCTCTAAATTTAAACAGGCTGCCCCAGGCTTAGGGCACCTGTTCCACAGGCTATTCCTGGCTAGATCCTGGGTTCTGGATGTTAGTCTGCTACTTGATCTTCACTCCTGGTTGACCCTTGGCTTGTCTGACCACATTTTGATCTTCACTCCTGGCTTGACCCTTGGCTTGTCTGACCACTCCCAGCTTGACCTTTGGCTTCGTTTCTGACCACGCTTGATCTTCTCTCCTGCTTGAATCCTTGGCTGCGCTTGACCTCTGCTGTGTTCCTTGTCTCCCTGCTTGGTATCCCTCTGGCCTGGTCTTTCAAACGGTTCCTAGGTACTCCTATCCTGGTTACACCTCGGCTCAACTGGGGTGAAACAATCTGGTTTCGCGACCAGCACCTTTAACCAGCTTCGGCTGCAGCACGGGAGTACCTGGCATGCCGTCACCGCTCACGAGCACCGCACTCCAGCTTTGCACGCTAGCACCTCGACTAGAGCCAGCATTACAACGTTTACTAAATGTCAGGAACGTGACAGACTGTTGATGAAATAGTACTAGCCATGATGCTAAGCATGCAATCTAAGCTTTAAAATGCAAACCAGACAAGGACACCAGTCACTTCTTCTCAGAATTAAAGTGTGCATACTTCCTAGCTGATAAGGATGCCGATTTTCAGTTTCTTGAATTTCGGAAATTATTCTATAATGCATTGCCTAAGTACATGAAGACTAATCTAGCCAGGGATTACTCAACCAGGTTGCTATTAGATTGTTTATTCACTCAAGCTCTCAAACTGTTTAATATACAGCAGTGTGAGAGTACCCCAGCTACAAACAAGAAGCCAGCCCCCCAGTGTGTAGCGGAGACTAAAGTTGAGGAGAGATTGCCATTTAAAAACTCCCCACATTTATGACTAGGCACCTGCCTGCCTCTGTTAGCTCCCAAGGGTCCACAGAAGCTAAAAGCAAGAAGCCTTTTGTTAAGAAATACCAGGGGTCTAACAAAACCCAAAGAACTCTGTTTTCCAAGAGGTTTAAGAAAAATAAATCCTCTAACAATCAAGGGTACAAGTCCCAGCAACCTCAGCAATCTACCAGCTCTGACTCTGTTAAAACAGGTCAGAAACAGGTAAGCCTTAGGTCCCAGGTTAACAACCTCACGGACATGATGGCTAGGCTAATGGCTAATATGGCACAGCCAAGCCAAAACCCCAGTTCTGCTACACAACAGGGAGTTAATCCCTTTTTTAAGGGCAGCTTCAGGAGTTGCAGCTGCAACCTAGTAACAGACGCACAGGTTATTGGTAACCAGGCCCTAGGAAAAAAAGAGTCCCATTGCTTTATCCTATGTAAGCCCTGTAGTAACCAATGTTTCAACCCACGACAATGCTACGACCCTTTCTTTACAGGATAAAAGTGCTTTGATTGACACTAAAAAGTACTTTTTATCTCTCCGTCAGCCTGACACACAGAAATCCCTCTGTTCTAATGTCATCACTCTTCCATACAGTTCTTCAGTGCCAGCTAGGGGATTAGGAGGGGTGAAGGGAGACACTGTACCTGTGTTGAAGGACACAGCGCACAGCCAGGATTCCTCTGCAGATTCCTCGGGAGGTAATCCTTGCAGCAGTGGAGGGATTCTAAAATGATTTTACACTGTAACTATTTATGTGAAATGTATGAATATGAAGTGAGATATTTTATAGATGGCATTCTGCAGCAGCATGATGATCTAAGTATCCAGGCATTGGTAGATACCGGCTCACAAGCAAGCATATTGTGTACCACCAAAAGAGCGCCTATCAGGGAGGACACAATACCATCCGGACAGAAGTAATTTTACCCTTGAGAAAGTGGGCAGTTTGGCCCTCAATCCGTTTGGGGTTGTAACAAGTGTGTAGCTAGATGGCAGGCTCTGAATTCAGCCTTCTGTTGTGGTTAACCCTCTGTGTGATATTCCAACAACCGAGAGGCCAAGTGGTAACATCTCCCCGATTTTGGGTAATAACTATTGGATGTACAAATTGGACAAGTGAGGGAGAGTTCTATCATTTGGTAATACTGAGGCGGACTGGAGGTTGATGTGTGAGAGACGCCAAGTGCTGGTTGCGGAGACAGCATATCGGGAGGTGGTACCCTGGAAGGGTGAAAGGCGATATATTTGCTGCAAGTGCATTCTGCATGTGTCTTGTATTTTAGAAAATAAAACACCGCTTTTAGATTTGTGTATTGCACTCTTTCTTCCAGATAAGCATTTTGTGTAGCGGCCATTACAAGCAAATTATGGAGTGTGCAAAAGTAAAGCCCGTGTTACAAGCATTTGATGGATCCCTAGTAATCGCAGGAGGTAACCCCTTAAACATATTGGGAACCACATGGTTAAAATGTAAAATTGGTAACAAATCATTCCCACACAAAGTCATAGTAGTTGAGGTCCCTTTTAACAGGTTAATTATAAGTGCTAATCTGCTACGGCAATTGAGTCCTGTTATAGATTGTGTGAATAATGTAATCTGATTACAGGTTAAAACCCCAATCAGATATGAGCAGGCATTGCAACGCCCCCATAGGAATGACCATGTGGTAGAGGAAACTAAGGATATTATTGAAGTTCATTTTGTCAATTGCCAGAACCCCAGCCTCGCTATGTTACAGATGTGTGACACAAATGCTGCAAGTATTGTAGAAGACCTTTCCATTAAGGTGTTACCAGAGCAAATCCAGAATGTGGAGATAGAAGGTGATGTCCTAACAATCTCTCTTCACAGAACAACCTCTAAGCCAGCGGACCCAGAGAACAATTCTAACGCAAATTGACAATGTAGGTGGTGAGTTATTTGTTCCCTTACAGGTTAAAGACTTGGGGATAATTAAACAGGCCAAGCTGAATTTGAAACTAGAACACAGTTACATCAGTAACCGACTAATGATGCAGGTAAGAGATCATATGCACATTAAGTATCTTGCACCACATGATAACTGGGCACATGACCTAAATAATGATGTCACTAGTCATAATGTTGTTGCTAGATGTATGTTATCTATATCACTAGGTGACAGGTCTGCAAAACGCATGTTTCTTTTCGTGGAGTAGCCCCAACATGAGATCTATATAAGCAATGATTTAATACATCGTTTTGCCGCCCAGATTGATCTGGTGAATAATAACCTGTGGACTAGGTTAGAAGGGAATCCCAGTGAGTTTCAGGATGGCCTAAAAGTCCTGAAATCATGCCAACTGTTGCCATTTGCAGTTAAGATACAGGTGGCTAATGAGATCACTATACCTGGTGGGGCAAAGCAATTCTTCATATCATTACAGGTCCATAGTGGGCAGAACCTCAAGAACCCTGATGCATTAATAAGCCTCTCAAACAGGATGAGTGTTCGTAAAACACCAGTACACATTGTGGTAAACAATATAACCCCACACAACATCATCTTAGACAAGGGAACTGTTATAGGTTACAGTATGTACTGGATTCAGAATACAATACATTTGGGTTTCAGAACCAAGTAATTTGTCTACTGTCTGATAAATATCTGTCTGAAGAGCAACTGGTTGAGCAAATGTTTTACTCCCTCCCAGAGATATTGTTCTCCATACAATCTGTGTATCCATATACAGGTGTCACGGTTTGGCTGCTGTGCTTTTACACTTTGCTGATGAATAAACAAGCTGCCTTTCCTTCCCTGTGTCAGGCTGACTCAGCTGATGAGTAACAAACTGCCTTTACCTCTCTGTTACCACAGTTACTCACCTGATTGTTATCAGCCAACCTCTTCCAGGCTATTTAAGCAGCTAGGCCCATTTCCTCTTTTCCCTTGTGTTTCAGGATGCAAGTGCCTTCTCCCGTGTTCCTGCATGACTTGGCTTCCTCTGACATCCCTTCTGGCTCCTGATTCCTGGCTTAGTCCTGACATAGCTGATCTTTGTATTCCCGGCTTGTCTGAGTACCGATCTTGGTTCCTGACCCCGGCTTGTGTTTTGGCTTATGCTCCTGGATCACCATTTTGTCTTGTTTGCTTTGGTTATTTCTATAAAGGTGTTTTGCACTTAACAATTTTTGTGTCTGTCTGGTTCCTAACATGACACAAGGGCCATGAACACAGAAGGCACAGGCAATCCACCAAACGTTTTTACAAGACTGGACAAGGTAAACCAGCACATGGACCAGTTTGCATTAGCCCTCCAGACTTTTTTGCTCCGCACTGCGCATCTGGCTCCACCACCTAAGCAACCCCCAGTGCAGGCTGCCCCCATAGCTGCTGCCGCTTCTGCTCTGGCTGCCACTGGTGATTCCAATGTTGCTAGAGGCATGACTGGGCCTACCCTGCCTACCCAGCATTATGGGGGCAACCCTAACCAGTGTAGAGGTTTCCTGAACCAGGTCTGTATCTATCTAGAGATGGTACCCCTTCCTGTCCAATAGGAGTAAGGTGGGCTTCATGATTTCCTTACTCTCTGACAGGGCCTTGGCATGGGCTAATCCCCTTTGGGAGATGCAGTATACAATTACTCTGAGTTTGTGGATTTCTTTAAAAAGGTATTTGATGTACACTCAACTTCGGCTGGCAAACAACTAATGTCCATCCAACAGGGTACATGGACGGTTTCGGATCATGCCATCGAGTTTTGTACCCTGGCAGCCGAGGTTGGTTGAAATAATGAGGCTCTCGTGGCTGCTTTCTCTAATGGGCTCTCGGATATGGTTAAAGATGAGATTGCAGCCTGGGACCTCCCCAGAGATTTAGAGGAACTATTGCATCCTGATTGACTCCCAAATCCGTGAGAGACCTTCCTTCAGGGAGCACCTGCGGAGGCCTTGAATCCATTTAGCCACAAGCTTTTTGTCCCCTCCTGTGCCTCCCTCGCCTCCTGGTCTTGAGACCCCAGGCCGCGTGGAGCCCATGCAGCTTGGGTTTACCAGTCTTTCAGTTGAGGAGAGGACGTTTAGGAGGAGGGTGGGCCTGTGCCTTTACTGCGGGAAGGCAGGGTACCTACTGCGAACTTTCCTTACACATCTGGGAAACACACTCACCTAAGGCTCTAGAGGGGACAGACCTTAGGTGGTGTCTTGGCGTCCCCGGCTAACCATAAGGTTAAACCACTAGTCTCTGTTGGGTTCTCTTGGGGCAAGATTTCCATTATTACAGAGGCACTCACTGAATCCAGGGCTGCGGGCCTTGTTATCGACAAAGCCTTCGTCCAGAAGCACTCCATCCCATTGCAGCTTTGTACCGCTCCACTTGCCATTGAGGTGATTGATGGCAGACCCCAACAGCCTCAGCAGGTCACCCACGAAACCGCTCCTTTGTCTATGGCTGTGGGGGCTCTGCATCACGAAATCAAACAGTTCCAGGTGATCCACTCTCCTCACTATCCTGTGGTCCTGGGGTATCCGTAGTTGCACAAGCACAATCCCACATTCGATTGGGTAAGGGCCGAAGTCTTGGCATGGTCGCCCAACTGTTCTAAGACTTGCCTAGGGAGAGTGGTGAAGATGCTAACCACATCTCCGGCCTCTTCTCTGCCTGAAGATTACCTAGAGTTCCAAGATATATTCAATAAGGGCCGAGTATCACGGTGCCCGTGATTGCTGCAATTCAGTGTCTATCACCTGTAGGGGCTCCCATTGGCTGTCTGCCTTCAGCCCGTCTCACATTGCTTTTTTAAACTCAGTCTGGGCACCCTCTGGTTGCCCTTTTGTGGTGTCTTTGACAGCATCCACTTCGTCCTTACTGAAGTAGCTGATTGGGCCTGTTGCTGAGTTCCTGAGTTCCTGAGTCAACCTGTTCCTGAGTTCCTGCCTGCTTTGTCAGTTCCACTCCGGTTTTGGTTGTTCTCATCAGTAGCTGATGCTCCTGTTGCCAGTCTGCTTGGCCGCGCTTGATCCGGTTGATCTTCTCTGCTGGTTCCTGTTGTTTCCTGCTTCCAGTTCCTGCATCTGTGGCGACATTGTTCTTCATTCGCTTCGGCGACATTTCCTCCTGTTGGTTCCCAGCGTGCGGACGCTGGTTTGCTTCACTAAGCCTTGCGGCTCACATTCAGCCTGTTGGTTCCAGCGTGCGGACGCTGGTTTGCTCCATTTGCCTTGCGGCTCACATTACAGTCTTTTGGTTCCAGCGTGCGGACGCTGGTTTGCTCCATTTGCCTTGCGGCTCATATTACAGTCTGTTGGTCCCAGCGTGCGGACGCTAGCTCGCTCCATTAGCCTTGTGGCTCTCATTACAGTCTGTTGGTCCCAGCGCGCGGACACTGGTTTCCTCCATTAGCCTTTCGGCTCCCATTACAGTCTGTTGGTTCCAGCGTGCGGATGCTGGTTTGCTCCATTAGCCTTGCAGCTCACATTACCGTCTGTTGGTCCCAGCGTGCGGACGCTGGTTTGCTCCACTAAGCCTTGCGGCTCTCATTCTGCCTGTATGTTCCTAACGTAGGGCACTGGTTTACTCCCTGACTTGCAGTCAGGTTCTTGATGGTTCCGAGTGCGCTGTCCAGTCCTAACAGCATTGATTCCTATAGTATATGGGCACAAGAGTTTCTAATTACTGTGAAACCACTTGACCTGGTAACCTCTATATTCCATCTTACTGTCATTATCATCTGACAGTCTTTAGGTCACTGTGGTTGTCACCTTCCTTTGGGCTGCCTTGCCCAGTATATTAGTAAGGCCAGTAGAACCTTTCACTTTGCCACCTTAAGGTTGCCTTACCCGGTATTGGCAAGGCCGATAGAGCCTACTCATTGGTATCCCGTCAGGCTGCCTCGCCCAGTATATTGGTAAGGCCAGTAGAACCTTTTATGTTGCCACCTTATGGTCGCCTTACCCGGTATTGTCAAGGCCGGTAGAGCCTACTTGTTGGTATTCCGTCAGGCTGCCTTGCCCGGTATATTGGTAAGGCCGGTAGAACCGCATACTATTCCATCTTAAGGTTGCCTTACCCGGTATTGGCAAGGCTGGTAGAGCCTACTACACTGGTATCCCATTAGGCTGCCCAGCCCGGTATATTGGCTGGGCTGGTAGAGCCTCTTGTTCCAGACTCGCCTGGGTTGCTTTGCCCGGTATATTGGCAGGCCGGTAGAACCTATTTGCTATTGTCATTATCTGCTATGTATTGTTTGTATGTGTATGAAAACCCTATGGGATTGCCTTTAACTTTTCAATAAAGTTATGTTTTTACCTAAACCTTACGTCTGAGAGTCTTAACAAACCGTGACAGTACGAAAGGGCCATGACCTCAGACAATAAGAGTGACGGTAACACACAGAATATCCATTGGAGGATGGATATGCTTGAGCAACATTTGGATCAATTGGCGGTTGCAATCCAAACTATCCTTGAACGCACTATACTTGCTGACAAGTCCGGTTCTAGCCCTGTGGTCTCGCCAAGTCAGACACCGGAGAGTGATACAAGGCCCTCAGGGGCCGCAGTCAAAGGGTTAACGGCTTCTGCACCCTTGCCGCTAAGGTATGACGGTGACCCTCATCTCTGCAGAGGGTTCATCAACCAACTAGAAACATTTATGGAATTGATGGCACACGCGTTTCCCAATGACTGTAGTAAGGTTAGGTTCATGATATCCCTGCTGACTGGTAGAGCATTGGCTTGGGCTAACCCATTGTGGGAAAATGCTAAACCTTGCACTAAGAGTTTCCGTGAATTTGTGCAATCCTTTCGGAGAGTGTTTGAGCCTCCTGTTAGAACCACCTCTGCTGCTAAACGTCTTATGGAGATACAACAGGGCAGGTGCACGGTGGGCGACTATGCCATTGAATTCCGCACCTTGGCAGCAGAGGTAGGGTGGAATAACGAGGCTTTGTTGGCAGCCTTTGCCCAGGGCCTGAGTGACCAAATTAAAGATGAAATTGCAGCAAAGGATTTTCCTACTGACCTAGATGATTATATTGAGTATGTTATTCTAATTGACTCCAGAATATGTGAGAGATTAACCGCCAGAGATCGTAGAATACGGTCTAAAAATAATGGGTCTAGTAGCATAGTTTGCCCCCCCATCCCTCCCCTGGCATCTAAGCCTAGTGAACCAGTACAGGAACCAGATGAACCTATGCAAGTAGGTTTCACTAGGCTAACCAAGGAGGAAAGACTATATCGCAGGAAGCAAGGGTTGTGTTTGTACTCCGGTAAAAATGGGCATTTGCTAAGATCCTGTCCGGTACGTCTGGGAAACGAACACACCTAGAGTACCTTGGGGGACAGGCCCTAGGTGGTGTCCAATCGTCCCCAGTGTTGGGCACACTAAAACCCACCATACAGGTGGTACTATCTTGGGCACAACGCTCAGTGGAGGTTTTGGCCCTGGTTGATTCTGGTGCAGCTGGGTATTTTATGGATAATACCTTTGCTGAATTACATGGGGTACCACGCATTGAAAGAGAAACCCCTCTTGCTATTGAAGCAATTGATGGCAGACCCTTGGAACCCGCTCAAGTTACATTTGAAACTATGCCGTTATCCATGACTATTGGGGCTCTCCATAAAGAAGAGCAGCAGTTTCAACTTATTAACTCTCCTCACCATGCCGTAATATTGGGTTTTCCTTGGTTACAGTTGCATAATCCACAATTTGATTGGCAGAAATGCGAAATCTCTGCTTGGTCTCAGTTCTGTATGGATAAGTGCGTCACCCATCCAGTTAAGGTCTTGTGCACCTCCCCTTGACTACCTGATGTATACCAGCAGTTTAGCGATGTTTTCAGTAAGGGAGAGGCTGGCGCCTTACCTCAGCACAGACCATATGATTGTTGCATCGAGTTAACTCCTGGAGCTCAAAGCCATTATGAGATAGGGGACAGAGAATTATTGGCCATTATCCTTGCTCTTAAGGAATGGTGTCACTTACTTGAAGGCACTAAAAATCCTGTTTTAATCCTGACGGATCATAAAAATCTGACTTACCTCTCTGAGTCCAAGAGATTGTCCTCTCGCCAGGCCAGATGGGCATTGTTCCTGTCCCGATTCAATTTCATTGTATCATATTTGCCGGGATCAAAGAATGTTAGGGCTGACGCTCTGTCAAGACAATTTGAGGCTGAAATTAACAGAGAAGAAGCACCAGCACCTATCATTCAACCTGATCGAATATTGGCTACCATACGTACCAGTATCACTTCACCACTAGGGGAAGAAATTCTGGCCTCCCAGGCCTACGTTCCCCATGAAACCCCGGTGGGCAAATGTTTTGTCGCTGAACCATTCCGTACTCGATTACTTGAAACTTACCATTTCTCTAAGGCTGCGGGATATATTGGTAGAGACCAACTGTTATGGTCCCTCTCTCAGTTATTCTGGTGGCCTTCTATGAGATCAGATTGTGCCGATTTTACTAATGCCTGTGCCACCTGTGCCCATGCTAAAACCCCTAGACATCTCCCGGTGGGCTTGTTTCAGCCGGTACCTAATGGTGAATGCCCCTGGTCTCATGTTTCCATTGATTTTATGGGAGAATTGCCCATGTCTAGAGGGTATTCCTTCATATTGATGGTGGTGGACAGGTTTTCTAAAATGGCTCACTTCGTGCCCCTCCGTGGCCTTCCCTCGGCTAAAGAATTGGTAATGGTGTTTGCTAAAGAGGTGTTTCAGTTGCATGGAGTACCCAGGGTACTGGTGTCCGACAGGGGGAGCCAGTTTGTGTCCAGGTTCTGGAGGGCGTTTTGCGAACAGATGGGCATACAGCTATCCTTTCCTCTGCGTATCACCCCCAGACTAATGGGGCCGCTGAACGTGCCAATCAAGGTTTGTAACAGTTTCTACGCTATTTCGTGACTGACCATCATGACAATTGGGTCGACTTGTTGCCTTGGGCAGAGTTCGCCAGACACTGTGCAGTCAACTCTTCATCCGGGAGCTCTCCGTTTCTGATCAATTATGGGTTCCAACCCTGTCTGCTCCCGGATTCCTTTCAGACACAACAGATTCCAGCTCTGGATGAGCATATCGAGCAACTCCGTTCCACATGGGCACAAGTTCAGAGGGCAATGGGTCAGTCATTTCAGCGCCATCAGCGCTATGCTAATCGCAGAAGGCTTCCAGCGGTTTCCTTCCAAGTTGGGGACAGAGTACGCTTTCTTCCAAGAATATTAAGATCCAAGTCCCATCTAATAAGTTGGCACATCGGTTTATTGGTCCTTACAGAATTATTCGCAAAATTAATCCTGTTTCCTATGCTTTGGACATACCTGCATCCATGCGCATTCATAATGTTTTCCATGTGTCTCTCCTTAAGCCTCTCGTCTGCAACCGTTACACTACTACACCTGTGGCGCCAGGGCCTGTTGAGGTCGAGGGTCAGGCGGAATACGAGGTACAGAGTATCATTGACTCCCGAAGGCTTAGAGGAAGGGTACAGTATTTGGTGCATTGGAAAGGTTATGGTCCTGAAGATCGATCTTGGGTGGATAGTAAGGACCTTCATGCACCCAAGTTACAGCAGATTTTTCATGCCAAATACCCTCAGAAACCCAGACCCTATTCTAGGAGAGGGGGTCTTTGAAAGGGGGGTACTATCACAGTACCCATGATTGCTTCAATTCAGTGTCTATCACCTGTAGGGGGCTCCCATTGGTTGTCTGCCTTCAGCCCGCCTCACATTGTCTTTTTAAACTCAGTCTGGGCACCCTTTGGTTGCCCTTTCGTGGTGTCTTTGACAGCATCCACTTCCTCCTTGCTGCAGTAGCTGATTGGGCCTGTTCCTGAGTTCCTGCCTGCTTTGTCAGTTCCAGTCCGGTTCCATTTGTTCTCATCAGTAGCTGATGCTCCTGTTGCCAGTCTGCTTGGCCGCGCTTGATCCAGTTGATCTTCTCTGCTGGTTCCTATTGTTTCCTGCTTCCAGTTCCTGCATCTGTGGCAACATTGTTATTCATTCACTTCGGCGACATTTCTTCCTGTTGGTTCCCAGCGTGCGGACGCTGATTTGCTTCACTAAGCCTTGTGGCTCACATTCAGCCTGTTGGTTCCAGCGTGCGGACGCTGGTTTGCTCCATTTGCCTTGCGGCTCACATTACAGTCTGTTGGTCCCAGCGTGCGGATGCTGGTTCGCTCCATTAGCCTTGTGGCTCTCATTACAGTCTGTTGGTCCCAGCGTGCGGACGCTGGTTTGCTCCATTAGCCTTGCGGCTCCCATTACAGTCTGTTGGTCCCAGCGTGCGGATGCTGGTTCGCTCCATTAGCCTTGTGGCTCTCATTACAGTCTGTTGGTCCCAGCGTGCGGACGCTGGTTTGCTCCATTAGCCTTGCGGCTCCCATTACAGTCTGTTGGTTCCAGCGTGCGGACGCTGGTTTGCTCCGTTTGCCTTGCGGCTCACATTACAGTCTGTTGGTTCCAGCGTGTGGACGCTGGTTTGCTCCATTAGCCTTGCGGCTCACATTACAGTCTGTTGGTCCCAGCGTGCGGATGCTGGTTTGCTCCATTAGCCTTGCTGCTCACATTCAGTCTGTTGGTCCCAGCGTGCGGACGCTGGTTTGCTCCACTAAGCCTTGTGGCTCTCATTCTGCCTGTATGTTCCAAACGTAGGGCGATGGTTTACTCCCTGACTTGCAGTCAGGTTCTTGATGGTTCCGAGTGCGCTGTCCAGTCCTAACAGCATTGATTCCTACAGTATATGGGCACAAGAGTTTCTAATTACTGTGAAACCACTTGACCTGGTAACCTCTATATTCCATCTTACTGTCATTATCATCTGACTGTCATTAGGTCACTGTAGTTGTCACCTTCCTTTGGGCTGCCTTACCCGGTATATTGGTAAGGCCGGTAGAACCTTTCACTTTGCCACCTTAAGGTTGCCTTACCCTGTATTGGCAAGGCCGGTAGAGCCTAATCATTGGTATCCCATCAGGCTGCCTTGCCCGGTATATTGGTAAGGCAGGTAGAACCTTTTATGTTGCCACCTTAAGGTTGCCTTACCCAATTTGGCAAGGCCGGTAGAGCCTACTTGTTGGTATTCCGTCAGGCTGCCTTGCCCGGTATATTGGTAAGGCCGGTAGAACCGCATACTATTCCATCTTAAGGTTGCCTTACCCGGTATTGGCAAGGCCGGTAGAGCCTACTACACTGGTATCCCATTAGGCTGCCCAGCCTGGTATGTTGGCTGGGCCGGTAGAGCCTCTTGTTCCAGACTCGCCTGGGTTGCTTTGCCCGGTATATTGGCAAGGACGGTAGAACCTATTTGCTACTGTCATTATCTGCTATGCATTGTTTGTATGTGTATGAAAACCCTTTGGGATTGCCTTTAAGTTTTCAATTAAGTTATGTTTTTACCTAAACCTTACGTCTGAGAGTCTTAACAAACCATGACACCGAGCTGGTGAGCTCCCACCTCATCGCCCATACGATTGCACCATTGAGAAGCAACCGGGTGCCACACCTCCTAGAGGTCAAGTCTATCCTCTATGTGTCCTGGAGAATATGGCCATGGAGGAGTATGTTGAGGATGCACTGTCCCAGGGGTTCATCCACAAGGTCTCCACTCTTTCTGGGGCTGGATTCTTTTTCATGAAGAAAAAAAGTGGAGAACTGAGACCCTGTATTGATTACAGGAGGGTCAACCGTATTATGGTTAAAAACGACTACCCGATTCCACTTATTACCAAGTTATTTGATCTCTTGAAAGGGTCCAAGGTGTTTACTAAAACAGACCTGCGAGGGGCGTATAATTTGGTAAGGATAAAGGAGGGCCATGAATGGAATTTTAAAACCAGGAGCGGGCATTACAAATACCTCATAATGCCCCTCAGTCTCTGCAGTGCTCCCACGGTTTTCCAGGAATTCCTAAATTATGTACTATGGGATATGCTCCTACAATGCGTTGTGATATACCAAGATGACATTCCGCCTCCATGGAAAGCCACTACGCAGATGTAGTCCGAGTTCTGCAAAGGTTAAGAGAAAATAACCTATCTTGAAAATTAGAGAAGTGAGTTTAACCGCAAACATGTCACCTTCTTGGGGTATGTAATTTCAGAGGTCAGTTTCACTATGGACCCTGGAAAACTCTCGGTTGTTCTAGAGTGGCTGGGACCCATAGGTCTTCACTCTCTTCATCGTTTCCTTGGGTTCGCTAACTATTACAGGGAATGTATTCTCAATTTTTCCTCTATTATCTCAAGATTCTGGAAGGCCTTCTGTGCGCAACTAGGTATCCAACTCTCCTTCTCCTCTGCCTACTACCCGCAATCGAATGGAGCTGCGGAAAGGGCTAATCAGGCCTTGGAGCAATTCCTGCGGTGCTACATCTCGGACCATCAGAACAACTGGTTGGACCTGCTACCTTGGGCGTAGTTTGCTTATAACAGTGCAGTTTCGACTTTCACCAGGCTTTTTCCCTGTCATGGTAAACAGGTATCAAGCCTCCATGATTCTCAATTCTTTCATTTCTCAGGGGATTCCATCCCTGGACGATCATCTCCAGCAGATCCGTTCCACATGGGTGCAGGTTCAAGAGGCACTGTGACAACAATCCCAGGAGCTCCAGGCCAATTGTAAATGCCTACCTGCACCCTCCTACCAGGTCAGGGAGAGGGTCTGGTTGTCCTCCAGAAATCTTCATCTCCGAGTGCCCTCCCAGAAACTGGCTCCTCAGTACATGGGGCCATTCCGTATCCTCCATCGAGTGAACCCTGTAGCCTATGCCCTAGAACTCCCCCCCAATATGCGAATAAACAATGTGTTTCATGTTTTGCTGCTGAAAAGTGAAATTTACTCACCGATATTTGTATTTCCTCTGTGTCCTTCCACGGCATAGAGTGGGCTTTGGATCCGCCTTCCAGCTGGGTAGGACCAATTGATTTCTTTAAATTCGCTTGCTACCTCTCCTCTGCAGTTATACAGTTGTCCAAGCTGAAAGACACAAGAAGTTAGAGATAGTCAACCATAATACATCTTAACACAGTAGGTAATGTATGCTGAGGAACTGATACAGATACCGTAATTACGCAACACAATGCATACCACTCTGGCTCTTAAAGGGTTAAAAGTGAACAGAACAAGTACAGCAAACGAAAACATCATATGCCATGACCATTAAGAATAATAGCTAGCGGGATGCTTTGGGTCTTAATGTGGCAACGAACGAGCAGCACTCCAACTCCCATCATCCTTACCATCTTGCTCATTGCTGTGCTGCGCTTCCTCGGCTCTCTCTCTCTCTCCTTCTGCACATAACCTCTTCTCAGTCGGGCTGAACGCTGCCTCAGTTCGCTCTCATCTTCTCTGCATGCAGAGTGACAGGGGAGATAGAGCCAAGGAAGCGTTCAGCCAGACTGAGAAGAGGTTATGTGCAGAAGGTGAGAGAGAGAGCCGGGGCAGCGCAGTGATGAGCAAAATGGTAAGGATGATGGGTGCTGAATCCCAGGAGAAATCCAAAGGTGTAAGAATACAACTACCAACTGGCTGAACTGCTTGAGATAAGGTTACATAGGCAGGTGCCTCTTCAAAGCAGATTCTATACAACTTTTCAAGTGACAGAAAGTAGTTCAGGTCACTGCTGGCAACTTATTACAAACGGGAGCATGACGTATAAAGGGGGCTGGGTTTTGCATTGCAACATAATACTTTTGTCTTTCAGTGCTACCCGTCCAGTCGTACGTCCAGCATTCAGGCCAAAAGGTAAAGCTGTGACGATGTGAAAAGGGGCGGTGAGGGGAAATTTTAATGTAAAATTTACCACAAACCAAACTGTTTCAGAGCATTTGAAAGGTAACACTGTACATAACTTTTCAAGACCAGCTTAAAGGGCATTAGTAAAAATGAAGTATTACTATCCCCTTAATGTATCCTTGGGCCTGTTGATCTGCTACCAGTGTCAGCATTTCTCCACTGTCAGAGCTGCTGCTGCAAGGTTCCAGTCTTCATTCCAGATCCGGTTGGGCGTTTGTTCCTGCTTCCGTTCCTGACCTGGTTGGCCGTAATGCCGTTCCCTTACGCGGTACTGGTTTACTCCACATACCGGTTGCTGACTCCATTGCATAGAACCGGTTGGGTGTTCCATTTCTCCAGTACGCGGTACTGGTTTACTCCACATACCGGTTGCTGATCCCGTTGTATAGAACCGGTTGGGCATTCCATTGCTCCAGTACGCTGTACTGGTTTACGCCACATACCGGTTGCTGATTCCATTGTATAGAACCGGTCAGGTGTTCCATTGCTCCTGTATGTGGTACTGGTTTACTCCACATACCGGTTGCTGATTCCGCTGTATAGAACCGGTTGTGCTATATTATTGTCTATACTGTGAGACTGGTTTGCTCCACTCTCCATATTTGGCTGCTGCCTTATCAACTCAGCATTAGTGGAGCTGTCCTCATATTCCTGGATGCCTTGCCCGGTATATTGGCAAGGCCGGTAGAGCCACATCCAGTGCTTTGTGTAATCTTCCAGGCTGCCTTGCCAGGTATATTGGCAAGGCCGGTAGAGCCAGTTTGCTGCTATTGTGTCATCCTGAAGGCTGCCTTGCCCGGTATATTGGCAAGGCCGGTAGAGTCTTATTCTGTGCTTGTGTACCCTCCAGGCTGCCTTGCCCGGTATATTGGCAAGGCCGGTAGAGCCGGTTTACATTCTTTAGTGCCATCTTTCTGGCTGCCTTGCCCGGTATATTGGCAAGACCGGTAAAGCCTATATTGCCGTTTCTTGTTACTACTGTTTGTACCCATCTTGTATATATGACATATTTGTATGTACTGGCATGAAACTTTTCAATAAAGTTTGATTTTTATCTTACTCTGTGTCTGAGATTCATAACAAACCGTGACACTTAGAGGCTGCCGTCCCTTTGAATTTACCTCCAAAGTGAACCAGGAAAGAGTCAGATTTACGGAAGTCCTCTGTTCTGAAAGATATGTCTGTAAACACCTGACTAAGTCCAGGTTGTGTAATCGTTTCTCCATCTCATGGACTGGGTTTGGACAAAAGGAAGGAAGTACTATATCCTGATTAAGATGAAATTGTGAAATCTTCTTTGAACGAAATGAGGGTTTGGGACGTAGTACCACTTTATCCTGATGAAAAATGAGGAAGGGAGATTTTGCTACCAAGGTTTGTAGCTCGCTAACTCTCCTTGCTGATGTGACTGCAATGAGAAATGCAATCTTTAATGTCAGAAATGTTAACGATACCTGTTGAAGGGGCTCAAAATAGGGGTGAGAGGCCAACTGTTGCAACACTAAGTTAAGATCCCATGGAGGTATGGTCTCTCTAATAGTTGGTTTTATCTTAGAGATGGATGTGAGGTAGCATCTGATAAGATAATTATCTGCAAAGCGTGTGGCCAGAATAGCCGACAAGGCTGATAGTTGTACCGTCAATGACGCCGGCTTCAGTCCCTTCTGGAATCCATCCTGCAGGAAGTCCAGAATTTTGGCAGGAAATATGCATGACTGGTCCAGATTATTAGCAGAACACCACCTGTGGAAAATGGACCACACTCTGTAGTAGATTTTTGTGGATGTTGTCTTATGCTCCTTTAGTATGGTGTCAATTACCGGTTCTGAGATGCCTTGTAACCTTAAAGATTGCCGCTCAGCCTCCAGGCCCTGAACTGGAAGAAGGCGGGGTCTGAATGTTGTAAAGGGCCCTGGAGAAGAAGATCCGGGGTCACTGGAAACTGCACAGGAGGTCTGCGGGACATCCAAAGTGCGTCCGGAAACCATGGCTTTCTTGGCCAGTATGGGGCAATTAGAATAACTTCTGCCCTGTCCTGTCTTATTTTTCTGATGACTTCTGACAACAGAGGAAGAGGAGGAAACAGGTAGCCCAGTTTGAACTGCCATGGAATCTTTAAAGTGTCTTGTCCCAGGGCTTGAGGTTCCTGCCATCTGGACAGATACTGGACACATTTTTTGTTGTGATTTGTGGCCATGAGATCTATTTCTGGAAGACCCATATTGGTCACCACTTGTTGGAATATCCTTGGGTTTAGCTCCCATTCTCCCGGGTCAATTGGATTTCGACTGAGAAAGTCTGCTTGTATGTTTAGTCGACCTGATAAGAAGGAGGCTATCACGGTCCCCGTGTCTTTCTGTCAATCTGACATGATGTACCTGTGCATTGGTGGAGACTGACTGGCCCGCCCAGGATGTGCCGTTATATGCTGGAGCTTGGGCAATTGTCATTTGCCCTTTCGTGGTGTTCCTGTTGCTGCGCCTTGTTGCCATATTCCAGTGTCTCCTGTGTACCGACCTGGCTAGTCTGACTCTGCTCCTGATTCTGCTCCGTGAATTGACCCGGTTCTGGCTGACGACCCTGCTCCGTGATTTGACCCAGCTCTGACTGACGACCCTGCTCCATGATTTGACCCGGCTCTGGCTGACGACTCTGCGCTGTGATTGATTCCGGCCTGTCTGCTGTTCCAGTACTGCTCCGGTTCTGCCTGCTGTTCCGGTTGCCATTCCGGCCTGCCTGCTGTTCCGGTGCTGTTCCGATCCTGCCTGCTGTTCCGGTTGCTGTTCCGGCCTGTCTGCTGTTCCAGTTACCGTTCCGGTTCTGCCTGCTGTTCCAGTGTTCCTGCATCATTACAGTCGCCTCGGCGACATTCTGAACTGTTTAAGCGACTCACTGTTCCTCTCACTTGTCAGTAGCTGTAGCCTGAGGTTGCTTTGCCTTCTGTTGGCTGCCAAGGTACTCGCTTGTGTGCAGAACCATTTAACCCTTGCAGTGCCTGTAGTCTCCGGTCCGGTGCTTCCGATATATCTTGCCAAGCATACATTTTTGGACGTAGCCTTTCCTCTGAGTGCTTCTGTGTGTCTCTTATTCACCATCAGAGCCTTGTCAGTCCGTGTTCATCCTCTGGCTCAGGGCCACAGACGTTGAAGGTTCATTCCCATTGCACTCCAGAGGGCATTGGCTCTATTACAGCTTGTGCAGTCACCATCAGTACAGCACCCAAGGGGTGTATGGGCACAATCCAAGTGGCACATGCAGGGTTACTACTTTTCCAGTTAAGGGCGATTTTGGTTCTGATCATTACAGCGTGGCAATAGCACTCCTCTGTAGCCCCAGGCGTGGGTACCGGCTCAGCTATGGACATTGTGCTCTAGTATATCAACTTGAGAGTGTATTCAGTGCAGTACTCCACTATCCTGCTATTGAGAGACTGTGTTCTAGAGACTGCTATTTATCCTGGGCGTGGCCAATCTTGTATATCTCACCCATTTCATTTATTAACCCTTTGGGGGAATACTCCCTATCCATTCAAGCACCTATCATTATCATTGTGTGCATTCACTTTGTCATTATTGCCATTGTTGCTATTTCTGTGCTGGCCTCTAGGGGCCTTGTTTTATTTTCAATAAAACTGTGTTTTTACTTCATACCCTGGTCTGAGTGTCAGAAAACCGTAACAGAGGCCGTGCGAGACTGTAAGTGTTTTTCTACCCAAAGGAGGATTTTGAGCGCCAGGTTGTTTAATTGGGTGCTGCGAGTTCCCCCTTGATTCAGAATGTATTGGACTGCAGTAGAATTGCCCGATCTGATCAAGACAGGTAGGTGCCAAAGGTCGCAACTGAAGTAGTTGGACAGCATGCATGTTTGTAATAGGTAATGTGCCCACGATGAGGTAGACACATTGCGGATTGTGACATAAAGTATGTTAGGAGAGCGTGAGGCATAGCCTCTGTCCACCAACTGGGTAGGACAAAATAACTGCAGAGCAGAGGTAGCAAGCGAATTTAAGAAATCAATTGGTTCTACCCAGCTGGAAGGCGGAGCCAAAGCCCACTCTATGCCGTGGATAGGACACCGAGGAAACCCCTGGTTTGTAATAGTTTTACCAAGCTCACTCCTCTACTCCATTCAGTGCCCGTTGACACCCATGAGGAGTTTGAGATCCGCTCCATAGTCGACTCTCGTAGGTTCTATAGGAGGCTTCAATATTTGGTCCAATGGAAGGGGTACAGTCCGGAGATGAGCTTGTGGGTTCCAGCCTTGGACTTGCATGCTCCCGCCCTCCTCCATACCTTCCATGCACATTTTCCCCTCAAACCTGGTCCTGCCTACGGGGGAGGGAGGGGATTGTTGAGGAGGGGGTGCTGTCACGATTTGGCTGAACTGCTCTGTGCTTTTACATTCTGCTGATGAATAAACAAGCTGCCTTTCCTTCCATGTGTCACGTTGACTCAGCTGATGAGAAACTAACTGCCTTTACTTCTCTGTTACCACTGTTAATCACCCGATTGTTATCAGCCAACCCCTTCCAGGCTATTTAAGCAACTAGGCCCATTTACTCCTTGCCCTTGTGTTGTTTCTGGATGCAAGTACATTCTCCTGTGTTCCTGATTATCCACGCATGACCTGGCTTCCTCTGACATCCCTTCAGACGTACAATGCTAATCGCAGCTTGCTGTAACTCTATGAGCCGTTCACAGCACACCAAAGGGAAGTGTGAACGAACCCCCTAGGGCAGCTGGGAGGGAGGTGGGAGGAGAAATAGGACGTGCAATAGAAGAGGTATTATCTTTAAAAATAGTAAGTTTAAAAAAAAAACTAAACAGCGTTCCTAAAGTAACTTTTAATAACAAAGGGGATGGTAACAGCTTTTTATAAGGTGATACATCCCCTTTAAGCCTAATGGTCAATGGCGTCTGTGTGCTGACTTAAAGGGATAGTAAAGTCCCAAAAAAGTATGTTCTAAACGTTAGCTGCAATAAAAAAAAAAAACTTAATGTGCTTAATCTTCTCTCTCAGACTGTTGTGGTTTGAGAGATAAAAAAAATAAAGTCCTCCTCTCCCTCCCCTTTCTGCCTGCCGAGCTGTATTGGTCTTTAACGAGGATATCACATAAAAATTTCCCTTGTGGATTATTTTAGACTATTTGTTAGTACATTAAATATCCAACTATGTTACTTGAGTCATTGACAAGTTTAATATTAGTATGGGATATTTGGATAATGTGTCTGATACCAAGTGTACTGTTTGTATAAGTATCAAGTGTCATCGTGTCTTGTGTCATGAGTAAATTCATTATGACACTTCAGTCAAATTGTTCTCAGGAACTTGCAAGATAGTAGCGAGTAGCTATGAGATCGAGGCTATGCTGGATTCAAGCCTCTATCTCAATTATATGCAGGTATAAAAAAGCAAGCAATTTTGTAGCCCAAACTATTAATTGCCCCTGATGAAACCAGCTAGTCTGGAGAAACGCGTTGGGCGTTTTATGGACAGTGGCAATATTATATCCAGTGAAATAAAAGAGATGAGACAGTTTGTAATTAGAAAGCAGTAAAGTGAATTGAATATCAAGTTTGTAGACATAGAATGTGGCTTACACCACGAGGAAGGCAGCTAGAGTGACTTTTTCACTTTCAAAGTCAGTTAGCAGAAGTGTTACTTTGAATCCACCTACATTGCTCTGAAAATGAATGTATCGAATCAGGGAGGAAAAAACTCTGAGAGCTAATCTACTCCTTTTGTAATATTTATACTTATATTGCGTTTATAGGACCTTTAATCCGGTACTGAAAGGGTTAAAAAGGAAATTGCCACTTGACCGGAGAGGTTGGTACATATGATTAGGGACCTCTCTCGTCAAGCGATAAGAACTTAACCTGTAACCGGCGAATGGCTAACCTCGTAGTTTATTTATTGCTTGAGTCATGAAGAACTGTAACATCACCCGATTATTGGGTTTTAATTTCAGTACCCATTATTTGAACTGTGTTGACACTCAGGACTTGTCTTGATGAATAATCAGGTCAAGTATACGTGGAAGTCGCACAGGGTTAATCTGTGGTGTATATAATAATAGCGAGGATTTGTGCGCATATACAATAATTTATAAACACGTGGAAACTGTATGTAGCCAAGCCGGAGGTATACATTACTCGAGTATATCATTTATTCATACATTACCCGTGCGTCAGGCTTGGGGTCCAATTATCGATGCATTAAAAATATGATTATATATCCCCGATATAACTGTTGATATTGAGCGATACTCAGGGTTTAGGTGAGATCCTTACTAATTAACTCTTAGTAATCACTTTAAGAAGTCCATTCGATTATCATTTAGCTTCTAAAAACAAACTGTATGCACATTTCTGTTCCAATCAGTCACACTTAAATGATGTGGCACACACAACGGTGTTTATTCTTTATTTTGAATAAAGTTTAAGTTTTTAAGTCTTTATATACCTTTTATAGTTACAAAGCACTGAACCCTTTGAAGGCTGGATAGCAATCATTTCCAACGTCTCTAAGTGATTTCTCAGTGTTATCTGTTCTATCTTCTTTTTTTCTTGAGCTGTAAAGCTGTCAGAGGCAGAATCTGGTCACGCAACCAGACGCAGCTCTTCAGGAGCTCAGACATAGCAATATCTATAAATAAATACTTCATCGGAACGGTCTACAATGTGTGCCTGGTTTGCAAGCACACGTTGTAGACCATTCCGATAAAGTATTTTTCTTTAGATATCTCTATGTCGGAGCTACTGAAGAGCCACGTCTGGTCCCGAGACCAGGATCTCATGTCGTCAGCTATACAGCTGATGTATGAAAAGGGTGAAGGAGCAGAGAAATGTATTTTCTTATATCTGTCAAATCATAACAGTTTGAGAGAAAGGATTAAGCATATTAAATGTTTTTTATTGCAGCTACCATTTAAAGGATACTTTTTTTGGGACATTACAATCCCTTTAAGGCAGCTCAACAAACATGTATATTTGTCCGACTGGCCAGTACCATATATAGACCAGTGTCTAGTATAGATGAACCGGTCTACAATCTTTTTGGCGATTGATTGTGCCCAAGTATACTGAACCATCAAAGTAAGTGAAGAAGACCAATATAAACAGGCTTTTATCTTTGGAGGCGTACAATATGCTTGGGTTAGAATGCCTTTTGGTTATATTAAGTCAGGTAATGAATTTGCCATTTTCATGCATGTGGATGACATCTTGCTTAAAAGTATTACCTTTGAAAAGCACATCACAGATTAAACGTGTTTAATCAGTTAAAGGAAGCTGGTGTTAAACTGTCACTCAAAAAGGCAGAGATGTGCCGCTCTAAAGTCAACTTTCTTGGTCATGAAATAACCACGAAGGGTTAAACCCGCAGAGAAAGAAGGTTGAAGCGATAGTTAAATCCAAGACACCTACAGATCTCAAGGAGTTGAGATCCTTCCCAGGTAAGATGAGTTATTCCCAGAAGTTCATTGTGGGTGTTCCCATCTGGTCCCACAGTTTCCTAGCATGAAAAATTGCAGAATACAGTAATTTGGTTTTCAAATTTGACTTGTAGAAACAGCAGTCACGTGCCCTTAAAGGGGATCTATCTTCCCTATACAAGTGTCTGTTAAATGTCAGGTTATATAGCGACTAGTGGATTTCTTTATTAATATTTTTTAACCCTATTTGGCCAAAAATTAATGATTAAAGAGTGCACTTCAGGTCAGACTGCAGTTACCAGCTCTGTACCACAGTCTGTCACTCTTTCTCTGCTCCCCTCACTCTATCCAGCCTCCTCCAATGACAGAGGCTTTCTGCTTGTAAGCTGGAGCTCTCTAATTGGCTGGACATCGATCTCTGCCAATGAGATCACTTCAGCTTACAGACAGAAAGTCTCCGTCATCGGAGGGAGGGAAGCAAAGGAAAAGTGAGAAACTGCAGTACAGAGCTGGTAACCGCAGTCTGTCCGGAAGTGCACTCTTTAATCATTAATATTTTGGCCAAATAGGGTTAAAAAATATTAATAACGAAATCCACCAAGTCGCTATACATCTATAGGGTTCATAGATCCCCTTTAACTATACTTTTGTCTAGTGCGGGGTTAAAGGGATAGTAATACTTGAAAATAAGTTTATTTTATATTGTAGCCCTTTAAAAAACATGAAAAATGATATAAGTCTTATCTCCCAAACCTTTATGGTTTGGAAGATATTCACATGTAAAATATAGTAAAATGCTGTTTACCTGGCTGTTTCAGCCAAGTCTGCCATCTAGTGGACAGATTTGGAATTCGGTCCACAGAGCAACCGGCAGCTCTTTAGCAGTGCCGAGATCACGATCTTTTGAAAAGAACTACTGAATTGGAACTATCTACAAAGTGTGCCTGGCTTGAAAGCACACTTTGTAGACCATTCCAATTAAGAAATTATTTTTAAAGTTGGTGATCTCAGCACTTCTGGAGAGGCACTGCTGGTCAAGTGACCGGATCCCAGATCTGAAGGGTGGAGCAATGACATCACTCCAGGGGAAACTTTACTTCTGAATATCTTCCAAACCATAAAGGTTTGGAAGATAAGACTTATATCATTTTTCATGTTTTTTAAAGGGCTACAATATAAAATAAACTTATTTTCAAGTATTACTATCCCTATAAAGCAGTTGTGGACTACAACTTTCATCATTCCCAAACGGCCTACATCTGGTTGGGAATTATGGGAGTTACAGTCCCCAAAAGCTAGAGAGACAGCTGTTTCCTACGCCTTGTCTAGAAGAGGATTTCTCAAACTCTCAACTGAGAGCTAAAGAATTATCAAAAAGATTCAAGGAAAGAGGAAAGGGTAATGATATCATCAGAAAAGCTGAAAAATGGTCAGCAAGCACACCTAAATCATCATTATTACAGAAACAAATACAGAAAAAAGATGATAAACAGATTAGATTTGTGGGAGCTTTCAACAATCAGTGGTATACAATAAAACATATACTGAACAAGCATTTGCCAATTCTTTAGAGTGACAGTGATTTACACAATGTGCTAGGGGAATATGCACACGTGCTGTAGAAGGGCACCAAGCTTAGGTGATAAACTCACTACAAGTCATTTTATAAATAAACACAGATGAATACCACCAGTAATAGGAACTTACCCATGCACTACTTGTAATGTATGCCCTTGTATGTTCAGCATGAAACGTAATACTGATAGGTTTAGAAGAACTCATCAATTCTAATAATAATAATCCTTTATTTATATAGCGCACACAGATTCCGCAGCGCTTTACACTCATATTGGGGCTCACAATCTAAATTCACCTATCAGTATGTTTTTGGAGTGTGGGAGGAAACCCACGCAAACACAGTGAGAACATACAAACTCATTGCAGATGTTGTCCTTGGTGGGATTTGAACCCAGCGCTGCAAGGCATCAGTGCTAACCACTGAGCCACTGTGCTGCCCAATTCTGTCAGTATGTCAACTGTGATAGTACTTGGGTCATTTATGCCATAACGTTCCTGTAACAAACTCATTCACAAAACGAAGGATTGCATACGGAAACAGTTAGGGCATGTCAGAAGAGCATTAACCCTCTGAGTGCCCAAGAGCTATCCAATAAGAAACTCACAAGTGTTGCAGGGCACTTTTTATACCATGATGAGGGAAGAATGGCAGATTTGAGGTTCTTTTGCCTGGAAAAAAATGTTTTTATGGATTACATAGTAGTAACATAGCAACATAGTTGACAAGGCTGAAAAAAGACATGCGTCCATCAAGTTCAGCCAGAGCTAAAACACCCCTGTTGATCCAGAGGATCCAGCAAGAGAATAAATGGATATTTCTCCTCAACTCTGTCTTCCAATGGTCTGAATGAAGGAATATGTCTGAGCGCCCATATCTGACAAATATCCATCATAATAACTGATATAATACTAGACTAGTTCTTTCCTTTTGCCTATTAATTTAGGTACTGAGATGGAAAGCTAGTGGTATACCAGCATCATGACTTCTCCTTCTTTATTATTTTTGGACATGATATCCCAGAGTATTTGACCAGTTACCAGGGTATAGGATAATCATTACTATAACACAACTTGAATAAAGTTTGTGAGATCACAATTTGTGTCTTAATAGTAATTGTGCACACTTTAAAAAAAACTTATTTTCTAAAATGTATGTTGAAATGAGCCTCAACCAATCAGAGAAGGATGCTTGACCTAATGCACTCCCACTCTGGAGGTGGGACTTAGTGGCTCACGGCCTCTGATAAAGCCATATAGATTGAAATGTATGTCAGGAACCACTGTGATCCATCTACTTAAAGGGATAGTAATACTTCGTTTTAACTTTATTTTATTTTGTAGGCATTAAAAAAACATGAAGAACGATATAAGTCTTATCTCTCAAACCTTTATGGTTTAAGAGATATTCACAAGCAAAGTTTCCCCCTCCCGCCCCTTTTTCCTAGTGTAAACCATCTCTTCTCAGATGTGAATCTGGTTGTAAGACCAGACAGATAACAGCAGGGGACAATCTTCTTCCTATGAGAACAATGAAAGCCCTGCCCCCCTTGACAAGTTTTTCAGGTTTTTCCCTTATCTTAATTGAAGATTGTCCCTCTCTGCAGTCTACCTGGGCACCTCCCTTCTGATCTGGCTGAAGGGGGGGGGATACTTTGCTTGTGAATATCTCTTAAACCATAAAGGTTTGAGAGATAAAACTTATATCGTTCTTCATGTTTTTTTAATGCCTACAAAATAAAATAAAGATAAAATTAAGTATTACTATCCCTTTAAATGGATTCACATTGGCTGTTAGTTATGTTGCCTTAAATACATGCCTCACAAGAATTATTTGTACATAAACATCGGATCAATCTAATAGTCATATAGCTAACCCAATTACCTTCTGTAGTGTCAAATTTGGTTATGTAATCCAATGGAGTACTCTGGCAATGTGCATTATGGCGAAGCTGCCCTTAGAAACTCAGCCTGCAGCTTGGTATGGTTGTAACAAGTATACAAATCATTTGCACATTTCTAGGATACCGCCCTGTCTCCATGGGTATCCTATATTATAATTCACTAAGGATGTTTGTCAGAAGCCGTCATGCGCAGTAGAGACTGCCGAACACACAGAATGCTGGGAGTTCTGTGCTGAGAGCATTCTGTGCTTTCGGGAAATCTCTAAAGTGCAAGACTGCATCGGCGGCAGGACGCAGAGCAGGGCCGACCTCTTAACTCTTTGAGTGCCAGAGGGGTACGCAACGCATTGCAAAGCAATGTGTTACGTACCCCTCTGGCACTCAAAGGGTTAACATCACCTGGACCTTGGCCCGTGTACACGGGCTTTTATACTAGTAAGACAATAATATCTTCTGAGATGCAAAGTCCCCCCACAATACTTGCCATCTAGCGATAAGCTTACCATGGCACTGTTATCCACAATAATTACCACATTACTCAGAAATCCTACTTGTGCTGAGAATGAAGACCAGGCCACAACACAGACATCTGCACGCCTGCGTTGCATGGTACCTTTAGGTACCAGAAGGGACTGATGGCGCAGGAGCGCAGATTCCTCTAAAGAGCTGTCGTCAGCCTCGGCACAAGATGATTTCTGATTAATGCGGTAATTATTCTGGATAACCATACCATTGGTAAGCTTATTGCTAGATGGCTAATTATGGGGGGGACTTTATTTGGGGTGATAGTTTCCCTTTGAGTATTTGGGTGTTAAAATAACTAATTTCACAGTACACTTAATAAAAGGTTTACTGAAATTTAGGGAACATTACTAATTGGCCATATCCAGCGTAAGCCACAGATCTACATTGTAATCATTTTGTGTTTTTTAATACATGGTATTTTTAATTGACATTCGAAAAGTGCTTTTTTTCCACTTTTTTCACCTAATTCATTCCACTGAAATCAATGGGAACACTGAATTTACACACAGAACCTAGCAAATCTTATTTTATTTTACAAAGGCATAGTATAAAAGGGGTATGAGGGTGCCTGTGGTTGGTGGAGTGTGGGGAAAGAATAAGTTGAACAGAGAATGTTATTTCAGCCAGTAAATATGATGTTGGAGTCTTGTGTCCATAGACTGATTAAGTCACCAGGGCTGTATTTCAGCCAGTAATTATGATGTTGAGGTCTTGTGTCCATAGACAGCTTAAGTCACCAGGGCTGTAAATATGAACTCTGATTTACAATATGTCTGTAAACACCAACCAAGTGTAAGAGCATAACTGATATTTTGTCTAAATATCAGTTATTCTCTTACACTTGTTTGGACTTGGTGTCTACAGACCTATTGTACATCAGAGATCATATTTACAGCCCCTAGTGACTTGAGATGGCAGAAAATAGGAAGATGAGGGAAATAATAAGCCAGCCCATTAGCCATCTCACAACTATATAGTCCTACCCCTGGGCCCTGGGTGAATTCACTCACAGTCTCAGGCAGCTCAGAACTCAGCAGGATGGAGTCACAGCCACTGGCACAGATCATGCACCCAAACACAGTGCAGCGTGCGCCGACTTTCCCCACTGTCTCACATCACCACATGCATGGTACACCCCCCCCTCCAGCCAATGAGGATGAACCACAATGAGTGAGTAAATATGCTCCTCTTTAATTGGCTGGTGGTGGGCTGGCTGTGAAGCACAGCACACTCCTGAGCCGAGTGCGACTGTCTGGACTGACACGACTATCACACGATTCACATGTCAATGAAGCAGCCAGTGCCAGGCATCACCAGTGAGTGAGCACAGGGCCGCCCGGCCGTTGACAGTGACACTGATGGGACACACTGTAAAACTGACAGACCTAGCGGTGGCACACTAAATAAACATGCCTTGGAGCGGAAAATTTCCACCCCTGTCAAAGCGCCATCTGGGTCAATGGACCCACTGGGACCCATGTAAGGGCTGACACTGCAAAGCATTATGGGGTAACTAAAGCTCTGCGGAATAAGTTGGTACTATATAAATAAAGGATAATAATAATAACTAAAGAAGAGATCTGCTGGAGTGATACATTCAAGGAAGCTGTAGATGATATGCCCACCAGGTCTTCTCTTTGAATGCTCCAAATCTTTGAATATTCCAAACTTCAGACAGTCAGGCCCATATCTTAACCCCTTGAGGACCATCACATCATGTATCACATTGCTACTCAATGTTTTGAATGCCCCTGTGATCCTCAGGTGGTAATAAAAGGGTAAAATAAAGTAACAAGGACAAATGTGTAGGGGCCCCCCGAGGCCTATTCTGTCAGTGGTCTTTATAGCTGTGGGTCCCGGTGCTTTACACAATAGTAGTTTTGGTTTGTCTAGGATAACATTTTCCCATCATTCCTGATCCAGGCCATATGGGGTAAGAACACTTCTGTAGAGTTGCACCATATGGATCCCTCCTGGCCTTGGCATCCCGTAGAGTCACACAGTCAGCACACCCCTATGACTGGCCCTGCAGACAGTTTATAACAATATAAAAATTCACTTCTCTCGATAATTACAACATGTTTAATACAAGTAAAAGTATACAATAAAAGAATGAAATCCTTTTCTGTAGAATTTCTACCGGCACTTTGTTTCTGTTTTATTCTTGGTCACTCGTCGAGTGGTGTCTGTTGGACAAAGGTGAGCTGCTGGATTAAGTAAAAGTAAAGAAAACCCCAAGTGAAAGTGGGCGATAATAGCTTCCATCTGCACGTATTGTCTGTCATTCATGTAAACGCATGACAGGCCAGTTCACCATGTGAGTAGTTCATAAAGCGGGATCAACGTGTGTGTCAATATATGTTTGAAAACAATATTATTCTGTGAGGCGCTCCCTCTCCTTTTCCCTTTCCCTCCTTTTGCTATTTTCAATTGTAAAGGATCCCCCTCCCTTCCCTTTCACCTACGTATTGCTGCCCCGCTAAGTGAGGGACAATCTTCCCTGAGCATAAGGAAAATCCTGCTGTCCTTCATCAAGGGAGGAAGGGTTTACCTTATACTCAGTGTATAAAGATTGTCCCTCACTGTGAGTTGTCCGGTCCCAGGACTGGATTCACAACTAAATGAGGAGGCTAAGGGCAGGTAAAAGGGACAGGAGCGGGATCCTTTAGAACTGAAATACTCTTGAACTACAAATCTGAAAATATTGAAATACCACTCTACTTGGCCCACAGCATATGAGGCTTAATCGGAGGAGCATTTTTTTTTTCATTCATTACTATCCCTTAAATGGATGACCTTTCATTGTTAGGTCAACTTTTTCCATAAGCTATATAAACTGTGTAACTAGGTGTATTATATATGTGATTAGTTGCACAGAATGCAAGTTACAATACGTAGGGAAAACAATGACAACACTGCAAGAGCTACTCAATGAGCATTTGAGTGATATAAGAAGTATCGAATTCCGATCAAATGTTTCTTTGCATTTTAAAGATCTTCACGCTAGGAGTGTCGAGACATTTAAAATACAGGGAATAGAGAGGATATTGTTGGGAGCAAGAGGAGGAGACCTGGATGCAATGCTTTAAACCCTTGAAGGTTATAGTATGTCAAGGGTCGATCTGACTGAACGACCCATGACGTACTATGACAGTCATGGAGTTCTGGGCTTCCCTCGCGGCTGCACACCGATCGTGGAGTCCGGAACTGGAAAAAGAAAATTAAAAAAAATGCTCCGCGGTGCTTAAGTCGCGTTGCCGCCTGTGTGTGTGTGCCAGGGTTTTGGTCACAAGACCTCTCCTTTTAGTAGTATAGTTTATTCAGCTATAATCCCTTTCATTCTAATCAGGAGGTAAATGACAAACATTTATGTTCTGCAGCAATGCATATTTGCTGAAGTTAACCCTTTCAGGGCCAGATTGCTATGCAACACATTGAAAAGAAATGTGTTGCATATGCCTCTGGCACACAAAGGGTTAATCTATAATATTTCAGTGAGCCACCTTTACAGCCCCAGGTGAATCCAGCACATATTTGCTGAAGTGATACTATGACATCATAGTGGTTCTGTTCTACAGCTCTGTGGAATCCTGAATATAAGGCAGTTGGCCAAGTGTCTATCAATCACAATTTACTTCTAATGAGTGCAATGGCTAGTTCAGGGAGAATGATCTGGATTTACTTTTTTCTCTTACTGGTGTCAAACCCAGTACCCGGAAGTAGCAAGAGTATAAAGAAAGCGGATATGTCTATCACTGTCACAGAGGATCTTTCAGTGGTTGCTGAAACAGCAGATTTCCTTGCCAGTTATCCTATTCTGTTCCTTTTATCAGTTATTGGGATCATTCCTCTTCTCTTATTTGCAGTCATGATATACAAACTGTTTAATTCATGTTTCAAACTGAGCCAAATGAAAGGGAAAGATATTGAAAGGAACATGGATTCTTCAAAAGAACAGGCATCTGAAACCAAACATGTTAACATTCCAAATGATATTGTAATAGAAAATGAATTGGAAACAGATAAAGACATTTTACACGAGGCTCTAAAAGAGCAGGGATCTGTAGCAGTTTATGAAGAAATTCTACAGGATCCTGAAGTAGAGGAGGTACCAACACCAGCCCCTATAGAAACTACTGAGGATCATTCAGCTGAGCAGAAACCAGCAACAGAAGCTGAACATTTTGATCCAAATACTTCAGAGGAGGTGGAAGCGGCAACACCTCCTGCATATGATAATGACGATTCTCCGGCAGAGCAGCCAACAAAATTAAGCCCTGCAAACAATGAAATTGTGGAGTATTCGTCTGATGAATATGAAGATGCTCAAACATTACTGGAACCTGAAAAACAAGACGTTTCTCCAGAAGAGCAGAACTTTCAACTTGCTCATGTAACTATTGATATGCATGAGGAGCCATCAGAAAAGAGAGAACCTACACCATGGTGGATTCCAAACAATGACTTCACTTGGACACTTATTATTTGCAGAAATAAGAATTGACTTTGAAATCCCTCAGGATGAGTTTTAGAGTAGAAGTCATGAAATAGCATGAATATAAAGCATTGAGAACATCAAAAAAATAAAGATTAATATGAACTGTGACACTTTTGACTCTTTTCAAAAATTATTTTCATTGCTCAGAGTGATATGGATAGTCCAGAATTAAAGGGCAACAATTAGATATAACTGAGGTAATATACACTGTGAATAGATATTTATAATAGAATATTTGTTTTAAATGACAGGATAGAGTCTAATATTACTCTTGAAGAGGAGTTTTAGGTCTAGTTATATTTTACTTGTTATCATTTGAATTATTGAACCATGCAATCTATTATAATTATCTAGTCAGTCAGACATGACCACCGGTGATGTTAGAAGGTTTCATGATCCCACCCATGACTACCGGGGGTAGGAGTGAAGCACCAGGAGAGCTCTCCTGAGTCACCATTACTGATCTCCCAGCAAAATCAGGATGGGGGGGTTGTTCGGCATCAGGAGGGGTCCTGATGTCCCCCCAATGACGTCTGATAAATAAACTAAAATATAAAAAAAACAGAAGAGCCCTGTGTGTGCCACAGGAACAGCTAGAGCATTGCTTTGTAATGTGCTGGAGACCCCAGTGGCACACACAGAAGGAATGGTTGCCAGACTTTTCATTCAGACCTGAATGGGGGGGTATCAGGAGGTATCCAGATTCCCCCCAAGATGGTCTGAATAAATAATTATGAAAAAAACTTATTAACCCTGTGTATTCCATGGGAAGGGGCGGGGTTTTAGGATGATTATTTTATTTTTTTATTTATTTCTTATTATTGTTAGTATTGCTTTTATTATTTATTTTTTCATTCTTTTGTTTTCAGACCTTGTTGGGGGGAATCACGAGAGGTCCTGATGCCCCCCCCTACAAAGTATGAATAAAATATAATATTAAAAAAAATAACCCTCTGTTTGCCACAGGGGGTTAAATGCACCCAAATAAAAATATTGGAATCCCCCCGCCCCCCAAAAAAAACAGCTTGTGTGAAAGGGGGGTTGGACATCCCTGTGGCAAACACACACACTTGTTTTTATTCTTATTGCACTCAGACCTTGTTGAGGGAAATCAGTGGGGGTCCTGATGCCCCCACAATGAGGTATGAATAAATAATAATAATAAAATGAACCCTCCGTGCGCATTGGTTTAGAATGTGTTGGACTCCCCTGTGGCACATACCTTTTATTATTATTATTACTGTACTTTACACTTTACAATAGACAAGTTGTGTTTGAAAAATGATAAGAAAAATAAGAGATTGTAGCAGGTTTTCTCTTTTCTTTCTGGTGCACTGACCCGCTCTTCACTCCCTTATTTGACTCACTCATGGATCTGAGCATCTGGGAAGAGCTGCAGCTATACGAGATGATAGAACATCTTCTTCAGCAGGGGGTTCCTAAAATCACCAGTCACACTATTTTTGTACTTCATTTATACTACCACACACATATATATATACTAGCATTGTGGGGCAACGATGCCCGTCATGTTATGCAGGGAATGTTTTGTTTCTTTTTAAATAAATGTTATGATAGTGAAATATGGCGTAGTGTGTACTTGTCAGAAAGGTACACACAGTGATACACAGACATATACAGGGGGACACAGAGTGATAGAGAAGCATGCAACACACATACACACATGCACTGACATACACAAACAGTGACACACAGATGCAAATCAGAAATACATACATACATACAGTGTGAGCAGTGTAAGTAACATACCTCCGAACATTTCAAATGGCCAAAGAGGGACACTTGTGTTTTAGGTGGTGTTACTGGGTGATGTATTTTAGAGAATTTTTAACCCTTTGAGTGCCAGCGGGTAAGTAATGCATTGCATACCTCTCTGGCACTGAAATGATTAAGTTACTCTTTCTGTAAGTGAATGATTTAGAAGAAGATGAAAGTATTTTTTACACAGACTATATATATATATAAATTATATTTTCTATCGATTGGTACATATCACTGATTTCATCTTACTTGGTGACCCACTGAGAGTTAGGGATCAAGCGCTAGTATTGTTTCTTTTTTTTTTTTTTTTTTTTTTAATATCGCTAGATGGCTAATTATGGGGGGGACTTTATTTGTGGTGATAGTTTCCCTTTGAGTATTTGGGTGTTAAAATAACTAATTTCACAGTACACTTAATAAAAGGTTTACTGAAATTTAGGGAACATTATTAATTGGCCATATCCAGCGTAAGCCACAGATCTACATTGTAATCATTTTGTGTTTTTTAATACATGGTATTTTTAATTGACATTCGAAAAGTGCTTTTTTTCCACTTTTTTCACCTAATTCATTCCACTGAAATCAATGGGAACACTGAATTTACACACAACACATAGCAAATCTTATTTTATTTTACAAAGGCATAGTATAAAAGGGGTATGAGGGTGCCTGTGGTTGGTGGAGTGTGGGGAAAGAATCAGTTGAACAGAGAATGTTATTTCAGCCAGTAAGTATGATGTTGGAGTCTTGTGTCCATAGACAGATTAAGTCACCAGGGCTGTATTTCAGCCAGTAATTATGATGTTGAGGTCTTGTGTCCATAGACAGCTTAAGTCACCAGGGCTGTAAATTTGAACTCTGATTTACAATATGTCTGTAAACACCAACCAAGTGTAAGAGCATAACTGATATTTTGTCTAAATATCAGTTATTCTCTTACACTTGTTTGGACTTGGTGTCTACAGACCTATTGTACATCAGAGATCACATTTACAGCCCCTAGTGCCTTGAGATGGCAGAAATTAGGAAGATGAGGGAAATAATAAGCCAGCCCATTAGCCATCTCACAACTATATAGTCCTACCAGAGGCGGACTGACAGGACCCAGGGCCCCTGGTCCAAAAAGAGGTCTGGGCCCCCTGCAGAAATCTCCACAATGCCCCTTCCACCTCCACAATGCCCCCATCATCTCATCGCCACAATGCCCCCTTGATCTCATCGCCACAATGCCCCCTTCTCTCCACAATGCCCCCTTGATCTCATCGCCACAATGCCCCCTATCTCCACATTGCCCCCTTCATCTCATCGCCACAATGCCCCCTTCATCTCATCGCCACAATGCCCCCTTCTCTCCACAATGCCCCCTTCATCTCATCGCCACAATGCCCCCTTGATCTCATCGCCACAATGCCCCCTATCTCCACATTGCCCCCTTCATCTCATCTCCACAATGCCCCCTATCTCCACATTGCCCCCTTCATCTCATCTCCACAATGCCCCCTATCTCCACATTGCCCCCTTCATCTCATCTCCACAATGCCCCCTATCTCCACATTGCCCCCTTCATCTCATCTCCACAATGCCCCCTATCTCCACATTGCCCCCTTCTCTCCACAATGCCCCCTTGATCTCATCTCCACAATGCCCCCTTCTCTCCACAATGCCCCCTTGATCTCATCTCCACAATGCCCCCTTCTCTCCACAATGCCCCCTTGATCTCATCTCCACAATGCCCCCTTCTCTCCACAATGCCCCCTTGATCTCATCTCCACAATATTGCCCCCTTCATCTCCACAATGACCCCTTCATCTCCACAATGCCCCCTTCTCTCCACAATGCCCCCTTGATCTCATCTCCACAATATTGCCCCCTTCATCTCCACAATGCACCCTTCTCTCCACATTGCCCCCTTGATCTCATCTCCACAATATTGCCCCCTTCATCTCCACAATGCCCCCTTCTCTCCACAATGCCCCCTTGATCTCATCTCCACAATGCCCCCTTCTCTCCACATTGCACTCTTCATCTCCATAATGCCCCCTTCTCTCCACAATGCCCCCTTGATCTCATCTCCACAATATTGCCCCCTTCATCTCCACAATGCCCCCTTCATCTCCACAATGCCCCTTCCACAATGCCCCCTTCATCTCCACAATGCCCCCTTCCACAATCCCCCCTTCATCTCCACAATGCCCCCTTCCACAATCCCCCCCTTCATCTCCAAAATGCCCCCTTACACAATACCCCCTTCATCTCCAAAATGCCCCCTTCCACAATACCCCCTTCATCTCCACATTGCCCCTTCCTCAATGCCCCCATCTCCACAATGCACCCGTCTCCACATTGCTCCTTCATCTCCACAATACCCCCCTTCATCTCCACCATGCCCCTACCTGCAGTCCTTGGTGGTCTAGCGGCGTGGGGCGCGCCTCTAGTAATGCAGAGGCTGGGAGATGATGTCATCTCCCAGCGCTCTGTATTACTAGAACGGCCCGGCGGCCGTTGTAGGAGAGCTGCTGAGCAGCTCTGGAAGTGGCGGCGGCGGGCCCCCTTCGGTCACGGGCCCTCGGTCCGTGACCGAATGCCCGATGGTCAGTCCGCCCCTGAGTCCTACCCCTGGGCCCTGGGTGAATTCACTCACAGTCTCAGGCAGCTCAGAACTCAGCAGGATGGAGTCACAGCCACTGGCACAGATAATGCACCCAAACACAGTGCAGCGTGCGCCGACTTTCCCCACTGTCTCATATCACCACATGCATGGTACGCCCCCCCCCTCCAGCCAATTAGGATGAACCACAATGAGTGAGCAAATATGCTCCTCTTTAATTGGCTGGTGGTGGGCTGGCTGTGAAGCACAGCACACTCCTGAGCCGAGTGCGACTGTCTGGACTGACAGGACTATCACACGATTCACATGTCAATGAAGCAGACAGTGCCAGGCATCACCAGTGAGTGAGCACAGGGCCGCCCGGCAGCTGACAGTGACACTGATGGGACACACTGTAAAACTGACAGACCTAGCGGTGGCGCACTAAATAAACATGCCTTGGAGCGGAAAATTTCCACCCCTGTCAAAGTGCCATCTGGGTCAATGGACCCACTGGGACCCATGTAAGGGCTGGCACTGCAAAGCATTATGGGGTAACTAAAGCTCTGCGGAATAAGTTGGTACTATATAAATAAAGGATAATAATAATAACTAAAGAAGAGATCTGCTGGAGTGATACATTCAAGGAAGCTGTAGATGATATGCCCACCAGGCCTTCTCTTTGAATGCTCCAAATCTTTGAATATTCCAAACTTCATACAGTCAGGCCCATATCTTAACCCCTTGAGGACCATCACATCATGTATCACATTGCTACTCAATGTTTTGAATGCCCCTGTGATCCTCAGGTGGTAATAAAAGGGTAAAATAAAGTAACAAGGACAAATGTGTAGGGGCCCCCCGAGGCCTATTCTGTCAGTGGTCTTTATAGCTGTGGGTCCCGGTGCTTTACACAATAGTAGTTTTGGTTTGTCTAGGATAACATTTTCCCATCATTCCTGATCCAGGCCCTATGGGGTAAGAACACTTCTGTAGAGTTGCACCATATGGATCCCTCCTGGCCTTGGCATCCCGTACAGTCACACAGTCAGCGCACCCCTATGACTGGCCCTACAGACAGTTTATAACAATATAAAAATTCACTTCTCTCGATAATTACAACATGTTTAATACAAGTAAAAGTATACAATAAAAGAATGAACTCCTTTTCTGTAGAATTTCTACCGGCACTTTGTTTCTGTTTTATTCTTGGTCACTCGTCGAGTGGTGTCTGTTGGACAAAGGTGAGCTGCTGGATTAAGTAAAAGTAAAGAAAACCCCAAGTGAAAGTGGGCGATAATAGCTTCCATCTGCACGTATTGTCTGTCATTCATGTAAACGCATGACAGGCCAGTTCACCATGTGAGTAGTTCATAAAGCGGGATCAACGTGTGTGTCAATATATGTTTGAAAACAATATTATTCTGTGAGGCGCTCCCTCTCCTTTTCCCTTTCCCTCCTTTTGCTATTTTCAATTTTAAAGGATCCCCCTCCCTCCCCTTTCACCTACGTATTGCTGCCCCGCTAAGTGAGGGACAATCTTCCCTGAGCATAAGGAAAATCCTGCTCTCCTTCATCAAGGGAGGAAGGGTTTTTATACTCAGTGTATAAAGATTGTCCCTCACTGTGAGTTGTCCGGTTCCAGGACTGGATTCACAACTAAATGAGGAGGCTAAGGGCAGGTAAAAGGGACAGGAGCGGGATCCTTTAGAACTGAAATACTCTTGAACTACAAATCTGAAAATATTGAAATACCACTCTACTTGGCCCACAGCATATGAGGCTTAATCGGAGGAGCATTTTTTTTTTTCATTCATTACTATCCCTTTAATGGATGACCTTTCATTGTTAGGTCAACTTTTTCCATAAGCTATATAAACTGTGTAACTAGGTGTATTATATATGTGATTAGTTGCACAGAATGCATGTTACAGTACGTAGGGAAAACAATGACAACACTGCAAGAGCTACTCAATGAGCATTTGAGTGATATAAGAAGTATCGAATTCCGATCAAATGTTTCTTTGCATTTTAAAGATCTTCACGCTAGGAGTGTCGAGACATTTAAAATACAGGGAATAGAGAGGATATTGTTGGGAGCAAGAGGAGGAGACCTGGATGCAATGCTTTAAACCCTTGAAGGTTATAGTATGTCAAGGGTCGATCTGACTGAACGACCCATGACGTACTATGACAGTCATGGAGTTCTGGGCTTCCCTCGCGGCTGCACACCGATCGTGGAGTCCGGAACTGGAAAAAGAAAATTAAAAAAAATGCTCCGCGGTGCTTAAGTCGCGTTGCCGCCTGTGTGTGTGTGCCAGGGTTTTGGTCACAAGACCTCTCCTTTTAGTAGTATAGTTTATTCAGCTATAATCCCTTTCATTCTAATCAGGAGGTAAATGACAAACATTTATGTTCTGCAGCAATGCATATTTGCTGAAGTTAACCCTTTCAGGGCCAGATTGCTATGCCACACTTTGAAAAGAAATGTGTTGCATATGCCTCTGGCACACAAAGGGTTAATCTATAATATTTCAGTGAGCCACCTTTACAGCCCCAGGTGAATCCAGCACATATTTGCTGAAGTGATACTATGACATCATAGTGGTTCTGTTCTACAGCTCTGTGGAATCCTGAATATAAGGCAGTTGGCCAAGTGTCTATCAATCACAATTAACTTCTAATGAGTGCGATGGCTAGTTCAGGGAGAATGATCTGGATTTACTTTTTTCTCTTACTGGTGTCAAACCCAGTACCCGGAAGTAGCAAGAGTATAAAGAAAGCGGATATGTCTATCACTGTCACAGAGGATCTTTCAGTGGTTGCTGAAACAGCAGATTTCCTTGCCAGTTATCCTATTCTGTTCCTTTTATCAGTTATTGGGATCATTCCTCTTCTCTTATTTGCAGTCATGATATACAAACTGTTTAATTCATGTTTCAAACTGAGCCAAATGAAAGGGAAAGATATTGAAAGGAACATGGATTCTTCAAAAGAACAGGCATCTGAAACCAAACATGTTAACATTCCAAATGATATTGTAATACAAAATGAATTGGAAACAGAAAAGTACATTTTACACGAGGCTCTAAAAGAGCAGGGATCTGTAGCAGTTTATGAAGAAATTCTACAGGATCCTGAAGTAGAGGAGGTACCAACACCAGCCCCTATAGAAACTTCTGAGGATCATTCAACTGAGCAGAAACCAGCAACAGAAGCTGAACATTTTGATCCAAATACTTCAGAGGAGGTGGAAGCGGCAACACCTCCTGCATATGATAATGACGATTCTCCGGCAGAGCAGCCAACAAAATTAAGCCCTGCAAACAATGAAATTGTGGAGTATTCGTCTGATGAATATGAAGATGCTCAAACATTTCTGGAACCTGAAAAACAAGACGTTTCTCCAGAAGAGCAGAACTTTCAACTTGCTCATGTAACTATTGATATGCATGAGGAGCCATCAGAAAAAAGAGAACCTACACCATGGTGGATTCCAAACAATGACTTCACTTGGACCCTTATTATTTGCAGAAATAAGAATTGACTTTGAAATCCCTCAGGATGAGTTTTAGAGTAGAAGTCTTGAAATAGCATGAATATAAAGCATTGAGAACATCAAAAAAATAAAGATTAATATGAACTGTGACACTTTTGACTCTTTTCAAAAATTATTTTCATTGCTCAGAGTGATATGGATAGTCCAGAATTAAAGGGCAACAATTAGATATAACTGAGGTAATATACACTGTGAATAGATATTTATAATAGAATATTTGTTTTAAATGACAGGATAGAGTCTAATATTACTCTTGAAGAGGAGTTTTAGGTCTAGTTATATTTTACTTGTTATCATTTGAATTATTGAACCATGCAATCTATTATAATTATCTAGTCAGTCAGACATGACCACCGGTGACGTTAGAAGGTTTTCATGATCCCACCCATGACTACCGGGGGTAGGAGTGAAGCACCAGGAGAGCTCTCCTGAGTCACCATTACTGATCTCCCAGCAAAATCAGTAAAGGGGGGGTTGTTCGGCATCAGGAGGGGTCCTGATGTCCCCCCAATGACGTCTGATAAATAAACTAAAATATAAAAAAAACAGAAGAGCCCTGTGTGTGCCACAGGAACAGCTAGAGCATTGCTTTGCAATGTGCTGGAGACCCCAGTGGCACACACAGATGGAATGGTTGCCAGACTTTTCATTCAGACCTGAATGGGGGGGTATCAGGAGGTATCCAGATTCCCCCCAAGATGGTCTGAATAAATAATTATGAAAAAAACTTATTAACCCTGTGTATTCCATGGGAAGGGGCGGGGTTTTAGGATGATTATTTTATTTTTTTATTTATTTCTTATTATTGTTAGTATTGCTTTTATTATTTATTTTTTCATTCTTTTGTTTTCAGACCTTGTTGGGGGGAATCAAGAGAGGTCCTGATGCCCCCTCCTACAAAGTATGAATAAAATATAATATTAAAAAAAATAACCCTCTGTTTGCCACAGGGGGTTAAATGCACCCAAATAAAAATATTGGAATCCCCCCGCCCCCCAAAAAAAACAGCTTGTGTGAAAGGGGGGTTGGACATCCCTGTGGCAAACACACACACTTGTTTTTATTCTTATTGCACTCAGACCTTGTTGAGGGAAATCAGTGGGGGTCCTGATGCCCCCACAATGAGGTATGAATAAATAATAATAATAAAATGAAACCTCCGTGCGCATTGGTTTAGAATGTGTTGGACTCCCCTGTGGCACTTACCTTTTATTATTATTATTACTGTACTTTACACTATAAAATAGGCAAGTTGTGTTTGAAAAATGATAAGAAAAATAAGAGATTGTAGCAGGTTTTCTCTTTTCTTTCTGGTGCACTGACCCACTCTTCACGCCCTTATTTGACTCACTCATGGATCTGAGCATCTGGGAAGAGCTGCAGCTATACTAGATGATAGAACATCTTCTTCAGCAGGGGGCTCCTAAAATCACCAGTCACACTATTTTTGTTCTTCATTTATACTACCACACACATATATATATACTAGCATTGTGGGGCAACGATGCCCGTCATGTTATGCAGGGAATGTTTTGTTTCTTTTTAAATAAATGTTATGATAGTGAAATATGGCGTAGTGTGTACTTGTCAGAAAGGTACACACAGTGATACACAGACATATACAGGGGGACACAGAGTGATAGAGAAGCATGCAACACACATACACACATGCACTGACATACACAAACAGTGACACACAGATGCAAATCAGAAATACATACATACATACAGTGTGAGCAGTGTAAGTAACATACCTCCGAACATTTCAAATGGCCAAAGAGGGACACTTGTGTTTTAGGTGGTGTTACTGGGTGATGTATTTTAGAGAATTTTTAACCCTTTGAGTGCCAGCGGGTAAGTAATGCATTGCATACCCCTCTGGCACTGAAATGGTTAAGTTACTCTTTCTGTAAGTGAATGATTTAAAAGAAGATGAAAGTATTTTTTACACAGACAATATATATATAAATAATATTTTCTATCGATAGGTACATATCACTGATTTCATCTTACTTGGTAACCCACTGAGAGTTAGGGATCAAGCGCTAGTATTGTTTCTTTTTTTTTTTCTTTTTTTTTAATATCGCTAGATGGCTAATTATGGGGGGGACTTTATTTGTGGTGATAGTTTCCCTTTGAGTATTTGGGTGTTAAAATAACTAATTTCACAGTACACTTAATAAAAGGTTTACTGAAATTTAGGGAACATTATTAATTGGCCATATCCAGCGTAAGCCACAGATCTACATTGTAATCATTTTGTGTTTTTTAATACATGGTATTTTTAATTGACATTCGAAAAGTGCTTTTTTTTCCACTTTTTTCACCTAATTCATTCCACTGAAATCAATGGGAACACTGAATTTGCACACAACACATAGCAAATCTTATTTTATTTTACAAAGGCATAGTATAAAAGGGGTATGAGGGTGCCTGTGGTTGGTGGAGTGTGGGGAAAGAATCAATTGAACAGAGAATGTTATTTCAGCCAGTAAATATGATGTTGGGGTCTTGTGTCCATAGACAGCTTAAGTCACCAGGGCTGTATTTCAGCCAGTAATTATGATGTTGAGGTCTTGTGTCCATAGACAGCTTAAGTCACCAGGGCTGTAAATTTGAACTCTGATTTACAATATGTCTGTAAACACCAACCAAGTGTAAGAGCATAACTGATATTTTGTCTAAATATCAGTTATTCTCTTACACTTGTTTGGACTTGGTGTCTACAGACCTATTGTACATCAGAGATCACATTTACAGCCCCTAGTGCCTTGAGATGGCAGAAAATAGGAAGATGAGGGAAATAATAAGCCAGCCCATTAGCCATCTCACAACTATATAGTCCTACCAGGGGCGGACTGACAGGACCCAGGGCCCCTGGTCCAAAAAGAGGTCTGGGCCCCCTGCAGAAATCTCCACAATGCCCCTTCCACCTCCACAATGCCCCCATCATCTCATCGCCACAATGCCCCCTTCTCTCCACAATGCCCCCTTGATCTCATCGCCACAATGCCCCCTTCTCTCCACAATGCCCCCTTGATCTCATCGCCACAATGCCCCCTATCTCCACATTGCCCCCTTCACCTCATCGCCACAATGCCCCCTTCATCTCATCGCCACAATGCCCCCTTCTCTCCACAATGCCCCCTTCATCTCATCGCCACAATGCCCCCTTCATCTCATCGCCACAATGCCCCCTATCTCCACATTGCCCCCTTCATCTCATCTCCACAATGCCCCCTATCTCCACATTGCCCCCTTCATCTCATCTCCACAATGCCCCCTATCTCCACATTGCCCCCTTCATCTCATCTCCACAATGCCCCCTATCTCCACATTGCCCCCTTCATCTCATCTCCACAATGCCCCCTATCTTCACATTGCCCCCTTCTCTCCACAATGCCCCCTTGATCTCATCTCCACAATGCCCCCTTCTCTCCACAATGCCCCCTTGATCTCATCTCCACAATGCCCCCTTCTCTCCACAATGCCCCCTTGATCTCATCTCCACAATATTGCCCCCTTCATCTCCACAATGCCCCCTTCATCTCCACAATGCCCCCTTCTCTCCACAATGCCCCCTTGATCTCATCTCCACAATATTGCCCCCTTCATCTCCACAATGCCCCCTTCTCTCCACAATGCCCCCTTCTTTCCACAATGCCCCCTTGATCTCATCTCCACAATATTGCCCCCTTCATCTCCACAATGCCCCCTTCTCTTCACATTGCCCCCTTCTCTCCACAATGCCCCCTTGATCTCATCTCCACAATGCCCCCTTCTCTCCACATTGCCCCCTTCATCTCCATAATGCCCCTTCTCTCCACAATGCCCCCTTGATCTCATCTCCACAATATTGCCCCCTTCATCTCCACAATGCCCCCTTCATCTCCACAATGCCCCTTCCACAATGCCCCCTTCATCTCCACAATGCCCCCTTCCACAATCCCCCCTTCATCTCCACAATGCCCCCTTCCACAATCCCCCCCTTCATCTCCAAAATGCCCCCTTCCACAATACCCCCTTCATCTCCAAAATGCCCCCTTCCACAATACCCCCTTCATCTCCACATTGCCTCTTCCTCAATGCCCCCATCTCCACAATGCACCCGTTTCCACATTGCTCCTTCATCTCCACAATACCCCCCTTCATCTCCACCATGCCCCTACCTGCAGTCCTTGGTGGTCTAGCGGCGTGGGGCGCACCTCTAGTAATGCAGAGGCTGGGAGATGATGTCATCTCCCAGCGCTCTGTATTACTAGAACGGCCCGGCGGCCATTGTAGGAGAGCTGCTGAGCAGCTCTGGAAGTGGCGGCGGCGGGCCCCCTTCGGTCACGGGCCCTCGGTCCGTGACCGAATGCCCGATGGTCAGTCCGCCCCTGAGTCCTACCCCTGGGCCCTGGGTGAATTCACTCACAGTCTCAGGCAGCTCAGAACTCAGCAGGATGGAGTCACAGCCACTGGCACAGATCATGCACCCAAACACAGTGCAGCGTGCGCCGACTTTCCCCACTGTCTCACATCACCACATGCATGGTACGCCCCCCTCCAGCCAATGAGGATGAACCACAATGAGTGAGCAAATATGCTCCTCTTTAATTGGCTGGTGGTGGGCTGGCTGTGAAGCACAGCACACTCCTGAGCCGAGTGCGACTGTCTGGACTGACAGGACTATCACACGATTCACATGTCAATGAAGCAGACAGTGCTAGGCATCACCAGTGAGTGAGCACAGGGCCGCCCGGCAGCTGACAGTGACACTGATGGGACACACTGTAAAACTGACAGACCTAGCGGTGGCGCACTAAATAAACATGCCTTGGAGCGGAAAATTTCCACCCCTGTCAAAGTGCCATCTGGGTCAATGGACCCACTGGGACCCATGTAAGGGCTGGCACTGCAAAGCATTATGGGGTAACTAAAGCTCTGCGGAATAAGTTGGTACTATATAAATAAAGAATAATAATAATAACTAAAGAAGAGATCTGCTGGAGTGATACATTCAAGGAAGCTGTAGATGATATGCCCACCAGGTCTTCTCTTTGAATGCTCCAAATCTTTGAATATTCCAAACTTCATACAGTCAGGCCCATATCTTAACCCCTTGAGGACCATCACATCATGTATCACATTGCTACTCAATGTTTTGAATGCCCCTGTGATCCTCAGGTGGTAATAAAAGGGTAAAATAAAGTAACACGGACAAATGTTTAGGGGCCCCCCGAGGCCTATTCTGTCAGTGGTCTTTATAGCTGTGGGTCCCGGTGCTTTACACAATAGTAGTTTTGGTTTGTCTAGGATAACATTTTCCCATCATTCCTGATCCAGGCCCTATGGGGTAAGAACACTTCTGTAGAGTTGCACCATATGGATCCCTCCTGGCCTTGGCATCCCGTAGAGTCACACAGTCAGCGCACCCCTATGACTGGCCCTGCAGACAGTTTATAACAATATAAAAATTCACTTCTCTCGATAATTACAACATGTTTAATACAAGTAAAAGTATACAATAAAAGAATGAACTCCTTTTCTGTAGAATTTCTACCGGCACTTCGTTTCTGTTTTATTCTTGGTCACTCGTCGAGTGGTGTCCGTTGGACAAAGGTGAGCTGCTGGATTAAGTAAAAGTAAAGAAAACCCCAAGTGAAAGTGGGCGATAATAGCTTCCATCTGCACGTATTGTCTGTCATTCATGTAAACGCATGACAGGCCAGTTCACCATGTGAGTAGTTCATAAAGCGGGATCAACGTGTGTGTCAATATATGTTTGAAAACAATATTATTCTGTGAGGTGCTCCCTCTCCTTTTCCCTTTCCCTCCTTTTCCTATTTTCAATTGTAAAGGATCCCCCTCCCTCCCCTTTCACCTATGTACTGCTGCCCCGCTAAGGCGAGGGACAATCTTCCCTGAGCATAAGGAAAATCCTGCTGTCCTTCATCAAGGGAGGAAGGGTTTAACTTATACTCAGTGTATAAAGATTGTCCCTCACTGTGAGTTGTCCGGTCCCAGGACTGGATTCACAACTAAATGAGGAGGCTAAGGGCAGGTAAAAGGGACAGGAGCGGGATCCTTTAGAACTGAAATACTCTTGAACTACAAATCTGAAAATATTGAAATACCACTCTACTTGGCCCACAGCATATGAGGCTTAATCGGAGGAGCATTTTTTTTTTTCATTCATTACTATCCCTTAAATGGATGACCTTTCATTGTTAGGTCAACTTTTTCCATAAGCTATATAAACTGTGTAACTAGGTGTATTATATATGTGATTAGTTGCACAGAATGCAAGTTACAATACGTAGGGAAAACAATGACAACACTGCAAGAGCTACTCAATGAGCATTTGAGTGATATAAGAAGTATCGAATTCCGATCAAATGTTTCTTTGCATTTTAAAGATCTTCACGCTAGGAGTGTCGAGACATTTAAAATACAGGGAATAGAGAGGATATTGTTGGGAGCAAGAGGAGGAGACCTGGATGCAATGCTTTAAACCCTTGAAGGTTATAGTATGTCAAGGGTCGATCTGACTGAACGACCCATGACGTACTATGACAGTCATGGAGTTCTGGGCTTCCCTCGCGGCTGCACACCGATCGTGGAGTCCGGAACTGGAAAAAGAAAATTAAAAAAAATGCTCCGCGGTACTTAAGTCGCATTGCCGCCTGTGTGTGTGTGCCAGGGTTTTGGTCACAAGACCTCTCCTTTTAGTAGTATAGTTTATTCAGCTATAATCCCTTTCATTCTAATCAGGAGGTAAATGACAAACATTTATGTTCTGCAGCAATGCATATTTGCTGAAGTTAACCCTTTCAGGGCCAGATTGCTATGCAACACATTGAAAAGAAATGTGTTGCATATGCCTCTGGCACACAAAGGGTTAATCTATAATATTTCAGTGAGCCAGCTGTACAGCCCCAGGTGAATACAGCACATATTTGCTGAAGTGATACTATGACATCATAGTGGTTCTGTTCTACAGCTCTGTGGAATCCTGAATATAAGGCAGTTGGCCAAGTGTCTATCAATCACAATTTACTTCTAATGAGTGCGATGGCTAGTTCAGGGAGAATGATCTGGATTTACTTTTTTCTCTTACTGGTGTCAAACCCAGTACCCGGAAGTAGCAAGAGTATAAAGAAAGCGGATATGTCTATCACTATCACGGAGGATCTTTCAGTGGTTGCTGAAACAGCAGATTTCCTTGCCAGTTATCCTATTCTGTTCCTTTTATCAGTTATTGGGATCATTCCTCTTCTCTTATTTGCAGTCATGATATACAAACTGTTTAATTCATGTTTCAAACTGAGCCAAATGAGAGGGAAAGATATTGAAAGGAACATGGATTCTTCAAAAGAACAGGCATCTGAAACCAAACATGTTAACATTCCAAATGATATTGTAATAGAAAATGAATTGGAAACAGAAAAGTACATTTTACACGAGGCTCTAAAAGAGCAGGGATCTGTAGCAGTTTATGAAGAAATTCTACAGGATCCTGAAGTAGAGGAGGTACCAACACCGGCCCCAATAGAAACTACTGAGGATCATTCAGCTGAGCAGAAACCAGAAACAGAAGCTGAACATTTTGATCCAAATACTTCAGAGGAGGTGGAAGCGGCAACACCTCCTGCATATGATAATGACGATTCTCCGGCAGAGCAGCCAACAAAATTAAGCCCTGCAAACAATGAAATTGTGGAGTATTCGTCTGATGAATATGAAGATGCTCAAACATTTCTGGAACCTGAAAAACAAGACGTTTCCCCAGAAGAGCAGAACTTTCAACTTGCTCATGTAACTATTGATATGCATGAGGAGCCATCAGAAAAGAGAGAACCTACACCATGGTGGATTCCAAACAATGACTTCACTTGGACACTTATTATTTGCAGAAATAAGAATTGACTTTGAAATCCCTCAGGATGAGTTTTAGAGTAGAAGTCATGAAATAGCATGAATATAAAGCATTGAGAACATCACAAAAATAAAGATTAATATGAACTGTGACACTTTTGACTCTTTTCAAAAATTATTTTCATTGCTCAGAGTGATATGGATAGTCCAGAATTAAAGGGCAACAATTAGATATAACTGAGGTAATATACACTGTGAATAGATATTTATAATAGAATATTTGTTTTAAATGACAGGATAGAGTCTAATATTACTCTTGAAGAGGAGTTTTAGGTCTAGTTATATTTTACTTGTTATCATTTGAATTATTGAACCATGCAATCTATTATAATTATCTAGTCAGTCAGACATGACCACCGGTGATGTTAGAAGGTTTCATGATCCCACCCATGACTACCGGGGGTAGGAGTGAAGCACCAGGAGAGCTCTCCTGAGTCACCATTACTGATCTCCCAGCAAAATCAGGATGGGGGGGTTGTTCGGCATCAGGAGGGGTCCTGATGTCCCCCCAATGACGTCTGATAAATAAACTAAAATATAAAAAAAACAGAAGAGCCCTGTGTGTGCCACAGGAACAGCTAGAGCATTGCTTTGCAATGTGCTGGAGACCCCAGTGGCACACACAGAAGGAATGGTTGCCAGACTTTTCATTCAGACCTGAATGGGGGGGTATCAGGAGGTATCCAGATTCCCCCCAAGATGGTCTGAATAAATAATTATGAAAAAAACGTATTAACCCTGTGTATTCCATGGGAAGGGGCGGGGGCTTAGGATGATTATTTTATTTTTTTATTTATTTCTTATTATTGTTAGTATTGCTTTTATTATTTATTTTTTCATTCTTTTGTTTTCAGACCTTGTTGGGGGGAATCAAGAGAGGTCCTGATGCCCCCCCCTACAAAGTATGAATAAAATATAATATTAAAAAAAATAACCCTCTGTTTGCCACAGGGGGTTAAATGCACCCAAATAAAAATATTGGAATCCCCCCGCCCCCCAAAAAAACAGCTTGTGTGAAAGGGGGGTTGGACATCCCTGTGGCAAACACACACAATTGTTTTTATTCTTATTGCACTCAGACCTTGTTGAGGGAAATCAGTTGGGGTCCTGATGCCCCCACAATGAGGTATGAATAAATAATAATAATAAAATGAACCCTCCGTGCGCATTGGTTTAGAATGTGTTGGACTCCCCTGTGGCACATACCTTTTATTATTATTATTACTGTACTTTACACTTTACAATAGGCAAGCAGGGCCGGACTGGGAATAAAAACCAGCCCTGGAAAAAATTGCTGACCAGCCCCATAGCATTGCGTCATTATACTAGTCCCATAGCATAATGGCATTTTTTTCTTGTTTATAAAAGGGGAAAACACGCATTTTAAAAGACATCTGAATGCCACCAGAACAATAGAGATTTATATATATATATATATATATATATATATATATATATATATATATATATGTGTATATATGGTTGACAGTGGCACACACTGAAATTTAAAATAAATCATATAACACTTTATAGTATGGCAGTGCACGTCCCATAAAGGTAAATATAAAAATGTACTCAGCCTAGGGTATCCCCAACAGCTGTTCCTCTCTGCTGTTGGGGATACCCTAGGCTGAGTACATTTTTATATATATATATATATATATATATATATATATATATAGATATACACATACACACCACCTCTTGACTCTCGATTCCCCTCTTTTTCCTCTTTCTCCCACTCTTCATTCCCACCTTTTGCTTCGTTCTCCCCTCTTGACTCTAGCCCCCACCTTTTACCTTTTTCTCCCCCATGTACTTCTCTCTCTCTCCCCCTTTTGCCTCTTTCTCCCCCATGTACTTCTCTCTCTCTCCCTTTTGCCTCTTTCACCCCCATGTACTTCACTCTCGCTCCCCCTTGTGCCTCTTTCACCCCCATGTACTTCACTCTACCCCTTGTGCCTCTTTCACCCCCATGTACTTCACTCTACCCCTTGTGCCTCTTTCACCCCCATGTACTTCACTCTACCCCTTGTGCCTCTTTCACCCCCATGTACTTCACTCTCTCCCCTTGTGCCTCTTTCACCCCCATGTACTTCTCTCTCCCCTTGTGCCTCTCTCCCCCATGTACTTCTCTCTCCCCTTGTGCCTCTCTCCCCCATGTACTTCTCTCTTTCTCTCCCCCTTGTGCCTCTCTCTCTCTCTCCCCCCCCGTACCTCTTTTTCACTTTCCTGTACTGCCGACATCCGGAGCGCAACCACTCCAAACGCGGAGACGCCGCATGGAGTGTGCAGGGGTTTTCTTCCTCTGTCTGGGCGCCAGTTTTAAACTGGCCTCAGAACAGAGGAAGAAAATACCTGCACGCTCCACGCGGCGTCTCCGCATTTGGAGTGGTTGCGCTCCGGATGTCGGCAGTGCAGGAAAGTGAAAAAGAGGTACGGGAGAGAGAGAGGCACAAGGGGGAGAGAAAGAGAGAAGTACATGGGGGAGAGAGGCACAAGGCACAAGGGATTTTTCCCGGTATCCCGGCAGGCCAGTCCGGCCCTGTAGGCAAGTTGTGTTTGAAAAATGATAAGAAAAATAAGAGATTGTAGCAGGTTTTCTCTTTTCTTTCTGGTGCACTGACCCACTCTTCACTCCCTTATTTGACTCACTCATGGCTCTGAGCATCTGGGAAGAGCTGCAGCTATACGAGATGATAGAACATCTTCTTCAGCAGGGGGTTCCTAAAATCACCAGTCACACTATTTTTGTACTTCATTTATACTACCACACACATATATATATACTAGCATTGTGGGGCAACGATGCCCGTCATGTTATGCAGGGAATGTTTTGTTTCTTTTTAAATAAATGTTATGATAGTGAAATATGGCGAAGTGTGTACTTGTCAGAAAGGTACACACAGTGATACACAGACATATACAGGGGGACACAGAGTGATAGAGAAGCATGCAACACACACACACACACACACATGCACTGACATACACAAACAGTGACACACAGATGCAAATCAGAAATACATACATACATACAGTGTGAGCAGTGTAAGTAACATACCTCCAAACATTTCAAATGGCCAAAGAGGGACACTTGTGTTTTAGGTGGTGTTACTGGGTGATGTATTTTAGAGAATTTTTAACCCTTTGAGTGCCAGCGGGTAAGTAATGCATTGCATACCCCTCTGGCACTGAAATGGTTAAGTTACTCTTTCTGTAAGTGAATGATTTAAAAGAAGATGAAAGTATTTTTTACACAGACAATATATATATAAATAATATTTTCTATCGATAGGTACATATCACTGATTTCATCTTACTTGGTGACCCACTGAGAGTTAGGGATCAAGCGCTAGTATTGTGGTTTTTTTTTTTTGTTTTTTTTTCTAAATATCGCTAGATGGCTAATTATGGGGGGGACTTTATTTGTGGTGATAGTTTCCCTTTGAGTATTTGGGTGTTAAAATAACTAATTTCACAGTACACTTAATAAAAGGTTCACTGAAATTTAGGGAACATTATTAATTGGCCATATCCAGCGTAAGCCACAGATCTACATTGTAATCATTTTGTGTTTTTTAATACATGGTATTTTTAATTGACATTCGAAAAGTGCTTTTTTTTCCACTTTTTTCACCTAATTCATTCCACTGAAATCAATGGGAATACTGAATTTACACACAACACATAGCAAATCTTATTTTATTTTACAAAGGCATAGTATAAAAGGGGTATGAGGGTGCCTGTGGTTGGTGGAGTGTGGGGAAAGAATCAATTGAACAGAGAATGTTATTTCAGCCAGTAAATATGATGTTGGGGTCTTGTGTCCATAGACAGCTTAAGTCACCAGGGCTGTATTTCAGCCAGTAATTATGATGTTGAGGTCTTGTGTCCATAGACAGCTTAAGTCACCAGGGCTGTAAATTTGAACTCTGATTTACAATATGTCTGTAAACACCAACCAAGTGTAAGAGCATAACTGATATTTTGTCTAAATATCAGTTATTCTCTTACACTTGTTTGGACTTGGTGTCTACAGACCTATTGTACATCAGAGATCACATTTACAGCCCCTAGTGCCTTGAGATGGCAGAAAATAGGAAGATGAGGGAAATAATAAGTCAGCCCATTAGCCATCTCACAACTATATAGTCCTACCAGGGGCGGACTGACAGGACCCAGGGCCCCTGGTCCAAAAAGAGGTCTGGGCCCCCTGCAGAAATCTCCACAATGCCCCTTCCACCTCCACAATGCCCCCATCATCTCATCGCCACAATGCCCCCTTCTCTCCACAATGCCCCCTTGATCTCATCGCCACAATGCCCCCTTCTCTCCACAATGCCCCCTTGATCTCATCGCCACAATGCCCCCTATCTCCACATTGCCCCCTTCATCTCATCGCCACAATGCCCCCTTCATCTCATCGCCACAATGCCCCCTTCTCTCCACAATGCCCCCTTCATCTCATCGCCACAATGCCCCCTTGATCTCATCGCCACAATGCCCCCTATCTCCACATTGCCCCCTTCATCTCATCTCCACAATGCCCCCTATCTCCACATTGCCCCCTTCATCTCATCTCCACAATGCCCCCTATCTCCACATTGCCCCCTTCATCTCATCTCCACAATGCCCCCTATCTCCACATTGCCCCCTTCTCTCCACAATGCCCCCTTGATCTCATCTCCACAATGCCCCCTTCTCTCCACAATGCCCCCTTGATCTCATCTCCACAATGCCCCCTTCTCTCCACAATGCCCCCTTGATCTCATCTCCACAATATTGCCCCCTTCATCTCCACAATGCCCCCTTCATCTCCACAATGCCCCCTTCTCTCCACAATGCCCCCTTGATCTCATCTCCACAATATTGCCCCCTTCATCTCCACAATGCCCCCTTCTCTCCACATTGCCCCCTTCTCTCCACAATGCCCCCTTGATCTCATCTCCACAATGCCCCCTTCTCTCCACATTGCCCCCTTCATCTCCATAATGCCCCCTTCTCTCCACAATGCCCCCTTGATCTCATCTCCACAATATTGCCCCCTTCATCTCCACAATGCCCCCTTCATCTACACAATGCCCCCTTCCACAATCCCCCCTTCATCTCCACAATGCCCCCTTCCACAATCCCCCCCTTCATCTCCAAAATGCCCCGTTCCACAATACCCCCTTCATCTCCAAAATGCCCCCTTCTACAATACCCCCTTCATCTCCACATTGCCCCTTCCTCAATGCCCCCATCTACACAATGCACCCGTCTCCACATTGCTCCTTCATCTCCACAATACCCCCTTCATCTCCACCATGCCCCTACCTGCAGTCCTTGGTGGTCTAGCGGCGTGGGGCGCGCCTCTAGTAATGCAGAGGCTGGGAGATGATGTCATCTCCCAGCTCTCTGTATTACTAGAACGGCCCGGCGGCCGTTGTAGGAGAGCTGCTGAGCAGCTCTGGAAGTGGCGGCGGTGGGCCCCCTTCGGTCACGGGCCCTCGGTCCGTGACCGAATGCCCGATGGTCAGTCCGCCCCTGAGTCCTACCCCTGGGCCCTGGGTGAATTCACTCACAGTCTCAGGCAGCTCAGAACTCAGCAGGATGGAGTCACAGCCACTGGCACAGATCATGCACCCAAACACAGTGCAGCGTGCGCCGACTTTCCCCACTGTCTCACATCACCACATGCATGGTACGCCCCCCCCCCTCCAGCCAATGAGGATGAACCACAATGAGTGAGCAAATATGCTCCTCTTTAATTGGCTGGTGGTGGTCTGGCTGTGAAGCACAGCACACTCCTGAGCCGAGTGCGACTGTCTGGACTGACAGGACTATCACACGATTCACATGTCAATGAAGCAGACAGTGCCAGGCATCACCAGTGAGTGAGCACAGGGCCGCCCGGCAGTTGACAGTGACACTGATGGGACACACTGTAAAACTTGACAGACCTAGCGGTGGCGCACTAAATAAACATGCCTTGGAGCGAAAATTTCCACCCCTGTCAAAGTGCCATCTGGGTCAATGGACCCACTGGGACCCATGTAAGGGCTGGCACTGCAAAGCATTATGGGGTAACTAAAGCTCTGCGGAATAAGTTGGTACTATATAAATAAAGGATAATAATAATAACTAAAGAAGAGATCTGCTGGAGTGATACATTCAAGGAAGCTGTAGATGATATGCCCACCAGGCCTTCTCTTTGAATGCTCCAAATCTTTGAATATTCCAAACTTCATACAGTCAGGCCCATATCTTAAACCCTTGAGGACCATCACATCATGTATCACATTGCTATTCAATGTTTTGAATGCCCCTGTGATCCTCAGGTGGTAATAAAAGGGTAAAATAAAGTAACAAGGACAAATGTGTAGGGGCCCCCCGAGGCCTATTCTGTCAGTGGTCTTTATAGCTGTGGGTCCCGGTGCTTTACACAATAGTAGTTTTGGTTTGTCTAGGATAACATTTACCCATCATTCCTGATCCAGGCCATATGGGGTAAGAACACTTCTGTAGAGTTGCACCATATGGATCCCTCCTGGCCTTGGCATCCCGTACAGTCACACAGTCAGCACACCCCTATGACTGGCCCTGCAGACAGTTTATAACAATATAAAAATTCACTTCTCTCGATAATTACAACATGTTTAATACAAGTAAAAGTATACAATAAAAGAATGAACTCCTTTTCTGTAGAATTTCTACCGGCACTTTGTTTCTGTTTTATTCTTGGTCACTCGTCGAGTGGTGTCTGTTGGACAAAGGCGAGCTGCTGGATTAAGTAAAAGTAAAGAAAACCCCAAGTGAAAGTGGGCGATAATAGCTTCCATCTGCACGTATTGTCTGTCATTCATGTAAACGCATGACAGGCCAGTTCACCATGTGAGTAGTTCATAAAGCGGGATCAACGTGTGTGTCAATATATGTTTGAAAACAATATTATTCTGTGAGGCGCTCCCTCTCCTTTTCCCTTTCCCTCCTTTTGCTATTTTCAATTGTAAAGGATCCCCCTCCCTCCCCTTTCACCTACGTATTGCTGCCCCGCTAAGGCGAGGGACAATCTTCCCTGAGCATAAGGAAAATCCTGCTCTCCTTCATCAAGGGAGGAAGGGTTTACCTTATACTCAGTGTATAAAGATTGTCCCTCACTGTGAGTTGTCCGGTCCCAGGACTGGATTCACAACTAAATGAGGAGGCTAAGGGCAGGTAAAAGGGACAGGAGCGGGATCCTTTAGAACTGAAATACTCTTGAACTACAAATCTGAAAATATTGAAATACCACTCTACTTGGCCCACAGCATATGAGGCTTAATCGGAGGAGCATTTTTTTTTTTCATTCATTACTATCCCTTTAATGGATGACCTTTCATTGTTAGGTCAACTTTTTCCATAAGCTATATAAACTGTGTAACTAGGTGTATTATATATGTGATTAGTTGCACAGAATGCAAGTTACAATACGTAGGGAAAACAATGACAACACTGCAAGAGCTACTCAATGAGCATTTGAGTGATATAAGAAGTATCGAATTCCGATCAAATGTTTCTTTGCATTTTAAAGATCTTCACGCTAGGAGTGTCGAGACATTTAAAATACAGGGAATAGAGAGGATATTGTTGGGAGCAAGAGGAGGAGACCTGGATGCAATGCTTTAAACCCTTGAAGGTTATAGTATGTCAAGGGTCGATCTGACTGAACGACCCATGACGTACTATGACAGTCATGGAGTTCTGGGCTTCCCTCGCGGCTGCACACCGATCGTGGAGTCCGGAACTGGAAAAAGAAAATTAAAAAAAATGCTCTGCGGTACTTAAGTCGCGTTGCCGCCTGTGTGTGTGTGCCAGGGTTTTGGTCACAAGACCTCTCCTTTTAGTAGTATAGTTTATTCAGCTATAATCCCTTTCATTCTAATCAGGAGGTAAATGACAAACATTTATGTTCTGCAGCAATGCATATTTGCTGAAGTTAACCCTTTCAGGGCCAGATTGCTATGCAACACATTGAAAAGAAATGTGTTGCATATGCCTCTGGCACACAAAGGTTTAATCTATAATATTTCAGTGAGCCAGCTGTACAGCCCCAGGTGAATACAGCACATATTTGCTGAAGTGATACTATGACATCATAGTGGTTCTGTTCTACAGCTCTGTGGAATCCTGAATATAAGGCAGTTGGCCAAGTGTCTATCAATCACAATTTACTTCTAATGAGTGCGATGGCTAGTTCAGGGAGAATGATCTGGATTTACTTTTTTCTCTTACTGGTGTCAAACCCAGTACCCGGAAGTAGCAAGAGTATAAAGAAAGCGGATATGTCTATCACTATCACGGAGGATCTTTCAGTGGTTGCTGAAACAGCAGATTTCCTTGCCAGTTATCCTATTCTGTTCCTTTTATCAGTTATTGGGATCATTCCTCTTCTCTTATTTGCAGTCATGATATACAAACTGTTTAATTCATGTTTCAAACTGAGCCAAATGAGAGGGAAAGATATTGAAAGGAACATGGATTCTTCAAAAGAACAGGCTTCTGAAACCAAACATGTTAACATTCCAAATGATATTGTAATAGAAAATGAATTGGAAACAGAAAAGTACATTTTACACGAGGCTCTAAAAGAGCAGGGATCTGTAGCAGTTTATGAAGAAATTCTACAGGATCCTGAAGTAGAGGAGGTACCAACACCGGCCCCAATAGAAACTACTGAGGATCATTCAGCTGAGCAGAAACCAGAAACAGAAGCTGAACATTTTGATCCAAATACTTCAGAGGAGGTGGAAGCGGCAACACCTCCTGCATATGATAATGACTAGGGATGAGCGAGCACCCCGATGCTCGGGTGCTCGGGTGCTCTGACCGAGCACCCCCTGATGCTCGAGTGCTCGGCCGAGCACCCGAGCCCCATTCAAATGAATGGGAGCACTCGAGCATTAAACCAGGCACCCCCTGCTCTGATGAGCGGAGGGTGCCTGGTCAATGTCCCCCTTCATCTCCGCTATGCCCCTCTTCCACAATGTCCCCCTTCATCTCCTATGCCATAGCGGAGATGAAGGGGGACATTGTGGAAGAGGGGCATAGCGGAGATGAAGGGGGACATTGTGGAAGAGGGGCATAGAGTCTATGCCCCTCTTCCACAATGTCCCCCTTCATCTCCGCTATGCCCCTCTTCCACAATGTCCCCCTTCATCTCCTCTATGGCATAGGAGATGAAGGGGGACATTGTGGAAGAGGGGCATAGCGGAGATGAAGGGGCACATTGTGGAAGACGGGCATAGCGGAGATGAAGGGGGACCTTGTGGAAGAGGGGCATAGAGTCTATGCCCCTCTTCCACAATGTCCCCCTTCATCTCCGCAATGCCCCCTTCATCTCCGCAATGCCCCCGTACCTCCATTCCCTGGTGGTCCAGCGGAGCGTCTTCGGATCTGTGCCTCTTCCGGCACAGATCCTCTTCACCCGAACATGTCGGGCGAGCACATGGCGGTACTCGTACGAGTACCGCCATGTGCCGAGCAGAGCGATGCTCGAGCCGATCCGAGCATCGGCCGAGCACGCTCGCTCAACACTAATAATGACGATTCTCCGGCAGAGCAGCCAACAAAATTAAGCCCTGCAAACAATGAAATTGTGGAGTACTCGTCTGATGAATATGAAGATGCTCAAACATTTCTGGAACCTGAAAAACAAGACGTTTCTCCAGAAGAGCAGAACTTTCAACTTGCTCATGTAACTATTGATATGCATGAGGAGCCATCAGAAAAGAGAGAACCTACACCATGGTGGATTCCAAACAATGACTTCACTTGGACACTTATTATTTGCAGAAATAAGAATTGACTTTGAAATCCCTCAGGATGAGTTTTAGAGTAGAAGTCATGAAATAGCATGAATATAAAGCATTGAGAACATCAAAAAAATAAAGATTAATATGAACTGTGACACTTTTGACTCTTTTCAAAAATATGGATAGTCCAGAATTAAAGGGCAACAATTAGATATAACTGAGGTAATATACACTGTGAATAGATATTTATAATAGAATATTTGTTTTAAATGACAGGATAGAGTCTAATATTACTCTTGAAGAGGAGTTTTAGGTCTAGTTATATTTTACTTGTTATCATTTGAATTATTGAACCATGCAATCTATTATAATTATCTAGTCAGTCAGACATGACCACCGGTGATGTTAGAAGGTTTCATGATCCCACCCATGACTACCGGGGGTAGGAGTGAAGCACCAGGAGAGCTCTCCTGAGTCACCATTACTGATCTCCCAGCAAAATCAGGATGGGGAGGTTGTTCGGCATCAGGAGTGGTCCTGATGTCCCCCCAATGACGTCTGATAAATAAACTAAAATATAAAAAAAACAGAAGAGCCCTGTGTGTGCCACAGGAATAGCTAGAGCATTGCTTTGCAATGTGCTGGAGACCCCAGTGGCACACACAGAAGGAATGGTTGCCAGACTTTTCATTCAGACCTGAATGGGGGGGTATCAGGAGGTATCCAGATTCCCCCCAAGATGGTCTGAATAAATAATTATGAAAAAAACGTATTAACCCTGTGTATTCCATGGGAAGGGGCGGGGGCTTAGGATGATTATTTTATTTTTTTATTTATTTCTTATTATTGTTAGTATTGCTTTTATTATTTATTTTTTCATTCTTTTGTTTTCAGACCTTGTTGGGGGGAATCAAGAGAGGTCCTGATGCCCCCTCCTACAAAGTATGAATAAAATATAATATTAAAAAAAATAACCCTCTGTTTGCCACAGGGGGTTAAATGCACCCAAATAAAAATATTGGAATCCCCCCGCCCCCCAAAAAAACAGCTTGTGTGAAAGGGGGGTTGGACATCCCTGTGGCAAACACACACAATTGTTTTTATTCTTATTGCACTCAGACCTTGTTGAGGGAAATCAGTTGGGGTCCTGATGCCCCCACAATGAGGTATGAATAAATAATAATAATAAAATGAACCCTCCGTGCGCATTGGTTTAGAATGTGTTGGACTCCCCTGTGGCACATACCTTTTATTATTATTATTACTGTACTTTACACTTTACAATAGGCAAGCAGGGCCGGACTGGGAATAAAAACCAGCCCTGGAAAAAATTGCTGACCAGCCCCATAGCATTGCGTCATTATACTAGTCCCATAGCATAATGGCATTTTTTTCTTGTTTATAAAAGGGGAAAACACGCATTTTAAAAGACATCTGAATGCCACCAGAACAATAGAGATTTATATATATATATATATATATATATATATATATATATGTGTATATATGGTTGACAGTGGCACACACTGAAATTTAAAATAAATCATATAACACTTTATAGTATGGCAGTGCACGTCCCATAAAGGTAAATATAAAAATGTACTCAGCCTAGGGTATCCCCAACAGCTGTTCCTCTCTGCTGTTGGGGATACCCTAGGCTGAGTACATTTTTATATATATATATATATATATATATATATATATATATATATATATATATATATATATATATATATATACACATACACACCACCTCTTGACTCTCGATTCCCCTCTTTTTCCTCTTTCTCCCACTCTTCATTCCCACCTTTTGCTTCGTTCTCCCCTCTTGACTCTAGCCCCCACCTTTTGCCTTTTTCTCTTCCTTTTGATCCCCCTTTCACCCCTTCCTTGACTCTTGATCCCACATTTTGCCTCGCTCCCCTTCTTGCCTCTTTCTCCCCCTCCTGATCCCTCCTTATTTTGCCTCTTGGTCCCTCCCTCCTTTTGCCTCTTGATTGCCCCTCATTTCACCTCATGATCCCCCCTCCATTTGCCTCTTTTTTCCCCACTCTTGACCCCCCTCTGCCTCTTTCCTCCTCTTGTCAAGTTGCCTCTCTTTACCCCTCTTGATTTTTCTTTCGCCATTCTCCTCCTCTTGATCCCTCTCTTGCCTTAATCCAGCCTTGACTCTTGTCTTCATCCCCCTTTTGCCTTTTTCTCTCCCTCTTGCCTCTCTCCCCCTTTCCTGATTCACCCCTTTTGCCTCTCTCCCCCTTGTACTTCTCTCTCTCTCCCCCTTTTGCCTCTTTCTCCCCCATGTACTTCTCTCTCTCTCCCCCTTTTGCCTCTTTCTCCCCCATGTACTTCTCTCTCTCTCCCCCTTTTGCCTCTTTCTCCCCCATGTACTTCTCTCTCTCTCCCCCTTTTGCCTCTTTCTCCCCCATGTACTTCTCTCTCTCTCCCTTTTGCCTCTTTCACCCCCATGTACTTCACTCTCGCTCCCCCTTGTGCCTCTTTCACCCCCATGTACTTCACTCTACCCCTTGTGCCTCTTTCACCCCCATGTACTTCACACTACCCCTTGTGCCTCTTTCACCCCCATGTACTTCACTCTACCCCTTGTGCCTCTTTCACCCCCATGTACTTCACTCTACCCCTTGTGCCTCTTTCACCCCCATGTACTTCACTCTCTCCCCTTGTGCCTCTTTCACCCCCATGTACTTCTCTCTCCCCTTGTGCCTCTCTCCCCCATGTACTTCTCTCTCCCCTTGTGCCTCTCTCCCCCATGTACTTCTCTCTTTCTCTCCCCCTTGTGCCTCTCTCTCTCTCTCCCCCCCCGTACCTCTTTTTCACTTTCCTGTACTGCCGACATCCGGAGCGCAACCACTCCAAACGCGGAGACGCCGCATGGAGTGTGCAGGGGTTTTCTTCCTCTGTCTGGGCGCCAGTTTTAAACTGGCCTCAGAACAGAGGAAGAAAATACCTGCACGCTCCACGCGGCGTCTCCGCATTTGGAGTGGTTGCGCTCCGGATGTCGGCAGTGCAGGAAAGTGAAAAAGAGGTACGGGAGAGAGAGAGGCACAAGGGGGAGAGAAAGAGAGAAGTACATGGGGGAGAGAGGCACAAGGGGAGAGAGAATAATTATAGAAGAAGCCCTCGGCCGGCCCCTGGGAAGCCCAGTGCTGGCGGCCTACCGGGATTTTTCCCGGTATCCCGGCAGGCCAGTCCGGCCCTGTAGGCAAGTTGTGTTTGAAAAATGATAAGAAAAATAAGAGATTGTAGCAGGTTTTCTCTTTTCTTTCTGGTGCACTGACCCACTCTTCACTCCCTTATTTGACTCACTCATGGATCTGAGCATCTGGGAAGAGCTGCAGCTATACGAGATGATAGAACATCTTCTTCAGCAGGGGGTTCCTAAAATCACCAGTCACACTATTTTTGTACTTCATTTATACTACCACACACATATATATATACTAGCATTGTGGGGCAACGATGCCCGTCATGTTATGCAGGGAATGTTTTGTTTCTTTTTAAATAAATGTTATGATAGTGAAATATGGCGTAGTGTGTACTTGTCAGAAAGGTACACACAGTGATACACAGACATATACAGGGGGACACAGAGTGATAGAGAAGCATGCAACACACACACACACACACACATGCACTGACATACACAAACAGTGACACACAGATGCAAATCAGAAATACATACATACATACAGTGTGAGCAGTGTAAGTAACATACCTCCGAACATTTCAAATGGCCAAAGAGGGACACTTGTGTTTTAGGTGGTGTTACTGGGTGATGTATTTTAGAGAATTTTTAACCCTTTGAGTGCCAGCGGGTAAGTAATGCATTGCATACCCCTCTGGCACTGAAATGGTTAAGTTACTCTTTCTGTAAGTGAATGATTTAGAAGAAGATGAAAGTATTTTTTACACAGACAATATATATATAAATAATATTTTCTATCGATAGGTACATATCACTGATTTCATCTTACTTGGTGACCCACTGAGAGTTAGGGATCAAGCGCTAGTATTGTGGTTTTTTTTTTTTGTTTTTTTTTCTAAATATCGCTAGATGGCTAATTATGGGGGGGACTTTATTTGTGGTGATAGTTTCCCTTTGAGTATTTGGGTGTTAAAATAACTAATTTCACAGTACACTTAATAAAAGGTTCACTGAAATTTAGGGAACATTATTAATTGGCCATATCCAGCGTAAGCCACAGATCTACATTGTAATCATTTTGTGTTTTTTAATACATGGTATTTTTAATTGACATTCGAAAAGTGCTTTTTTTTCCACTTTTTTCACCTAATTCATTCCACTGAAATCAATGGGAACACTAAATTTACACACAACACATAGCAAATCTTATTTTATTTTACAAAGGCATAGTATAAAAGGGGTATGAGGGTGCCTGTGGTTGGTGGAGTGTGGGGAAAGAATCAATTGAACAGATAATGTTATTTCAGCCAGTAAATATGATGTTGGGGTCTTGTGTCCATAGACAGCTTAAGTCACCAGGGCTGTATTTCAGCCAGTAATTATGATGTTGAGGTCTTGTGTCCATAGACAGCTTAAGTCACCAGGGCTGTATTTCAGCCAGTAATTATGATGTTGAGGTCTTGTGTCCATAGACAGCTTAAGTCACCAGGGCTGTAAATTTGAACTCTGATTTACAATATGTCTGTAAACACCAACCAAGTGTAAGAGCATAACTGATATTTTGTCTAAATATCAGTTATTCTCTTACACTTGTTTGGACTTGGTGTCTACAGACCTATTGTACATCAGAGATCACATTTACAGCCCCTAGTGCCTTGAGATGGCAGAAAATAGGAAGATGAGGGAAATAATAAGCCAGCCCATTAGCCATCTCACAACTATATAGTCCTACCAGGGGCGGACTGACAGGACCCAGGGCCCCTGGTCCAAAAAGAGGTCTGGGCCCCCTGCAGAAATCTCCACAATGCCCCTTCCACCTCCACAATGCCCCCATCATCTCATCGCCACAATGCCCCCTTCTCTCCACAATGCCCCCTTGATCTCATCGCCAGAATGCCCCCTTCTCTCCACAATGCCCCCTTGATCTCATCGCCACAATGCCCCCTATCTCCACATTGCCCCCTTCATCTCATCGCCACAATGCCCCCTTCATCTCATCGCCACAATGCCCCCTTCTCTCCACAATGCCCCCTTCATCTCATCGCCACAATGCCCCCTTGATCTCATCGCCACAATGCCCCCTATCTCCACATTGCCCCCTTCATCTCATCTCCACAATGCCCCCTATCTCCACATTGCCCCCTTCATCTCATCTCCACAATGCCAACTATCTCCACATTGCCCCCTTCATCTCATCTCCACAATGCCCCCTATCTCCACATTGCCCCCTTCTCTCCACAATGCCCCCTTGATCTCATCTCCACAATGCCCCCTTCTCTCCACAATGCCCCCTTGATCTCATCTCCACAATGCCCCCTTCTCTCCACAATGCCCCCTTGATCTCATCTCCACAATATTGCCCCCTTCATCTCCACAATGCCCCCTTCATCTCCACAATGCCCCCTTCTTTCCACAATGCCCCCTTGATCTCATCTCCACAATATTGCCCCCTTCATCTCCACAATGCCCCCTTCTCTCCACATTGCCCCCTTCTCTCCACAATGCCCCCTTGATCTCATCTCCACAATGCCCCCTTCTCTCCACATTGCCCCCTTCATCTCCATAATGCCCCCTTCTCTCCACAATGCCCCCTTGATCTCATCTCCACAATATTGCCCCCTTCATCTCCACAATGCCCCCTTCAACTCCACAATGCCCCCTTCCACAATCCCCCCTTCATCTCCACAATGCCCCCTTCCACAATCCCCCCCTTCATCTCCAAAATGCCCCGTTCCACAATACCCCCTTCATCTCCAAAATGCCCCCTTCCACAATACCCCCTTCATCTCCACATTGCCCCTTCCTCAATGCCCCCATCTCCACAATGCACCCGTCTCCACATTGCTCCTTCATCTCCACAATACCCCCCTTCATCTCCACCATGCCCCTACCTGCAGTCCTTGGTGGTCTAGCGGCGTGGGGCGCGCCTCTAGTAATGCAGAGGCTGGGAGATGATGTCATCTCCCAGCTCTCTGTATTACTAGAACGGCCCGGCGGCCGTTGTAGGAGAGCTGCTGAGCAGCTCTGGAAGTGGCGGCGGCGGCGGCGGCGGGCCCCCTTCGGTCACGGGCCCTCGGTCCGTGACCGAATGCCCGATGGTCAGTCCGCCCCTGAGTCCTACCCCTGGGCCCTGGGTGAATTCACTCACAGTCTCAGGCAGCTCAGAACTCAGCAGGATGGAGTCACAGCCACTGGCACAGATCATGCACCCAAACACAGTGCAGCGTGCGCCGACTTTCCCCACTGTCTCACATCACCACATGCATGGTACGCCCCCCCCCTCCAGCCAATGAGGATGAACCACAATGAGTGAGCAAATATGCTCCTCTTTAATTGGCTGGTGGTGGTCTGGCTGTGAAGCACAGCACACTCCTGAGCCGAGTGCGACTGTCTGGACTGACAGGACTATCACACGATTCACATGTCAATGAAGCAGACAGTGCCAGGCATCACCAGTGAGTGAGCACAGGGCCGCCTGGCAGTTGACAGTGACACTGATGGGACACACTGTAAAACTTGAAAGACCTAGCAGTGGCGCACTAAATAAACATGCCTTGGAGCGAAAATTTCCACCCCTGTCAAAGTGCCATCTGGGTCAATGGACCCACTGGGACCCATGTAAGGGCTGGCACTGCAAAGCATTATGGGGTAACTAAAGCTCTGCGGAATAAGTTGGTACTATATAAATAAAGGATAATAATAATAACTAAAGAAGAGATCTGCTGGAGTGATACATTCAAGGAAGCTGTAGATGATATGCCCACCAGGTCTTCTCTTTGAATGCTCCAAATCTTTGAATATTCCAAACTTCAGACAGTCAGGCCCATATCTTAACCCCTTGAGGACCATCACATCATGTATCACATTGCTACTCAATGTTTTGAATGCCCCTGTGATCCTCAGGTGGTAATAAAAGGGTAAAATAAAGTAACAAGGACAAATGTGTAGGGGCCCCCCGAGGCCTATTCTGTCAGTGGTCTTTATAGCTGTGGGTCCCGGTGCTTTACACAATAGTAGTTTTGGTTTGTCTAGGATAACATTTTCCCATCATTCCTGATCCAGGCCCTATGGGGTAAGAACACTTCTGTAGAGTTGCACCATATGGATCCCTCCTGGCCTTGGCATCCCGTACAGTCACACAGTCAGCGCACCCCTATGACTGGCCCTGCAGACAGTTTATAACAATATAAAAATTCACTTCTCTCGATAATTACAACATGTTTAATACAAGTAAAAGTATACAATAAAAGAATGAACTCCTTTTCTGTAGAATTTCTACCGGCACTTTGTTTCTGTTTTATTCTTGGTCACTCGTCGAGTGGTGTCTGTTGGACAAAGGTGAGCTGCTGGATTAAGTAAAAGTAAAGAAAACCCCAAGTGGAAGTGAGCGATAATAGCTTCCATCTGCACGTATTGTCTGTCATTCATGTAAACGCATGACAGGCCAGTTCACCATGTGAGTAGTTCATAAAGCGGGATCAACGTGTGTGTCAATATATATTTGAAAACAATACTATTCTGTGAGGCGCTCCCTCTCCTTTTCCCTTTCCCTCCTTTTGCTATTTTCAATTTTAAAGGATCCCCCTCCCTTCCCTTTCACCTACGTATTGCTGCCTCTCTAAGTGAGGGACAATCTTCCCTGAGCATAAGGAAAATCCTGCTGTCCTTCATCAAGGGAGGAAGGGTTTACCTTATACTCAGTGTATAAAGATTGTCCCTCACTGTGAGTTGTCCGGTCCCAGGACTGGATTCCACAACTAAATGAGGAGGCTAAGGGCAGGTAAAAGGGACAGGAGCGGGATCCTTTAGAACTGAAATACTCTTGAACTACAAATCTGAAAATATTGAAATACCACTCTACTTGGCCCACAGCATATGAGGCTTAATCGGAGGAGCATTTTTTTTTCATTCATTACTATCCCTTTAATGGATGACCTTTCATTGTTAGGTCAACTTTTTCCATAAGCTATATAAACTGTGTAACTAGGTGTATTATATATGTGATTAGTTGCACAGAATGCAAGTTACAATACGTAGGGAAAACAATGACAACACTGCAGGAGCTACTCAATGAGCATTTGAGTGATATAAGAAGTATCGAATTCCGATCAAATGTTTCTTTGCATTTTAAAGATCTTCACGCTAGGAGTGTCGAGACATTTAAAATACAGGGAATAGAGAGGATATTGTTGGGAGCAAGAGGAGGAGACCTGGATGCAATGCTTTAAACCCTTGAAGGTTATAGTATGTCAAGGGTCGATCTGACTGAACGACCCATGACGTACTATGACAGTCATGGAGTTCTGGGCTTCCCTCGCGGCTGCACACCGATCGTGGAGTCCGGAACTGGAAAAAGAAAATTTAAAAAAATGCTCCGCGGTGCTTAAGTCGCGTTGCCGCCTGTGTGTGTGTGCCAGGGTTTTGGTCACAAGACCTCTCCTTTTAGTAGTATAGTTTATTCAGCTATAATCCCTTTCATTCTAATCAGGAGGTAAATGACAAACATTTATGTTCTGCAGCAATGCATATTTGCTGAAGTTAACCCTTTCAGGGCCAGATTGCTATGCAACACATTGAAAAGAAATGTGTTGCATATGCCTCTGGCACACAAAGGGTTAATCTATAATATTTCAGTGAGCCAGCTGTACAGCCCCAGGTGAATCCAGCACATATTTGCTGAAGTGATACTATGACATCATAGTGGTTCTGTTCTACAGCTCTGTGGAATCCTGAATATAAGGCAGTTGGCCAAGTGTCTATCAATCACAATTTACTTCTAATGAGTGCGATGGCTAGTTCAGGGAGTATGATCTGGATTTACTTTTTTCTCTTACTGGTGTCAAACCCAGTACCCGGAAGTAGCAAGAGTATAAAGAAAGCGGATATGTCTATCACTATCACGGAAGATCTTTCAGTGGTTGCTGAAACAGCAGATTTCCTTGCCAGTTATCCTGTTCTGTTCCTTTTATCAGTTATTGGGATCATTCCTCTTCTCTTATTTGCAGTCATGATATACAAACTGTTTAATTCATGTTTCAAACTGAGCCAAATGAAAGGGAAAGATATTGAAAGGAACATGGATTCTTCAAAAGAACAGGCATCTGAAACCAAACATGTTAACATTCCAAATGATATTGTAATAGAAAATGAATTGGAAACAGAAAAATACATTTTACACGAGGCTCTAAAAGAGCAGGGATCTGTAGCAGGTTATGAAGAAATTCTACAGGATCCTGAAGTAGAGGAGGTACCAACACCAGCCCCTATAGAAACTACTGAGGATCATTCAGCTGAGCAGAAACCAGCAACAGAAGCTGAACATTTTGATCCAAATACTTCAGAGGAGGTGGAAGCGGCAACACCTCCTGCATATGATAATGACGATTCTCCGGCAGAGCAGCCAACAAAATTAAGCCCTGCAAACAATGAAATTGTGGAGTATTCGTCTGATGAATATGAAGATGCTCAAACATTTCTGGAACCTGAAAAACAAGACGTTTCTCCAGAAGAGCAGAACTTTCAACTTGCTCATGTAACTATTGATATGCATGAGGAGCCATCAGAAAAGAGAGAACCTACACCATGGTGGATTCCAAACAATGACTTCACTTGGACCCTTATTATTTGCAGAAATAAGAATTGACTTTGAAATCCCTCAGGATGAGTTTTAGAGTAGAAGTCATGAAATAGCATGAATATAAAGCATTGAGAACATCAAAAAAATAAAGATTAATATGAACTGTGACACTTTTGACTCTTTTCAAAAATTATTTTCATTGCTCAGAGTGATATGGATAGTCCAGAATTAAAGGGCAACAATTAGATATAACTGAGGTAATACACACTGTGAATAGATATTTATAATAGAATATTTGTTTTAAATGACAGGATAGAGTCTAATATTACTCTTGAAGAGGAGTTTTAGGTCTAGTTATATTTTCCTTGTTATCATTTGAATTATTGAACCATGCAATCTATTATAATTATCTAGTCAGTCAGACATGACCACCGGTGATGTTAGAAGGTTTCATGATCCCACCCATGACTACCGGGGGTAGGAGTGAAGCACCAGGACAGCTCTACTGAGTCACCATTACTGATCTCCCAGCAAAATCAGGATGGGGGGGTTGTTCGGCATCAGGAGGGGTCCTGATGTCCCCCCAATGACGTCTGATAAATAAACTAAAATATAAAAAAAACAGAAGAGCCCTGTGTGTGCCACAGGAACAGCTAGAGCATTGCTTTGCAATGTGCTGGAGACCCCAGTGGCACACACAGAAGGAATGGTGGCCAGACTTTTCATTCAGACCTGAATGGGGGGGTATCAGGAGGTGTCCAGATTCCCCCCAAGATGGTCTGAATAAATAATTATGAAAAAAACTTATTAACCCTGTGTATTCCATGGGAAGGGGCGGGGTTTTAGGATGATTATTTTATTTTTTTATTTATTTCTTATTATTGTTAGTATTGCTTTTATTATTTATTTTTTCATTCTTTTGTTTTCAGACCTTGTTGGGGGGAATCACGAGAGGTCCTGATGCCCCCCCCTACAAAGTATGAATAAAATATAATATTAAAAAAAATAACCCTCTGTTTGCCACAGGGGGTTAAATGCACCCAAATAAAAATATTGGAATCCCCCCGCCCCCCAAAAAAAACAGCTTGTGTGAAAGGGGGGTTGGACATCCCTGTGGCAAACACACACACTTGTTTTTATTCTTATTGCACTCAGACCTTGTTGAGGGAAATCAGTGGGGGTCCTGATGCCCCCACAATGAGGTATGAATAAATAATAATAATAAAATGAACCCTCCGTGCGCATTGGTTTAGAATGTGTTGGACTCCCCTGTGGCACATACCTTTTATTATTATTATTACTGTACTTTACACTTTACAATAGGCAAGTTGTGTTTGAAAAATGATAAGAAAAATAAGAGATTGTAGCAGGTTTTCTCTTTTCTTTCTGGTGCACTGACCCGCTCTTCACTCCCTTATTTGACTCACTCATGGATCTGAGCATCTGGGAAGAGCTGCAGCTATACGAGATGATAGAACATCTTCTTCAGCAGGGGGTTCCTAAAATCACCAGTCACACTATTTTTGTACTTCATTTATACTACCACACACATATATATATACTAGCATTGTGGGGCAACGATGCCCGTCATGTTATGCAGGGAATGTTTTGTTTCTTTTTAAATAAATGTTATGATAGTGAAATATGGCGTAGTGTGTACTTGTCAGAAAGGTACACACAGTGATACACAGACATATACAGGGGGACACAGAGTGATAGAGAAGCATGCAACACACATACACACATGCACTGACATACACAAACAGTGACACACAGATGCAAATCAGAAATACATACATACATACAGTGTGAGCAGTGTAAGTAACATACCTCCGAACATTTCAAATGGCCAAAGAGAGACACTTGTGTTTTAGGTGGTGTTACTGGGTGATGTATTTTAGAGAATTTTTAACCCTTTGAGTGCCAGCGGGTAAGTAATGCATTGCATACCTCTCTGGCACTGAAATGGTTAAGTTACTCTTTCTGTAAGTGAATGATTTAGAAGAAGATGAAAGTATTTTTTACACAGACTATATATATATATAAATTATATTTTCTATCGATTGGTACCTATCACTGATTTCATCTTACTTGGTGACCCACTGAGAGTTAGGGATCAAGCGCTAGTATTGTTTCTTTTTTTTTTTTTTTTTTTTTTTTTTAATATCGCTAGATGGCTGATTATGGGGGGGACTTTATTTGTGGTGATAGTTTCCCTTTGAGTATTTGGGTGTTAAAATAACTAATTTCACAGTACACTTAATAAAAGGTTTACTGAAATTTAGGGAACATTATTAATTGGCCATATCCAGCGTAAGCCACAGATCTACATTGTAATCATTTTGTGTTTTTTAATACATGGTATTTTTAATTGACATTCGAAAAGTGCTTTTTTTCCACTTTTTTCACCTAATTCATTCCACTGAAATCAATGGGAACACTGAATTTACACACAACACATAGCAAATCTTATTTTATTTTACAAAGGCATAGTATAAAAGGGGTATGAGGGTGCCTGTGGTTGGTGGAGTGTGGGGAAAGAATCAGTTGAACAGAGAATGTTATTTCAGCCAGTAAGTATGATGTTGGAGTCTTGTGTCCATAGACAGATTAAGTCACCAGGGCTGTATTTCAGCCAGTAATTATGATGTTGAGGTCTTGTGTCCATAGACAGCTTAAGTCACCAGGGATGTAAATTTGAACTCTGATTTACAATATGTCTGTAAACACCAACCAAGTGTAAGAGCATAACTGATATTTTGTCTAAATATCAGTTATTCTCTTACACTTGTTTGGACTTGGTGTCTACAGACCTATTGTACATCAGAGATCACATTTACAGCCCCTAGTGCCTTGAGATGGCAGAAATTAGGAAGATGAGGGAAATAATAAGCCAGCCCATTAGCCATCTCACAACTATATAGTCCTACCAGGGGCGGACTGACAGGACCCAGGGCCCCTGGTCCAAAAAGAGGTCTGGGCCCCCTGCAGAAATCTCCACAATGCCCCTTCCACCTCCACAATGCCCCCATCATCTCATCGCCACAATGCCCCCTTGATCTCATCGCCACAATGCCCCCTTCTCTCCACAATGCCCCCTTGATCTCATCGCCACAATGCCCCCTATCTCCACATTGCCCCCTTCATCTCATCGCCACAATGCCCCCTTCATCTCATCGCCACAATGCCCCCTTCTCTCCACAATGCCCCCTTCATCTCATCGCCACAATGCCCCCTTGATCTCATCGCCACAATGCCCCCTATATCCACATTGCCCCCTTCATCTCATCTCCACAATGCCCCCTATCTCCACATTGCCCCCTTCATCTCATCTCCACAATGCCCCCTATCTCCACATTGCCCCCTTCATCTCATCTCCACAATGCCCCCTATCTCCACATTGCCCCCTTCATCTCATCTCCACAATGCCCCCTATCTCCACATTGCCCCCTTCTCTCCACAATGCCCCCTTGATCTCATCTCCACAATGCCCCCTTCTCACCACAATGCCCCCTTGATCTCATCTCCACAATGCCCCCTTCTCTCCACAATGCCCCCTTGATCTCATCTCCACAATATTGCCCCCTTCATCTCCACAATGCCCCCTTCATCTCCACAATGCCCCCTTCTCTCCACAATGCCCCCTTGATCTCATCTCCACAATATTGCCGCCTTCATCTCCACAATGCCCCCTTCTCTCCACAATGCCCCCTTGATCTCATCTCCACAATATTGCCCCCTTCATCTCCACAATGCCCCCTTCTCTTCACATTGCCCCCTTCTCTCCACAATGCCCCCTTGATCTCATCTCCACAATGCCCCCTTCTCTCCACATTGCCCCCTTCATCTCCATAATGCCCCCTTCTCTCCACAATGCCCCCTTGATCTCATCTCCACAATATTGCCCCCTTCATCTCCACAATGCCCCTTCCACAATGCCCCCTTCATCTCCACAATGCCCCCTTCCACAATCCCCCCTTCATCTCCACAATGCCCCCTTCCACAATCCCCCCCTTCATCTCCAAAATGCCCCCTTACACAATACCCCCTTCATCTCCAAAATGCCCCCTTCCACAATACCCCCTTCATCTCCACATTGCCCCTTCCTCAATGCCCCCATCTCCACAATGCACCCGTCTCCACATTGCTCCTTCATCTCCACAATACCCCCCTTCATCTCCACCATGCCCCTACCTGCAGTCCTTGGTGGTCTAGCGGCGTGGGGCGCGCCTCTAGTAATGCAGAGGCTGGGAGATGATGTCATCTCCCAGCGCTCTGTATTACTAGAACGGCCCGGCGGCCGTTGTAGGAGAGCTGCTGAGCAGCTCTGGAAGTGGCGGCGGCGGGCCCCCTTCGGTCACGGGCCCTCGGTCCGTGACCGAATGCCCGATGGTCAGTCCGCCCCTGAGTCCTACCCCTGGGCCCTGGGTGAATTCACTCACAGTCTCAGGCAGCTCAGAACTCAGCAGGATGGAGTCACAGCCACTGGCACAGATAATGCACCCAAACACAGTGCAGCGTGCGCCGACTTTCCCCACTGTCTCATATCACCACATGCATGGTACGCCCCCCCCCTCCAGCCAATTAGGATGAACCACAATGAGTGAGCAAATATGCTCCTCTTTAATTGGCTGGTGGTGGGCTGGCTGTGAAGCACAGCACACTCCTGAGCCAAGTGCGACTGTCTGGACTGACAGGACTATCACACGATTCACATGTCAATGAAGCAGACAGTGCCAGGCATCACCAGTGAGTGAGCACAGGGCCGCCCGGCAGCTGACAGTGACACTGATGGGACACACTGTAAAACTGACAGACCTAGCGGTGGCGCACTAAATAAACATGCATTGGAGCGGAAAATTTCCACCCCTGTCAAAGTGCCATCTGGGTCAATGGACCCACTGGGACCCATGTAACGGCTGGCACTGCAAAGCATTATGGGGTAACTAAAGCTCTGCGGAATAAGTTGGTACTATATAAATAAAGGATAATAATAATAACTAAAGAAGAGATCTGCTGGAGTGATACATTCAAGGAAGCTGTAGATGATATGCCCACCAGGTCTTCTCTTTGAATGCTCCAAATCTTTGAATATTCCAAACTTCATACAGTCAGGCCCATATCTTAACCCCTTGAGGACCATCACATCATGTATCACATTGCTACTCAATGTTTTGAATGCCCCTGTGATCCTCAGGTGGTAATAAAAGGGTAAAATAAAGTAACAAGGACAAATGTGTAGGGGCCCCCCGAGGCCTTTTCTGTCAGTGGTCTTTATAGCTGTGGGTCCCGGTGCTTTACACAATAGTAGGTTTGGTTTGTCTAGGATAACATTTTCCCATCATTCCTGATCCAGGCCCTATGGGGTAAGAACACTTCTGTAGAGTTGCACCATATGGATCCCTCCTGGCCTTGGCATCCCGTACAGTCACACAGTCAGCACACCCCTATGACTGGCCCTGCAGACAGTTTATAACAATATAAAAATTCACTTCTCTCGATAATTACAACATGTTTAATACAAGTAAAAGTATACAATAAAAGAATGAAATCCTTTTCTGTAGAATTTCTACCGGCACTTTGTTTCTGTTTTAGTCTTGGTCACTCGTCGAGTGGTGTCCGTTGGACAAAGGCGAGCTGCTGGATTAAGTAAAAGTAAAGAAAACCCCAAGTGGAAGTGAGCGATAATAGCTTCCATCTGCACGTATTGTCTGTCATTCATGTAAACGCATGACAGGCCAGTTCACCATGTGAGTAGTTCATAAAGCGGGATCAACGTGTGTGTCAATATATGTTTGAAAACAATATTATTCTGTGAGGCGCTCCCTCTCCTTTTCCCTTTCCCTCCTTTTGCTATTTTCAATTGTAAAGGATCCCCCTCCCTCCCCTTTCACCTATGTACTGCTGCCTCTCTAAGTGAGGGACAATCTTCCCTGAGCATAAGGAAAATCCTGCTGTCCTTCATCAAGGGAGGAAGGGTTTACCTTATACTCAGTGTATAAAGATTGTCCCTCACTGTGAGTTGTCCGGTCCCAGGACTGGATTCACAACTAAATGAGGAGGCTAAGGGCAGGTAAAAGGGACAGGAGCGGGATCCTTTAGAACTGAAATACTCTTGAACTACAAATCTGAAAATATTGAAATACCACTCTACTTGGCCCACAGCATATGAGGCTTAATCGGAGGAGCCTTTCTTTTTTTTTCATTCATTACTATCCCTTTAATGGATGACCTTTCATTGTTAGGTCAACTTTTTCCATAAGCTATATAAACTGTGTAACTAGGTGTATTATATATGTGATTAGTTGCACAGAATGCATGTTACAGTACGTAGGGAAAACAATGACAACACTGCAAGAGCTACTCAATGAGCATTTGAGTGATATAAGAAGTATCGAATTCCGATCAAATGTTTCTTTGCATTTTAAAGATCTTCACGCTAGGAGTGTCGAGACATTTAAAATACAGGGAATAGAGAGGATATTGTTGGGAGCAAGAGGAGGAGACCTGGATGCAATGCTTTAAACCCTTGAAGGTTATAGTATGTCAAGGGTCGATCTGACTGAACGACCCATGACGTACTATGACAGTCATGGAGTTCTGGGCTTCCCTCGCGGCTGCACACCGATCGTGGAGTCCGGAACTGGAAAAAGAAAATTAAAAAAAATGCTCCGCGGTGCTTAAGTCGCGTTGCCGCCTGTGTGTGTGTGCCAGGGTTTTGGTCACAAGACCTCTCCTTTTAGTAGTATAGTTTATTCAGCTATAATCCCTTTCATTCTAATCAGGAGGTAAATGACAAACATTTATGTTCTGCAGCAATGCATATTTGCTGAAGTTAACCCTTTCAGGGCCAGATTGCTATGCAACACATTGAAAAGAAATGTGTTGCATATGCCTCTGGCACACAAAGGGTTAATCTATAATATCTCAGTGAGCCAGCTGTACAGCCCCAGGTGAATCCAGCACATATTTACAGAAGTGATACTATGACATCATAGTGGTTCTGTTCTACAGCTCTGTGGAATCCTGAATATAAGGCAGTTGACCAAGCGTCTATCAATCACAATTTACTTCTAATGAGTGCGATGGCTAGTTCAGGGAGAATGATCTGGATTTACTTTTTTCTCTTACTGGTGTCAAACCCAGTACCCGGAAGTAGCAAGAGTATAAAGAAAGCGGATATGTCTATCACTATCACGGAGGATCTTTCAGTGGTTGCTGAAATAGCAGATTTCCTTGCCAGTTATCCTATTCTGTTCCTTTTATCAGTTATTGGGATCATTCCTCTTCTCTTATTTGCAGTCATGATATACAAACTGTTTAATTCATGTTTCAAACTGAGCCAAATGAGAGGGAAAGATATTGAAAGGAACATGGATTCTTCAAAAGAACAGGCATCTGAAACCAAACATGTTAACATTGCAAATGATATTGTAATAGAAAATGAATTGGAAACAGAAAAGTACATTTTACACGAGGCTCTAAAAGAGCAGGGATCTGTAGCAGTTTATGAAGAAATTCTACAGGATCCTGAAGTAGAGGAGGTACCAACACCAGCCCCTATAGAAACTACTGAGGATCATTCAGCTGAGCAGAAACCAGCAACAGAAGCTGAACATTTTGATCCAAATACTTCAGAGGAGGTGGAAGCGGCAACACCTCCTGCATATGATAATGACGATTCTCCGGCAGAGCAGCCAACAAAATTAAGCCCTGCAAACAATGAAATTGTGGAGTATTCGTCTGATGAATATGAAGATGCTCAAACATTTCTGGAACCTGAAAAACAAGACGTTTCTCCAGAAGAGCAGAACTTTCAACTTGCTCATGTAACTATTGATATGCATGAGGAGCCATCAGAAAAGAGAGGACCTACACCATGGTGGATTCCAAACAATGACTTCACTTGGACCCTTATTATTTGCAGAAATAAGAATTGACTTTGAAATCCCTCAGGATGAGTTTTAGAGTAGAAGTCATGAAATAGCATGAATATAAAGCATTGAGAACATCAAAAAAATAAAGATTAATATGAACTGTGACACTTTTGACTCTTTTCAAAAATTGTTTTGATTGCTCAGAGTGATATGAATAGTCCAGAATTAAAGGGCAACAATCAATAGAACTGAGGTAATATACACTATGAATAGATATTTATAATAGAATATCTGTTTTAAATGACAGGATAGAGTCTAATATTACTCTTGAAGAGGAGTTTTAGGTCTAGTTATATTTTACTTGTTATCATTTGAATTATTGAACCATGCAATCTATTATAATTATCTAGTCAGTCAGACATGACCACCGGTGATGTTAGAAGGTTTCATGATCCCACCCATGACTACCGGGGGTTGGAGTGAAGCACCAGGAGAGCTTTCCTGAGTCACCATTACTGATCTCTCAGCAAAATCAGGATGGGGGGGGTGTTGTTCGGCATCAGGAGGGGTCCTGTTGTCCCCCCAATGACATCTGATAAATAAACTAAAATATAAAAAAAAACAGAAGAGCCCTGTGTGCCACAGGAACAGCTAGAGCATTGCTTTGCAATGTGCTGGAGACCCCAGTGGCACACACAGAAGGAATGGTTGCCAGACTTTTACTTTTCATTCAGACCTGAATGGGGGGGTATCAGGAGGTATCCAGATTCCCCCCAAGATGGTCCGAATAAATAATTATGAAAAAAACTTATTAACCCTGTGTATTCCATGGGAAGGGGTGGGGGCTTAGGATGATTATTTTATTTTTTTATTTATTTCTTATTATTGTTAGTATTGCTTTTATTATTTATTTTTTCATTCTTTTGTTTTCAGACCTTGTTGGGGGGAATCAAGAGAGGTCCTGATGCCCCCTCCTACAAAGAATGAATAAAATATAATATTAAAAAAATAACCCTCTGTTTGCCACAGGGGGTTAAATGCACCCAAATAAAAATATTGGAATCCCCCCGCCCCCCAAAAAAACAGCTTGTGTGAAAGGGGGGTTGGACATGCCTGTGGCAAACACACACAATTGTTTTTATTCTTATTGCACTCAGACCTTGTTGAGGGAAATCAGTGGGGGTCCTGATGCCCCCACAATGAGGTATGAATAAATAATAATAATAAAATGAACCCTCCGTGCGCATTGGTTTAGAATGTGTTGGACTCCCCTGTGGCACATACCTTTTATTATTATTATTACTGTACTTTACACTTTACAATAGGCAAGTTGTGTTTGAAAAATGATAAGAAAAAAAAGAGATTGTAGCAGGTTTTCTCTTTTCTTTCTGGTGCACTGACTCATTCTTCACTCCCTTATCTGACTCACTCATGGATCTGAGCATCTGGGAAGAGCTGCAGCTATACGAGATGATAGAACATCTTCTTCAGCAGGGGGTTCCTAAAATCACCAGTCACACTATTTTTGTACTTCATTTATACTACCACACACATATATATATATATACTAGCATTGTGGGGCAACAATGCCCGTCATGTTATGCAGGGAATGTTTTGTTTCTTTTTAAATAAATGTTATGATAGTGAAATATGGCGTAGTGTGTACTTGTCAGAAAGGTACACACAGTGATACACAGACATATACAGGGGGACACAGAGTGATAGAGAAGCATGCAACACACATACACACATGCACTGACATACACAAACAGTGACACACAGATGCAAATCAGAAATACATACATACATACATACAGTGTGAGCAGTGTAACATACCTCCGAACATTTCAAATGGCCAAAGAGGGACACTTGTGTTTTAGGTGGTGTTACTGGGTGATGTATTTTAGAGAATTTTTAACCCTTTGAGTGCCAGCGGGTAAGTAATGCATTGCATACCCCTCTGGCACTGAAATGGTTAAGTTACTCTTTCTGTAAGTGAATGATTTAGAAGAAGATGAAAGTATTTTTTACACAGACTATATATATATATATATAAATAATATTTTCTATCGATTGGTACATATCACTGATTTCATCTTACTTGGTGACCCACTGAGAGTTAGGGATCAAGCGCTAGTATTGTTTTTTTGTTTTTTTTTTGTTTTTTTTTTAAATATCTTTATTGAAGAAAATCAGATACAATTGAGCATATGATACATCAGCCAATAGAAATAGCAATACAAGATCTGATGTGTCAAAATACAGTAGAAGCACAGTTACAAGCTGAATAATAATAAAACAAACAAGCAATAGCCTCTTGCAGTGAACATCATTCGAATTTAAGAGGGCTAACCGCAAACAGAAGTTGCACTCAAAAGGGTAAGGAAAAGGAAGGAGAGCAGGAGAAAAGAGAATAGAGAAGGAATGAGAGAGGAGGAGAGAGGAAGAGAAAAAAAAAAAGAAAAAGAAAAAAAGGGACATCACCCCCCCCCCCCCAGGGCCCGCCAGCCCACACCACCACCTGGTCAGCCCCTACACCCCAATCCACAGCCCACCATACAGCCAGCACTGCCCTCCCATACTCCTCAACACCCACAACGACTACCCCACCACCTGGGACCTTGAATACACAGACCTGTCCCAATGCGTCCAAATTTCCCAGTAGAGGGCCATCTTATGCATGCAAAAAGCATGTAACCTTTCCATGTCTCGATATGTGTTCATCCGAACAACCCAGCTGGTCAAGGTAGGGGGGTCAGGTAGCTTCCATGAAGAAGAAATACACAGACGTGCGGCAGTTAGCATAAAGTGTAGGAGGGGGAAGGAGCGAGGATGCAGCTGGGAGTGATGCGAGAAGAGACAAAGAAGAGGGTCAAGCGCAATGGGGAATTTCAGCACATCTTGCATAGCGAAGCTTACCTCAGACCAATATTTCTGAACATCCTCACAAGTCCACCACATGTGTCCCATAGAATCCCTATCCGAGCCACATCTCCAGCACAGCGATGGTCGGTGCGGCCTATATCGAGAAAGATGTAAGGGAGTGACATACCAGCGGATAAGAATCTTATATCTGTTCTCCCGTGAAGCAACATCAGCAGGCAAGTATTTGTATGCGCAAAAGATTTGGTCCCATAGTTGCATGTCCAAAAGCTCTGGATGTCCCAGGTCATCAGACCAAGCCCTAGCAAACCATGGTAAGGAGGAGGAATCCCCCACACCTAGCATAGTATATAGTTTGGTGAGAGTCTTTAATCGATTTACTGGTGAAGAAATGAAAGTTTCAAACTTAGACAACTCACGAGAGAGGGGCCCCTTTTTACCCACTGTGGACACATAGTGGCGCACCTGCATGTACCTCCACTCCTCCCCCATGGGGAGCTTACGACTCTGAACAAGGTCCCGTAACGATTGCAGGGAGCCTGAGTCACCTAGGTCACGGAGGGAACAAAGACCAGTATAAGTCCAAGCCTTAAATGCCTTCTTATCCAGGCCTGGGTGAAAGTCCGGATTACCTGTGATTTCCAGTAAAGGAGAGGGATAAGGCGCTAATTTTTCTCGGCCCCCAAGGCGCCGCCACATACAGATGACAGAGCCCATAATAGGAGACGCCCATAAAGGAGCGGGAGTTACAGAGTCAGGCGGAAGCAGTGATTGAATAGGGGAGATAGAATTGAAAGGAAAAAGGTCAATGCGAATCCAATCCAAGATGGGTGAAGGGACCAGTCTGATATGGACATGGAGATTTCCTCTCTGCAATGGCACATGGGAGTGAAAAACGTGAGTTGTAGCACCATTGAGAGGCTACCATGCCTTAGAACAAGACACTTAATCTTGTTCGTGCTTGATGTGTGCTCCTCACAACTCTTTTTGTCTCCCCAAGTTTAAGGGCATCCCAGGCATGGGCCCTTGCTTCCATGTGCCTAGAGGGATTCGGCTGCACCACACTGACGAGGCTCACATAGGCCGAAACGTACGTCTGTGGTTTTGCCGTTTCTCTCGTGCGGAGGGGATTTGCCTGACATTTCGGAGCTGGACTGTCTGTGGGCGGGACCAGTCTGATATGGACATGGAGATTTCCTCTCTGCAATGGCACATGGGAGTGAAAAACGTGAGTTGTAGCACCATTGAGAGGCTACCATGCCTTAGAACAAGACACTTAATCTTGTTCGTGCTTGATGTGTGCTCCTCACAACTCTTTTTGTCTCCCTAAGTTTAAGGGCATCCCAGGCATGGGCCCTTGCTTCCATGTGCCTAGAGGGATTCGGCTGCACCACACTGACGAGACTCACATAGGCCGAAACGTACGTCTGTGGTTTTGCCGTTTCTCTCGTGCGGAGGGGATTTGCCTGACATTTCGGAGCTGGACTGTCTGTGGGCGGGACCAGTCTGATATGGACATGGAGATTTCCTCTCTGCAATGGCACATGGGAGTGAAAAACGTGAGTTGTAGCACCATTGAGAGGCTACCATGCCTTAGAACAAGACACTTAATCTTGTTCGTGCTTGATGTGTGCTCCTCACAACTCTTTTTGTCTCCCTAAGTTTAAGGGCATCCCAGGCATGGGCCCTTGCTTCCATGTGCCTAGAGGGATTCGGCTGCACCACACTGACGAGGCTCACATAGGCCGAAACGTACGTCTGTGGTTTTGCCGTTTCTCTCGTGCGGAGGGGATTTGCCTGACATTTCGGAGCTGGACTGTCTGTGGGCGGGACCAGTCTGATATGGACATGGAGATTTCCTCTCTGCAATGGCACATGGGAGTGAAAAACGTGAGTTGTAGCACCATTGAGAGGCTACCATGCCTTAGAACAAGACACTTAATCTTGTTCGTGCTTGATGTGTGCTCCTCACAACTCTTTTTGTCTCCCTAAGTTTAAGGGCATCCCAGGCATGGGCCCTTGCTTCCATGTGCCTAGAGGGATTCGGCTGCACCACACTGACGAGGCTCACATAGGCCGAAACGTACGTCTGTGGTTTTGCCGTTTCTCTCGTGCGGAGGGGATTTGCCTGACATTTCGGAGCTGGACTGTCTGTGGGCGGGACCAGTCTGATATGGACATGGAGATTTCCTCTCTGCAATGGCACATGGGAGTGAAAAACGTGAGTTGTAGCACCATTGAGAGGCTACCATGCCTTAGAACAAGACACTTAATCTTGTTCGTGCTTGATGTGTGCTCCTCACAACTCTTTTTGTCTCCCTAAGTTTAAGGGCATCCCAGGCATGGGCCCTTGCTTCCATGTGCCTAGAGGGATTCGGCTGCACCACACTGACGAGGCTCACATAGGCCGAAACGTACGTCTGTGGTTTTGCCGTTTCTCTCGTGCGGAGGGGATTTGCCTGACATTTCGGAGCTGGACTGTCTGTGGGCGGGACCAGTCTGATATGGACATGGAGATTTCCTCTCTGCAATGGCACATGGGAGTGAAAAACGTGAGTTGTAGCACCATTGAGAGGCTACCATGCCTTAGAACAAGACACTTAATCTTGTTCGTGCTTGATGTGTGCTCCTCACAACTCTTTTTGTCTCCCTAAGTTTAAGGGCATCCCAGGCATGGGCCCTTGCTTCCATGTGCCTAGAGGGATTCGGCTGCACCACACTGACGAGGCTCACATAGGCCGAAACGTACGTCTGTGGTTTTGCCGTTTCTCTCGTGCGGAGGGGATTTGCCTGACATTTCGGAGCTGGACTGTCTGTGGGCGGGACCAGTCTGATATGGATATGGAGATTTCCTCTCTGCAATGGCACATGGGAGTGAAAAACGTGAGTTGTAGCACCATTGAGAGGCTACCATGCCTTAGAACAAGACACTTAATCTTGTTCGTGCTTGATGTGTGCTCCTCACAACTCTTTTTGTCTCCCGAAGGTTTAGTCATGTCTGATATTTTAACCAACACCGCCGAAGCGTAATATCTGTGGATATCAGGGAGGCCAAGACCTCCGTGACGCCTATCCCGCATCAGAAGTTGACGTCGGCATCTAGGTCCCCCCCCCAACTGAACCGCAAGATGGATCTCTGGAGACGATCCAAAAAGGAAAAGGGGATCCGAATCGGGAGAGCTTGAAACAGGTATAGTATCTTCGGGATGACCACTATCTTAACCAGGTTCACACGTCCGAACCAAGATATCCGAATGTCTCGCCATCCGTCCAGGTCAGATTCGACCTTCTGCAGAAGAGGAGGATAGTTATGTCGGAACAAATCCGACACGTTCGGGGGAACGCAAATCCCTAAATAAGTAATATAGTTCGAAGCCCAGGAAAAGGGGAGCATCCCACTCAACCGCAACTGACCATCCCTATCCAGAAGCACAGGAAGAGCCTCAGATTTAGCCAAGTTGATCTTCGAGCCAGATACTCCTCAATGAGTTTGGGGCTCTATCAGCAGCGGTGGAACTGATCGTTCCGGGTCTGAGATTGCTAATAGCACATCATCCGCGTATCCAGAGACTTTGTACTCTGCATCTGCGAGTTCTATTCCCCAAATCTCGGGATGAGCTCTAATAGCATTAAGTAAGGGCTCTAAAACTAACACATAGAGTAGAGGCGAAAGAGGGCACCCCTGGCGAGTCCCATTAGAAATGGGGAAGGGGTCCGACAGGGTGCCGTTTACTCGAACTCTTGCCGTAGGATGCCCATATAACGCCTCAATACGATGGAGACATTGAGTGCCCAGCCCAACGGCACTCAAGGCTCCAAAAAGAAAATCCCAGCGCACCCTGTCGAAACGCCTTTTCGGAGTCCAACGATAAAAAGATCGAGGGTGTTCGCAAGGAAGACGTCTTATGTAAAAGGGCAATTACCTTAGCTGTGTTATCCCATGCTTGGCGACCTTCCACAAACCCCACTTGATCCGTATGAATCAAGACTGGGATCCAGGGATGGAGTCTCAACGCCAATATTTTAGCGTAGAGCTGCAGGTCCACATTAAGAAGAGATATTGGCCTATAATTGGCACAAAGGCCCAGGTCTTTATCTCCCTTTGGTAGAACCACCAAATGGCTTCCAATGATTGATCTGGGAAGCCTGTGTGTGCCGATATGGCATTGAAAGTCTTAAGCAGTTCTGGTAGGAGAAGGACCGCAAATGTTTTATAATAGGAGATCGGGAAGCCGTCAGGGCCAGGGCTCTTGCCCTTCGGGAGTCCCCGAAGAACACCTCCTATCTCTTTCTCCGTAAAGTCCATCTCCAGCGAGGTAACCGCCTCCAGGGGCAGGCGAGACCGCAGATGTGTCTCCAGAAACTGTCGAATGTGCGTCGAGCGTGTCCGCAGTCCCATCTGCCCCGTGTATATTGTACAGCTCCATATAGAAATCGCGAAAGACAGCAGCTATACGGTCATGAGCAACCTGCAGAAGACCCTTCCTATCACGAATGGAGCCAACATGAGTTGCAGCTTTACCTCTCTTAACCAGTCTAGCTAGTGAGCAGCCCGACTTATTCCCTTGAACACACGCTTGAAATTTATACCACATGAACGACTTGAAGGTCTGAGACTTCAGGTGTAAGGAGATGTCAGAGCGTAGTGAAGTTAACTCCTGACCTTCAGAAGGTGATAGTGAGGATTTATGACGAGCTTCAAGGAGCTTCAAACGTTAAAGCATGTCATGTAATCGCTTAAGACGAAGGCGTTTTCTATGCACACCTGCGCAAATGAAGACCCCTCTAATAGTGGCCTTGTGAGCCTCCCAAACCATGGGTGCAGGGGTGTCCCCATTGTGATTCACCGTGAAGAATTCATGTAAGTGAACCCGGATCTCCTCCACCAGCTCCGCGTCTTCCAAGAGTATTTCATTTAAACGTCAGGAATGTTGGACACCTGGAGCCCCCTGGATTCTCAAGTCCACAAAGATAGGCGCATGGTCAGATCATTTAATGTTTCCAATATCTGCTCGGCTGACCTGAGACAAAGTGTATTGGTCACAAAGAAACAGATCAATCCGTGAGTATTTGTTATGGGGGTGCGAAAAAAATGAGTAATCTCTGTCTCTTGGATGTTCGAGGCACCAAACGTCAAAAAGATTATGAGCTGAGAGCGCAGTGTTAAAGTTTTTGATAGTAGAACGTAGGGAAGAGGACAGAGGGGGCATACAATCTATTTGAGGGTCAAGGACAAAATTCAAATCCCCACCTAGAAGTAGAAATCCCTCCCCAAAAGATTCTAGTATCCCCAGCAGAGAATGAAGAAAAGGAAGCTGACATGAATTGGGAAAGTAAACATTGACCAGCGTGGTTAGGGAGGAGAATAGTTTGCCCTTAACAAATAGAAATCTACCCTCAGGATCAGCCAAACTGTCAATATGTTCCCAGTGAACAGATCTGTGTATCAGGGTAGCTACCCCTTTACGTTTGGTGGTGGAAGATGCATACCATTGCAATGGAAAATGATGAGCAGGAATGGCGTGGGCTTAGATTTCACAAAATGTGTCTCTTGGACAAAGAGCACTACCACCCAGTCCTTAATAGCATCCCGGATGAGCATACTCTGCTTCTCGGGAGTATTCAACCCACGCACATTCAGGGAGCACCAGGGCGCAGCCCCACAGTCAGCCATAACCAGAGGGAGTGGCCAACCAAGCGGCCGAGCCAGGCAAGCGGACCCCAGGGAAGGAGGTTAAGAGAAAGCAGAAGAAGGAGAGACAGGAGGGAAAGGGTTAGAAGAAGGAATACAAAACAGGCAAGGAAAGAGAGAAGGGAGGGTATCAAGAAAAGGAAGAAGAGTGCAGCAGACCATATCAAAGATATCCACAATTGTAGGCGCCAATTCAGCGTCATAAAACTAAAAATTGCAGGATTCAGGACTGCATGAGTCGGGGGGAAGACCCAAACAGTACCGAAAGGGGGGAGAAATCTCCCCCAGGGTAGAAAACACATTGGTAGTAAAACCAAAAATGATCATGCTGGAAACAGGAAACAGATAGTAAACAAAGTACCAAATGTAGTACCAGGGGGTGAGCGCAGAGTGCTAGTCAACCACCAGGGGCCAGAGCTCGGGGCCAAGCCTCCAAGCCAGCCCCCAACAGCCCACGCCTCTCCCCGCTGTACCCCATCCCTCCAAAAGCCCAATTACTGGTATTGATCAATCCCCAGATCACATCCCATTGGCAGACCCGTGAGAGGCCAGCAGCGAAGCTTAACGCTGACCGAAACTGACAGTCACCCGGGGTGCCTCAGACACAGATCCGCACATCCCCAACTGCTATGTGTAAAAGAGACACCAAAAACTTCATCGAGGCCACCAAGGACCTGAACCCCAAGAAAGCCGCACCGGAGGCCAAAGGGCCCAACAGGGCCACCCCCAAGCCCCCCATACGGCCCACCCCAGGCAGTGACCATCCCCCTCCCCATGCATATTAAGACACAAAATAAACATACAATAGAAGAGCATGTAGGAACTATCAAAATATGTGAGGCTTAAGGCCCCACAAGGGTAACACTTCCAAAGGAGCTATGGACAGTGTAAGGCTCACGGGATGCGAGGCATGGTAGGTGCCACAACAAGGAATCCCGAATGCAACCCATGAACCAAAATGCCAACAGGGTAACAGTACCTTAAGTCCCGGACAGCTAGAGCTGCAGAAACTCAAGTCCACACCGGAACCCAGTGATGCAACAGTCTGAGCTCAGAATAGTACAAGGGTGGGGATCCGGAAACAGAGGAAGAGACTCAGGATGTCCCTGGGGGGTCCGCGCGGGATCGCTTCACAGGTGGATAGCCTCGTCTCCCACCACGGCGATCACCAGGCCTATAGAAGTTGAGAGCAGGCCTCTCATCTGTTGACTCCTCAGGAAGCTGCACAGGAGGGATCTGTAGGGCAAGGCAGAACGACTCTGCCTCCTCCAAGGTCCTGAGATACGCTGTAGTATCATTGTGGTGGGCCTGCAGGTTAAAGGGGAAGCCCCATCGATATTTAACGTTAAGGTTAGAAAGGTGCTCTGTCAGGGGTTTCAGAGTCCTGCGTTGTTGCAATGTCGAGGGTGACAAGTCGTTGTAGATCTGATATTCTTTACCATTATGAAGCAGGGGGCCCAGGTCCCGGCTCTTGCGTAGAATAGCATCTTTCTCCCTGTAGTGGTGTACACGACAGATAACATCTCTGGGCTGTTGGCCAGTGTTCCCTTTTGTTCGCAGAGCCCTGTGGACCCTGTCCAATTTGATTACGTAGGTAGCAGGTTTATCTAAGAGACCCCTGAAGATGGCTTGTATTGTGTCCTCTAGAGCCTGGTCAGCGACTTCCTCTGATAGGTTTTTGATACGCAAATTGTTGCGTCGACCCCTATTATCAAGGTCATCAATTTTATATAACAGATTAGTAATAGTGGATTGTTGATCCGCAACCGTCTGTTCGAGGGAGTGCAGATGGTCCTGCCTGTCCTCCCCATCCGTCTCCAACGATAACACTCGACGTCCCAGCTGGGACACCTCTGACTTGAGGTCCCCCAAATCCTTCTTAAAGGTCTCCTTCAGGTCCCGAAACATCTCTCGGAGATACGCCTTGGTAGGGAGATCTGCCCCCCATCTACATCCGTCATCGTGCCTCGAGTTGTGCAAGCTGGGCCACTTGATGGTGAGGAAAAGTCCTGCGCAACAGGCGACACTGTGGCCGGGTCGGTAATGGCGCCGCGCACGATTTTAGACTTGCGGCCTCTCTTGCACCGCGGTTGTGGAGTGTGGGACACACCAGCCTGCAGGAACGACATACGGCTCACCAGGGACCCGAGGGAAGCCCTTCACAGCTAGTTGAGAGGGTCAATACTGCTAATGATAGTGCCGATTCCCAGGCATGATCCGGAGCTCGCCTAACATGTGACCATCTTGATGGCACGCCAGCTCCGCCCCCACTAGTATTGTTTCTATTGTCCTTTAATGGATGACCTTTCATTCTTAGCTCAGCTCTTTGCATAAATAATTCATTGGAGAGTTCTTTGTATTGTCCAGGAATGTATGTATAAATGGTAATCATATCACCCTTTAGACGTCTCTTCTGCAATGTAAACAAACCCAGTTTGGCCAGTCTCTCTTTATATCTCAGATTCTCCAATCCCTTTATCAGTTTTGTTGCATGTTTCTATAATTTTTCCAGTTCAATAATGTATTTTTTAAGAACTGGTGCTCAAAACTGTACTCCATATTCTAGATGAGGCCTAACCAAGGATTTATATAGAGGCAGAATAATATTAGCATCCCTTGCAGGATAGTACCCTATTTGCTCTTGCAGCAGCTGAGTGACTCTGACCACTGCTGTGAAGTCTATTGTCTATCAGGACTCCTAAATCTTTCTCTAATGAGGATTCCCCAATTAGTTTCCCATTTACTGTATATGTAGCATGTTGGATTCTACAGCCCAAATGCATAACCTTACATTTCGCTACATTAACCCCTTAAGGACCAGGAAAATCTGAGGTCGTTTTCCCTTAAGGACCGAAGCAATTCTGACCTTTTTGACTATGTCTTTGTTCAACAGTGTTTTCCACTCTAAGTCTTTTATTCCACCCCTATAAATTATATACTGTTTTTTAAGCACAAATAGGGCTTTCTTTTGATACCCCATATATATGGATAACCCACCATTTACTTCATGAAAATGTAAAAAAAAGTAAAAAAAAACACCATTTTTGTTTTTTCTCTTGGGATCAATTGGGCACTAAGGGTTAAAATTTTATGAAGACTGCATGAAAAGTATGACCGGTCAGTCATACCTACAAAATGCACAGTTTAAAGTGGCCACTGTCCCCCCTGGGTGAAAATACCCATGTCCCTTTTTCCCACCCTATTTTGACACTTTTTTATCCCTGACATTTGGCAGTGTGTATAAGTGTATTACATGGCTCCACAACAATCACACTTCCAGTATTGTTTAATATGTTTTGTTTTTTTTTTTAAATAAAATTTTTTTTGTAAAAAAAAAAAAGTGTGTTGTGTTTTTAAAAAAAAAAAAAAAAAAAAGTCTATCATTGCAGGTCAAAAATTGACCTGCATTTAGCCAGCCTCCTGCACCAGCAGTGAAGGTGTTAATACCACTAGGTGTCTCCTCTCTACTTCTCTCTCCCTTACTTTGATAGCAAGGGAAACAGAGGTAGAGGAGACCCTCAGAGTCAGCATGCTTTGCATGTTGCCTCTGTTTCTCAGAATGCTGGTACATGTGAATGCTGCTACGGCCATCACATGAACCGGCACAAGCAAGAAGGGCTGAGACTGAACACCCTAGTCTCTGAGCGCTCAGTCTCAGTCTGGAATTAATGAGAGCAGCGATAACAACCCATGACGGTCCAGGACCGTCATGGGTCCTTAAGGGGTTAAATGTCATCTGCACCGTAGGAGATTGCTTTCTCCAATGCAGTGTCAGATGGAGAGAGCCAAGTTTCAGTAATAGCAAGTAAACTGAGGGAGCGGGAGAAAAAGAGATCATGCTCAGTGTTATATTTGTTAGTAATGGAGTGAGCATTCCACAGAGCACAAGAAAAGGGAAAAAATTGAGGTTGAAGGCGGGAATGCTGATTAGATTTGAATTGTTCCTATGCTGACTGGAGGTAGAGTGTTTGTGAATGGAGATGGGGTCAGGGTTTGGAGAGATATCTCCAGCTGCCATTAACAGAAGAAAAGAGAGACAGGAGATGAGAGAGTGATTTGTGTGTGTTTGGTTTTTGGTTTGTGTGGGGTGGGGGAGTGCAGGAGCAGAGAAAAGTGAGGAGTTGGTGTGTATAGGTGAGTGTGGATGATAGAAATGAAGGAGAGATATAAACATGGGGTGGAGGAAATGGTGGAGGGTAGAAGGAACCAAATATTTTACAGAGTAGTGCAGCCATAGACAGAAGGAATATTAGGTATTTAGGTACTGTTTGTGGAGGGCATGATGTTGAAACAACAGTCCCGAATGGGCCAAGGGCACCTTCTCATGACAGAGATTGTTTTGTAAAAAAGATTCCATAAGGTGGTGTTATACAAAGAATTTTGAAGTTTAGGAGAATTGCAGAGCTTCCATTTAGGTGTTTGCTTCAAGTCCTTTGCAGCCTTGCTTTGGGAGGTGTTCTTTCTCCAGTGGAATCTGTTCTGTCTCCTGCCCCACTCCTGCTCAAGTCTTGCTTAAGTCTCAATTCACTTAAGATGGCTCACTTAAGTCCTGCTTAAGTCTCAATTCACTTAAGATGGCTCACTTTAGATGGGGAACCCCTTAGAGCAGTGGTTCTCAACTCCAGTCCTCGGGACCCACTAACAGGCCAGGACTTAGGGATTTCTCTGCTAGAGCACAGGTGTGGTGATCAAAGGCTCATTCACACTGATTAACTCACCTGTGTTCTAACAAGGAAATCATGTGATCAGAGGCTCATTCACACTGATTAACTCACCTGTGTTCTAACAAGGAAATCATCAAATCCTGGCCTGTTAGTGGGTCCCGAGGACGGGAGTTGAGAAACACTGCCTTAGAGTGTCACCCTACACTGATGGTATTATATAGCAGTCTTATACACATGAGGCTTATTTAGCTTAATTAACAATCAAAGGCTGACCAAATGACTATCAGAGCTGATGAGCAAGTTAAAGGGATAGTATTGTTTCATAATAAAATCAGATCTAATAAATCATCATAGTATTTGGACTTTGGAGAGTGTTATTTCAATTCTGTCAGAGTTGTAGTTCAAGAGTAATTCAATGACAAAGTATCCCCCTCTCTCCCTTTTTACTGATGTAACACTGCTCAGCCAGATCAGAAGGGAGGTGCCCAGGTAGATTGCAGAGAGGGACAATCTTCAATTAAGATAAGGGAAAAACCTGAAAAACTTGTCAAGGGGGACATTGCTTTCATTGTTCTCACAGGAAGAAGATTGTCCCCTGCTGTTATCTGTCTGGTCTATGGACTGGATTCCACATCTGAGAAGAGATGGCTTACACCTCTCTCCCATTGTTTCTTTGAATGTTGCACTTATTTCATTCCCTCTTATTTATTGTAACATATGTCTATTGTAAGGTGCTGTGTACATATATATACATACACTAGGTAAAAGGGACGGGAGGGGAAAATTTGCTTGTGAATATCTCTCAAACCATGAAGATTTGAGAGATAAGACTTATATCATTCTTCATGGTTTTTTTTATGCCTACAAAATAAAATTAAGATAAAACAAAGTATTACTATCCCTTTAATTCATACCCATGTGAAAAGAGTCACCAAATCAGACCTCGGTAAGAACACAGGATGAAGGGGAAAGGGGGTTGATCAAACAGAAATTAACTCAATAACCATAGTTACAGACAAACAGTTGATATGGGATGTGAAGAGTTAATATCATACCCAGTAAACAGGAGTTGAGGTTTTAGCAGGGGTGCAGAGAGACAGATGATATGGGATGTGAAGAGTTAAAGGGATAGTAAATATGTTGTAGGGTTTATCCCCCTGAGTAAAACAAGAGTACTCCCGCTGCTGAAAGGTGTTTCATTCAAAAGTTATTAATTTTCAAAGTTGAATTTTTTAGGTGCAATATCACAGTGGCCTGAAATTGTACAGTGGTGCTGTTGCTACACCATCCTATGGAGATTTATGGTCCCGGGGCCAGAGCTGTAGCAACAGCGCCACTGTACAATTTCAGGTCACTGTGATATTGCACCTAAAAAATTCAACTTTGAAAATTAGTAACTTTTGAATGAAACATCTTTCAGCAGTGAGAGTACTCTTGTTTTACTCAGGGGATAAACCTTACAACATATATTTTTTACATTTTAAGTATTACTATCCCTTTAATATCATACCTGAGAGGAATGGAGATAATTAGAGATTAGAGCACAGCATATTCATCATAAAGTATATTCCTGCTTAATTCTCAATCCACTTAAGATGGCTCACTTTAGATGGGGAACCCCTTAGATTGTCACCCTTTATGCAATAAGGGTGCAATATGAGTGCAGTATGGGTTCCATATGGGTGCAATATGACTGCAATATGAGTGCAATATGACTGCAATATGAGTGCAATAAAGACACAATATGAGTGCAATATGGGCAAAATGAGTGTAATATGGGTGCAATATGAGTGCAATAAGGATGCAATATGAGTGTAATATGGGTGCAATATGGGTGCAATAAGCACACAATATGAGTGCAAAATTAGTGCAAAATTAGTGCAATATGGATGCAATAATGACACAGTATGGGTGCAAAATGGGTTTAATTTGGGTGCAATAAGGACACAATATGGCTGCAATATGAGTGCAATATGGGTTCAGTATGAGTGCAATATGGATACAATAAGGAAACAATATGGGTGCAATATATGGGCAATATGGATTCAATAAGGATGCAATATGGATGCAATGAGGATGCAATATTGGTGCAATAAGGACACAATATGGCTGCAATATGAGTGCAATATGGGTTCAATATGAGTGCAATATGGATACAATAAGGAGACAATATGGGTGCAGTATGGGTGCAATATATGGGCAATATGGATTCAATATGAGTTCAATAAGGATGCAATATGGATGCAATATGAGTGCAATAAGGATGCAATATTGGTGCAATAAGGACACAATATGGGTGCAATATGGGTGCAATATGGGTTCAATATGAGTGCAGTATGGATACAATAAGGAGACAATATGGGTGCAGTATGGGTGCAATATATGGGCAATATGGATTCAATATGAGTTCAATAAGGATGCAATATGGATGCAATGAGGATGCAATATTGGTGCAATAAGGACACAATATGGCTGCAATATGAGTGCAATATGGGTTCAATATGAGTGCAATATGGATACAATAAGGAGACAATATGGGTGCAGTATGGGTGCAATATATGGGCAATATGGATTAAATTTGAGTTCAATAAGGATGCAATATGAGTGTAATATGGGTGCAATATGGGTGCAATAAGCACACAATATGAGTGCAAAATTAGTGCAAAATTAGTGCAATATGGATGCAATAATGACACAGTATGGGTGCAAAATGGGTTTAATTTGGGTGCAATAAGGACACAATATGGCTGCAATATGAGTGCAATATGGGTTCAATATGAGTGCAATATGGATACAATAAGGAGACAATATGGGTGCAGTATGGGTGCAGTATATGGGCAATATGGATTCAATATGAGTTCAATAAAGATGCAATATGGATGCAATGAGGATGCAATATGAGTGCAATAAGGATGCAATATTGGTGCAATAAGGACACAATATGGCTGCAATATGAGTGCAATATGGGTTCAATATGAGTGCAGTATGGATACAATAAGGAGACAATATGGGTGCATTAAGGGTGCAATATATGGGCAATATGGATTCAATATGAGTTCAATAAGGATGCAATATGAGTGCAATAAGGATGCAATATTGGTGCAATAAGGACACAATATGGGTGCAATATGGGTGTAGTATGAGTGCAGTATGGGTGCAATAAGGACAATATGGTTGCAAAATTAGTGCATTATGGTGCAATACGGGCACAATATGGGTGCAATATGAGTACAAAATGGGTGCAATATGGGTGCAATAAGGACACAATATGGGTGCAATATGGGTACAAAATGATTGCAATATGGGTGCAATAAAGATACCATATGGGTGCAATATGAGTACAATATGGGTGCAAAATGGGTTCAATTTGGGTGCAATAAGGATGCAATATGCATGCAATGTGTGTGTAATAAGGACACAATATGGGTGCGGTATGGGTGCAAAATGAGTGCAATAAGGACGCAATATGGGTGCAATGAGGATGCAAAATGAGTGCAATATGGGTTCAATCTGTGTGCAATATGAGTGCAATATTGGTGCAATAAGGAGACAATATGAGTGCAATATATGGGCAATATGAGTGCAATATGGGTTCAATATAAGTTCAATAAGGATGCAATATGGGTGCAATAAGGATGCAATATGGGTGCAATAATGACACAATATGGGTGCAAAATGAGAGCAATATGGGTGTAATATGGGTGCAATAAGGACACAATATGGGTGCAAAATTAGTGCATTATGGGTGCAATATGAGTGTTATATGGGCGCAATAAGGACATAATATGGGTGCAAAATGAGTGCAGTTTGGGTGCAAAATGAGTGCAGTATGGGTGCAATAAGGATGCAATATGAGTGCAATCTGGGTGCAAAATGGGTGCAATAAGGACGCAATATGGCTGCAATATGAGTTCAATAGGAGTTCTATATCAGTGCAATATGGGTGCATTAAGGACGCAATATGGGTGCAATAAGGATGCAATATGAGTGTAATTAGAGTGCAAAATTAGTGGAATATGGGTACAATAATGACAATATGAGTGCAATATGGGCAATATGAGTATAATATGGGTGCAAAATGAGTGCAATATGGGTGCAATAAGAAAACAATATGGTGCAATATGAGTGCCATATGGGTGCAATAAGGACGGAATATGGCTGCAATATGAGTGCAATATGGGTGCAATGAGTTCAATATGGGTGCAATATGAGTGCAATATGGGTGCAATAAGGACGCAATTTGGGTGCAATATGGGTGCAATAAGGACACAAAATGGGTGCAAAATGAGTGCATTATGGGTGCAATAAGGGTACAATATGGGTGTAATATGAGTACAATATGGGTGCAATAAGGACGCAATATGAGTACAATATGGGTGAACTAAGGACACAATTTGAGTGCAATATGGGTGCAATAAGGACACAATATGAGTGCAGTATGTGTGCAATATTATTGCAATATATGAGCAATATGAGTGCAGTATGGGTGCAATATTAGTGTAATATGGGAGCAATACAGGCACAATATGGGTGCAAAATGAGGGAAATATGGGTGCAATATGATTGCAATATGGATGCAATATGGCGGCAATATCAGTGCAATATGAGTGCAATATGGATGTAATGATGCAATATGAGTGCAATATGGCTGCAATATGGCTGCAATGAGGACACAATATGGGTTCAAAATGAGTGCAATATAGGTGCAATAAGGGCACAATATGGGTGCAATATGGGTGTAAATTGAGTGTAATATGTGTGCAATAGGGACGCAATATGGGTGCAATAAGGATGCAATATGGGTGCAATATGGTTGCAATATGGGTGCAATATGACGCAATATGAGTGCAATATGAGTGCAATATGAGTGTAATATGGGTGCAATATGGATGCAAAATAAGTGCAATTTGGGTGCAATAAAGAAACAATATGGGTGCAATATGGGCAATATAAGTGTAATATGGGTGCAATATGGGTGCAATATGATTATAATATGGGTGCAGTATGAGTGCAATATGGGAGCAAGTATGGGTTCCATATGGGTACAGTATGACTGCAATATCGGTGCAATAAGGACACAATATGAGTGTAATATGGGCACAATATGGGTGCAAAATGAGTACAATATGGCTGCAATAAGGACACAATATGGGTGCAATAAGGACAGAATATTGGTGGAATGAGTACAATATGGGTGCAAAATGAGGGAAATATGGGTGCAATATGATTGCAATATGGATGCAATATGGACACAATATGGCTGCAATATCAGTGCAATATGAGTGCAATATGGATGTAATGATGCAATATGAGTGCAATATGGGTGCAATATGGCTGCAATGAGGACACAATATGGGTTAAAAATGAGTGCAATATAGGTGCAATAAGGGCACAATATGGGTGCAATATGGGTGTAAATTGAGTGTAATATGTGTGCAATAGGGACGCAATATGGGTGCAATAAGGATGCAATATGGGTGCAATATGACGCAATATGAGTGCAATATGAGTGTAATATGGGTGCAATATGGATGCAAAATAAGTGCAATTTGGGTGCAATAAAGAAACAATATGGGTGCAATATGGGCAATATAAGTGTAATATGGGTGCAATATGGGTGCAATATGATTATAATATGGGTGCAGTATGAGTGCAATATGGCAGCAAGTATGGGTTCCATATGGGTACAGTATGACTGCAATATCGGTGCAATAAGGACACAATATGAGTGCAATATGGGCACAATATGGGTGCAAAATGAGTACAATATGGCTGCAATAAGGACACAATATGGGTGCAATAAGGACAGAATATTGGTGGAATGAGTGCAATATGGGTGCAATATGAGTTCAGTATGGGTGCAATACAATATGAGTGCAATATGGGTGCAAAATGAGTGCAATATGGTTGCAATAAGGACAAAATATGGGTGCAATATGAGTGCAATATATGAGCAATATTTGTGTAATATTGGTGCAATATGGACATAATATGCACCCATATTGCAACCATACTGTGTCCTTATTGCACCCATTATAGTTGCAATAAGGACGCAATATGGGTGCAATGAGTTCAATATGGGTGCAATAAGGACAGAATATGGGTGCAATATGGGCGTAATAAGGATGCAATATGAGTGCAATATGGGCAATATGAATGGAATATGGGTGCAATAAGGACACAATATGGGTGTAGTATGTGTGCAAAATGGGTGCACTAAGGACGCAATATGGGTGTAATATGGGCGCACTAAGGACACAATATGGGTGCAAAATGAGTGCAATATGGGTGGAATAAGGACACAATATGGGTGCAATATGAGTGCAATAAGGACGCAATTTGGGTGCAATAAGTACACAAAATGGGTGCAAAATGAGTGCAATATGGGTGCAATAAGGACACAATCTGGGTGTAATATGAGTGCAATATGGTACAATATGAGTGCAATATGGGTGCAAAATGAGTGCAATAGAACACAATATGGGTGCAATGAGTGCAATATGGGTGCAATAAGGACACAATCTGGGTGTAATATGAGTGCAATATGGTACAATATGAGTGCAATATGGGTGCAAAATGAGTGCAATAGAACACAATATGGGTGCAATGAGTGCAATATGGGTGCAATAAGGACACAATATGGGTGTAGTATGTGTGCAAAATGGGTGCACTAAGGACGCAATATGACTGTTAGCGAGGTAGTGTTTGATATAACTAAAATGAAATTTTCCGAGCAGGCGATGTATTTTATATATTTCATGTATTTTTTATGTATACACATTTATTTGTATGTTTAAAATGGGAATTATGAATTGATGTGATTATACGCTTTTTTTGATTAGTGAAGTTCCTTTATCATGAGGTCTGATATCAAGGTTGGATCTTCCCCCACACGGGATGCTTTCAATTAACAATTACGAGATGATCCTTGGATTGGGTAGTATACCGACTGAAAGTAGGTATATTGGAGACCCCGTCTGGGGGGTGATCCATTATGATTTTGATACCCTGATGAAAGGATTCCTATCCAGAAACTCATTGGTGTATGTTCAATAAATCAGGAACGTAGAACAGTCCAAGTCGGAACACGGAGCAGGAACCTCAGCCAATCCAAGTCGGTACATGGAGCAGGAACGTCAGCCAAGCTGGGTCGGTACACGGAGAAGGAACGTCAGCCAAGCCGGGTCGGTACGCAGGAGATGAGAAGCAGAATGGTCAGGCAGTCTGGGTCGGTGCACAGGCAGGAAATGAGATGCAGAGTAGTCAGGCGGGCCGGGTCGATACACTGGGAGCACACAAGAATCAGGAACAAGCACTGGTACTGGAACACCACGAAAGGGCACCGGAGATGTGCCAGAACCCAGTATTTAAGGACAATACTGGGCGGGACAATCACAGTACAGCCAATAGGCGTTAGGCAGGAGTGGAGACTGACAGAATGTCGCCGAATAGCATCGGTACCGTGATACTTAATTGCTTGTTTGCAGATTTTATTACATTCTTATATTTATTTATTTATTTATTTATTTTCTTTCCAAAAGCTTTATTGAAAATAAAGTAGTCATTACAAGCATTGGCAACAGATCGATAAAAAGACAGGACCCAAAGAACAATGCGTAGAACTATACAGTACAAACACAGGAATAGGTCCAAATAAAATAGTCGGGTGCCTCGAGCCATAAAACATTTGCAACATATTAATCTTAATTCTGATCAAAGCATAAAGTCTTAACCTATATAATCAAGGGTACCAGGAGCCGTGACAGCGAGTGAGCCGTGAGTAAAGGCAGTAGCCATAGGATTGTATTGGAGCAAAGAAAAGATAAAGAGCTGGAAAAGGTAAGAATAAGATGGGGAGAACATGTCTAAAGAGGAAAGGGAGGGAAACAGAAGAAGTACAATAGGAGTAGAGAATGGAATAGGAAAATAAACTGAAGGAACTCGCACGCATGGGTGACAGTCAATCAGTAAAGCCAACTGCAGGACGTCTGCGGGGCATGGGAGGAAAATATATGAAGGCACCTGGACTCAAACTGTGTACGGTATTAGGATGCGTCAGTGCGGGCATAGGCTATGTAACCTGGCTGCAAAAGACTCAGATTGAGTAGGACATAGGTTGACTGGCCAGTGAGAGGGGATCACTGAACAAAGCTAGAGGGACAGCAATACCAGGAAGTTGGTCAGGTAGGAGAGGACAGAGAACGGGGAGGAGGAATATGAATACTAAAAGGACAAGTGGGTAAGACTAAGCATACATGACAGAAAAGAGAAAAAGGTATCCCCCAGCACGTGGGCTCTGAACAACCAAAGGGTTGGAACTAGAGAGTGGGGTCTAGTAAGACCCAAGCGGAGAGTATCAGAGAGACTAGGCTCAATCCGCAACAAAGGAATTCCAAGTGTCAGGGGAGGAACAAACCTAAAACACTGATTAACAGTTTACAATATCTCAATTATAGCAATAGGTACACATAAAAGAGAATAATAGATATCCAAAACCTAAGGCCACAAAGAGGGGAGGCACAAGCCCCCAGCACCATCAGCGCCCTCCAGGGCCCTCAGCTGGCAGCCGCAGCGGACTCACCCGCAACATGGGTTAGGACCCTCCAACACTGCCCCACAAGGCCGACATAACACAAAATAGCTTAAAAGGGTCCCAGCAAAAGAGAATGCATATAAAAAACAGTCAGACCAGAAGAATGAGGAAATTGTAGCATGAGCATTACTGAAACATATCAGCAGTACCAAAGCTTCCAGGAACAGTTGAAAGCAGTTTCAAGAATATCGTACCTCGCTCATGCATTAGTCTAAGATGTTGCTGGTACCGACCTCAGATCACGGAAAGGCTAACAGAAAAAACTATGGGATCGGTATTGGCAAAGTTCAATAAAGAGTCCTACAAACCCATTATCAGTCCCCGTAATCTGACCAGGCCATCAGTAGCAACTGTATAAATGACAAACCATGAAGAACTTCAGTCCCAGTCCACGGCAGTGGATGCATAAGTAGACAGTCTGCTTTTCTCAAGGTCCGGGCCGGAAGGCAAGTACAAGCGGTCATGACGTTCTCTAGTAGGTGTTGAGTCCCTGGAGCTACTCATGGTAGTTGGAGGTCGGGAGATCACGGCTGGCAGTTCCAGGTTGAGAGCGCAGAAGAATTCCTGGGCTTCAGAGATATCTCGAAGTGAGGAGAAGGCACAGTTATAGAAGGCAGTTAGCTGAAATGGGAAGCCCCATCTGTATTTCAACCCCATATTCCTCAAATGATCTGATAATGGTTTCAGAGACCATCTCTTCTGTAGTGTGTGCGGGGAGAGATCATTATAAAGGTAGACTGCGCAGCCTGCAAATGTAACTGATGAGAGTGCTCTGCTGCAGCCATAATCTTCTCCTTTTCGCTATAGTTGTGCAAACAATATACCGAGGCTTAGACCCAGGGGGGCCTCTCTGTCGCATACCCTTATGTGCTCGATCAATTTTTATACAGGTCTCCTCGGGTAAATCTAGCAAGTCAGAAAGCAAACGTTGAAGGGAATGAGGTCTTTCCGGAGAGATGGACCCCGCGAAGTCCTTTATACGTATGTTGCTTCTCCTCCCTCTATTGTCTAAGTCTTCCATACGAATAGACAGCAGGGAAATGGTTTCTTCTTGCTGGGATAGAAGTTGTTCCACTTGTATCTGAGACCACGAGGCCTCTTTGTCCTCCTCCAAAGCGCATATGCATAGAGTCAGTTGACCCAAATCCTTTTTAAGCTTGAAGATCTCCAATTTCACAGGCTCTTTTGTCCTGTCCAGTGCCAGCTATATCCACAGTGCACATTCCAGGCGTAGACAACGTCATGGCGGACTTCCTCAGTTGACACACGGTGGACAGCGGAGAGTGGAAGTTGCATCCACAAGTGTATCAACTCATTGTTCAGCGATGGGGTCCCCCTTACATCGACCTAATGGCGACGAGATAAAACAGGAAGGTTCCAGTGTTCAGCTCTCGGTGGCGAGATGCTCTGGCGGTGGATGCAATGTCCATTTCTTGGGCTTTTATTCTGGCTTACATCTTTCCTCCCCTTCCCATGTTACACAAGGTGTTATGGAAATTATGACTGGAGAGTTGCCCAGTCATTCTGATTGTTCCATACTGGTTTCGCCAGTCTTGGTTTCCGGAGCTCTTGGATCTGTCAGTGGCGGAGCCCTTTCGGCTCCTCGACCGTCCGGATCTTCTTCTACAGGGCTACCTGTGTAAGGAGGATGTGCATCGGCTAGCCTTGACGGCTTGGAAATTGAATCCTCAATATTGAGGAAGAAGGGCTTTTCTTCTGGTGTGGTGGCTACTATGCTCTGTGCCCGCAAGCCTGTTTCTTCCAAGATATACCATCCTGTCTGGTCGACCTTTCTGTCCTGGTGCTCTGACAGGGACCTGTCTCAGGATTTTGATCTACCTACTTCTAAGGAGTTTCTACCAAAGATGTCTCTGAGTTCCACATCAATCAGGAGATTGTGGTGCCCTCTTTCTGCCCTAACCCCACCTCTGACAAGGAGAGGGATCTCCACTTGTTAGACGTGGTTCATTGTCTCAAATTTTATGTACATTGCACTGAGTCTATCAGGCAATCTGACGCTCTGTTCGTCATTCCTAGGGCAGGAAGACCTGCATCCAAGGTGACTATCGCCTCTTGGATCAAGTCCACTATTAGCAAGGCTTATGAGTTGAGGAAGAAGCCTGTCCCTTTCAGGGTCACGGCTCATTCTACTCGATCTATTGGGGCCTCTTGGGCTTACAAGAATCAGGCCTCTGCTGATCAGTTATGCAAGGAGGACATTTGGTCATCTGTGCACACTTTTTTTGAAGTACGACCATGTGGATGTGTTGGCATCGGCTGATGCCAGCTATGGGAGGAAAATCCTGGAGGCAGTATTGCCTGTCTAGGATTTTCCTTGGTTCTTAGTGCTTCCTTCTCTGTTGAACCCTGTTGATACTAGTTCAGTGTGCTGCGTAACGTTCCTGGGGTGCCGTTATCCCTGTTTTGTGTCCGTTGACACTTCAGTTGTTGTTGGGCCATCTCTGATATGATGGTTCATATATTTTCTGGTGACTTTGGGGACCTTGTGCCTGGTCCTTGCCTTCTTCCCACCTCTGGGAAACGTAATGGTTGGACATCCCAGAGATACCATTAACCTGTATTGGACAGCAGAGAAAAGAGGATTTTTAGTCTTACCTGTTAAATCCTTTTCTCTTAGTCCATACAGGTTACTAGTCTCCCACCCTGTCAAGAGACCATGCTTGTCTCTACTGTGGCAGACTGTGGGGGTCCTTCGGGGTCATGCTCACAGGAGTCTTATTCCCTTCTATTATCTAGTCATCTTAGTGTCTCAAATATTTCTGGAGCTGATTGGCTAGCTGCAGCCAAGGAGGGAAGGGAGGCTCCACCCCCTGCATACACTCTGAGAATTGTTCCTGCCTACTAAGGGGTGGATTGCCTCCCAGAATTACCAGTAACCTGTATGGACTAAGAGAAAAGGATTTAAAAGATAAGAATAAAATCCTCTTTTCTTGTTGCATGACACAGCTTTGGTTCAGCTCAAGGCCTGACATTCTCCTCTAGAATCTTCTGAGACACTGCAGAAGTTATGGTTGTGTCAGTGGTGGCATGCCATCAAGTCCTGAGGCAGCAAAGCAGCTCCAAACCATCACACACCCACCACCACCACGTTTGAGATTTGGGATGAGTTTCTTCTGTTCAAACTCCATGTTTCTTTTCAGCGAAACATAACATTTCTCATCTGAACAAACCACAGGACTTCTGGAACAATGTCCTTTGGAAAGACAAGAGCAAAGTGGAGAGGTTTGGCCATAATGCGCGAAACCAAACAGCATATCAGTACAAACACCTCATACCAACTGTCAAGCACGGTGGTGGAGGGGTAATGATTTGGGCTTGTTTTTCATCCACAGGACCTGGGAAGCTTGCAGTCATTGAGTCGACCATAAATTCCTCTGTATATCAAAGTATTGTAGAGTCAAATGTGAGGCCATCTGTCTGACAGCTAAAGCTTGGCTGAAAATGGGTCAGGACAATGATCCCAAGCACATCAGCAAATCTACAACAGAATGGCTGAAAAAGAAAAGAATCAAGGTGTTGCAATGGGACAGTCAAAGTACAGAATTCAACCCGATTGAAATGCTGTGGCGGGACCTTAAGAGAGCTGTGCAAACCTCAATAAACTGAAATGTTGTAAAGAAGAGTGGGACACAATTCCTCCACAACGATGTGAGAGACTGATAAAGACATACAGAACACGCTTACTTCAAATTATTGCTGCTAAATGTTGTTCTACAAGCTACTGAATCATAAGGTGTAATTAGTCTTTCACATATGGCTTCTCCATTTTAGCTTTATTTTTCTTAAATCAGTCATGACACGGTGTAATATATCATATGTTGTTGTTCACCTGATGTTGTATTTACCGAATTTTTAGACCTGCTAAGGAACAGATGATTGTTATTATGTCTTGATATGTAAAACCATAGAATTCACGGAGGGTGTACTTTCTTTTTCACACGACTGTATGCTTTCAGCTACGGACTGGAGAGGAGATAGACTGTATATTTTATGCAAGTCTGCCTGCTACAAAGTATATCAGTTGGAGGCCACTATAAAGATGATATATTGGAGGCTGTTATCAATTGAATCTTTGGAGGAACCCATTGTGCTTTATTAATCTAGCACTCATTATAGAGGATCAGCATATGTGAGCTTCTTGAACTTTTATCATTATTCACACTTTAGTGGCCAATTTCCTATTGCTTATGAAGTGGACTCTCTATTGCTAGCATAAAATATACATTTTATTTATGTTACATTGTGTGTATAACATATGATATATTGCTGTCTGTGTCATTTTTGTATCAATACATTTTTTGATAATACTAGCGCTCTGCTTGTATTTTTTCTCTCTCTATATGTATGTATCTAGCTATCTCTCATATACATCTAATGTGTTTGTTGTATCTATTGTATCTATCTATCTATCCATCCATCTATCCATCTATCTTTCTGTCTGAAATAGATAAATCAACCACCACTCGCAGGGTTAAATTCAAACAAAAGAGTGTTTAATGTAGCATGTCATTGTTTCAATACAACCACATGCATTTTCTGTCAATTATCTCAATCATGTATATTTCTATCTATTATTTCTATCTTAATCTATCTATCTATTGTATCTATCTATTTATCTGTCTCTTGTATGTACCTATCTATTATTGTATCTATCTGTTTGTCTATCTGTCTATTAATTGTATACATTTTAGAAATGTATATATATATCTATTTGTATCTTTCTGTCTATACAAGATCTATCTCTTGTATGTACCTAATATTGTATCTGTCTGTCCATCTATCAATTGTATATATTTTATCAATTTATCTATCCTATCTATCTATTTATTTGTATCTATCTTTATTTATTTAGAAAATATTCTACCAGGAAGAATACATTGAGATTTCTCTCATTTTCAAGTATGCCCTGGAATGTTTACAAGCAGAGCTGCGTATTTGTACATATACAGAGACATAATATATACACATACACATACTGTATATTAAAAAGTTATATACAGTTGCATATTGTTTTTAGATATAAAGAAGCAGTTATTCTGAAGGATTGTAGACTGGGAGAAGACCTGATTTGTTCAGGTAGGTTATTGCAGATTTTCATCTGGAATAACATATATATTTATTTTTTCTATATATTCTATCTATTCATTATTGGATCTGTCTGTCTGTCTATCTATTGTATATATTTCTATCAATCTATTATATTTATCAATCTATTTTATCTTTCTATCTATCTCTCTAACTCTCTGTTTGTCTGTCTTTCTAATCTTCATCAGACATCAAAGGCTATTAATATCTACATACAGATAGATAGATAGCTAGATAGATAGATGATATATATATATGAAAGATAGTCTAAAAGTTACAAGGCATCACTTATGTATCCACATTTATAACCATAATATGTGTCTAAATGTCAGATGTCAAAGATATCGGTGATCTCAGCAATAGAACTCTGGATGTTCAGGTTGAATTATATAAGTCCAGAGACCTCTATCTATCAGTATAGATATCTATAATATCTGTCTTTTTATCTATCTTGTGGGTCTATCTAGCTCTCTATCTATTGTACTGATGTATGTATGTATGTATGTATGTATGTATGTATGTATGTATGTATGTATGTATAGCTATCTATCTCTCATATATACCTATTGTATCTATCTTTCTTCTCTTTCGTACATAACTATCTATTTATTGGCCAATTTCCTATTGCTTATGAAGTGGACTCTCTATTGCTAGCATAAAATATATATTTTAATTATGTTACATTGTGTGTATAACATATGATATATTGCTGTCTGTGTCATTTTTGTATCAATACATTTTTTGATAATACTTGCGCTCTGCTTGTATTTTTTCTCTCTCTATATGTATGTATCTAGCTATCTCTCATATACATCTATTGCATCTATTGTATCTATCTTTCTGTCTGAAATAGATAAATCAACCAGCATTCGCAGGGTTGAAAGAATGTTTAATGTGGATGCGTTCACTCTGCGTCAATCCAGCGACATATCCACGACATCTATATAGGCAATACTGGGCGGGCAATAAACAGGCGGCCAATGGAGAGTTCACACACCTGACTGACAGCAAAAGCCAGCAGTCACGGGCACCGTGATAGCACCCCCCCTCTCAAAGACCCCCCCTTCTGGAAGAGGGACCTGGTTTCTGGGGGTACTTGGAATGAAAAATTGGCAGTAATTTAGGAGCATGAAGGTCCTTACTATCCACCCAGGATCGATCCTCAGGACCATAACCCTCATGTACCAAATACTGCAATTTTCCTCTAAATCTGCGAGAATCAATGATACTCTGAACTTCGTACTCCTTCTGGCCCTCTACCTCTATAGGCCCTGGCACCACAGGGTTAGTAGTACAATGGTTGCATACAAGAGGTTTGAGGAGAGATACATGGAACACATTGTGAATGCGCATGGACGCAGGGATATCCAAGGCATACAAAACAGGGTTAATTTTACGAATCACCCTGTATGGACCAATAAACCGGGAAGCCAATTTATTAGACGGGACTTGTAACTTGAGGTTTCTGGAGGATAGCCATACCCTGTCCCCAACCTGGAAAGAGACTGCTGGCAGCCGTCTACGATTAGCATGGTGCTGATGACGCTGAAAAGACTGACTGAGTGCCCTTTGAACCTGTGCACATGTGGAGTGGAGCTGCTCAATATGCTCATCCAGAGCTGGAATCTGTTGAGACTGAAATTAATCCGGGCGCAAACGGCTGGAACCCGTAGTTGATAAGAAACGGGGAGCTCCCGGATGATAATTTAACTGCACAGTTTCTGGCGAACTCTGCCCACTGCAACAGGTCGGCCCAGTTATCATGATGGTCAGTAACAAAACAGCGCAGGAACTGCTCCAGTCCCTGATTGGCAAGCTCAGCTGCCCCATTGGTCTGGGGGTGGTATGCGGAAGAAAAGGACAATTGGATGCCCATCTGTTCACAAAAGGCTCTCCAAAATCTGGACACGAACTGGCTCCCCCGGTCGGACACCAGAACTCTAGGTACCCCGTGCAACTGGAATACTTTCTTAGCGAAAACCACCGCTAATCATTTGGCAGAGGGAAGGCCACGGAGAGGTACGAAATGAGCCATTTTAGAAAACCTGTCCACCACCATAAGTATGAAGGAATATCCCCTAGACACTGGCAACTCTCCCATAAAATCGATAGAAACTTGAGACCAGGGTCGTTCGCCATTGGGTACTGGTTGGAGTAGGCCCACTGGGAGGTGTCTAGGGGTCTTGGCACGAGCACAGGTGGCACAGGCATTGGTAACTGCAGCACAATTTGCCCTCAAAGAGGGCCACCAGAAAACTTGTGAGAGTGACCATATTAATTGATCCCTACCAATATGCCCAGCAGCGTTAGAGGAGTGGTAGGTTTCAAGTAATCTAGTGCGAAATGGCTCATCAACATAATACTTGCCCACTGGGGTTTCTAGGGGAGCAGTGGCCTGGGTGGCCAGAATCTCTTCTCCCAGTGGTGAAGAGATATTAGTACGTAACATGGCCAATATACGATCAGGCTGTATAATAGGTACTGGGACCTCGCCCCTGTCAGTCTCAGGCTCAAATTGTCTAGACAGGGCATCAGCCCTAACGTTCTTGGAACCTGGCAAGTAAGATACAATAAAATTAAATTGGGAAAGGAACAACGCCTATCTGGCCTGGCGAGAAGACAATTTTTTAGCTTCTGATAGATAAGTCAGATTTTTATGGTCAGTAAGAATCAATACAGGATTTCTGGTGCCTTCCAATAAATGACGCCACTCCTTAAGAGCAAGAATGATAGCCAGTAGTTCTCTGTCACCTATCTCATAGTGGCTCTGGGCAACAGACAATTTCTTTGAGAAAAACCCACATGGTCTGAGAGTACTCCCTTTTTCTAGTCTTTGAGAGAGTACTGCCCCAACCCCAGTCTCTGAGGCATCGACATCCAATGTAAACAGAAGAGCTGGGTTGGGGTGGGATAACACTGGAGCAGCTGCAAAGGCAGATTTCAATGTCTCAAAAGCACATTCAGCTGCCTCAGACCATTGGGAAGGATTGGCACCCTTATGAGTAAGGTCAGACAATGGTTTAACAATAGTGGAAAAGTTCTTAATAAACTTTCTGTAATAATTAGTGAAGCCCAGAAATCGCTGAATCGCTTTTAAGCCTTTCAGCCGTGGCCATTGCAAAACTGCTGCAAGTTTCTCCTGATCCATGGCAATACCCTCCTTGGCAATTACATACCACAAAAAGGGCACACTGGATCTATGAAACTCGCATTTTTCCAATTTGCAATACAATTTGTTCTTACGTAGGCGGAGCAACACTTCTGACACATCCTTGATGTGTTGTGACAAGTCATCTGAGTGAATAAGTATATCGTCCAGGTAAACCACCACACAGGACTGCAGCATATCCCTGAGGATATCATTAATTAATTCTTGGAACACTGCGGGTGCATTATAGAGACCAAACGGCATCACTAGATATTCATAGTGCCCGGATCTAGTGTTAAAAGCAGTCTTCCACTCATCACCAGCTCTAATCCGAATCAGGTTATAAGCTGCACGTAGGTCCAATTTTGTGAAAATTGAGGAACCTTTTAACCTGTCAAATAGTTTGGTGATGAGTGGTATCAGATATGCATTCTTAGGCATCAACTTGTTTAGGCCACGGTAATCAATGCATGGTCTTAACTCACCATTCTTTTTCTTCACATAAAAGAACCCAGCCCCAGCTGGCGAGGTGGATTTCCTGATGATCCCTCTTTTGAGGGCATCTGAAATATATTCCTCCATAGCTTGGTTCTCCTCACAAGACAAAGGATAAGTATGTCCCCTAGGGGGCACCACCCCCGGGGGCAGCTCAATTGCACAATCATAAGACCTGTGCTGAGGCAGGGTGCCAGCCTCCCCCTTACTGAAAACATCACTGAATTGTTGGTACTCGTCTGGCAATGAAGGGGAGGCGCACAGAATCTTAACCGGGTGAGACACACAATGCTCCATACAATATTGGGACCAGGCAGAAATCTCACACTTTGCCAATTATACTGAGGATTATGCAATTGAAACCAAGGGAAACCCAGAATGACTGCATAGTGAGGAGAACTGATTAGAGATGCACCGATACCAAATTTTTAAGACCGAGTACAAGTACCGATACTTTTTTCAAGTACTCACCGATACCAATTACCGATACCTTTTTTTTTGCGGTTTTTGCCAGTTTTCTAAGTACCTACATGTTTTAGGTACTTGGAAAACTGGCAAATGACCGCAAAAAAAAAGTATTGGTAATTTGTATTGGTGAGTACTTGAAAAATATTATGTGTATTATATATATATATACACACATACACATATATACACACACACACACACACACCACCTCTTGACTCTCCCTTTTTTACTCTTTCTCCCACCTTTTGCTTCATTCTACCCCCTTGAGCCCCCTTCCTCCCACTCCTCCTTGACTCACCCTTTTGCTTCTTCTTGGCCCCCCTCCTTTGGTCTCCTGATCCCCCCTCCCTTTGCCTCTTTCTCCCTCTTCACCCCACTGTCTGCCTCTTTCACCACCCGCTGCCCCATCCTGCCTCCTTTACTCTGCTAGGCCCAGTGCTTTTTGACCGTACCCTTCGGTCCTTAGCCATAAGCCTATCACGGATCTGAGTGTCAATTAGAATTGCGTAATCAATATATTGCAATAGCTGCAGTTTCACCTTTGATATAATCGCCCAGACCTTGAACAAAGGCAGCCAGCAACACCTCATTGTTCCAACCTACCTCTGCCGTTAGTGTACGGAATTCTATGGCATACTCGCCCAAAGTCCGCTTGCCCTGTTGAATCTCCATTAGACGTTTAGCAGCAGAGGTGGTTCTACCAGGGTTCTTGAATACTCTCCGAAATGTTTGCACAAATTCCCTGAAATTCTTTGTGCAGGGTTTCGCATTCTCCCATAAGGGATTGGCCCATGCCAATGCTCGCCTGGTCAATAAGGATATCATAAACCCAACTTTACTGCGATCACTGGGAAAGGCATGAGAGGTTAATTCTAGAAAAATCTCAAGTTGATTGATAAACCCTCTGCACAGACTGGGTTCGCCATCATATCTGAGCGGCAATGGTGCGGAAGCGGTTAGCCCTTTGACTGCAGCCACAGAGGTAATAGTATCATTTTCTGGTGTTGAAACTGGGGAGACCACCGGACATGAAACGGACTTATCAGTAAGTACAGTACGCTCAAGAATAGTTTGGATGGCCAATGCCAACTGATTCAAACACTGCTCATGTACATCCATCCTCCAATGGATGTTCTGTGTGTTACCTTCACTCTTACTGTCTGAGGTCATGGCCCTTTCGTACTGTCACGGTTTGTTTTGACTCTCAGACACAGAGTAAGATAAAAATCAAACTTTATTGAAAAGTTTTATAAGAACCCTCACGGGTCCTGAACATACATATATACGACATGCACAAAATAGGTTCAAACAGTAGCTTTTGCAAGATACAGTATGGGAGGCTCTTCCGGGCTTGCCAATATACCGGGCAAGACAGCCTATGGTATGGCACAACAATATGACTAAGGCTCTACCGACCTTGCCAACATACCTGGCAAGGCAGCCGGGAGGGAGGCATGACAATATAAATGAGGCTCTACCGGCCCTGCCAATATACCGGTCAAGGCAGCCTGATAGATTACTCAATTGTAGGAATAAGGCTCTACCGGCCTTGCCAATATACCGGGCAAGGCAGCCTGGAAGATGCACAACAATCTAAGTGAGGCTTTACCGGCCTTGCCAATATACCGGGCAAAGCAGCCTAAATGACTGAAGGACAGCTCCACTAGTGCTGTAAGGTTGGATGCATCAGCATAAGATGGTACAGTGGAACAAACCAGTATCACGTATAGGACAACCAGGGTGGCCCAACCAGTGCTGTAAATGGAGGCAGCTAGCAACCGGTGATATGGAGTAAACCAGTACCGCGTACTGGACAACAGGAACGCCCTACCGGTGCAGTAATGGAGGCAGCTTAGCAACCGGTGATATGGAGTAAACCAGTACAGCCTATTGGACAATAGGAATGCCCTACCGGTGCAGTAATGGAGGCAGCTTAGCAACCGGTGATATGGAGTAAACCAGTACAGCGTACTGGACAACAGGAACGCACTACCGGTGCAATAAGGGAGGCAGCAGCAACCGGTGATATGGAGTAAACCAGTACCGTGTACTGGACAACAGGAATGCCCTATCGGTGCAGTAATGGCGGCAGCTTAGCAACCGGTGATATGGAGTAAACCAGTACAGCGTACTGGACAACAGGAACGAACTACCGGTACAATAAGGGAGGCAGCAGCAACCGGTGATATGGAGTAAACCAGTACCGCGTACTGGACAACAGGAATGCCCTATCGGTGCACTAATGGAGGCAGCAGCAACCGGTGATATGGAGTAAACCAGTACCGCGTACTGGACAACGGGAACGCCTTACCCGTGCAGTAACGGAGGCAGCTAGCACCCAGTGAATATGGAGTAAACCAGAACCGTGTACTGGGCAACACGGAAGCCCTACTGGTGCTTGTAATGGAGGCAGCTGCAACCGGTGAAATGGAGCAAACCAGTAATCAGAATGTCGCCCAGGCGACCAAAGTTGAATGAAGAATGACAGTCAAGATCCAGGGAATGACAGACAGGCCAGGACAGGACACTGGAACAGAAGGACAGGCAACCCAGGTCAGGAACGGGAGCAGGAACAACGGCAACACAGGATCAGAAACGGAAGCAGGTACGTCAGCCCAACCGGATCAGGAACGGAGGCAGGAACCACACAGGAGTGACACTGGCGTCTGGACGAACCACTGACACTGGTATACTGTAGCTAAACAGGGCCAGCGATACAGGTACAAAGGCAGGTGACTACTGACATAGAGACACCACGAAAGGGCAACCAAAGGGTGCCTCAGCCCGGTCTATATAGGCAATACTGGGCGGGCAATAGACAGGTGGCCAATGGAGAGTTCATACACCTGACTGACCGCAAAAGCCAGCAATCACGGGCACCGTGATAGGAAGTAATATAGGTTTGTATAGTAGCAAGGATGCGATCAGCCGGAATGATCGGGGAAGATAGAACCTCTTCCCTAGAAAGGCTGCAAAACTGTTGAGACAATGCGCCTGTATTACGGTGCCCGTGATTGCCTCTCGCAGTATTGCCTATATGCGACATTGTTTACTTCCTGAACTGTCGCTCTCGCTGAGTCGCTACTCTTATAGGTCTACTTGTTGGTGAGGTCATCGCTCCACCCACCTGTCAGGGTTTTTAAACCTCAACCTGTGTCATTACTGTGTGTATGTGGGAGTGCTCTGCACTGCCCTCACATCTACCGTGTAAGTCCAAGGGCCATTCTGTTACGGTTCATCTGCCTGGTGAAGGGTGAGGAAAATGAGTCCACTGTTCCTCCCTGGTCTCGTGAAGGTGCACTATCCAGACTTAAGCGCTGTATGCTCACACTGTTATTCCATCTACCTGTGTGAGCCCCTGGGTCTTTCCATTATCGCTCATCTGCCTAGTGAAGGGTGAGGATAGTGAGTTCACTGGTCTCGTGAAGGTGTGCCATTCATTCCATGTATGCTGTGTACCCGCACTATCCTTGCATATACTTGTGTAGTCCAAGGGCCATTCCATTACTGCTCACCTGCCTGGTGAAGGGTGAGAAAAGTGAATACACTGTTCCTCCCTAGTCTCGTGAAGGTGTGTTACCATCTACTGCCACTTTGTGTCATTACCTAACTACTATTTGTTTCCACCAGCCTGTTTCATTACTACCTGTCTTTATTGTACTTAATAAAGTTTTATATTAAGTTCATCTGTACTTGTCAGTGTGTTAATTTCATAGTCACACCGTGACACTGCCTTCTCCAGTGTTCTGCAGTTTGCTGCTGGCTACATCTACAGTGTTCCTGTCATCCTGAGTCTGCCCTGTACCAGTCATTCTTTGTCCTCAGTCTTCCTTCAAATTTAGCTACATCCATACTTCATCTACTTCATCCATAGTACCATAAAGCTAAAGCTTCACCTTTCCCCGTTCCACTGTCTTCATTTAAACCCAGGAAATGGTTCCATTTATTTTTTATTTAATTTTTTAAAGTATGTTAAATTTGGCAGAAAAATTTGGACTGTTGCCGAATTTCGTCAGACTTGAACAGGTCTGGCCCGAAATGTGTTCTGCAGTTTGCTGCTGGCTACATCTACAGTGTTCCTGTCATCCCGAGTCTGCCTGTCAGGATTCTGTCTTCTCCACAGCCTGGTGCAGTACCTCACAGTGCCTCTACCTTCCCTTGGTGCTGTTGTAGGCTGCTGCACTCAGACTAAAGAGACATTCTGTTCCCAGCTGGCCCCACCTTGCAATCACTTCCTCCCTATTTAGTTCAGTCTCTCCCCTTGCTCTGGGCCAGTTTATACTGATCAGTCCCTGTTAGTTTCCTTTCCCATTTGACCCTAGGTCATATGTTCCTGAATTTGCAGCTGCACCCCTTGTGTTTCAGTTGCAGTGGAACACAGGAGGTACAGCGGCCTGCACTGGAACACAAGGGGTGCAGCTGCCAGTTCAGGAACACAGGAGGGCAACTGCCAGTTCAGGAACACAGGAGGGCAGCTACCAATTCAGGAACATAGGACCCAGGGTCAAGTGGGAAAGCAAACTAACAGGGACTGATCTGGACTGATCAGTATAAACAGTATAATCTGGCCCAGAGCAAGGGGAGAGACTGAACTAAATAGGGAGGGTGATTGCAAGGTGGGACCAGCTGGGAACAGATTGTCTCTTTAGTCTGAGTGCAGCAGCCAACAACAGCACCAAGGGAAGGTAGAGGGACTGTGAGGTACTGCACCAGGCTGAGGAGAAGACAGAATAATGAAAGGTGGACTCAGGATGACAGGAACACTGTAGATGTAGCCAGCAGCAAACTGCAGAACACTGGAGCAGGCAGCACTCACATACAGAAGACTAGACTTGTGCATGGCAAACATTTTCGGTAAAATTCAAATTCAGACAAATAATTTTTTTGTCGTCAAATTGAATTTTACCAAAAATTTTTGCTGTGTACAAGTCTAACTCTTACCCTCGTCTGCGGATCCCTGTACAGGGCCGCTGTTAACTGCAGGTGATGAGGGCCTAGGCCAAAGAGACACAAGACGTAAAACAGGTAAGACCACTTAACCAGGACAAATGCCTTTTCTGAGTCTATAACCAACAGTATTGTGGGGGTGCTCTGTCAAAGAGCTCTATGGCTCAGTGACACTACATTAGTTGTATTGTCTCTCAACTGTCTCCCTTTGTTGAAACCCACCTGTTCGGTATTCAATAAAGGTGGGAGCAAAGGCTTGAGCCACTCTACATCCATCTTTGCATATATCTTCAGATATACACTAAAGAATGATATTGGGTGAAAATTATCAGAAGATGTAAGGTCCATGCCTTCCTTAGGAACCACAGTAATATGGGCTTGAAGGTATTGTTGCAGGAAGATCAGCCCGTCGGCTCAGAAGCGTAACACAAAATGCAATGGCCCCCCTACAAACTCTAACAAGGGGCCCCATGATCCACCCCCAATAATGCTCCGCCCACCTATGACAATATAAAGAAGAGTAAAAATAACCCAGATTTCTTTAGTACACATATGCCAAATATGTACAGGTAAACGTGTAAAGTGCAACCATTAGATACAAATTGTCCAGAGGGCATCATAAAAATGTAAATTTTGCATATTAATTACTTTTAGACTAGTGTTTCTTACAATTTGAAGAGATTTATGGAATCTTGAGGGCATCTGCAGCACTCTAGGAGTTAAAGGAACAGCAGTGCACTGGACAACAGCGCGTTCCTCTGACATCTGGTACTTGAAGGCTTTAATATTGCTGATCTCCATTCCAAGCTCAGAAAAATTGCTCTTTATGTTTCTGAGGCCTAAAATCCAAGTCTTACGCACACGCTCTGAGGAAGCAGCAGCCATACTCCATTCCCACCCAGTTCTTTCCATTGCTATAAATGAATGGGCATCATAGCAGCCCAAGGGGTTAACCTGATACACAATACAGATTACACTTTTCTATATAACTATTGGGCGCTAGATAAGTCTCTATCCTCCAAGGACTTAACACAGATAAAAGAGCAATTTTACATGTTAACACCTTCATGCCTATAGACCATATAAACAAAACAGTGGGCGCAGAAGATGTCTCTAAGTGTAGTAGTAAAACATATTGCTTGGCCTTCTCCTTCGCCATTGTGCTCTTGAGGTAATGTACTCGATTATTAACCCTTTGAGTGCCAAAGCTGTACGGAATGCATTGCTTTGCAATGCATTCCGTACCACTGGCACTCAAAGGGTTAATTAGGTTTTTATTCTGCCTCTAAGAAACAAAATCTTTCCCAGTTCATACCTCAGGATTGGCATTCTTTGTCCTCCTCATGAGCTTGTTCTCCAGAGAGTCCATCTACTTGTAAATAATATGAGGTATTATCAGCCATCACACTGAGGGGATGGCCACCCCACTATGTTGACTACAGGGCCTCCCTTAGCACTGGGCCACTTGACTAGGGGATAATAGGATGAATACATTCCTCTAAAGGATGATGTTAAAAAGCCATTCTTTAATGGATACAAACAATGGCACCACATATGCATACTTGTACAATTAATCCTATCTAATAATTTGCTAAGGATGTCTGTCAAAAGCCGTCATGCTCAGTAGAGACTGCCTGAACACACAGAATGATGGGAGCACGGAATGCTGGGAGTTCTGTGCTGGGAGCATTCTGTGCTTTCGGCCAGTCTCTACAGTGCATGACTGTGTCGGCGGCAGGACGCAGAGCAGGACCGGCCTCTCAACCTTTTAAGTGCCAGAGGGGTACGCAACGCAATGCAAAGCAAAAAAAAAAAAAGCTTGCCGGCAGAGGTGCTGGCTCAACAGACTCTCTGCAGGAGGGCAGTCAGCTTGCGCACAGACATCCTCCCATGCTGCCTCTCACACTCTCTGCGCTGTACTGAGGTCAGAGTGGGTGTTCATGTGACTCAGACTTCACACCACATGGGGAGCGCGAGAGGTAGCATGGGAGGATCAAGCTGCCTGCCACTAGACACCAGGGAGCTGGACAACTGAGTGCTGGCTGCAGTAAGTCCTGGGAGGGCAATGTGGGTGATGGGCCATGTCCTGGGGTGCTGGGGTAAGTCCTGAGTCTGCAATATGGGTGCAGGGGCATGTTTTAATGGGCATCTGGCAGTGGCATATTTTAATGGGCAAGCTGACCGTGTCATATGAGCAAACTGGTTGAGGCATATGGGGGGGAAAAGAGAGACAGACAGAGGTTGGAAGAGGACAAAGACAGACAGACATGGAGGAGAGAGAGACAAAAGAGAAGATACATGGCAAAGAGAGACATGGGGAGAGGAGAGAGACATGTATGACATGGTGAAGAGAGAGACAGTGGGATGGAGGGAGAGAGATAGATATGGGTGGCATGGATTGAGACACATGGGGGGGAGACAGACATGGATGGAGAGCAAGACAGACATAGATGGAATGAAGAGAGAGAGAGACATGGTGGAAAGTGGATGACATGGGGGGTGGCAGATATGTTAGGCACACCCCTGGGAGGGGCACAAATGGGCCGGGGCATAAGGGGACAGCAAAATAAGGTTTTGCCTAGTGTGGCAAAAATCCTTGCACCAGCCCTGAGTACAGGAGCAGACATACCTGGTTATGAAAGGGTTAAAGTAGTGTCCTGTGTGAAAGATTTCTATCTAATACTGTTGAAAAAGTAAAAAAATTAACATTAATCTAGAAATTTTAGATGGTATTTTATAACTGTCCATTTTTTACATCTGCAGTGGAGTTAAATAGCAATCTTTCACACAGGACACCACTTTAACAAGTTCATAACCAGGGATGTCTGCGCCTGTACGGTTAGATTTTCTAACCCTTTGAGTACAGGAGCAGAAAATTCTAACCCTTTGAGTAATAATAATAATAATCCTTTATGTATATAGCGCACACAGATTCCGCAGCGCTTTACACTCATATTGGTTCCTGTCCCCACTGGGGCTCACAATCTAAATTCACCTATCAGTATGTTTTTGGAGTGTGGGAGGAAACCGGAGTACCCGGAGGAAACCCACGCAAACACAGGGAGAACATACAAACTCATTGCAGATGTTGTCCTTACAGGAGCAGACATCACTGGTTATGAAAGGGTTAAAGTGGTGTCCTATGTGAAAGATTGCTATCTAACTCTGCTGCAATTGTAAAAAAAATGGACAGTTTTAAAATATCATCTAAAATGTGCAGTTCTTCCATTTGTCTTTACATTATACTGACTGCACAGGGAATGTAACCAGGGGAGTTTGTTGGCTTTGAAAGACCTGTGGCTTAACCCTTAGTGTGCCAGAGGGGTATGCAACGCATTGCAATGCAGTGCATACCCCTCTGGCACTCAAAGGGTTAAATGTGCATAGAGCATCCATATGGGCGTGTTTCGGTGGGTGTGGTTTGGCTGGACAGCATTTCATCCTTGGAGCCAGGCAGCACAATGTCTTGGGCCGGCCCTGCTTGCTCGGCCCTCTGGCACTCAGAGGCGGAGATAAAGTGGAGCTGACTTCTCCAGTGATATCTCCTCTTCAATTCCTATGTTATTATATGGAGTCCTTGCACTAAGATCTCTCCAAATTGAGAAATCTTAGTGCACTGGCTCCATAGAATAACAAAGGACTTGATAACACTGGAGAAGTCATCGCCTCTTTATCACCCTTTAGTGCATCTCCCCCCTTGTGTTGAATACTTCAGAAGAGCTGGAAGTGGCACCATCTCCGGCAAGTGTTACCGACAAAACGAACGATTACAGACAATTGTGGATGACTCTTCTTAAGCAAATGAAAAGGCTCAAAAGTTTCTGGACCAGTGGTTCTCAGCTAGGGGGCCGTGGTACTTTGGTGTGCCTCAGACATTTAGGGCGCCCCTTCATTTCTCTTAATCCTTTGAATAAGATGTGAATTTTGAGTTTGAACTATGTATATTTATAGAACGTGTTAAGCTGATTGTCACACCTAACATTAACTATATGTTTATATGCTTTTTACCCTTTCTTATGACTTTAAATGTTAGATTGCACTGAAAATTCCAGTCTGTGTGTCAGGGGTGCCTTAAGCCTAAAGTGAGAACCACTGGACCCTGAAATGCAAGATATTTCTCCAGGACAAAATCTTCAACATGCACATACAGCAATTGAAATTCAGGAAAGAAGAGCAATAAATTTAAGGAATCAGAATGGATTTAATGGATTCTTCCAACCTTGAACCTGACTTTCATTCACTGAAATAATAGGACATTGAAAACATCACAGAGCAAAGATCAACATGAACTGTAACACTGACTACTTTCCCCAATCAGATATAACAGGTAATATACACTCTGAATAGATATTTATAACAGAATATTTGTTTTATATCACTGAACAGAGTGCAATATGACTCTTGCTATGGAGTTTTACATATAGTTTATATATTTTACTTGTTATTTGAATTAGTGAACTATGTATCCTATTATATATAACTAGTGTAAAAGCCCGTGTACACAGTTCAAGGTCCAGGTAATGTTAAGAGGCAGCTACCTCACTGCTCCACGAGATGCAGTCTTGCGTTGCCTCACTCACGTGATGCAATCATGCGTGGTAGAGATTGCCCGAAAGCGGGGAGTCTCTACTGAGCATGACTGCATCGTGACAAACATCCTAGCAAATTATTATATATATACGATGTAGTCAGTCTACATGTTCTCAGCTATAAGGGTAGAACTCCACTTTTACTGGGAACAATACAAGTCTAGTAGTGTGATGATTTTTGGTCATTTTTTTTGTCATAAAATAATCTAGAATTTTATTGCTCATAGAAAAAATGTTCCTCATTTAAACACAACGGAAAATTAACCATTTGAGTGGCAGAGTATTGGACACCTCACTGACACACTTATGGTTAACCCCTAGAATGCCAGGGGGTACAATGTACACGTTTGGACAGCTGTTTCCACTGTGCCAGCCCTTACATTGTACAATTTAAATACAGCCACTGAGTAACCTGGCAATACTGGCATGCAGTGACTGCAGTAAAAACAACAAATGACCAGACTTAAGTGGAGAGGGCATCAGGAAGGGTCGTGTTGTGCCCACAAGAAAGTCTGATAAAGAAACTAAAGAAAAAAAAAAGTGTGCCAAAGGGACATCCAGATAATTGCTTTGCAATGCGCTGAGACCCCTGTGGCACACACAGAAGGGATTGTTGGCAGCCTCTTGCTTCTATTCAGATCTGAATAGGGGAGGACATCAGCACCACTCCTGATCCCCTCCCAACAAGGTCTGAAGAAAAAAAATTATTAACCCTGTGTGTTCCACAGGGAATGGGGGTGCAAACATACACCCCCCCCGTGGCACACACAGGATTATTTATTTTTCATTATTTTTTATTCAGACCTAGTTAGGGGGCATTAGGTATTGATGATAAAAATAATAAAAATTAACCCTTGCAGTGCAATGAACACCCTTGTGGCACACAAAGGATTATTATTGTTTTTCATTATTATTTTATTCAGACCTCATTGGGGGGGCATAAGAAAGGATCCTGATGATGCCCCCCGACAAGGATTAAATAAAAAAAAAAATGATGAAAAAAAAAACAACCTGTGTATGCCACATGGCGTCCAACACATTGCTTTATTCAGACATTGCATTAGAATGTGTTGGACTCCCCTGTGGCACACACAGGTTTTTTATTTATTTTTTATTCAGACATTGCTAGGGGGGCATCAGGAGGGGTTCTGATGCACCCCCCAGTGAGGTATAAAAATAAGTTAAAATATTAACTCTGTGTGTGCAACAGGGGGTCTAAAGCATTCCTTTGCAAAGCACTGGATACCCCTGTGGCATGTACACAAAATGCTTCCAATCCCCCCTCCACATACCCTAACCCCCCGGCCTGGTTCAACCCACAGCAAACTGACATTCCTATTCCCCCTGTTTGGCACTTCAGCCTGGTTCCACTGCCTTCTGTAGACACAGACTACCAGTGTGCGCTGGATTAAAGGGATAGTAAAATGTCGTTATTAAAGTACAATTGAGTCTTCTTCCTACTTTTTATAAAAATGTGTAGCAGTAAAACCTATAACACTTTGCTGCTTTACATTTATTCTCTGATAAAGTTACCCCTTCCCGCCACTCTTACTTACCTCAGCGAGCCAGACCGGACAGAACGCGACAAGGGACAATCTTCTTCCAGCAAAAGGAAAATCCTGTCCTCCTTCATCAAGAGAGCAGGCTTTTCCTTATAGATTGTCCCTCCCATGAAATCTGTCCTGTCCCAGATTCCAGATGTGAGGGGAGGCTGCTTGAGGTAGCCCTACTGCTTTTGACACCCTGCATCTGTAACATACACTGTATATAAGGTCACAATCTTATGTTTTGGAGTTCCCACCATGATAATCACACACAAGAAGATGATAACCAGCACTCACAGGACTTTAGAATCAAACAATGGTTTATTATGAAGTGTCAACACATGCACTGGCACATTGAAACATTGATTCTAAAGTCCTGTGAGTGCTGGCTATTAACTTCTTGTGTGTATATCCTATATAATAATTTGCCAAGTTGTGTGTAACGCACGACATGCGCAGTAGAGACTGCCCACGCCGCAGCTGATACAGAGCTAGGCGCTCCGAAGGAGCGTCCAGCTCTGTATCAGCCACGGCGTGGGCAGTCTTCACTGCACGTGACTGCCCCACGACCGGGTGACTGTGGCCCGTGTAACGGGCTGTTCAACTAGTATATATATATATATTATATATATATATATACACAAACCACACAAATAAATCGGTCCCTGTCCTGGAAAATGGCCCCCTCTATAATCCTGCTCCGTCTAAAATTAAGTAATTAGCCCAAATAATAATATATATAAAAGGGGTATAGTTATCGCTACAATCCTATAGCCCTGCAAAGGGCAATACAAAAAACAATATAATATACAAATAAGGAGAGTGCTAAACCATACCTCCCATAACAATTATAATGAGACACACATGAATATAGAGTATCAAATATTTATTGTCATAAACACCTATGTAGACCCCCATAAAACATATAAAGCAATACGCATCAATAAAAATATATATATATATTGGATCCGAGCTCAAGAGCCAGTATAGATGTGTACTACATAAAATAAAATAAGTTAAGATGAGCGAAATAAGTACAATAAATCACATACACATAAAAAAGCATAAATAACTCTCTAATGAGACACAATGTAGCAGCAACAACTGATGTCGAATTCTCTCCAGTAAATGGACCTGAGTGCAACAAAATATAAATCCAGCAAGATACAAGAAACCCCACTTGAGTGCTAATAGATGTAACAAAGTCAACAGTCTATGGCTCTCCCGCCAACAACGGAGAAAATACTGTAGTTACCTCAATGGCTGTTACCACAACCCCGCATATGTACTCACTCCCGACCACTGGAAGGGCAATCCTGCAGCCCGTAGGACTCTAGCGGACAGTGTAGTAGGATCAGCTGTAACTCTGCAGACAATAAAACAGCCCTCCGATAACTCACTTCCAACTGGGTCGTGAATATAGCTGCTATCTCAGCCTCTTCTGCAGGCAGTGTAATGCGGTCAGTTGTAGGCTTCCCAGCTGTTCACAATACAATCACTGTGTTTACTCCCGTCTGGCGATGTGAGCCGTTATCAATGTTTAAAGCACTGGGGTAATATGTGCTGAAGCACTCCTCCCGTAGTAAGCGCTGTTACAGTGTCCCAAAAGAGATAAAATACGGTAATGGGGGGCCCCTCTTTCTCCAACATGTTTCGTGTTATGTAACACTTCCTCAGGGATCTGATGAAATATCTGTGTATTCAACACCCTCCTCTTTATACACTCACACCTGTCATTAACTATCAATAATCTACTGACGGAATCTACTGGTGTAACTGATGGAAGTACAAAACTGACTCTAATACGGACTACTCAAAGATGGAGGCATATAAAAGGTGTATTAACATCCATTATCCTAAAGCTTACACCACTCAAATACCCATATATTCCTGTATAATTATTATAATGCATCATGATCAGACATCTTATTCTTTTTATTTACACCTCTTAAAATATCAATAATTACATATTAACATATCATAAAGAAATCTGATTTTTATTATTATTATTATCCCTATTACTTATAGAAATAAAACAGGAGTGATCATATATACAAATACATGCTGTGAAATTCTTATGTATCTGACTGTAAGCCAAATCTAATATATCTAATATTTCCAATAAATCTACACAAATTAAACTAACCAACGCAGGTATTATTAAGGACCTTTAACACCACTTATAAAGTCCCCTAATACCTCAAGGAATTGGCCCATATACGGATAGCAAGATTTATACTAAGACATCTTCTATAAAACTCTAAAATCATACCTAGCAAGACTCCAGCCAAACTAAACAACAGTGTGTACATCAATCTTCTCACTGAGTCCACGTGGAGCAAGAGAGTTCATACTGTAAATCCAGAAGGATTCCCTCTGGCATAGCTTATGGAATCTCCTGCTCCCCCTGGACTCCGGGATATATTGAAGTGGCAATAAAGTAGTCCCCTTTATCCTCCCCCCCATGTGTATCCAAATAATGTAAAACCAAAGGACATTTAGTGTCTCTAGCTAAAATCGCTCGTCTATGTTCTAAAAATCTATCCTTGATTCTGCGTTTAGTACTACCAATATAGATTTTTTTTTACAAGGGCATCTAATACTATAAATAATATATTGAGAATTACAAGTGATATGATGTTTTATGTGATGAATATGTTGTTTAGAATCAAACTCCTGCGTGTCATGTAAAATAAATCCACAAGTGATACATCTATTCATACCACATCTATGGACCCCTATTATACTTGTCACTAGCTGATCTTCCCCCGCATGATCTACTCTTGGTTTTCTTTTGGACAGTATGTTTTTCAAATTTTTGTTTTTAGTATATATTATTTTGGGTTTGTCTTGTATATATTCCTTTAATAAGTTATCTTGTTTCAATATAGTCCAATATTTATTGAATACTTTTTCTGTATCTCTATGGGCACTATTGTATGTAGTTACAAAGCGTATCTGATTCTGTTGGTGTCCCCTATTTAAGTTTTCTTCCCCTCTTTGTTTTGGGTGTAGTAAAGATGTCCTACTCTTCTCTGCAATGTCATTTAAAGACTCCTTCACCAGTTTTTTTGGATAACCTCTAGATACCAACTTTCTTTCTAAATCATTCGATTGAACCAGAAAATCCTCCTGTAAATTACAGTTTTGTCTTATTCTGTGGAACTGTCCCCTTGGTATATTGTTTTTCCAATTAGGATGGTGGCCACTTGAATAATGCAGATAATTATTAGTACTAGTGGGTTTTATATAAGTTTTAGTAATAACCCTATTATCACGATGTCCTAATGTAAGATCCAGGAAATTTACTTCTTCTCTACTAATAGGATATGTAAATTTGAGTTCCCCATCATTGTCATTCAACTGATCAACAAATACTTTCAATTCCCCTATATCACCCTGCCAAACTATCAGCAAATCATCAATAAATCTACCAAAGTATGACAGCTTTGCTCCAAGCCCCAACCCCCACACATGTTGCAACTCCCAGTGCCCCATGTATAAATTCACATAGCTTGGAGCAAAGCTGGCCCCCATTGCCGCTCCCCTCATCTGTAAAATAATATTGTGTATGATACTGAAAATAATTATTATTCAAAATAAAATTAATACTATCCAATATAAGTGACCTCTGTTCATCCGGCAGGGTGGTATCTTGGGTCAGAAAATGTGACACTGCTGCAATTCTTTTATTATGTGGTATGCATGTATATAATAAAGTCACGTCCACGGTTGTCCATTTGTAGTCCTCCCTCCATTCAAATCCCTCAAAGATACGTAGTACATGTTGAGTATCCTAAATAAATGAGGGCAGTGAACTCACTAATGGCTGGAGGAAGGAATCCACATAACTAGACAAGTTGAATGTAATCCCCTCCACTCCTGCTATAATTGGTCGTCCAGGGGGTCTACAAAGAGTTTTGTGAATCTTAGCTACCGCATAAAAATACGGGATCCTAGGATATTTATTAATCAAATAATTAGTCTCCGGAACTGGAAATAAACATAAGAGAGGGAGAAGAGCAGGGAAGAGAAGTTATTCTCACCTAGACACTGTACAGGATACTGGTTTAGAACATACAGACAATGATACTTTGGAAAAAATGGGAATATTTAATTTATCAGACCATATATTAAAGAGAGAGGAAGTGGCCATTATTAACAAGGGACTCGAATTTGCACTGTCTACAGGTCCAAGGGAATTTGATCTTTTCCTCCATCTGAATAGATTTGTAAGATCTTTGACCCTCAAGAGACATTTTTCTAAATACCCTAAGGCGGAACAAAGAGATACGGCTCTTTTGAAAGATCTTACGGACCTCATAAAGGAAGGTCGGGGGAAACAATATTTAGACAGTGAAGAAATTGATGTTATGGCATTTCGACACACAGGATTTAAGCCTAAATCCTTGTTTTATCCATATAAAGATAGGGGACCTTTCTTAGAAAGTTTTTATAATCTAGTTTTAAGGGATTTGCAGGAAGTATGCCAGTATTATAATAATAATAAATATAAACATCATAACATTACCTTTCAGCAGCATAAGGCATTGATATCTTTGAAGGAGAATCTTAGTCTACATATTACAGAGGCGGACAAAGGGGAGATTATGAGACAGAAGTTCAGAGATTACTTACAGAAGGGGACACTTATAAAAGATTAGATAGGGATCCTACCTCAGAGATATTGGATTTATTACAGGATATGGTAAACCAGGCTCATCAGAAAGGCATATTGACCAAACAGGAGACTAATTATTTGATTAATAAATATCCTAGGACCCAGTATTTTTATGCAATGAAACATCTTAAAATACCATGCCTATGCCGAAGCGCGTTTCGCCATTGCATGCTTCTTCAAAAGGCATAATGTGTGACCACATTTTAAGATGTTGCATTGTTGAGCCAGCTCTTACCTCTAATGTACCCGGACATGAGTGATTACTTCTAAATGCCTGAGAGCACAAGTTATGTATTGGAGTTGGAAGGGACAGGCTCATAATGCAATATCAAAAACGTCCGTAGAGTTCGATTGGATCTATTGGAATGATTTCCGACATGGAAGTTTAGAGCGGAGGCACGTAGCCCTTGTCAGTTTAGATTAGGTGATCGTCAGTGTAATGATATTAGTAATCTATTAGCTGATATCTATCGGTAGTAGGATAGAAAAAGGCAAGCCGGTTGAATGCCCCGGTATGTATTAGCAGACCATAGTATACTATTTACAGATATCTAAGCAGAGTATATCGTCAGTATACAGCTATACTAGTGGGAGGTGATAGATACAAGATATAAACAATGGCAAGCCGGTTCAATGCCCCTGTATTTTTACTTAACAATCACACTCAAGATAAATTAGTGATAGCAGAGAGCGATACTGAGCGATACTGTATGAAGTTCTTTATCAAGATAAACATCATTTAATGATAAATAGTAGCGAACAAGTATACCGTTTGTACACAATTCAATTATCAGTATACAGCTATACTAGTGTGAGATGACAGTTTATAGATAAAAACGGCAAGCCGGTTGAAAGCCCCGGTATTCTTATTTGAAGGTCATACTCAGGATTGACTAGTGATAGCAGACAGAGATACTGTAAGAAATTGTGAGAAGTAATAACACATGAGTATACCGCTACGGTATGTTGGATCAGGAACATTCTCTCTTTTGTATAATTCTGCAGTATTGTGAAACATAAGGACTTGAAAGATCTCTGTTCGAGTTCTACGATCTCAGGCCTTAATTAAGAGGCAATTTATTGTGAATACCATTGTTACATACTTTGGTCTGTGTTATATAATATCTTTTAATTTCACCCTTTTTGGTTAAGGTGTTTTCGATGTTTGGACGCCATTTAAGTAATGGCGGTGTATCAATTGTAGGGCATTGACTACATTAACCCTAGGAGCGATGGAACAATAGTTTCAATAGGAAATTTTGTAATCTATTGCTCACAAGTTACATCTAGTAATTATTCTACTGCTGCACTAGATCGCTTTGTAGTTAAGAATTTAGACATTTCAAAAAAAAAAAAAAAAAAAAAAAAAGGCAAGCCGGTTTAAGTGCCCCGGTATCATTTAAATGGATAAAGTTTTGTGATACAACTACGAGAACTTATATAACGGATTATCTTTGTAGTAATAGGAATAGTTTGTATTTTAATGAGTCCTTAGTTTTAGGATACATAGTATCCCTTTTTATAATAGGCTTGATTGCCAAATAAAAGTTAAGTTTTAAGAAGACATTTTATTTATGACAGATCCTCACCTGGGTATAAATATGTGTAGGAAGTTACTTTGCCAGAGTGCTAGTACAGCAGGGTTATCTGTGTGTTCTTCTAGTTATTCTCTAGGCTTAGACATATCAACAAGATAGCAAAATTTAGGCAATAACAAGCATAACCATCAGAACCAAGGAACAATATATATATAAGATAACATCTTACCTGCCCTTTATATAGTGGAACCAAGGTTTACTCGTGTGTTCGGCATGTGTTTCACCTGTGGAACGCATAGGATAGGAACGTCCGGTTTGTCTGGCCAAAGGCCATCGCATCAAACTTCTTTGCTGGCAGGGGAACAGAAACGCTGAACCAAACGCCATCCAAGGAAGGAGAGGGCACACAAAATGGAGGGGCAGACTTCCTCCCAGTCCCATGTGATCCTCCGCTGCTGGAAGATATCTGGACCTTAAGGGTCATGTATAACATACAAGCCTTGTTTGCAGGGGGCATGTATAGGCAATAAAACAGGAAAAGGAGTGCTTCATGAAGAGGAGGCATGTCTTGCCTCTGTCTGCCAGTGTGGTAGGAACAAACTAAACTGAGCAGGAAGGGGAAGACTGAGGTTTTCTACCTTTTTCAAGATTGGTCTTACCAGCTGGGAGGCGGAGCTAAGACCCATACTTATGCCGTGTAGGGGACACAGAAGAAACTGCAGATGTAATCATCTCTTTATCACATCTTCAGCTCACCTCAGTTCATAACCCTTCTGGAGGAAAATGCACTAAGGTGTGATAAAGAGTAGCTAATTTTTCTAGTGAGATCAATTCTGCAGTTACTCTGTTATTCTGCTGAACCTGCATTAAGATCTATCAAGTGGGAGAGATCTTCGCTTATAAGCTCAATAGAATAATATAGGAATCGGTCAAACATTTCTTTTGCATTTCTTTGATATTCAGACTCCTCAGTATATATATATTTTTCTAACTTTAAAAAATTTGCCTTTAGGAATTTTTTTTGTCTAATGTGTCTAGCACATTGTGATTGATAAGGCAAATAACTTTGTTTTCATAAGTTTCCTATAAACATTTGTAACTATTTTATTATCCAATCTATATAGTAATAGATCTAAAAATGCTATCTGATTTTTATCATCCCTTTCAGGAAGGGATTCTAACTTGGAAAAGATATATCGACGATGTGATCATATTGTGGAAAGGTGATTTGGAAACATTAATGGCATTTCTACAGAATGCAAATAATTCCTTTGGTTGGCTCAAATGTACTTTACAGTACAATAAAAATTAGATGGATTTTTTTTAGATCTATTACTATATAGATTGGATAATAAAATAGTTACAAATATTTATAAGAAACCTATAACAACGAATAGTTATTTACATTATCAATCCAACATGCTAGACACATTAGACAAACCATTCCTAAAGGCCAATTTTGTAGAGATAAAACAATATATACTGAGGAGTCTGAATATCAAAGAAATGAAAATGAAATGTTTGACCGATTTACACAGAGAGGTTACCCCAAAGATATATTATTTCAATCTAAAAATATAGTTGAGCAAACCTCTAGAACACATTTTATATCCCACAACTATATTACATTGAAAAAGAATATACAAATAAATTATATCCTATACAATAATTCGCTAGGATGTTTGTCACGATGCAGTCATGCGCAGTAGAGAATGTCCGTGGTCGGGCACTCTCTACTGTGCATGATTGCATCACGTGGAGCAGTGAGAAAACGGCCTCTTAACCCTTTGAGTGCAGGAGGGGTACGCAAAGCAATGCGTTGCGCACCTCTCTGGCACTCAAAGGTTAACATTACCCGGACCTTGGCCCATGTACACAGACCTTTACACTAGTTAGTAAATATTCATCTTTATTCACAGTAGACAAAAAATCTAAATTACAGAATTTAGAGGAGATTGCCCTAGGTTTATTTAAAAAATAAATCCAAATAATCCAAAATTTCAAGATAAATTTATATGTAGTGTTTGTCAACCCATATAAAGAACTTGGTAAAAAAATAAAGTTACAGGTAGTTATAAATGTGGACATTGTACAAGTTTATTAAGCATCCTTACAACAATAAGAAAACAAATTCCTACAATTTATAAATTGTAACACGAAGGGAGTTGTTTATATGTTTACTTGTTCGTAATCAAAATTTTATATTGGCTGCACTATGCGATCGTATCACTGAGTGTAAATCAGCTATTAGAAATGTGGATAAAATTTTGGGTACAGACAGAGAAATAAGAAACCCTATGGCAGTACATTTTAAACAGGCAGGACATGGTTCACCCATAACCCTACAATTTGTTGGACTGGAGAGAGTTAATACATCCAGGAGAGGAGGTAACTTACATTGCTACAAGAAGAAATTAGATGGATAGATAAACTTGGAGGGCATGGTAAAGCAGGTGTTAACAGGGAGTGTAACTGGCAGACTTTGTTGCTGTGATTGACATTTTGAAAGACATATAACAGGTGACATTTTGAAAATGGCGTCACATATGCTGAAATTAGTCAAGTGTGTTTGTAGAATTTGCACTTTATCTGGATAATAAATCTTTTTTTTTTTTTTTTTTTTTTTTTTTTATTGCTACAGCGACTCCAGACCCCATATATTTTATTTAATCTATCTGCATGTGATCCGCAATGCATATCAACTGTTCAGGTGAATATACCGCTGACACAGGTGAATACATCGTTGCTATGCACGACTGAAGGATGGAGAACTGAAGTTGTTTCAGTCCACAACTCTGGAGCGTGTGATTGTACCTACCAGATATCCGGTCAGTTGGTGAAAATATTTTGTTTTTCCTATATAAACTGTCTATTCATATGTGGTTAAATATACAGGTGTATACCTGAGAATTATACTATTAATGTACCTACATATCTCCTGCAATTTTAAATTGAGGAGTGCACACAAAGCAAGAATACAGAGTAGAATGCCCACTCAATATAAAAAGATAAATTGTCAGCTTTATGCATAAACTGAGTACAAGTAGGAGGTAAAGGTAGATGTGTGTGTGTGTGTGTGTGATGCAAAGCTTCTTTAAGCCTTTTTCACACCTGACACAATATGTACCTATGAGTAAAGTAACATTTGAGTGGAATGCTTTGCACACAAGGCAGGTACTTCTTCCTGCTTTGCCGAAAGAGCCTCAGCAACTTCTACATAAGCTGGTATTTGATATTCTTCCTCTACAGGATCCTCTAGCGTGTTCTCAAATCGGGGTTCACATTCCAGTTCCTTTGAAGGATCCTCTATAATAATATATGCATATACTGGTTTTAATTCCAGTTCCACTGAAATATTTATTTTGACTTCATGTTTTGATTCAGACACATGTTCAGTTGAAGATTCCATGTTGGCTTCAATATCTTTTTAAGACATAGTTTACACAGCATGATTAGAATTCATGCATGTATGATACCATTAATAACTGTCACAGAAGTTATAAAAACAAATGTCAGACCAATCTGAATCCTTATCAGCTTCTAGAAGCTCCATGTTGGAGATGGTCACAGGTACTTTGCTTATTCTCTTCCCATCTCCAACCACTGAATTGGACACCAACAACAGAAACAAATAAATCCACATAATTCTTCCTTTTGCTGCTGAGGGCTGTGAAGGAGCTATTGTGCTCTCCCAGTGTACTATAGTCAGAAGGGAGTGATGACTGATACTTGGCACTGCCTGCGATTTAAAGTTATTTCAAGTGGTAACAAAATCCTGGGACAGTAACATTAAGGCCTAAAATGGAAATAAACAGAAAAAAAATAATATTTAACAGTAAATAGAAATATCTGATTGTTCGTAGAGAGACACTTTGAGGGTTATCCACTAAGGTGTCAGAAAGAGGTGAAAAAGTGGAGATGACTTCTCCAGTGATATCACTTCTCTAGTTCCTATGTTATTCTATTGAGTCCAATGCACTAAAATGGCCTCAGTTTTGGAGATCTTAGTGCATAGGCTCCATAGAATAACACAGGAATTGGAGAAGTCATCTCTGCTTTATCACCTCTTTATCGAGCCTTAGTGCATAACCCGCCTAATTAGGTAAGGACTTCTGATACACAAATGAACAGCCATATAATCTTAGAGTATAGTAATCCTCTTTTGAAATTATCTGTTTTATCTGTCATGTCCCTGGTAGTGAACTTCACAATCCAACCATCTATATTGTAAATAATTCCTTCCCCTGCTGAAGACCTGTTACACTCACCACTAAAACCTTTTCATTTCACAATGACCTGGACAAGCCTCTTACCTCAAAATATTAAATGCCTATGTAGGTCCTGCCTTAGGGGTATGTGAGGCCTGTGCGACTGCACAGGGCTCTGCCACCAGGAGGACACTATGCTGTGCAACTGTGCAAAAGATTTCTCTTATCCCATAGGGCCGGAAACAGAAAAGATGGGGGAATGCTATCCTAGGCAATGGAAAACTACCACTGGAGTAGTGCCCCGGAACCTACAACTAAAGGACATAATTTATAGGATAAGTCATGAAGAGATTCAGAGGGTCCCTACTCATCTTTGCTACTTTAATTGGACCTTCTGAATCCCTTGAGGATCAGAGCCATGTTCAACACTTTGCTTAGAAATGCATTGTATGATCCTCTGATCTTCAAGGGGTTAAGATACAAAACAACACTCTTAAAAGGATAGTAATACTTAAAATGTAAAAAAAAATATGTTGTAGGGTTTATTCCCCTGAGTAAAACAAGAGTACTCCCACTGCTGAAAGGTGTTTCATTCAAAAGTTATTAATTTTCAAAGTTGAATTTTTTAGGTGCAATATCACAGTGGCCTGAAATTGTACTGTGGCGCTGTTCCTACACGATCCTATGTACAGCTCTGGTCAATTGACCATAAATCTCCATAGGATGGTGTAGCAACAGCGCCACTGTACAATTTCAGGCCACTGTGATATTGCACCTAAAAAATTCAACTTTGAAAATTAATAACTTTTGAATGAAACACCTTTCAGCAGTGGGAGTACTCTTGTTTTACTCAGGGGGATAAACCCTACAACATATTTTTTTTTACATTTTAAGTATTACTATCACTTTAACCCCATCAGTGCTAGATGCTTGGGCCATTTCCTGTACCCTGCAGGCCAGTCACATTTTCAGTATTTTTGCCATCATCTGTTTAGGCTTGATTGCCGCTGGGAAATTTCAGGTTACATATGGAAAACTATATTATTTTTTCTTCTGTGTATTACCAAGGCATTTAAAATCATGGGGAACGCCTCCGCCCTTCAGCTGGTAGGACCAACGATAAAGTTTAAAAGGGTGACTCTCCTGGATTCCCTCAGTTTTTTTGGTCCTACCAGCTGGATGGACGCTTCTCCACATCGCAAGGCCGCCGTGAGTGCCGCCAAATTTCCCCCGGTTACCTCAGTCTTGCGCCGAGTCAACACGCTGCAGCGACAGGCGCCTTCTTCTCCTCAGCAGCCAGGCGTCTCATCGGCAGCACCGTGCACGCTACCCTTTTGAGCAGGAAGGAAGGAATATGGTTCTTGCTTCTGGGGGATGTCCTCCTTGCATTCCAGAGTGAAACGCAAGCGGATGGCCAGCGCGCATGCGCAAGCTACATTTGGAGACTGCACGCCAGAACTCCATTAGCTGGGGAGCAGCATCGTTTGGCAGGGTATTTAAAGGCAGACAGGTAAGGGATTCCTTCTTTCCTCTATTTGCATCTGCCTTCCTGTTACTAGCGCAGCCTTTGTATTTATCCTGATGTCAGCCCCAGCCAAATCCTCCTCTAAAGAGAAGCACTGTGAGCCACCTAGCAAGGAGGATAAAGCACCTCCTAAACCTAAAACATGTGCAGGTTGCGATTCCAATCTCCCAGCCTCTACCAAGGCCAAATTATGTGAAGAATGTCTAAAAAAGGCTGCAGGTCCTGATATTCCAGGTCAGTTTCAGGATTTTCTCACATGGATGAAGTCTTCTATGCAGGAGACTTTTAAATCCATGCAGCAAGGAGAGCCAGCCCATAAGAGACAACGTAAAGATTTAGGAGAGGGTACCTCCATGATGAAGAATATGACCCAGAATCTCCCTTTGAAGACCAAGCTTCTGATTTGGGGTCAGAAGAAGGGGAACTAGTTGAGGATTCTGGAGTCTTTAATTTAGTCCGAATTGATCCATTTATTATTCTCCTGCGAAAGTCCTTGGGTCTATCAGAAACCCAGGCTGACATGGATATTATGGACACTGCTTTCCTGGGTAAAAATAAGTCTGCTCCAGTCCTTCCTGTACATCAGTCTCTCTCTGACATGGTCCTGGCAGAATGGAAATTAGGTGATAGAAGAACTGCGGTGCCTAGAAAATTCAACAGAATGTTTCCCTTCGGTGACAAAGATGTGCAGCACTGGGTTACCCCCCCTAAGGTGGATGCTCCCATAGCCCATTAGGCCAAGCACACCATTCTACCTATGGAAGATGGAACTTCATTGAGGGATCCAATGGAATGTAAATTAGAGAGTGCCCTTAAGAAACAATTTTCTGTTATTGGGGAAAATATGAAGGCAGCTACAGCCATGGCCTGTGTATCTCGGGTCATGTGAATCTGGCTAACGGAATTGGAGGACAAGATAGAATCGAATGTTTCCAGATCCAAATTGCTAAAAGAAGTCGCAATGATTAAAGGGATAGTAATACTTCACATGCATAATAAAGAAAAGTTCTCTTTTCCTGGCTGTTTCAGCCAAGTCTGCCATCTAGTGGACAGATTTGGTATTCGGTCCACAGAGCAACCGGCAGCTCTTTAGCAGTGCCCAGATCACGATCTTTGAAAAGAACTACTTCATTGGAACGGTCTACAAAGTGTGCCTGGCTTGAAAGCACACTTTGTAGACAATTCCAATTAAGAAATTCTTTTTAAAGATCATGATCTCAGCACTTCTGGAGAGGCAAAGCCGGTCAAGTGACCGGATTCCAAATCTGAGGGGTGGAGCACTCCAGGGGAAACTTTACTTCTGAATATCTCCCAAACCATAAAGGTTTGGGAGATAAGACTTATATCATTTTTCATGTTTTTTTAAGGGCTACAAAATAAAATCAGCTTATTTTCAAGTATTACTATCCCTTTAAGGAGGCTACTAATTATTCATGCGATGCTTCGCTGGATATAATTCAACTACTGGCCAGATCTTCTGCCTTGTCTGTCTCAGCCCGCAGATCCCTATGGTTAAAGCCATGGAAGGCAGATACTACCTCTAAGAACAGGCTTGTTTCTCTTCCTTTTACAGGATCCGCTCTCTTTGGCGAACATCTGGAGGAAATTATTAAGAAAGCATCTGGAGAAAAGAGTCCCTTTCTACCTCAAGAAAGAAAACGGAGATCTTCTCCCCCCTTTCCTCCATCCAGATTTCGGAACCAATCCTTTCGGGACAATAGAAGACGCAACGCAGGCCGTCAGGACGAACAGAGAGGTAGATTCTCCAACAGAGGAGGCTTCAGAAGGAATTACTCCAGGAAGCCCCAGTTTAAGCCTGAATCCCAATGAAGGTCGGCGGGCCCCAGGAGGGGTCCCAGTAGGGGGCAGACTGGGATCCTTTTTCCTGATCTGGGTGGCCCAGGTAAACCCGGATGCCTGGGTCTCTCAGATCCTAGATAAGGGGTACACGCTAGAATTCCTCTCAGCCCCTCCAACACCGAGATTTCTCAGATTACGCATTCCTACCAACTTGAAGACCAGACAGGCCTTCCTGGCGGCAATCCACAACGTTTTAGAACAGAGGGTACTGGAGAAAGTACCTGCTCAAGAGAGGGGTTCTGGAGTTTATTCTCCTTTCTTTTTAGTTCCCAAACCCTCTGGTCTCTTCAGGTCCATCCTGGACCTCAAAGAAATCAACTTAGCTCTCAGACACAGCCATTTCAATATGGAATCTGTGGAATCAGTAATACACTCCCTGTCACCTGGAATGTTTCTAACATCCATCGACCTCAAAGACGCCTACCATCACATCCCGATTCACCAGGAACACAGGAGATTCCTATGTCTAGCGGTGAATCAAGATCATTACCAATTTACAGCCCTGCCCTTTGGTCTGTCATCAACACCCAGAGTTTTTACAAATATCCTGGCCCCAGCCCTGGCTTGCCTGAGACAGAGGGGAATCAACATTCTGGCATACTTGGACGATCTTCTGATTATGGCCCCACCACTGGAAATATCCAACCTTCAAACTCAGGAGGTTCTTATGTTCCTGCAGGAAACTGGATGGATCATCAATCTGGAAAAAAGTCAACTGTACCCAGCTCAAAAATTAATCTTTCTGGGTCTACGCATAAATACTCGAACATCCTTGGTACAACTATCAAGAGACAGGATATTCAAACTGCAGTTGACAACCCGGAGTTTCCTGAAGAAACCACACCTTTATGTAAAGGATATGCAGGAATTACTGGGTCTCATGTCACCTACAGCCCAGATCCTCCCTTGGGCGAAATTACATTATAGTATCCTCCAAGCGAACTTTTTGGAAGCCCGGCCTTGGGAATCCATTTCAGAGAATCCCATTACTGCAGGCCGCCAAACGGGAGCTCAGTTGGTGGCTAAAGACAGACAATCTCACCAAGGGAAGATCTCTGGTAGATCCAGAATGGCAAATCATTTACATGGATGCCAGTCTCAGTGGATGGGGAGCAGTCTGGGGCTCAAGAACAGCCCAGGGGAAGTGGACCTCAAACGAACAGTGCCTTCATATCAATATTGTAGAAACCAGGGCGGTCAGATGGACTCTCTTACACTTCCAGGTTCCTCTGCAACACAAGAATGTCCTCATCCGAACCGACAATGTGCCCACAGCTATGTACATAAAAAACCTGGGGGGCACCAGAAGCCAAGCTCTAAACAAGGAGGTAAGGCCTCTTCTTTTGTGGGCAGAGTGACACCTTCTTCAACTCACAGCATCTCATATCTCAGGGATAAGAAACATAGAAGCAGATTTTCTGAGAAGGCACAACCTAGATCAAGGGGAATGGGCTCTAAATCAAGAAGTCTTCAACCTCCTCACAACCAGGTGGGGTTATCCGGAGATAGATCTGATGGCAACCAACAGCAACGCCAAAACAAGGCTCTTTCTCCAGATGGACAGATCCTCAGGCCCAGAGACAAGATGCCCTGACATTTCCCTGGAAATTCAATCTTGTTTACATCTTCCCTCCAACGCCTCTTCTCATGCAAGTACTAAAGAAGATTTGGAAAGACCAGGTGGAAGCAATCTTAATTGCCCCCAATTGGGCCAGGAGGATCAGGTATCCCAACTGGTACAGCTGTCGATAGAGGCTCCATGGGAATTACCAATGAGGAAGGATCTTCTATACCAGGGCCCTATCCTCCACAACAACCTCAGGATGCTCTGTCTGACAGCCTGGAGGCTGAGCGGGACTCGTTAAGGAGAAGGGGTCTTTCAGATCCAGTAATCTCAACCATCCTTCAAGGGCGAAACCCATCCACATCAAGGGTGTACTGCAGGGTTTGGGCTGCCTTTTCCAAATGGTGCATCACAAATTCAGGCAAATGAGGCCACTTTGGCAATTATTTTGGACTTTCTACAGGACGGCTTCCAAACTGGCCTTAGACCTGCCTCCCTGAAGGTTCAAATTTCTGCCTTATCGGCCATTCTTGCTATTCCCTTGGCAGAACATGATTTAGTTAAGAGACTCACCAGGGCTATTGTTAAAGTTAAACCTACTATTAGGGAAATAGTAGGCCCGTGGGATCTGAACCTTGTTCTTTCAGTTCTGTCTCAACTGCATCCTTTTGAACCTATCAGTGATATTTCTCTCCATCTCCTCACATTAAAAACTGTTTTTCTTACGGCCGTAACTTCGGCCAGAAGAGTAAATGAACTTCAGGCCTTATCCAGTATCTCTCCTTATCTGTCCATACATTCGGATAAAGTGGTTCTAAGATTCAGACCATCCTTCAGACCTAAGGTAGTCTCCGAATTTCATATCAATCAGGAAATTGTGCTCCCATCCTTCTGTAGCAACCCTTCCAACTCCAAGGAAAGGCTCCTACACAACTTCGATTTGGTCAGATGCATCTCCTCCTACCTCCAGAGGACTACGGAATTTCGAGCATCAGAGTCCCTGTTTATATACTTTCAAGGTAGGCTCAAAGGGAAAGCGGCATCCATAGGCTCCATTTCCAGGTGGATAAAATCTTGTATTCAAAGATGCTATACAGAATCAGGTCAGGCAGCACCTGTTAACATTAAGGCACATTCAACCAGAGCTGTGTCCACCTCTTGGGCAAAACAGGCGCAAGCTTCTCCTTCAGACATGTGGTCCTCCATAACCACATTCATGAAACATTATCATCTAGATGTCCAAGCTTCTATTGATGCCAAGTTCGGCAGGAAAGTCTTGGAGGCAGTAGTGTACCAATAATGGTAAGTTAATTTTTCCCTCCCTGTTTCTATATATGGGTAACTACTTTTAAGTCCCATGATTTTAAATGCTTTGGTAATACACAGAAGAAATGTATAAATGTACTTACCGATATTTAGTTTTCTTCTGTGTATTGCCAAGGCATTCCCTCCCTACTAATCCATATGTCTGCTAGTATTTTTCAGCTACGCCAAAAGAAAACTGAGGAAATCCAGGAGAGTCACCCTTTTAAACTTTATCGTTGGTCCTACCAGCTGGAGGGCGGAGGCGTTCCCCATGATTTTAAATGCCTTGGCAATACACAGAAGAAAACTAAATATCGGTAAGTAAATTTATATTATTTATTTCAGAACAAATTGAGCTTCTTCATGGTACCTTGCATGAAGTGAATTGGGCATCGTGCAAAAAGCGATGATGTCATAATTATAAAAAGTGAAAAATTACTTATTTTGCTAAAATCACATACTATATATCAAAACCATTTACCATGATTGTGAACGTTTCAATTATTTGAAAAAGCCATGTGTCCCCTGAGTACAAAAATACCAAATTTGTATAGTTTTACCTGCATCCATGGCTAGCGCAGAGCCCTAATCACCAGCAGCGCAAAATGGCATTTTCAACTTTATGAACTAATATGCGCATTCTAGTGTTTTTGTGGTAAATCTACCCTAAAACAATGGAATAACTATATCATATGCCTGATAAGTAGATATCCTACTGCATCAAATGAGGGGTCACATGCCTTCTTACGCCAAGCCTGGTGTGCATAAATGTTTCCAGAAGCGGGCACTATAGGTAAAAAATTACATTTTTTTACATTTCCACCCCTTCAAATGTACTGAAATCAGTGGAAACTATTGAATTTCCAACTTCATTCATTAGCTGGTGCTCTTAGGAGAAAAATGAGACCTCATTGGTATGAGTTGACCTACCGTAGGGAGTGCCAGAAGCACATAAATACACCTACCTGTTTTCTTCTGCTTGTACTAAAATGTTCATAACTACTCGAGACATTAAGGAAAGGTATAAAAAGTATACCAATTTTGGAAAGTAGACATTCACCCGCATCAAATGAGGGGTCACTTGCCTTTCAATCCCTGGGCTGAAGTGCACATATATTTCCAAAAATTACATGGGAATAAATATGTTTTTACATTTCCACCACTTCAAAGATACTGAAATCTTTGAAAACTATTACATTTCCTAGTACCAACTACCAACATGAGAAATTATGGTACCCCATTTTTGTGGGTTAACATACAATATGGGGGTGCTAGGAACACTTGTTTTTTAAATTATCTGCCTGCACTAAAATGATCATAACCATAATAGATATGCAGGAAAGGCAGAGAACCCATGCAATTTTTTAAAGAAGATAATCTGCCGCATCTAATGAGGGGTCACATAACTTCTCAGCCCAAGCCTGATGTGCACAAATGTTCCACAATGTGGTGCTAAAGGAAAAAAATGCATTTACTTACATTTCTGCCCCTTCAAATGTACTGAAATCTGTGAAAACCATAGCATTTTCAACTGTATTCATTATCTAGTGCTCTTAGGAGTAAAATGGCACCCCTTTGGTATAAGATGACTTACATCAGGGGGTGCTAGAAGTACAAAACTACACCTACTATAAACTCTGATTTTTCTAATATTTTTTCAAACATTACATGCCTGTACAAAAATGGTTAAAGACAAACCATGCCAGTTTGGAAAGGTATCCTTTTAAAAGGCCACACGCAATACAGCGTGCAACCACCTATCCCATTAAGTATGTTGCCAGGATAAGAATTGCAACCTGAGAATCTCGCACAGTTACAGTGTAGCACCTCTCCTATTGACAGCCGGTCCCGGTCCTCAAGCGGAGTGGGGGTTGCGAGCTGTTTCTATTTGCTGTCAAGTGTGCAGTAATCAGCACAAGTCTGCAGCCCACTCTGACCTGCTTTTCCCCTGTTCACATGCAGCACTGCTCCAGCGGGGAGCCAGCCCCAAATGTTGACGAGCGCTGCTCCGGGCTCTGTCTCCCTTTCTCTGCGTGCTCTGCTCTGTCAATCTGCACGCAAAGAAAGGGAGTGAGAGACCAGAGCAGCGCTGCATGTGAACAGGGGAAAAGCAGGTCAGAGTGGGCTGCAGACTTGTGCTGATCACTGCATACTTGACAGCAAATAGAAACAGGCAGCCCGCAACCTCCGCTCAGCTAGAGGACCAGCTGTCAGTAGGAGAGGTCCTACACTCTAACACCTTGGGCCCTAGAGTGCAACGTTTCATAGTGCGACCTGCGAATCTCGCTGTCATGCAGTGCGAGATTCTCATGTCACAATTTTTATCATGGCGACATACTTAATGTGATACTTGGTCACACGCTGTTTCGCGTGCAGTCTTTTAAAAGTTAACCATTTGGAAAGAAGATAACCTGCTACATTGAATGATGGGTCACTTGCCTTTCTACCCAATGTTAGTGTGAACAACTATTTCCAGAAAATGGTGCTACACTTCAAAGATACTAAAATGGTTCAATGCCATGAGATTTCCTAGGAGGATCTCCTGCCAGCCTAAGAAAAATGGTGCCCCACTGCTGTGGGTTGACATACCATATTGGGTGCCAGGAGAGTGGCTACCATTGGAACAAGGATGGGGAAGCAAACAGTGTATGTATGATTTTATGGCTACCAGTTGAAACAGGCTAGGGGATCAGCCAGTGTACGTGTGGGCCTGAGAGTGCTAGTGGAACCAAGTGAGAGTGTGTGTGTGTTGGGGGGGGAGGGTTAGGCAATGTATTTGGGTATGTCTGCTAGTGGGCAGCAGAGCAAGGATGGTGGTGGGTGGGTCAGATAGTGCATATGGGGGAAATCTGTGTGCACTGTATGTCCCCCTCATACACAGTTTGACTCCCAGTATCAATCCAGTGCATACTGGTACTTTGACTTTACCAGTAGGCAGTGGAAACAGGCTGGGGGGGGGTAAAGCTGGGGTAATGGGACTGCTGGTTGGCTGAGGAACCAGGTAGGGGTTTAGGATACATGGGGGCGATTGGAGGCATTTTGTGTGCATGCCACAGGGGAGTTACTTTTTAGTCATACCTTGTTGGGGGGGGGGGGGTATCAGGACAACTTCTGATGCCCCCCAACAAGGTCTAAATATATATGTGTGTGTGTGTGTGTGTGTCTATGAGTCACAGGGGTGTCCAACGCATTGCAAAGCACTGCGTTGGACCTCCCCACCCTATGCTGCCTTGTTGTGGGGCATCAGGACCCCTCCTGGTGCCACCCCAATGAGGTATAAATAAAATAATAAATGAAAAGGAAAAAAAATCCTTTGCCTGCCACAGGGCTGTCCAATGCATTGCAAATCAATACACTGGACCCAGTGGCACAGAGACGGTTATTTTTTTATATACTACTAGCAATGTGGGACGGCGTTGCCCGTCATATTATTTACACAGAGAGACATTGTGTGAAACAGAAATATGCAGTGTTACAGACACGCACTTAAAGAGACAGAGAGTGTCACACTGTGAAACGCATACATACAGAGACACACACATACATGGACGTATGTCACATATGTAGAGTGTGTGTGACAGACGCAGTGGTGATGTATATATGCTGATAAGAGTTGTAAAAAATGTTTTAATTGCAGCTCTTCAGCTTGATGAATAAGGCCCTGTGTCCTTACAGTTGAAGTGAGTGTGCTGTGTTACTAGGTGAATAAGACCCTGTGTTCTTACAGTTGAAGTGAGTGTGCTGTGTTACTTGGTGAATAAGGCCCTGTATCCTTACAGTTGAAGTGAGTGTGCTGTGTTACTTGATGAGTAAGGCCCTGTATCATTACAGTTCAAGTGAGTGTGCTGTGTTACTTGATGAATAAGGTCTTGTATCCTTACAGTTGAAGTGAATGTGCTATGTACTTGGTGAAGGTCACAGTGAGAAGATGTTTGTGAGTAAAGGAATCATTTAGATTACAGCAGTGGATACTGCAGTACATTTGAAGAAATAGGTTGGCAGACAGAGGGTTAAGTGACAGATGCAGTGATAAATAATGTAATAGTGATGTGGGAGTAAAATGGCGAGACTGGGACTATGGATCAATGGCAAGGGGATAGGTGAGTGGGGATGACAAGGGAGGAGAAGATGAGAGGTTGAGGAGAAGAGGGACAGTGAAGTTACAGTAAAGTAATGGGTGAGGGGGAGAAATGACTATACATACACAGTGAAGTAGACATGAAATACAGGGCTGTAGGGTTACTGCATTATACAGACCTAGTGTAGCAGTTGGTTGGAGTGAAGCACTTTAACTCTGAGTGTGAGAGAGGTACGCAACACATTGCTGTGTAATGAGTTGTATAGTCCTCTGGCAGTGAAAGGGTTAAGTGGCACATGTTGGGCACTTATACACTATGTGGGACGGCTTTGGCCGTCATGTTATGACCGTTGGGCGCACGTGTGTGTGTGTGTGTGAAATGTAGACACACTGATACACACAGATATATGCAACACACAGGCAGACACATATACACAGTGAGCGGCAGAGACATGCAAAAGACATGCACACACACACACCGGAGATGCACACAAATATGTAGCAGAGATGTACACACACACACACAACATATATGCGCAGAAACACATGCACGCATGAGTTGTGCACCCCTCTGGCACTCAAATGGTTAAGTTATAGAGAGGCATGTCAGAGTTAAATAGCAGTGGGAAGTGTGTTCATACCTGGGAACTTTGATTTGTGTTGTCTCTGGAGGGGAGTTATGTGGTGCTGATGTGGAGAGACAAATGGGGCAATTTGGGTTAAAAGTGGGCAGGGCTTAATCGCGAGTAGGGGGTGGGGCTTAAGAGAAATGTGGAAAAGTGCTAGTAATAGTCTGGGGAAGGAGGAGAAGTGGGAGGGGAATGCAAGTTTACAGTGTGAGGGGTTTGAGCACACTCCCTGAGGGGTAAATCTTGACACACAACCCTGTGGCAGTCAGTGGGTTAAGTGTGTACCTGATGGCTGTCTGTCCTGTGTCTTGCATGGCAAATGATGACAGTGAAGAAATAATTGAGCAATGAGGACCTACCTTAACCCTTTGAGTGCCATTTTGTTCCCCTGGTGATGCAGCACCCTTCAGTGGCTATACTACAGGTCCTGCTGAGGCCACTGGGAGTCAGGGTGAGTGACTGTGTGTCAGCCATATTTCTTTCTGGCTTTGTGTGTGTGTATGGGTGTTTGGTGCTGTGTGAGTGGGGCATGAGTGTGTAATACCTGGGAACTTTAACTTGTGGAGTCCCTCATGTGGTGCTGATGTGGAGAGAGCAATGGGGCAATTTGGGTTAAAGGGGGCGGGGCTTAATCGCGAGTAGGGGCAGGGCTTAAGAGAAATGTGGAGAAGTGTTAGTAATAGGCTGGGGAAGGAGGAGAAGTGGGAGGGAAATGCAAGTTTACAGTGTGAGGGGTTTGAACACACTCACTGAGGGCTAAAACTTGATACACAACCCTGTGGCAGTCAGTGGGTTAAGTGTGAATCTGATGGCTGTCTGTCCTCTGTGTTGTATGGCAAATGATGACAGTGAAGAAATAAGTGAGCAATGAGGACCTACCTTAACCCTTTGAGTGCCATTTTGTTCCTCAGTGGCTGTAGTACAGGTCCTGCTGAGGCCACTGGGAGTCAGGGTGAGTGACTGTGTGTCAGCCATATTTCTTTCTGGCATGTGTGTGTGTGTGGTGCTGTGTGAGTGGGGCATGTATGTGAGTTTGGTGCTGTGTGAGTGGGGCATGTGTGTGTTTGTCTGTGGTGAAGGAGCAAGTGGCGGCCAGATTGTTTTTTTCTGACTCTGATAGTGGTGGGCGGGCTGCATAGTGGGGGTGGGCCAACTCCCTTCGTCCACTGCAATTGGTGTGAAAATCACAACCCCATTGAATCACCCAATGGGAACAGTAACCCCTCCTTATTGCCACCCCTGGGTGTGTGTGTCTCCTGAGGAGACATAAATTATGCAATGAGCCTTTCTCTTTTATATATATAGATTAAGATTATGAGCCTGGCACAGCAGGTGCAGCTGACCAAACTCTTACAATGTACTCACTTGGCACTAGGGGTTAAAATCAGGGAGCAGCCATTACCTCCCCTTCTCTTGTTCCAAATGATTGACAGTCAGTCAATGCACTGTACACACCTTTGGTTCTCTAGATCAAGGGTGTCCAAGTTCAGTCCTCAAGGGTCACCCACAGGCCAGGATGTAATGAGTTCCCTGATTAAGCACAAGTGACTCAATGAATGATCCACTGATTAACTAACTCACTTGTGTTTAATCAGGGAAATCCTTGCATCCTGGCCTGTGGGTGGGCCTTTAGGACTGAACTGGATAACCAACCACAAACCATATTATACTTCTCTGTATTAACCCTTTCAGTGATAGACTGGATTTCAACAGGAGACTGCTAACCTTCAAATGGTTAATACAAAAAAGTGTAATAGACCGCTAACAATTTGAAGACATTTGAAGTATTTTAGGAGTTAAAGGAACACACACCAGAAAATGAAATGGTTTACTCTAGCTTTATAAATAGCTACAGCTAGCATTTGAAAAACATTATTTTTATTAATTTGACATCTATATATCTATATATATATAAAAAAAAGAGAAAGGCTCATTGCATAATTTATGTCTCCTCAGGAGACACACACACCCAGGGGTGGCAATAAGGAGGGGTTACTGTTCCCATTGGGTGATTCAATGGGGGTGTGATTTTCACACCAATTGCAGTGGCCGAAAGGAGTTGGCCCACCCCCACTATGCAGCCCGCCCACCACTATCAAAGTCAGAAAAAAACAATATGGCCGCCACTTGCTCCTACACCACAGACAAACACACACATGCCCCACTCACACAGCACCAAACTCACACACATGCCCCACTCACACATACAAAAGCCAGAAAGAAATATGGCTGACACACAGTCACTCACCCTGACTCCCAGTGGCCTCAGCAGGACCTGTACTACAGCCACTGAGAAACAAAATGGCACTCAAAGGGTTAAGGTAGGTCCTCATTGCTCAATTATTTATTCACTGTCATCATTTGCCATGCAAGACACAGGACAGACATCAGATTCACACTTAACCCACTGACTGCCACAGGGTTGTGTATCAAGCTTTACCCCTCAGGGAGTGTGATCAAACCCCTCACACTGTAAACTTGCATTTCTCTCCCACTTCTCCTCCTTCCCCAGCCTATTACTAACACTTTTCCACATTTCTCTTAAGCCCCGCCCCTACTCGTGATTAAGCCCCACCCACTTTAACCCAAATTGCCCCACTGCTCTCTCCACATCAGCACCACATGAGGGACTCCACAGGTAAAAGTTCCCAGGTATAACACACACATGCCCCACTCACACAGCACCAAACACACAAAAAGCCAGAAAGAAATATGGCTGACACACAGTCACTCACCCTGACTCCCAGTGGCCTCAGCAGGACCTGTACTACAGCTCCTGAAGGGTACTACTGCACCAGGGGAACAAAATGTCACTCAGAGGGTTAAAATAGGCCCTCATTGCTGAATTATTTGTTCACTGTGATCATTTGCCATGCAAGACACAGGACAGAAAGCCATCAGGTGCATACTTAACCCACTGACTGCCACAGGGTTGTGTATCAAGTTTTACCCCTCAGGGAGTGTGTTCAACCCCCTCACACTGTAAACTTGCATTCCCCTCCAACTTCTCCTCCTTCCCCAGCCTATTACTAACACTTTTCCACATTTATGTTAAGCCCTGCCCCTACTCACGATTAAGCCCCGCCCACTTTTAACCCAGATTGCCCCATTGCTCTCTCTACATCAGCACCACATAACTCCCTTCCAGGGACTCCACAAGTCAATGTTCCCAGGTATGAATACACTTCCCACTGCTATTTATCTCTGACATGCCTCTCTATACATTAACCATTTCAGTGCCAGATGGGTGCACAACTCATGCACGCATGTGTTTCTGCGCATATATGTTGCGTGTGTGTGTGTGTGTGTACATCTCTGTTACATATTTGTGTGCATGTGTGCATCTCCGGTATGTGTGTGCATGTCTCTGCCTGTGTGTTGCATATGTCTGTGTTTATCAGTGTGTCTACATTTCACACACGTGCGCCCCAACACCGTCCCACATCGGTAGTGTATATATATATATATATAAGAGAGAAAACCTGCGTCCCCTGCCACACACACACCCAGGGGCGGCTGTAAGGAACAGTTAGCCTGCCCCCCAACATCAGTCTTAACCTAGGCTGACCAGACCTCACCTTTAAGCGGGAAGGCATAGGAAAAATGCATACTGCAGGACTACTTTCATTTCAGTGAAGTACTGCACAATGGCTATTTCCTATGTGTCCCCGGTTAAAGGTGAGATCTGGTCAGCCTACCTTAACCCTTTGAGTGTCAGAGGGGTATGCATACATTGCAATGCGTACTCCTCTGGCAGTCAGAGGGTTAGCCCTCTCCTCCACAACTCACCTACTGCTACATCACTTCTCTCGACTTACAACTCCTACAGTAAACAACTCATGGCACAATACTATAACCCACCAACCAGCAGCTCCCATTTTGCTGGGGAGCCACACATTGATCACTTCTTTCAAAGACACACTGGGACACTCAGAGTCAGCTGGGAAATAGGTTAGAACACACAGATCTTCAGTTTCCATGCTAAGAAGTGGGGCTGATGGACTCACTTTGTTTCAATTTAACCCTTTGAGTGCTGTTGCAATGCCTTGGATACCTCTCTGGCACTCAGAGGGTTAAGCCCATTAACCCTTGGAGTACCAGAGATGATATGCAGCACATTGCTCTGCGTACCTCTGTCATTCAAAGGGTTAATATCTGTTTGGAAAGGTTCCACATTTGGGTATTGTGCAGCCCACTCTTTCCTCACAAGTGGCCCACAGGGTTAAACTGATTTCTTTGAAAATGTCCATTGATTTCAATGAGACTATTAATTCCATGAATGCTACAGACAATGCAAACACATTGCCAAAGCAACGCGTTGGGGACCATTGTAGCATTCAAAGGGTTAAAGCCCCATTTATGTCAACACGATTTTCCTGAATTTTCAATTCAACCCTATGGTGTCATTTTTTTTTGGAGTTGCACCCTTTATCTTGATACATAAGGCCCATTAATTTAAACCCATTTATACTTTTGGCTCTTGCAGCAGCTGACTGCGCACTGTGGTCTGTGAGGCTGATGTACTAACACAAAGAGGAACAATTCATCTGTACCATACAGAAAAAATACAATGCTTTGCTGACCTCTCTAGCGTTGAAGATGTTAAAACGCCCATTTAAATAAATGGGTATTGTTCCCTGTACTGCTGTTACTTTTCCACAAAATTCCACCACTTTCCTTAGTATATGAGCCTTCCTGTTTTGAAGCCTATCAGCTGTTAGGGGTCCCTCTATTGATCCCTTGCCTACGGTCCATGGACAAATAATCCGGTTCTGTCCCAGCTGACCACCACGGCCCACTAATGCAAGGAGCGCCCAACATGTGTCACATATTCTTTTCACTGCCAGAGCACCACATAACTCCCCTCCAGAGACAACACAAATCAAAGTTCCCAGGTATGAACACACTTCCCACTGCTATTTAACTCTGACATGCCTCTCTATAACTTAACCATTTGAGTGCCAGAGGGGTGCACAACTCATGCGTGCATGTGTTTCTGCGCATATATGTTGTGTGTGTGTGTGTACATCTCTGCTACATATTTGTGTGCATCTCCGGTGTGTGTGTGTGCATGTCTTTTGCATGTCTCTGCCGCTCACTGTGTATATGTGTCTGCCTGTGTGTTGCATATATCTGTGTGTATCAGTGTGTCTACATTTCACACACACACACACACACGTGCGCCCAACGGTCATAACATGACGGCCAAAGCCGTCCCACATAGTGTATAAGTGCCCAACATGTGCCACTTAACCCTTTCACTGCCAGAGGACTATACAACTCATTACACAGCAATGTGTTGCGTACCTCTCTCACACTCAGAGTTAAAGTGCTTCACTCCAACCAACTGCTACACTAGGTCTGTATAATGCAGTAACCCTACAGCCCTGTATTTCATGTCTACTTCACTGTCTATGTATAGTCATTTCTCCCCCTCACCCATTACTTTACTGTAACACTTCACTGTCCCTCTTCTCCTCAACCTCTCATCTCCTCCTCCCTTGTCATCCCCACTCACCTATCCCCTTGCCATTCATCCATAGTCCCAGTCTCGCCATTTTACTCCCACATCACTATTACATTATCTATCACTGCATCTGTCACTTAACCCTCTGTCTGCCAACCTATTTCTTCAAATGTACTGCAGTATCCACTGCTGTAATCTAAATTATTCCTTTACTCACAAATATATTTTCACTGTGACCTTCTACAAGTAACACAGCACACTGACTTCAACTGTAAGGATACAGGGCCTTATTCATCAAGTAACACAGCACACTCACTTCAACTGTAAGGATACAGGGCCTTATTCATCAAGCTGAAGAGCTGCAATTAAAACATTTTTTACAAATCTTATCAGCATATCTACATCACTACTGCGTCTGTCACACACTGTCTACATATGTGACATACGTCCATGTATGTGTGTGTCTCTCTGTAGGTATGCGTTTCACAGTGTGTGACACGCTCTGTCTCTTTAAGTGCGTGTCTGTAACACTGCATATTTCTGTTTCACACAATGTCTCTCTGTGTAAATAATATGACGGGCAACGCCGTCCCACATTGCTAGTACCTAATATAACTCTAAACCTGCTTTTTAATGCGATCCCTGCCAGGATTGTCATGGGAAAACTTCCCTTAAGGACCCATGACGGTCCTGGCACGTCACAGGTTAAATGATAGCAGTGCGCCTCCATGCACGCTGCTATCATTCATTCCAGGCTGAGGCTGAGTGCATCGGTATCAAAGCATTCAGTCTCAGCCCTTCTCACTTGTGCCGGGTCATGTGATCGCTGCAGCAGCGATCACATGTACTGGGATTCTGAACGAATGAGGCAGTATGCAAAGCATATTGCCTCTGTCTCCCCCTCTGACTCTCTGTCCCTTTAGTTCAAAGTAAGGGAGAGAGAAGCAGAGAGGAGATACCTAGTGGAAAAAAAGGCAGCAGCTGGGGGTATTAACCCCTTCACTGCTATGCTGGAGGCTGGCTGGATGCAGGTCAATTTTTGACCTGCTTAAATAAACTTTTTTTTTTTTTGTTTAAAAAGGAAAAAAAAAATTTTTTTTTTTTATTTTACAAACAAATGATTTTATTTAAAAAAATAAACTCCTCAAGAAACAAAATTGGGAGTGTGATTCTTGTGGAGCCATGTAACATACTTACACACACCGCCAAATGTAATCAATAAAAAAGTGGGAAAAAGGGACATGGAGATTTTCACCCAGGGGGACAGTGCCCACTTAAAACTGTGCATTTTGTAGGTATGACTGACTGGTCATACCATTCATGCAGTCTCCATAAAAATTTAACCCATTGTGTCCAAATGATCCCAAGAGGAAATTTTTTTTTATATTTTTACATTTTTTTAACCGTTTTCTTTAATTTTACTAAAATAAATGGTGGGCTATCCATCTAAGTGTAGTATCAAAAGAAAGCCCTATTTGTGCGTAAAAAAAACAGTATATAATTTTCATGGGTAAAATAAAAAAAAAAAACTGTTGAACAAAGACATAGTCAAAAAGGTCAGAATTGCCCTTGTCCTTAAAGGGATAGTAATACTTAAAATGTAAAAAAAAAAAAAAAATAATAATATGTTGTAGGGTTTATCCCCCTGAGTAAAACAAGGGTACTCCCACTGCTAAAAGGTGTTTCATTCAAAAGTTATTAATTTTCAAAGCTGAATTTTTTAGGTGCAATATCACAGTGGCCTGAAATTGTACAGTGGCACTGTTGCTACACCATCCTATGGAGATTTATGGTGCCGGACCAGAGCTGTCCATAGGATGGTGTAGCAACAGCGCCACTGTACAATTTCAGGCCACTGTGATATTGCACCTAAAAAATTCAACTTTGAAAATTAATAACTTTTGAATGAAACACCTTTCAGCAGTGGGAGTACTCTTGTTTTACACTCGGGGGATAAACCCTACAACATATTTTTTTTTACATTTTAAGTATTACTATCCCTTTAAGTGAAATCCACCCCAGATTTTCCCGGTCTTAAGGGGTTAATGTTGTTTGTGCTTTTTATATTGAGAGATAAGGCTAAGGCCAGATAATTGACTGTGGTTAGAGCCCACTGCTCTTGTTTTCAAAATGACTGTAAACCTCTCAACCCATTCATTCTGAGATCCACAAGAGTTAATGGAAAAACTGATAAATTTTTGCACTTAACTCTTTGAATGCTAGAGGGATTCAATGCATTGCAATGCAATGGAAGCTTCTCTGGCACTCATCGGGCTAAATGAGGTTTATACACGATTGCCCATACCTGGCATGTATAAATATCTTTTCCTTACGTTATCACATATGATCAACTTTCACTGTCCATCTTCAAACATTAACTCATTCATCAAATGTCATCTTTTATCATATGTTAACCCCTCAAACACCAGAGAGGTGTACAATATTCATTGCTTTTCAAGGTGTTGTGCAACCCTCCAATCCACAAGAGGTGCTCATGCATGATTAACCTCTTGAGGATCTGATGGGTACACAATGTCTTACAAAACAATGAACATTGTACACCCATTTGATCTTTGAGGGGTTAATTTATGACAAAAGATGACACTGACTAAGGGGTTAATGTTTGAAGGATAGTGAAGGGCAATCATGTGAAAACTTAATTTAAGGAAAAGATATTTATAAATGTATTATTAACCCTATGTTAATTTTATTATGATCGTTTCTTCAGTAGTACCTGCATGGGCAGAGAGTGGATTTTATATTTGGGAAGGCTAATAAATGCCCCCTTTGCCAGGACAAGTTGACTACCGAATGTTAATATTATGGTAGTAATTCAGTAATCGCTCACCTGGAGCCGGAGGTTAAAAAAAGTACCATGTTTAAGCCATTGAGTGCCAGAGGGGTACAGAATTCTTTGCTTTGCTATGCATTCCGTACCACTGTAGAATGAACTACACAGAACTTACATAACACTGGTGGCCAGTAAAGGATCTCTGCTCCCCCGCCTTCCCTGCTTCTCACTTTCCTCTTGCCCTGACACCACGCAGGCAGCATCCCTCATCATCTCATCATCATCACGTAGCACAGGACACAGGTCCACAGCATATTTATGGATATACAGGCACATACTGTATACCTGGAGAATTTAATGGAGAATTTAACGTTTCACTCGGAGACCCAGAGACACTGCTCTAAATCCGGAGTCTCCAGGTGAAATTCGGCAAGTTCCCAACTATGTCTATATCACTGTTTCATAAGAGAACTCCGTTAAAAAGATGCATATTTTGAGTAGTACAGTCTTTTTTTCCCTCATGTAGCACCTACTGTGGTAATATGGCAATCAGACTATTCAAAAATAATTGGAAGAGCATACAATTGAAATGGAGTTATACTACTGATACATATAGCTTACTATTGAAATTGAGCTCTACATAATATTTCACACACCTTGCAGTTGGTATAGAGCTTAAATAACCACAGAGTTTACAAGAGAAATGAAGCTACACTAGTGATACCACAGAGATTACAACTGCAAAAGGAGCTGTGTATAATATTCCACACAACTTGCAGTTGGTATAGAGCTTACACTAGGGATACCACAGAGCTTACAATTGAAAAAGGAGCTGTGCATAATATTCCACACAGCTTACAGTTCATACAATTACACTAGTGATACCATAGAGCATATAAGTGAAGTGGTGCTATCAGTCTTCTTTCTGAGCACCATGTTCACTCTTGGTCTGATCACTGTGATCAGAACTAAAACACACACAGAATTTCTCTGAAAGAAAATTATCTTAACCATTTCAGCACCAAAGTGGTGTGCATTGTACTGATGACCAATGCAACCTCTGTGGCAGTCAGTTTTAATAACTCTGCTATTCATACTGGGTTACTAACTTATAGCTCCAAAGGCAGAATGATCTCAACCCTTTCTGTAATAGGAGTTGTGGAAGGCATTGCTGATGAATTCCTTGTACACCTCTCTGGTACTGAAAGGGTTACATTTTCTTTTGGAGATCTATGTCCACACCTGTTTTGTGAGTCTTCTGATCAGCCATCAGAACAGTTGTGACCTTAGAGCTCTTAACCCTTCGAGTTCCAGAGGGGTGTGCAATGATTTTGCAAAGCATTGTGTTCACACCCCTCTGACATTCAAAGGGTTAAGGAAGGAAGAATTATTTCAATAACTTGGTATGCAATAAAGTCCTACTTAATGACAGATTCCTTCAGTTCCCTCCTGTTCCCAGCAGAACTTCCATCTAAGCACTATCTGAGATCCACTGCTTCTCATCAGTCCTACTATAGAGGCAGCCACAGCCACCTATTAAGCATGATGGAAGTTGTAGTCTAATAACATTTGAAGAGCCTAACCTCTGCACCCCCAACCCTATACACTTAGATGCACACATTTTATCCCTTAGCCAGGGGTTACTAACCCTGCCACCCCACTTTCCTAACCTTTAGTTCTCCGCTTCCAACAGACCCCAGTACATTTTAATGTATATTCTTTCACTTCTCAATAACCAACCTCTGTATTAGTTGCACTACTCCATTTGTGCGAGGTACACTGTACTTCCTGATCGCTGGTGTGCTTGGGAGGAAATGAACCAGCAGGGGGCTCATTGGATGAAACTAGTAGGAGGGCGGGGTATAACTTCCGGTACTGAAGCAGCAGGGTGATCGTGCTGAGCGCCTCAATTTTGTTTACACTAGGAGTTTATCCTTGGTAGCAGCCTAGAATATAATATGGCAGGACATTAACCCCTTCAGTGCCAGAGGCTTGGGTCATTTTCTGTACCCTGCAGGCCAGACACTTGTTTTATTTTTTTATTAAAGTTCAAAAAGTACAACATGGGAATCTTACAGAAAGACATCAAGTACAGTCTACGTTCTTGCAGATAGAACAAGTTATACGTCACTGCCATAAGTTTAAAGCTGCATAAGTAAAGGTAGCTGGTGAAAGGAGAAAAACATTGTGGGCAGAGGAACGGACCAAGTGGTTCTCGTCCTCTGTCGGAACATGCAGGAGTGGCCAAAGACCTGGGGGAGCATAAAAGTACATTTTTAGACATATATAAGAAGGACACATTAAAATAATGAGCTGGCACTCCAACCACTGGGAAATTAGCATATCATGAACAGTATTCATACATTTGTAGAAACGCTCAAGAATGGTTGCGCAGTTCAAAAAGAAACAAGGAGCATATGTAACATCCACACTCTACGACGTCCATATTCTACAAATATAATAGGAAACATTAGGACATGGGGAAGTTCCCCAAGGTACTTAGGAGAAATTAAAGTGTCATACCTCCCAACATTTCAAATTGCCAAGGAGGGACACTAGTGTTTTAGGGGGTGTTGCTGGGGTGTGTGGCTGGTGGGCGGGGCATTACCGAGAATTTTTAGGCTATTTCATGACTTATCAACACCTCCTTGTGTAACCTAATAAATGACTTTCTAACAAGACCAAAGTATTTTATTTACACAGACTGGTTTATAAACACATATACTGATGTTTAAAAAACAATAATGTGAGTTTTATTGCTGTGAAACAATATTATACACAAATATACACACAATGCAATCTTATCTCCTAAAAAGAGGGACATCAGGGTGGGAAAGAGGGACGGAGGGATTTGGGTCTCAAAGAGGGATTGTCCCTCCTAAAGAGGGACACTTGGGAGGTATGAAGTGTTGGATAAGGCTAGGCTCTAAAACAAAACTTGTTGACAAGATCCCAGATATGAGTTAACTCAGTAGTGGATAGGGGCCAACCCCTCTGGGCCCTAGGAGGGGGGACCCCAATACCACTCCAACGGAAACAACACACACAGGAAAGCATCCATATTGTTCCACAAGGGTAGATCAGAACGTTCAGATGCAGTAAAATATAGAACAAAAACTGCCAGATGTTAATCCCAGCAAAGTAGATAGAACGTAGCATTTCGGCCTCACCGTCTATATGTTCCACAGTTAAGCAAACACAGCACAGCCCATAAGCTAGAACTCAAGGTAGGCAAAAGTTAGGTAAAGCTGCACTTGGGGCTGCAGTAAAACAGATCCGTGGAAGATCCTAAGAGGCCTCAGTGCAAATAGAGGCACAAGAATCCCTGGGTCCCAAGGATAGATATCCTAAGTAATCTCTGTATCTTCCAAAGTGGATAGGAAAAAGGCCCACTGTTCCAACAGATCCTGGCAGGTTAGCACACTCCTATTAACCTTCAGTAGCAGTGTAGAAGCCATCAGAGGCAGGTAGCAGACTTGAAAGGCACCCCGTCCAAGGTATGCCATCAGTGATACCACAGCATACCCCGTTGTGCTCCAGCACTCTGTCCAGCAGACATAGGGAACCTTCCTTCACCTCCTGTTGCGGTACTGCTGCTATCCCACCTGATGCAACACATGAAGTGGGGAGCAAACGGTCCTCGATAGCGGTGTACAATGTAGCAAATTCCTCATGTATCATTCCTCGGATCTCCGCCACCAAGTTCGTGAGGTCCAGTTTAGTTATCAGACTTGAAATCTCCTCTGCCGTAAGTGACTGAGTTGAGGAAGTATGCAATATAGGGAAAGGCAAGTATGGAATCTCCACAACAAGTGTCATAGTAGAGAACGTTTAGTGCATTAGTCCTGTTGCCTCCAGACGTTTCCATTCTGGGGGCCGTCATGATTCTACCTGCACCATCAGGGTAAACAGGAGCAAAAAAGGAACTGGATGTTTCCTCTGTTTTCCAGACTAAATCAGGTAGATTTATCGGAAGAAACCATCCAAAAGGTGCCACAGCAGCCTCATCACAAAAGAAATATCAAAATAATGAAAGATAAAGTAGCTACTGTAGGAATATAGCTTCCCAGTTACGGAGCAATAAAAAGCACGTCTGTCTTCCCAGGCTGCTAGCTCCTCCCTCCTCTCATCCTTACTGTTATTTCTATACTTATTACTAAAGTATCTATACCTGTTGTTGATAAGTTCTTTTGTTCTTATTAATCCTATTTTCACAACTATACCGTAGAATCTCAGGTATAATATGCACCTATGTATTATACACAGGTGCATATTATACCCAAGATTTTAGGGGAAAACAAGAGTGCCTATGTATAATATGCACCCTTGTTTTCCCCCTTACTGAAAACATTTTTAATGCCGGCAAATACCTTCCCTCCCTCCCCCAAGCACATTCCACTCTCCAAATAAGCTTAATTTCATCCCACATTAGTCCCCCATCTTCCCTCCTGCTCCCAGTTCAATTGATCTTAAAATAAACCTTACTATTATTCATCAGAAGTCCCCATGATCTCTGCGGGCGGCACGCTTGCATCTGCCATCTTCTTCCTGCAATGGGCTGTCATGACCTTCTGCCTCCAGCCAATGGTAATGCCCTGTGAGGTCGGGCATTACCATTGGGTGGAGGCAGAAGGTTCTGACAGCCCATTGCAGGAAGCAGGCTGCAGATGCAAGCATGCCGCCCGCAGAGATCATGGGGACTTCTGATGAATAATAGTAAGGCTTATTTTCAGATTGATTGAGCTGGGGAGTGGGAGGGAAGATGAGGGACCAAACGTGGGATGACCAGATTATGCTTTGGACAAAATAAACAGCTTTCCATAAATAAAGTGCTGAGTTTGAGGTTAAGGCTTACCTTGCGGAACCTTCTTTGCCTCAAATACAGATCCCTTGAGTTTCTGGGATAAAAAGAGGGCTGTGGGGCCTACATTGTCCCTGGTAGCCCAGGAGTTGCTTTCTTGCCCCCCAACCAGTGTTCAGAGTGAGCGGGTATTTTCTGTAACAGGATATATACTTAGGCCCCAGCTCTCTCACTTGGCCCTCCAGCTCATGGAGCAAATTACTTTTTTAAAAATCAACCTGCCAAAGCTGGGTTACCCTGCTCTCAGGTTCGATGCAGATTGGAAAAAAAAGGACTTCATCTATAATCATCCATATTACCATAATACGCTGAGCACTCCAGCTTACCCAGCTCTAGAACCATGGTAGGTTGGGCAGAGGACTGCCCCCCCCCAACTTGGTGGGACACAGGGGGGAATTTAAAGTCTACATTGTTGTACCACTATACAGGTTGTTCAGTCTTGCTCTATTGTTTTTCATCTCTTCTCAAAATTCTGTGGTATCTGTCTACTGAGTCTTTCCTGATTCAGTGTTCTGCAGTTTGCTGTTGGCTACATCTACAGTGTTGCTGAGTCCGTCCTGCACCAGTCATCCTCAGTTTTGTAGTCTATTCCAACAAAAGTCTATATCTATCTACTGAGTCCTGCCTGCTCCAGTGTTTTGCAGTTTGCAGCTGGCTACATCTACAGTGTTGCTGAATCCGCCCTGCACCAGTCATCTTCAGGCTTGTAGTCTATTGTAACAAAAGTCATATATCTATCTACTGAGTCCTGCCTGTTCTGCAGTTTGCTGCTGGCTACATCTACAGTGTTCCAGTCATCCTGAGTCCGCCCTGCACTAGTCATCCTCAGACTTCCTTCTTCCTTCGAATAGCTACATCCATGCTTCATCTACAGTACCATAAGGCTAAAGCTCCACCTTACCCTGGTCCACCATCTTCATTTAGACTCTGGAAATGGTTCTATTTATTTTTATTTATTTAATTAAAAATTTTTATTGTGTATTTTAAAGTATTTTGAATTTGGCCAAATAATTCGGACTATTGCCGAATTTCGTCTGAGTCAAATAGGTCTGGTCTGAAATGCAAATCGTGAAAATGACCCTCCGAATAAAAAAAAAAAATTGTCCCAAAACTAATTTTACTGACATTTTTTGCCGTGCACAAGTCTAAGCAATAATTCAAGCTTCCTTTGCTTCAGCTAGGCATGTAGAGCTGCGGAGGCCAGGCAGGCTTAAATGATTCAGGCTTGCAAATAATATGCCTCATGATAACATTTCCCTATTATAGGGTACCTCCAAGAGTCCACCTCCTATATTGGGAAAGATGCCTTGGAGATAGCTAAGTTAGCATTTAAGTGTTCAGCATCAACTTTTACAACACAAAGTGTTTTAGGATTAAAAATTGGAATGCATATTCTGCTTTCAAAAAGGCTCCAATATCGTTCTCTTCTAAGGTATTCCTCCTGTTTGGGGCAGAGTTAGACACATTTGTCAGCCTTGGCACTGGCAGCAAAAGTACCTAAAAGGTCTGATAACACAAAAATGACTTCTACTTAGAGAGGTAAAACTTTCTCCAGACAAATTCTAATATTTCATCCGGAGGTTCATTTACATTGAGCAAAACCTGCTGGACACAAAAAAAAACTATGACCAAGGTGTCAGACTCGAGGTCCTCTGCAAGATGGAGTATGGAGTCTCCCTCAAATTCTCCTCTGGGGAAGACTCCATCTCTTTACACATCAATGGAGGATGTCAATTTCAGACAAGGGGGTTCTACACCTCATTCAAGGAGGGTGCAGAATGTCTTTCTCGTTGTGTAGTTTTTCATGTCCAGGTACCAAAAGAAAAAAGGTTACAGGAAGCCTGTCATCAGGCTATCCATCAGTTCCTAGATGGATCCTGATGTCCCCCCACAAGGCCCGATTATCAAATAATAAAAACAAATGTAACCATGTGAGTGCCACTCACAGGATGTATCAAATGAGGCCCATTTTATTTTATTCAGACCTCTTTGGGGGGCATCAGCAGAAAAAAAAATAACCCTCTGTGTGCCAAGGGGTCCAATGCATTGCTTTGCAAAGCATTGGACACCGCTGAGGCAGGCAAAGGATTGTTATTTTTTATTTATTTACGCCTCAATGGGGTGGTATCAGGAGGGGTCTTGATGCCCCCCCCAACTGTTTTGCAATGCATTGGACTCCCCCCCCCCCCCCCCCCCCGTGGCACACACATTAATTTATTTTTTATTCAGCCCTTCTTTGGGGTGGGTATCTGGAGTGGTCCTGATGTCCCCCAACAAGGTATGAATAAAAAATAATAAACAAAAAATTAACCCTCCTTGTGCCACAGGGGGTCCAGTGCATTGCTTTGTAATACATTGAAAACTCCTGTGGCAGACAAGGGATTATTATTTTTTTTCCTATTATTTTATTTAGACCTCTTTCGGGTGGCATCAGGAGTTGTCCTGATCCCCCCCAACAAGGTACAAATAAAAAATAATAATAATAAAAAAATGAACCCGCTGTGTGCTTTGCAATGCACTGGACACCCATGTGACACACAACAAATTATTTTTTCCCCCCATTATTTTTTATTCAGACCTCATTGTAGGACAGACCGGAGACCACTCCAGCTTACAGGCAGAAATCCTCCATCATCGGAGGAGGCTGGATAGAGAGAGGGGAGCAGAGGTAGGGTGACAGACTGCGGGGCAGAGCATTACCCACAGTCTATCTGGAATTAGGGTGCAGGGCAATATTTAATCATTATATTTTGGCCAAATAGCATTTTAAAAAAATAAATTAATAAAGTACTCCACATATTCGCTATATAACCTAACATTTAAAACTAACTTGTATAGGGGTGATAGAGCCCCTTTAATCAAGCACAAGACTGAGCACCACGCTTGATAAACATCTTGAGAATCAGAGGGGTACACAATCCCTTGAAAAGAAATGCAAATTGGACACCCATTTGAGATATAAGGAGTTAAATTGTGACAAAATATAATATCGACTACTGGATTATGGTTTAACCCTTTGTATTTCAGAGTGGTATCCAATCTATTGCTAAGCGATGGCCTGGATACCCTTCCAGTACGCAAAGTGTTACAGCTGACCAGGGTTGAGCAGTCATAAATAACTGCCCATTCCTGTCCAGCTTTAAATCCAGTACTAAACAGTCACTGACACTGTAGTCAGAATGTGACTGCCCATCCCTGTCCAGATTTACACCCACCCAGCAGTCATCTCATCTTTGTCATAAGTTAACCCATTGAAGAATAATAGGTGTACAATGTGCATTGCCTTGTAATTCATTGTACACAGCCTCATGCTTTATTAACCTCTTGAGGATCTATCTGTGTAATGCACAACCCCTTGAGAAGCAGTGCACATTGTACACCCATTTGATCTTCAAAGGGTAAATCTATGACATAAGGTGACATTGACAACGGGGATGAGCAATCATATGTGAAAACCTCACTTACGTACACATATATAATCAGAGGGCTGAGCAATGTACTGCTGTTCAGTGCACTGCTTGTCCTCCTGGCACCCAAGGGATTAAGTATATATAACTCCATGTTCATGTTCTAATGTTCTTGTTTCTTTAACACCCTGAGTGCTGCAAATACCTTCAACTTGTCAGGAAAGTGTTAACATATAAAATTACACTTTTCTTTGTAAAATCCTTGGAGACTAGAGACTTTTCTCTCACCCAGTAGTTAATATAGAAAAGTGTCATCTGTATTGTGTATCAGGTTAACCCCTTAGACTGCTATGATGCCCATTCATTTATAGAAATGGAAAGGGCGGGGTGGGAAGGGAGTATGGCTGCTGCTCCCTCAGAGCGTGTGTGTGTGTGTGTGTGTGTGTGTGTTGTAAGACTGGATTTTAGGCCTCAGAAAAGAGCTAGACTTGTGTACAGCAAAAAAATTCTGTAAAATTTGATTGCAGACAAATTTTTTTTTTTCCCATTCAGTGGATCCGCATTTCGGACCGGACCTGTTAGACTCGTACGAAATTCGACAATAGTCCAAATTAGTCAGCCGAATTTAAAATACTTTAAAATATACAATAAAAAATTAAAATTAAATAAATAAAAATAAATGGAACCATTTCCGGAGTCCAAATGAAGGCGGTGGAACAGGGTAAGGTGGAGCTTTAGTCTTATGGTACTATGGATGAAGTAGATGAAGTATGGAGGTAGCTATCTAGCTACAAGCACAAATGAACAAATACATGAAATTCCAAGGAAGACTGAGGATGACTGGTGTAGGGCAGAGTCAGGATGGCAGGAACACTGTAGATGTAGCCAGCAGCAAACTGCAGGCCTCAGTAGATAGATACAGCAGACTTTTTTAGAAAATATGAAAAACAATAGAGCAAGACTGGTCAACCTGTATAGCTGGACAGCAATGTAGACTTTGAATTCCCCCCTGTGTCCCACCAAGTCGGGGGAGGGGGCAGTCCTCTGCCCAACCTACCATGGTTCTAGAGCTGGGTAAGCTGGAGTGCTCAGCGTATTATGGTAATATGGATGATTATAGATGAAGTGCTTTTTTTTCCAATCTGCATCGAACCTGAGAGCAGGGTAACCCAGCTTTGGCAGGCTGACTTTTAAAAAAGTAATTTTCTCCATGAGCTGGGGGGCCAAGTGAGAGCACTGGGGGCTAAGTATATTTCCTGTTACAGAAAATACCCGCTCACTCTCGACAGTGGTTGGGGGGGCAATAAAGCAACTCCTAGGCTACCAGGGACAAAGTAGGCCACACAGCCCTCTTGTTATTCCAGAAACTCAAGGGATCTGTACTTGGGGGCAAAGAAGGTTCCGCAAGGTAAGACTTAACCTCAAACTCAGCACTTTTTCTATTTATGGGAAGCTGTTTCTTTTGTCCGAAGCACAATCTGTCCATTGACTCATCATAAGAAGCAGCAGCTGCTCCACTGGAACAAGATGAAGTGCTACTGGCGCTGCTACTGATAGGTCCCAGAAGACCACCACACTCCTCCAGCTCATCTGCGGAATCTTCTCCCACTTCCTGTGACTGCATTCTGTTTTTCTTTGCCTCTCATGCACCCTCGCTATCAATTGTTCCCTCCAGGCAGTGAGGGAAATGGAACTAAGTTCCATCTTGCATTTGATCTGAGGAATGACTTTGGCCAGGCTAGCATTCTCTTTGCTTAACATTTCTGTCAAAGCACAGAAAGACGTGAGAACTGTCATTACCTGTTCCATCAGTGCCCAGTCAGACCTGCCTAGTGCTCTGTTACTGCCAATGAAATGGTGACATGACATTGCGTGAATTGCGTTTTTCTGTTCCAGGATATGCTCTAGCATATCTAAGGTGGTCCCAACATCTTGTTTTAGGCGGTGCTCTGGGAGGTTTGCCTTTTTCTGTTCCTTCCTGAGGAGTTGGCTATCTTTGACACTAAAATGGAAGTGGCCAGCAATTTGTCGGCACAACACCACAAGTGCTGACAACCTTCCAGTGTTGTTGCCATCCTCGAGAGCAGCCTTAACTACCAGATGCAGGACATGCGCTGAGCAGTGCAAACCCACAAATCCCCAGAGAGCCTTTATCATGTTAGCTGCATTATCAGTAACCACAAGCCACATTTGTGCCTGTGTGCCTGCCTGCTACCCTAGCCACTGCGCCACCATGTTCTGAAGTGATTTACAATGTTATCTGAGGTGTCTTGCTGATCCATTACCTCAGCATGGAGGAGTAAAGAGCGGTGCCCCTGCTTAGCTACTGCACCTGAACTTGTTGCTGGTATCGGTAATGATGTGTCTTGCAACACATTGGGCTGCCACCAATGACAGGAAAGCATGCACTCCATAAGTCTGTGGTAAAATGCACTGACTGGCCACCAGTCTTTCCTAGCAGGTCCTTCAAAAGCCTAACACATGACTGGTACAGTGAGGGCACTATAGTTCAACTAAATGTGGTGCGGGATGGAATTTTATATCGGGGTGCGACAGCCTCCATAAGTTGCTGGAAGGGCTCCCTATTCACCGAATTAAAAGTAGCACCCCCAACGGCTATGAGCTGTGCAATGAGGCATGTAATTTTTTGGGACTGCTGTCTGCACATCCCCTTTGAATGAAACCCACCAAAATCTTCCAGTGTGGCTTGTATTGATTTTGAGATGGGCTCTTATTAGGACCAGATGTGGCATGATCCCACTGCCCTTTCTCCTGCCTACTGATGGTCAGTGTGACACTGGTATATTTAGTAGTGCCACTTTCTGCACTTATCAACACTGACTTATGGTAGTTGTTTAGGTGTTGGTTCATCCTAGAGATGCTTAGATGACTGGCTGACTTCCTGCCATACAATTTACATCTAGCTAGCCGGCCATCGCCAAGTGTCACAAAATGCTCCCGCGCTTTGGAGCGACAGATGACTCTGCCAGTTGAAATGGAAGGTGGTGGAGAAGATGAAACTGAGGTGACACTTTCTTCATCTTCACATGCTGGAGTAACCTCACTATGCTTTTTGGTTCTACAGACCTTTACAGGGGTACTAGTAGACCTAAAGATGGCAACAGGAATGTTGGGACTGGGATTGGAGGAGGAGAGTGGAGTAACAGTGTGTAACGGTTTTTGGATGAACACTCAGACAGGATGGTAAGGTTAAAATGACTTTATTGAACAAGAGCATACAAGGAATTAGGCACTGGGGCCCACAAGGCAAATCAAACAGAAATGTATTAATACACAATAGGAAGCCGCCAGCAGTACCAGAATAGGTGGACTGGAACAACAGAATACAAGCTGGTAGTGCAGACTCTGGCAGAATCAGTGAGGTTGGAGGCAACCCGTTCGAGAGCTGACCATAGGTGAGTGTACACCGGAGGTGCACGTGTAATAGGACTGGCACTACCCAGACACCTGGGCACCGTACCAGGAGGAGCAAGACAACGCTGGCCCAGACTGTATGAGATGGTAACGAGGCAACTCAGACCCAGGCTCAGGCCGCATATACCGGGCAACCGAGGAATGGCAACACTACCCTATGGGAGGGTAACAGAGACCAAGGCAGCTGCTAGAGACAGACCCTAGAACGCTAGGGGTGGATCGAGGTGACAATAGGCAACTGTAACGCAACCAGTGACCACTCAGCCTACAGCATGGAATGTACAACACTGGCTCTAGCTCGAGGTTACTGCAGTGAACAGGATAAGCCCTTACCTGGACTCTCCAGGTACCCAAAGGGTTAATGGTCAACGCCCAGAGACTTACTGAAACTCCCAGAGGGAGTGAGCACAGCGTTAACTGTAGGAAGGCCACAGAGAGAGAGATCAGAGTAACACAGTCAGTGTAAGAACACTTGTAATGGTACCTCGAATGTGCACACCACCAGCAGCGGTTATAGGAGCAGCTTAAGCCCAAGCTTAGCCTTTGGTCGACAAGGAATAGCACCACACGGCGCACCACCACAAGCAATACAAGCCCCAGTATCATGATGACCACAAGGGGTCGCCCAAGGCACAACCAGACACGGTTGGTACCGGAGCCGGTAAACTGATAACAGGAGACAGCAACGGAGTGGAACAGCGCCACCAACGGTCAGCAATGGAGCGGGTCCTATAGCCAGATACAGTCAACATTGGAGCGGGTCCTCAGTCTGACGCGGTCAGCAATGGAGCGGTTCTATAGCCAGATGCAGTCAGCAACGGAGCAGGTACTCAGTCAGATGCAGTCAGCAACGGAGCGGGTTCTTCAGCCAGAAGCAGTCAGCAATGGAGCGGGTTCTCAGACGGATACGGTCAGCAACGGAGCGGGTTCTTCAGCCAGATACAGTCAGCGGCAGAGCAGGTTCTCAGCCATACACGGTCAGCAATGGAGCGGGTTCTTCAGCCAGATACAGTCAGCAAAGGAGCGGTTTCTCAGCCAGATACAGTCAGCAACGGAGCGGGTTCTCAGCCAGGAAACACTCAGCAATGGAGTGTAGCAACAGGAACACAGGAACAAGCTCGTAGTCAGGTAGGCCAGGTCATACATGAATCAGCATAAGCGCAGAATAGACTCAGGAACTCGTACACCACGAAAGGGTGCCTAAGGGAGGACATCCCAGGGTATATAAAGGCAAGCCCTAGTGGTAGCAATTAAGACCAGCCAATCAGAAGACATCAGAGAATAATAATGTTGCCGCTCAGCACCGGAAGCACAGGCACAGTGATACAGTGGTGGTGGAGACACTAGCAGCTACTACCTGCCTGGGAGACTCAATTGGAACTGGAGGAGCAGGTGTGACACACTAGCAACTTCTACCTGCCTGGGAGACTGGAGAGGCAGGTGTTGAGTTTTCAGTAGAAGACAAAATTGTACCTGGAGAAACAGAGGAGTACTATGGGCAGCAGGGGAAAATCAAGGTCAGTGGAAAAATCAAGCTCAGTGGAAAAATTAAGCTTAGGAGGCCTTGGTTCCTCATATTCTTCTTCTACCTCTTGTAGGTTTGAACAGGAAGAAAATTCAGCAGCAGCAGATTTTGGGGAGACCTGCTGAATTGCCTCTTCTGCTGGTGGCTACCAGGAAATGGTAAACTATCTTCCTCAATAAAATTTTTTGGAGAAGATATGCTCTCTATGCTCTCAGTGGCAGTGACAGTGGCGGCAGGAGAAATTTTCCCCAAATACTACAATAATTTCCATTTGGCCTGTTATAAACATCCTATGTTGATACTGCCCGCAGTTTCTGACCAGTAGTGTTAAACACGCTAGGTGTCCCCAGTTTTATAAAACTGTCTGTAGCAGAGGTGGTGACGAAACTGGCAGTGGCACTAGTCATTGTGCAGGTGGTTCTGGGGGGATCATCATGAAACAGCCCATGAGACACAGATGCTGGCTGCTTCATGGTCTCAGAGGAGGACCTGGACCTCTCTACCCTGCTAGTAGAGGTAGAACGACCTGCAGTTCCCCTCTTCTTTCTAGTTTTTGGTTTGGAGTGCTGCTGCTGAGTCTGACTAGTACTACTGAAAGTACCCTTCTTTGCCCGCCTGCTGCTGCTAGGTCTGCTTTAAAGCAAATGCACTGTGGTGGTGTTGGTGGTTGCTGGGTCACTGCAGCTGGTACCAGGACGAGGAACATCAGGTTGTTCACTAGAACTCAATTCCATTACAGATAGGTAGGTAGTGTACTATAATAATTTTAAAATTTTAAAACCTGGCCACATGACAACTGTCAGACTGGCTGTGTCACTCTGAAAATTATTATTAACAAAAATTCCTAATATTTTTATTTTCAACAGGAACAAAAATGACTTGCAGTGGCAGTAAGGCACTAATGCTGGCTGCCTGCTTACACAACAACTGTGTCACTCTGAAAAGCAATTACAGCTCCTGACAGTATTGTATTGCATATTTTTATTTATATAGCACCAACAGGTGTACTTGGCACTTTACAGATTACATTTACTATAGAAGGGGTACAATAAGTGAGGTGATTAAGTGCTTATATAGGCAGTGACACGGGGAACAACAGGTGACTATACATTAGGATAAGAGGTCCCTGCCCCGTAGAGCTTACAATCTAAGTATAGGATGGGTGACATACAGATACAAGCTGGTAGAGGAGGAAGTGCAGTTTTGGCTTATGATGATAATGTTTGATAATGATAATGTTTCCCGATTATTGCTAAAGATAAAAGGTGCTCTTTTAGCTTTGATTTAAAGTGGCAATGGCAATAAGGAACTAGGGGCTCGATTCAAATGTTGGCGTCGCCAGAAAAAACTGGCGACGCTGCTTTTAACGTCAACTGAGCAATGCAAATGTTCTACTAGAAACAAGCGACGCCAGTTCTGAAACAGACGTCGCCCGTCGCCAGAACAGCAAGATCTCACCCATAGAGGATAATGTACAAGCGACGCCAAAAGCGATTCAAATGTTGGAGTTAGGGCTAACGCTCGTTAAATTGCAACTTTTCACGCCAGAAATCTAACGCCTACTTTTTTTGGAGAATAGCACAGGAGGCAGTGTAAAAAAACCCACGTCTCCAGTTCTGAACAGCATTCTCTGTGCTTTTCCCTACCCAGCTACTAGGGGAACACAGAGATGGCTTTCAGCACCATAGACAGCTTTGAATGCCATAGGGATGTGTACTGCTCACCCCTGTGGCATTCAAAGAGTTACAATAAAGAAAACTAGTACACCAAGCACTACACAATGCCCCCTTCCACACACCCCTTAATATGTCACATATATTGCATATATGGGACATACTAACCCCATCCACATCCACCTCATGGACTTCCATGTAGTGGACAAATCTGTCTTTTACTCCACAATCAACCCTTTGATTACCAGAGAGGTAGGAAAGCATTGCATAGCATGTCTCCCAGCCCTCTGGTTCCCAAAGGGTTAATAGGCAAGGTATGCCTGTATGTGTGTGAGTGGGTGTGTTTCATACATTGTATAATTTAAATACTATCATGAAACGTAGATTGACTTAGATCCATTCATTTGTAATGCCCACCACCTGTGTCCCATTGCTATCATTATTTTTGCTCCACTCTCCTTCCAATGCAGAGTGAAGCAAACACACAAATAACAATGTGACACAGTAAGTAGGACATTATTAACCCTTTGAGTGCCAGAGTGGTATGCAACGCATTGCAAAGGCGTGCGCTGCATTCCACACTGGCACTCAAAGGGTTAAAATACAATTGAGGAAGCAGGCTGCACTCTGACTGCATCGCTTCCCTTCATTCATAAAAGTGCCATTGCTGCGGGTGGCTGTGAAGCCTGCAGCATAAGAAAAGGCTGGGGACAAGAGAGACATCGGAGGAAGCGGGTGGCAGGCTTGTATTTGCTGCCCGCTTCCTCCAATACCTCTCCTCTCCTCACACGTCGCCATTGTCCCCTGCCTGGCGTCGCCTATTCTACAATTCGCAGACGCGTTGGCACAATGCCAACGCGTGAGGAGAGGTATTGGAGGAAGCGGGCACAAGGGAATACCCAAATAAAAAAAACATATGGCCAGCATCAGGTACCACTTTGTCAATGGCAATGAGGAGGAATAGTGCTTCAAATGTCCCATACACACATCCCCCAAAAATGTGTAAAGTCAATATTACCAATCACCAGTGCAGAACATAGCAACATGGGAAAAGTGATGCATCCTGAGCTGGTGCACATGGGGCACCAACATCACATGACACCCTCATACCTCCCAAGTGTCCCTTCTTAGGAGGGACAGTCCCTCTTTGAGATCCAAATCCCTCTGTCCCTCTTTTCTATCCTTTTGTCCCACTTTTTCGGACATCAGAATGAGTGATGTGTATTACATTGGTCCACAGCAATAAAACATACATAAATGTGTTGTTAATTGTCAGTATATGTGTTTATACATTAATATGGGCAACTAAAATACTTTGTTCTTTTTCTAAATCATCCATCAGTTAAACAAAGAGGTGCAGATGGGTCAAGAAATAACTTAAATATTCTTGGCAATGCCTCACCTACCAGACGTGCCCCCAGAAACGCCACCTAAAACAGAAGTGTCCCTCTTTCGCCATTTGAAATGTTGGGAGGAATGCACCCTGGTTGGGAACCACCGCCCTACACAGACAAACCATAAGAATCAAGCAACCCAACAGGGACCAGGGGAACACAAAGCAGCACAACATAAGCCATCCAAAAACACCTCCGACCAACAGGGGTTAACACACAACACCACATGCACATCTGTCACTCCAACAACATGTCAAGCTCACCTATGTAACCTCAGCAGTCCATGGAGACAAAACACACACCTGGCAGGTACATACCACTTACAACACATCACACCACTAACCACACACCAGAAAATAATTACCTGGATAACACACACCTTACCATTAGTCCATCATAACCCACATGACTGTTCATGGACAACACACCATATATATATATATATATATATATATATATATATATATATATATATATATATATAAATATTTATATGAGAGAGAGAAAGAAAATATGATGGCAAAGGAATAGCATGACTGTTGTGTTCATAGTGCACCTTCAATCTTGTTTCCACCCTCTGCAGGCATCCAGGCCATGATTTCATATGGTCCAGAAGTTTGTTCCGGTGACATGTTTACTCCACATCCATGAGGATCATCTGTTTGTTAGTGTTGATATCAATAAAACATATGATCGTATATAACTATCTATCTTGTGTCATTGATTACTTCTCCCTCTTCATGTTCTTTGAAAAGATGATAGTAATACATTGAATGTTTGAAAATCCATGCAGTAGGGTTTATCACCCTGAGTGAAACAAGTGATCTCCCACTGCTGACAGGTGTTGAATTCAAAAGTTGTTCCAACTCCAAGTTTACATTCATAGATTGAATATCCCAGTGGCCTAAAAGTGTCAAATGGCACTGTTACTACACCATCCAATGGACAGCTCCGGTCCCTGCACCATGGATCCCCATAGGATGATGTAGTCACAGTGCCATATGACACCTTCAGGCCACTGGGATATTTGTTATATGACTTCAAGCTTTGAGCTGGGATAACCTTGGAATGAAACACCTTTCAGCAGTGGTAGTTCCCTTTTTCAATCAGGGGGGTGAACCCAACTACATATGTCTTGACACATCCTAAGCATTACTATCCCCTTAATTGTGATCATGTGGTTGATCTGTTGAGATATCTAATGTGTTCATGTTGTTTAAGTTCAAGTCACATCATGGAACAACACCCTGATGTTGTTCGGCTTTCAGATGTCTGTGAGTTGAACTTGGACAAACATGTCTGATTGTGATGTGTGTGTTCACCCTGCAGTAAAAGCTTGTGACACCATTCATTGTGCATGAGTTGTGTTCAATGCATAGCTTTGCAATGCATTGGAGACAACTCATTACTTGACACCCATGTTAGATGTGAATGAGTTGTGTTCAATGCATAGCTTTGCAATGCATTGGAGACAACTCTGCCTCTCTAACTGTATCATCTGAATAAAACACAGACATTGATATGTTCTGAAGCAACAACTGCACATTTATTTTCTTTTTTTGGGGGGTGCTTTGGGCGGGGCTGCAGGGGTGGCTTCCTGCACTTGATGCCGTGAGGCTCTAGTGGTTCTGGGGGCTGGGGGTGCCACTGGTGGAGTGCTGGCAGGGGTTGAGGCACTGGAACTGGAGGCCTGGGCCTGGCGGATGGTCTCCAGCCTGTTACTCTCACGGAGCTCAGCAACCACCTGGTCAATTGAAGCTGTCACCCTGTTGGTGTGGGTGACCAGGTGGTTGCTGAGAGTAACGTGATGGGCCTCCAGTGCCCTCATGCTGTCCAGGAGGTGTGCCATATGTTGCTCAAGCCTGTTGAGTGAGCAGGCACACCTCCTGGCCACCCTGAGTTGCCTCCTTTGGAGTACCAGACACTCCTGATCCATCACCATGGTGTTGTCAGGAGTGTGTGGTGTGGAGGGGGAACGGGACAGTGGTGGGGATGCCCTCTGGCTGTCCTGTGGCTCCACCACAGGTGGTGGGGGAGATGGGGTGGACCCATGGGTCCGGATGTGGAGGGAGCATGGGGAGCCCATCACTGCATCCCCAGATGAGTGACCCCCTGTCACAACTGCCATATGTGTGGCTAGCATGGTTTGTGGGGGTGTTGTGTGTTGGGGCTGGGATGGTGTGGTGACCACCACCAGGGCCTGTGGCCGTTGTGGCTGGCCAATGAGGCCAAAGTGCTCATAGTCCATTGGCCACTGGCTACTGTCCCGCGGCTGTGGCCTGGTGGCTGCCTGCAGTGGCCCATGCTGTGGCATCCCCACTATGTCTGGCATCCGGTGCCTCCCCATGGCTGTCGGCACATCCTGCAGGGGAGTGTACCGGTGCTGGACTGTGGGAGGTGGGGCCTGGGGGCCATGCTGGGGCCACTGCTGCTGCTGCTGGTGGGGTGAAGCCTGGGGGCCATGCTGTGGCCACTGCTGCTGCTGCGGCTGCTGGTGGGGTGAAGCCTGGGGGCCATGCTGTGGCCACTGCTGCTGCTGCGGCTGCTGGTGGGGTGAAGCCTGGAGGCCATGCTGTGGCCACTGCTGCTGCTGCGGCTGCTGGTGGGGTGAAGCCTGGGGGCCATGGTATGGCCACTGCTGCTGGTGGTGCGGTGGGCCTTGGGGGCCATGCTGGGGCCACTGCTGCTGCCACTGCTGCTGGTGGTGCGGTGGGCCTTGGGGGCCATGCTGGGGCCACTGCTGCTGCCACTGCTGCTGGTGGTGCGGTGGGCCTTGGGGGCCATGCTGGGGCCACTGCTGCTGCCACTGCTGCTGGTGTGGTGGTGGTGGTGGTAGTGCACTGGAGGTGCTGGCCTCCTCAGTGGAGGAACCTCCTGTGTCCTCCGCTCCTGCTGACTGGTGTGCTGTGTGGGGAAATGACATGATGTAATCAGTAATGTGAACTATGACAGGAGTGCTGCAAGACTATTACACTGACACGCAAACCGTTGAGTGGCAGGATGGTATCCATTGCATTTCTTTGCAATGCATTGGTTACCATCCTAACACACTTTGCTAGGTTTGACGTGATCACATACATTGATTACAGTAACCTGCAGTGATGTGATTTGGTCATCATGTGTATCCTGAGCAATGGGGATGGCAAGGCATATACCTCCTTGCTATCCCCATTCATCAGGATCCATGTGGTGAGCAACACTGAACTATCACACCTTGAGTGACACAAACCCACTGCACATTCTACACCTAGGCCTCAACAGCAAACACACCAGGACCTCTAAACACAGCAATGCACCAGTGAGGACCTATGACTACAGAGGCCAATCAATCAGTCAATGATGTCGGCAGCAGGAATAACCACACCAAGCACGCCAACCAACATGATCTGTGGAACCCAGGAACCCAAACAGCTGGAGGACACACAAACACACCCCAGGACAGCTAAAATCCTAACACACAGCAAACAAGTGCATTGTTAGAATGTACTATTGGAGGTTGTTTCTACCTTTTCACATGTTTGTTATGCTATGGAGCCTAAGCACTGGTATGTCACGTGTTGTTTAGATCTCAGTGCACTGGCTCCACAAAACAACACAGGGATTTCAGGTGTGATGACACTGCAGTTGTCATGTACACATTGTCACCTCTTTCTGACATCCTGGTGAATGCCCCCCCCCATCATGGTTGAGTCCTGTGGATCACATATGTCCTGCAGAGTGGGGATGGCGGGGAATGCCCCCTGGCCATCCCCACTCTGCAGGCTACATATGATGCAGAAAGCTGAACCTTGACTATTCCACTTAGACTAACTACCTACATGTACAACGTCTAGCCCTGACATGCAGTAACAATATAATAGGAAACACACCAAGTCCCCTCCTTGCTATTCTCCGGTAACCCATTGGGTGCCAAGGGACTAGCCAATGTATTGTCAACCAACGAATTACTTATCCCTGTGGCATTCAAGGGGTTGTGTGCTGACCTCTTTGTCACTCTGTGTATGACATTGTGATACACATAACAGTTGGATCTGTGACTGACACATGACATTGTGCATTGTTTTTGTGCTGTGCATGATGTCGTTTTGGACAGCATAAAGGGGGTTCAACAGGGACTTGACCATTACCATTCAGGCTAGGTTGGTCATGTATTCTGTCCTTGTTTGACGTCCCTCCAAGCTGTGTGACTGAATTGTGTTGTGTAATGCTGTCCATGTGTCACTGTGTTGGCCTCTGCCTGGTGGGTGTCAGGATTGGTGTGATGTGTGTGTGGGTCTTGATGCACTTACCAGTGGACTGGAGGCTACTTTCATCCCCGGTGTCACTCCATCCAGGGATCCCACACACCATGATGGAGGAGATGGTCTGACGCACAGCCTCCTCCCACTGGCTGTATTCCACCCGCAGGGGAGGACCACCCCCTGTGCCAGCAGCGTGCAAGGCCTGCTCGCCCATCTTCTTCTTCACCTTCATAATGGTAGACAAAAATGGGAAAAGGGTTGAACTAGATGTATACAGGTCTTTTCTCAACATTGATTACTGTGTTGCTATGTTACTGTCTTACCTTAGCCTTGCAGTCTGCCCATCTTTTCTTCACAGAATCCAACGACCGGCTGCGGCAGGACACTGCATTCACAGCAGCCACAACCTCCTTCCAGGCTGCCTTCCTCTTTGCTGACAGGCCAGCTTTAGGCCCCTTGGGGAAGAGGTACCTGTAGTGGGCAACCACAGCCTCACAGAGGACCAGGTTTTCCTCCTCTGTGTATTTGGGCTCTCTAAACCTCTCCTCCTCCTCACCCCCAGAGGTTGGTTGAGAGCCCTGGCTGTGGCTCCCCAGCCCTGCCTGCACTGGCCCTGTCTGTGTGTGGTGCAGGGGGACTACCCCTCGTCCCACTGTGTCTGCCCCTGCACTAGATGTGCCTGGTCTTGAGTGGCTGCCCCTCCGCCCCAGAGATCTCCCTCTCCCTCCCCTACCCTGACCAGGGTTGCCCCCCTGAATCTCCTCCTCCTCTCCTCCTACACTCCCCACCCCTCTCTTCTCTCCTCTCCTCTCCATCTCTCTCACCCACTCACACCCAGGCACTCACTCAGGCCCTCACACACTCACTCACTCACTCTCTGTCACTCACTTGCACTCACAGACTCACACTGTCAAAATAAAGATAAAAAGTGTGTGTGTGTTTTACAAAAAAAAATATGGGCTATGTGTATGTGTGTATGTGTGTTTGGATGCGTGTATTTGTATGTTCAAAAGTGTATTGTGTCGCTTTGTGTGCTGCCAAACTCTCCTTCTACCTGTCTGTGTGTGTGCGCCGCCTAAACTCCCTTTCTCTGAAAAACTAACCTCCGCTCCTTGGGTCCTGATATCTAGCTCTTGGGAACTCGATAACAGACAAAGGTGCGTAGGTGATTTTGGGTCTATTTATAGTTTATTCGACTCAACTTGATACTTTGGGGTGCTGTGATTGGCTGAGACTGGGTCACGTTGGACGTTTCGCGTGTTTGGTTTTTTTTTGGAGACGTTTCTCGCGTTTATAGTGTATTTGGCGTCGACGATGAGGTCAAATATTTGGCGACTCCAGTTTTGTAGTCTTCGTGTGTTTTGTAGGCCGTCGCTCGTTAACTCTTCTGGGTAACAAAGATTTGAATCTCACGTTACCTGGTCTTGCTTAACGAGCGAAGGCAGTTTTTTTCTTCATGTTGGTTTTAACGCCAACATTTGAATCGAGCCCTAGATTGGCCCTAGACTGGCTAATAAGGCACTAGACTGGCTAAAAATATCACTTTTCTGGACACTCTCTCTCTGCTTCTTCTCTCTCTGAGCTCCAACAACGGACTAACAGGAAATGCAGGCTGTCTGGGTATCTGTGTCATTAGTACAATCCCCATCATGAAACGAAGAAGCTAATTGGACTAGGGAGGGCGGGAAAGTAGCGCGCACGGGAAGCCATAGTCTAAATTTCTGAAATTTACAACCAAATTTCGGATGAGGGCTGTTCGGATTTGGGGATTTTGGGGTTTTTTAACGAACATCCCTTGCCTTTCGGTCGGCCAGAATGATGACGAATGACACTTATCCGTCCGAATTCCAGGATTTGGCCAAACCGATTCGCACAAGTCTTAAAAGAGCCATTTTTCCGGGCTAAGCTTGGAGGTCAGTAATATTAAAGCTTTTGAGTGACAGAGGTCCGAGCAATGTACTGCTGTCCAGTGAGCTGTTGGTCCTTTAACCCTTTGATTGCTGAAGATGCACTCAACTTGTTTGATACATTGGTCTACAAGAAGATGCACTTTTCTAGGTAAGTGATGTCTCCTGGAGACAGCTGTAGAATTCAAGTGGTTAATCAAGAGAAGTCTAATATGTTTGGTATTTGGTTTACCTCTGGAGGACCAACTGACACTCATTTGGAGCAATGGGAAGGGTGGTAATGGCTGCTCCCTCAGAATATATTTAAGACTGGATTCTAGGCCACAGAGAATAAAATAATCTAGGATGGTGTCCAGGATATTTAAGTGTATATGACCCCAGGCATGTTCATTTTTATATGTTGTTGTGTCTTTATCTTGAATGCCATAAACCTCTTCAAACTGTAAGAAACACTAATCTAATAGTAATTAATGTGCAACATACTAATTCTGGCGATGCCCTCTGGATAATGTGTATTCTCTAGTGATTGCACTTTACAATCTAATTCTATTTAGATTGTATCTGGATCATTCTATCTGGATCATTCTTACTCATCTTTGCTTTGTTATTTATTGTCATGGGGGGGAATTTGGGGGTACAGTATAATTGGGGGCAGGGCATGGGGCCCCTTACTAATGTTTGCAGGGGTGGGGCTGCGTTTTGTGTTATGCTCCTGCTCTGTATAACCTCTTTATCACACCTTAGTGAATTTTCCTGCAGGAGGGTTATACATTGAGGTGTGATAAAGAGATAATTACTTCCCCAGTGATATAAATTCTCCATTTCCTATGTTATTGTCTGGAAGCTATGCACTAAGATCTCTTCCACTTGAGAAATCTTTGTGCATAGGATTCACTGAACAACAGCAAGTGGAGAACTGACATCAGTGGAGAAGTGACCATCTCTTATCACACAATAGTGCATAACATGCCAGGTTAGACTTGAGAGGTAAAGATTTACGTGAGGGAGGGATGGACTGTAGAATGAAAGGTTATGATTGAAAAAGAGATCAGGCTCAGGGTTAGGTGCATAGAGAGGTCAAGTAAGTATTGGTAATGGGGGGGGGGGTGAGATGAAGGGACAGTGTGTCATTAGTGGATAATCCCCCTTCCCTATTCTCAGACTTGCATTGGACAAGTAATCACTTTCTCACCACTTCTACACTTAGTTTTCAGTTTCCTGCCATCTCAGAGGTTCTCTCCTTTGCTCCTGGTCTCCGTGAGCCTCTAACACACCTAGAACCAATAGTCAAGTGTGAGTGTGAGAAGCGGAGGAGACACGAGAACCTGTAGGAGACCCACGTGAAGTGACAGAGAGAAGCCACAAATGTTTGAAGAAACCGGCACTCACTTGTGAAGCCTGGCAGATACACCTTCTGTAATGACCTCACACCTCACTGTGGACTGGACCATAGTTATAACTGCAGGGGAATATAACCAATGCTGCTTCTGTACTTAAACCTTTGAGCACCAGAGGAGTATCCTCCGCACATTTCTTTGAAATGCGTTGAATACCCTCTGGCACTCAAAAGGTCAATCAATGTGAGCTTTACAACACAGTCTAGCTCTACTCCACTGCCTTCACACACTTAAGATTGTCTTTTTCTTTGTCATAAGATGCTTCAGCTGCTGGACCTGCCTCCTACACTGATGCCATGATGATGATGACAGGAGGCTGGAAGAGTAGAAGTGATACCTTTATTGGCTGAGTAGCTTTAGAGTGAAAGCTTTCAGTGCACCTTAGGTCTCGTCATCAGGCATGTTTAGAACGAGTGTACTAAAAAAATTATATCTTAGCGCTACCTATATATGAAATATTAATATCAGTGTAATAATAATTATCAAGAATGTCCCAAATGGATGTATGTGTAAAAGTACCCAAAATTTATTGAATAGATCAAGGGCTCAATTCTATTACCCGCGCTAAAACCGGCATTACAAGAAAAACAAGTAGCGCAAATTTTGCAAACGTGTTATGTTGGTATTCTATTTCTGAACCGCGGTAAAACAAAACTGGTGTAGACAGCACTTTTCAGAGTAGTAACAAAACTGGCGCTGTCTGCTTTTTTCCGACTACCACCTACAAAAACTGCGCAGTATGTCAAAGTCCAAGGAAATAGGTGTACATTTGACTACAGAAAGATCAAGTTCAGTGTTAGATGTGTTCTCCACATAACAAAATCAGACAGAATGCCCCCCCTCGACATATTAACACCTCCTTCTAAAAGTCAACTTACAGTGCTTTCTTTCACCATATTAATTCAACAAATATTGTTCATAGTTGACAATTAACCCTTCCCCTTCCAAAGTCAACTTACAGTGCTTTCTTTCACCATATTAATTAGATGAATATTGTACATCCGACATTTTAACCCCCCCCTCCCCCTTGAAAAGTTGACTACAGCGCTCCCATGATTTTCTTTCACCATTTTCATCCGACATTTTTCTTCTATTATACTCGACATGCTCTCGTATTTTGTATTGCAAGATTAACCCTTTGAGTACCACAGAGGTATTGTAATGTGTTTGCTACCCCTCTAGTACTCATAGGGTTAATAGGCAACCTGTATATGTATAAAAAAAAAGCTGTTTGTTTTTATTATAGATGTAATTTGTGTGTAAATGTAATTAAATATTTTATTTATGTGTAACAATGATTTTCTTTTACTAAATTATATATGTAATTTTAATTACAAAAGTAATAATGACCCCTCATGACACTCCCTTAGCATGGGGGCGACAATTGCCCCCTTTATTAATTAAAGAGCATATAACCTATGTGAAACATAGGTTATATGCTCTTTAACCCTTTGAGTGCCAGAGGGGTACAGAACGCATTGCTTTGCAATGCGTTGCATATCCCCTGGCACTCAAAGGGTTAACCCTGTCCACGTCAAATGAGTAACCATTTGAATGATAGAGAGGTATCCAACGCACTGCATTGCAATGCAGTGGCTACCTCTCTGGAACTCAAAGGGTTGATAGTGGAAAGGCATTGTAGGAAGTGGGTAGAGGGGAGAGAGGCATTGGAGGAAGAGGGGTGGTAAGCTTGTATTTGCCCCCTGCTTCTTCTCTCTCTCCCCTCCTCACTCGTCGACATTGAGTCACACACTGAAAGTCTTTGTCCCGCCTCACTCATATGCCTATACATACGAGTGAGGAGGGACGATGAAGTTGAGTGTGCGACTCAATGTCGACGAGTGAGGAGGGGAGAGAGAGAGAGAGAGAAGAAGCAGGGGGGAAATACAAGCTTACCATCCCTCTTCCTCCAATGCCTCTCTCCCCTCTACCCGCTTCCTCCAATGCCTCTCTCCCCTCCACTCGCTTCCTCCAATGCCTCTCTCCCCTCTACCCGCTTCCTCCAATGCTTCGCTCACCTCCACCCGCTTCCTCCAATGCCTCTCTCCCCTCCACCCGCTTCCTCCAATGCCTCTCTCTCCTCTACCCGCTTCCTCCAATGCTTCGCTCACCTCCACCCGCTTCCTCCAATGCCTCTCTCTCCTCTACCCGCTTCCTCCAATGCTTCGCTCACCTCCAACCGCTTCCTCCAATGCCTCTCTCTCCTCTACCCGCTTCCTCCAATGCTTCGCTCACCTCCACCCGCTTCCTCCAATGCCTCTCTCCCCTCTACCCGCTTCCTCCAATGCTTCGCTCACCTCCACCCGCTTCCTCCAATGCCTCTCTCCCCTCCACCCGCTTCCTCCAATGCCTCTCTCTCCTCTACCCGCTTCCTCCAATGCTTCGCTCACCTCCACCCGCTTCCTCCAATGCCTCTCTCTCCTCTACCCGCTTCCTCCAATGCTTCGCTCACCTCCACCCGCTTCCTCCAATGCCTCTCTCTCCTCTACCCGCTTCCTACAATGTCTCTCCAGTATTAACCCTTTGAGTTCCAGAGAGGTATCCACTGCATTGCAACGCAGTGCGTTGGATACCTCTCTGTCACTCAAATGGTTACTCATTTGACGCTGACAGGGTTAAAGAGCATATAACCTATGTTTCACATAGGTTATATGCTCTTTAATTAATAAAGGGGGCAATTGTCGCTCCATGCTATGGGGGTGTCATGAGGGATCATGATACCCCTCTTGAGGTCTGAAGTATTTTTGTAATAAAAATTACATATATAATTTAGTAAAAGAAAATCATTGTTACACAAATAAAATATGTAATTACATTTTCACATAAATTACATCTATAATAAAAACAAACAGCTTTTTTTTATACATATACAGGTTTCCTATTAACCCTATGAGTACCAGAGGGGTAGCAAACACATTACAATACCTCTCTGGTACTCATAGGGTTAATCTTGCAATACAAAATACGAGGGCGTGTCGAGTATAATAGAAGAAAAATGTCGGATGAAAATGGTGAAAGAAAATCATGGGAGCGCTGTAGTCAACTTTTCAAGGGGATGGGGGGGGTTAAAATGTCAGATGTACAATATTCGTTGAATTTATATGGTGAGAGAAAGCACTGCAAGTTGACTTTGTCGACTATGAGCAATATTCGTCGAATTAATATGGTGAAAGAAAGCACTGTAAGTCGACTTTGGAAGGGAAAGGTTAATTGTCTACTATGAACAATATTCGTCGAATTAATATGGTGAAAAAAGCACTGTAAGTCGACTTTGGAAGGGGAAGGGTTAATTGTTGACTATGAACAATATTTGTCGGATTAATGTGGTGGAAGAAAGCACTGAAGGTCGACTTTTAGAAGGGGGGGTTAATATGTTGAGGGGGGGCACTTTACATCAGATTTCTATGCTGTATACTGTATTATACACTGCTTTTGTTCGAACAACAATGGTTTTGAAACTGTCATTATGGCTTCTACGCCTCAACCTCTGAGGCGCAAAATTTCTGACTTAAATGTAACCACAAAACAGGCGGTAATACTGAGAGTGGGTAATGGGATACTAATTGCACCTTGTTTTTAGTTGTTTCCTAGGGGGTTTTTTTTATACTGGCAGTAAGTATAATTACTGATGATTTTGCTTCCACAAGTCAGGTAATAGGATAGCAAAAACTGACTTAAAAAAGCCTGTTTTATTTTTAGCGCTGGTAATAGAATCAAGCCACAAAATCAGCGAACTGGATAAAATCACCATATATCCTTCCTCTCTACAATAGCAAAAGCACCTGAAAAAATGATAAAAATCTATCCAGGTACAAAGCCAATGTTAGAGAACATGACAATAAATCAGTATACCACAAGTAAATACAAATATAACATCACAAAATAATCTAAAATATATCCGTCCTCTCCAGAGTGACAAATGCGCCGGAAAAGATTATAACTATCAATTCAAATGCAATGACAACAGTGGAGAGCACGGAAGAGAACACTACAATCGAACAGTTTGCTGTCTCCCAGGAGCTCGGGTTCGACATGTGGCAGATCGGGTTGATAAATTGCTGGGAGGGTCTGGGCATGACCTGGCTGTCATGGTACATGTTGGTACTAATGACAAAGTCAGTGGAAAACGGAGGTCTGTTAAGAAGGATTTCAGGGACTTAGGATATAAGCTTAAAGTGATAGTAATGTTTCATAATAAAAGCAGCTCTAATTAATCTTCATCGTATTTGGACCTTGGAGAGTGTTATTTCAATTCTGTCAGAGTTGTAGTTCAAGAGTAATTCAATGACAAAGTATCCCCCTCCCCCCCCTTTTACTGATGTAACACTGTTCAGCCAGATCAGAAGGGAGGTGCCCAGGTAGACTGCAGAGAGGGACAATCTTCAATTAAGATAAGGGAAAAACCTGAAAAACATGTCAAGGGGGGAAGGGCCTTCATTGTTCTCATAAGAAGAAAATTGTCCCCTTCTGTTATCTGTCTGGTCTATGGACTGGATTCCACATCTGAGAAGAGATGGCTTACACTAGGTAAAAGGGGCGGGAGGGGAAACTGTTACGGTTTTCTGACACTCAGACAAGGTTTAAGTAAAAACACAGTTTTATTGTAATGAAAACCAGGTATAGCGCCCCTTGGGGCCAGGTATGGCATAGACAGACAAAAGTACAACAGGAGTAGGTACAATAATATGCAGCAATCACAAATGAACTGGGTAAACAAGGGTTAATGTGTAAACCTCTGATCAGTCACACTGGTGGTAACAGACAACGCCCAGCTGAACCTATAAGTCTCTGAAGGTGCTCTTGGTAGTTAGCAGGCTTGTACAAATCACTCTCATATAGCTGAATGCAAGGACGCCCAAGTGAGACTGCGCAATATAACTAGAGCTGAGTAATGACTCCTTGAGGAGTATGTAGGATAGCAGCCACTGCAGAGCAAGAGAACAGAACCTGTATCGCCCTTATGACATGCCACCAGAATGCTTCTGTGTGCCAAGATGAGATGAGAGCCAGGCCACCCACAGGGTACCAATCGGAGTCGACACTGCACCAGCTACAGCGAGCCACGCACAGGTAGTGCGATGGATAACAATACACTTAGAGCAACGACCAGAGCCCAGGAACCCTTCCGGTGCCGTTACGGAACCACACAGCGAGAGCACACGAAAAGGCCACTAGCACCGGGAAGTGCAGCCACGGTACAGGCACGTACCAGAACGGAACAGCTCTGCTGGACTGGATAGGCTAGGTCACCAGGCAAGGCTCAGAACTTGTATATGGCTTGGATATGTTGTTTTAGCTTAGGCAGGTATACTAAGGCTCATAAGCGGAGGCAACACACACAGCGAAACATAGGACAGGTTCGGGTACGGAGAAGTCGCTCAGCAATGTTACTACAGCTCGGTAAACAAACAGCACAGCTCAACTGAGAGTGATTGAACAGCGCACCACTAGATACAGTTCAGAATGTCTCGGCAGGCGACCAGGATACACCGGAACTCAGGAGGCCAATGATGAACAGGAAGCATCCACCAGAATCAGGACAATCACGGATCAGGAACGTCAGGCGAGCCGGGTCGATACAATGGAGAAGGAACGCCAGCCAAAGCCGGGTCAATCACAGAGCAGGAACGTCAGCCAAAGCCGGGTCAATCACGGAGCAGGAACGTTAGCCAAAGCCGGGTCAATCACGGAGCAGGAACGTCAGCCAAAGCCGGGTCAATCACGGAGCAGGAACGGAGAATGGTCAGATAAGCCGGGTCGGTACACGGGAATGCAGAAACACAGTGAGAAGGCTTAACCACAGAACACCACGAAAGGGCATCAGGCCGCTGTCATAGGCCCAGGATATAAAGGAACATCCTGGGCGGGTCAATAGCCTGCTCCAATGCACAGGTACCATCAGTGTGACTGACAGGGGATCACGGGCACCGTGATAGAAACTTTGCTTGTGAATATCTCTCAGACCATAAAGGTTTGAGAGATAAGACTTATATCGTTCATCATGTTTTTTTAATGCCTACAAAATAAAATAAAGATAAAACGAAGTATTACTATCCTTTTAAGCAGAAGACCTCTAAAGCAGTATTTTCTGAAATACTACATGTACCAATTACTACATTACTAGACAACAGGAGATTAGGGAGTTAAATGCGTGGATAAAGACTTGGTGTAAGCAGGAGGGGTTTGTGTTCCTAGAGCACTGGGCAGTCTTTTCCCTTGGGGGCAATCTTTATAGTAGTAATAGATTGCACGTTACAGGAAGGGGGGCCACAGTATGGTGGTTTAGAGGGCTGGAGGAGACTTTAAACTAGAAGGGGGGAGGGAGCTGCAACACAGGCTGGGGAAGATAGTATAATTGAGGAAATGGGATTAGAGAGGGGGCATAGGGGTGGAGAGGGGGAAGGGGTTAGTTCATCTAATAGGGAGTTGCCATTGTTACAGCCTGATAAAAGACAAGTATATTTGACAAAGAATGAAATCTTTAGAAATGGCAAAATGATAAAATGTATGCATGCACATGCTCGTAGTTAGAGCATTAGAAATTATTGCAATACATGAGCAGTATGATCTGACTGGAATGTCTGAAACCGGGTTAGATGATACATATGACTTAGCAGTCAATCTGGAGAGTTATTCACTTTTTAGGAGGGATAGGGTTAATAAAAGGGGAGGAGGGGTATGCCTATATGCATACCTGGGAACTCTCCGGATTTGCCCCGGAGACTCCGGTTCTGACAGAGATTTACCGGGTCTCCGGGGCAGAGGCTGAATCCTCCGGATGTGGAGAGTTTCTATTGAAACTCTACCACATCCGCCTTTTCTCCTGCTGTTCCTCCGTCCCCAGCCTTCTGTGTGACACCTTTAACCCTCTGAGTGCCAAAGTGGTAAGGAATGCATTGCTTTGCAATGCATTCCTACCACTCTGGCACTCAAAGGGTTAAGTCCCCCCACACACACACACACACTCGCGGCAAGCCCCGCCCCTTTTTGACGCGATTAGCGTCATTTTTGTCACCCACTGCTGAACAGAGGGCTACCCTTCGGGTAGCCCTCAAATAGAAGTTCCCAGGTATGCCTATATGTAAAGCATGCCTTAAAACCTAGTTTAAGGGAAGATATAAATGAAGGGTTCATTGAAAAGGTAGAGGCCTTGTGAGTTGAAATACACACTGAGGGCACACATAATAAAAAGATATTAGTGGGGATTTGCTACAAGCCACCTAATATTGGGGAGTTGGAGGAAGCCCAACTTTTACTGCAAATGGAAAAGGCTTCTAGGTCAGCAAAGGTAATTATAATGGGAGATTTCAACTATCCTGAAATAGACTGTAGCAATATGACTTCCAGCACAACAAAGGGAAATATTTTTCTAAGTATGTTAAATGATAATTTTATGTCCCAACTAGTAGAGGAGCCAACTAGAAAAGAGGCCTTGCTTGACCTAGTGCTCTCAAACAATTCTGACATGTTAAACAATGTACAAGTAAGGGAACATTTGGGTAGCAGTGACCACAATATTGTATCCTTTGAAATTTGTTATGAGAAACCCAATAGCAAGGGTTTAACCAAAACATTCAATTTTAAAAAGACTAATTTTGCAAAGCTAAACTAAGTATTAAAGGATATTCAGTGGGATGTCATTTTCAAAGATAAAAATGCACAAGAATCATGGAATTTATTTAAAATGCTCTTAGACAAATATACACGGCAATATATACCAATGGGGAATAAGCACAAGAGGAGTAAAGTAAAACCAATGTGGTTTAATAATGAGATTTGCAGGGAAATGAGAAATAAGATACAGGATTTTAAAGTGTTTAAGTCAAACGGGTCAGATGTATCATTTAACAAATATAAAGAATGTAATAAAATCTGCAAACAAGCAAACCCTAAACAATTCTACAAGTATATTAATAACAAAAAAAAGTTAAGGTTGATATTGGTCCTCTTTAGACTGAGACAGGTGAATTGATTAGTGAGGATAGGGCTATGGCTGACACCCTTAATACATTCTTTGCTTTAGTATATACAAAGGAAGCAGCAATGACAATCTATGGGCAAACAGACAAAACCACAGAATTTCCTCCATCATGTACATGGCTTACTGAGGACAAGGTCCAAAAGAGACTGGAAGGGGTTATGGTGAATAAACTGCCTGAACCTGATGGTATACACCCAAGGGTACTTAAGGAACTTAGTTCAGTAATAGCAAGGCCATTATACTTAATATTTAATGATTCACTTTCATCAGGCATAGTGCCCTGTGATTGGAGGAAAGCTGATGCAGTTCCATTGTTTAAAAAGGGAGCAAGATCCAAATCAGGAAATTACAGACCCGTGAGCTTGACTTCCATAGTGGGTAAGATACTAGGAGGGATACTAACTGACAGTATTCAGAACTATGTGAAGACAAACAATATCATTAGTAGGAATCATCATTGTTTCATCATGTCAGACTAATTTATTTGCATATTATAAAAAAGTAAGTAGTAATTTGGACAAGGGAATTGCTGTTGATGTAGTATACTTGGATTTTTTAAAAGCCTTTGATACAGTGCCTCACAACAGGTTACTGCATAAATTAAAAGGCTTCAATTTGGGCAGTGTTATCTGTACATGGATTGAGAACTGGTTAAATGATAGATGGCAGAGAGTTTTTGTAAATGGAACTTTTTTAAATTGGTCTAAAGTTATAAGTGGGGTGCCACAGGGTTCAGTCCTGGGACCAATGCTTTTTAATTTGTTTATTAATGATCTAGAAGTGGGAATTGAAAGTAACATCTCAATCTTTGCTGATGACACTAAGCTGTGTAAGGAAATACATTCAGAGCTGGAAGTTTTTTCTCTGCAGAAGGATTTAGATAAACTGAATGAATGGGCAGAAAAGTGGCAGATGTCATTTAATATAGATAAATGTAACATTATGCATTTGGGCTGTAGAAACAAACTTGCTACATATAATCTAAATGGGAAACAACTTGGGGAATCCTCATTAGAGAAAGATTTAGGAGTACTGATAGATGATAGACTTCACAGCAGTGTGCAAAGTCACTCAGCTGCAGCAAGGGCAAATAGGGTACTAGCCTGCATAAAAAGAGGTGTAGAAGCAAGGGATGCTAATATTATCCTACCTCTGTATAAATCCTTAGTTAGACCTCATCTAGAATATAGAGTACAATTTTGGGTGCTGGTTCTTAAAATCAACATTAATGAACTATAATGGATGCACCAAAACTGATGAAAGGATTGGAGGATCTGAGTTATAAAGAGAGACTATCCAAACTGGGTTTGTTTACATTAGAGAAGAGACGTCTAAGGGGTGATATGATTACCATTTACAAATACATTGAAGGTCAAAACAAAGAACCATCCAATTAATTATTTACTCAAAGAGCTGAGCTAAGAACAAAAGGTCATCCATTAAGACTAGAGGAAAGGCGTTTTTGACTAAAACAAAGGCAGGGATTCTTTACAGTAAGGGCGGTAAATCTATGGAATTCTTTGCCTCGGGATGTTGTACTTACAGATAACGCAAGTGCTTTAAAAAAGCATTGGCTGCCTGTCTAGCACAGAACAATATTGACAATTATGACAGATGGCTTCAAAGCAGATAGGATGTTGATCCGGGGAACTATCTACCAATTGGAGTAAGGAAGTAATCATTTTTTTTTCCACTTGGGGCTAGATTGGAAATGGCTCCTGAGGGCTTTTTTTTTTTTGCCTTCCTCTAGATCAGCAGTTGTGTTTTTGGCATGAGCTGGACTTGATGGATGAGTGTCTTTTTTCAGCCTCATCTACTATGTTACTATGTAACAGAGAGGAAGGTGGCAATACTATCCTAATAATGAGGATATCTCATGGAACTCCTACGAAACAACCTCACATCCAAATGGACCAGGACAGAAAAAAAAAACCCTCTACCGTGGCACCCTTCTCCAAAAATCTATTTTTTAGAGTTGGTAGTTCATCCAAAAATATATGTGAATCTGTACAATTTCTTTTTAGAAGTCTTATTTCACCATAAGGGATATTCATAAGCCATTTTTGAAAATGGCAACTATTGGATAAAATGAGACTGTTAGTATCCACCAATTTACTGTAATTTTTCACCTTAAGTCGAATGTTATGTATATATAAATTAATGTCTAAGAAATTAATATTGGGTGGTACTAAACGTATCTGTAAATTTTAAACTATAATTGTTTTTATTAATATATTCAAAAAAATAATTGTAAGGAGGCGACATCTCCTCTCCAAATGAAGAGGATGTCGTCAACAAAGCGTCTCCAGGGCAAAAAAATCTGAGAGCAAAAGACTGTTATATAATCCAGCATAACAGCGAATGTTTATGTATATATAAAATATATTTTCTGCTTTTTCTCCTCATTACTAATTTAGACACACGTCTATATCTTTTAATTTTCTTGTATTGTACATTTATTATTGTCACACTGGAGGAGGCATAGAGTAGAGGTAGTTTTTTCTGTCCTGGTCCATTTGGATGTGAGGCTGTTTTGTAGGAGTCCCATGAGATGCCCTCATTATTAGGGTAGTATTGCCACCTTGCTCTATGCTCCTCCGTAGTGTTCTGTTCCGTGCGCTGCACTGTTGCCATTTCATCCGGACTGATATTATCTTTTCTCTGGAGAGGACGGATATATTTTAGATTATATTGTGATATTGTATTTGTATTTATTTGGGGTATATTGATATATTGCTGTCCTTGTTCTCTAACACTGGCATTGCTCCTGGATAGATTTTTGTTAATTTTTCAGGTGCTTTTGCTATTGTAGACTATATGGTGTTTTTATCCGGTTTGCTGATTTCATCTATCCAATACATTTTTGGTACTTTTACACATACATCCTTTTGGGACATTCTTGATAAATATTATTACACTGATATTAATATTTCATATATAGGTAGCGCTAAAATATTATATTTTTAGTTCACTGTTGGTTTTTGTATACTTCTTAGGTGAAAGGAGTAGGATATCTTATAGCAGCTTATTTTTGTTTTATTAATTGTCTGTAGTAATTTAGTAGCGCATTTTAGTAATATTTTGATGTTTAGAATGAGGGCTGACTAAAAATACATGACATAGGTTGTACGTTCATCTAAATCCCTGGTTAATTTGAATTCCACTACAGGTTTATTTTGGCCCTTTGAGTGCCAGAGGGGTATATGATGCATCACAAAGCAGTACATTACACACAATTCTGGCTCTCGGAGGCATAACCCATACAGTCCATATACTCAGCCATATTTGTCTGCAAGTCACAAACTCTCTATACAATACATGTACTGGAGCTATTCACACACCAACAGTGAAATAAATCTTGTGCCACTTGGCCAGTTACAAAGAGATATACAAAGAAAGATTGTGATGAACACTCACAGAGAACCAACAAAATAAAGTGTTTTGTTGTAAGGCATGGTGGCCTCTCAGAGGTGAGATGCCTCTACTGGAGTCTAAAGAATAATTTAGTTGATAAGAGTTTCACCTCCAGTGGAATTGAAATTATGGAGGAATTTCCATGATGTACAACCTGTGTACTGAATAATTAGCCAATAAAGATATCACTCCAATGTCGTGCTTCTTGTACAGCTAACATGTTACCACCTTTTACCTATATGATCATTATGGGGCAACTAAGAAGAGATCTGCTGGAGAGGTAAATTCAATATGAATTTGATATGCACACCAGGTATCCTCTATGAATGCTCCAAATGTACAATGATTCAGGGACATATCTTAACCCCTTGAAGACAAGAGTATCATACAACACATTGCTAAGCAATGTGCCGAATGCCTCCTCTGGTCCTCAAGGGGTTAGAAAGGGTTCAAGTAAAATGACAAGGACAAATGTGTTGGGTCCCTCTGAGTCCTTTCATGGCCGATCATGTAAATGGTCTCCACTTTAGTTATGGGCCCTGGTGCATTAAACTGAGGGCAGTTTTGTTTTGTTTAGCATTGTATTTCCCCATTCTTCCTGATTCTGGCCCAATCAACTTTTGCATAGTTGCACAGCATAGCATCCTCCATGGGGTGATGTCCTCTGCAGTTGCACAGGTCGCACACCCCTAAGACTGGCCATCCTCACTGTAAATATGACTGTTGGGGGTTAATATGCTTACCTTACTGAATACTGGGGTGATGCAGCAAAATCATATTATCAAAGGTTGTCTGTGATTGTGAAGGCTTGGTTCTGGCTATATGTGCTATGGCTATCTTCCTCCTCATGTATGTGTGTGTTAATTGAATGAGATATTGGTCAGGGTCAGGATTCATCATATTTAATTCAAATGTTTACTACTGAATTATTTTTGTCACAAATTGATCCACCTGTTTGTTTTAAGGGCATTAATATAGCCTTGTATGGCTGTGGTTTGTGTGACCCTGTTGTAAACAAGTGAGGTAACCTTGTTTTACTCAGCTGGGGAGTCCCTGTTATATAGTTTGTTTTATTTTTTAATACTAGGCTATTAATTGTTTTGCTTTTCTAACCATTTGAGTGCCAGAAGTATGCCCAGTAGATTGCTTGCTGTGCAAGGCCCTAAATCTTAACCCCTTAAGGACCGTCTGCGCACGTACTTTGCGGTCCCTTAAGGACCACAGATAATTTTTTTTTTTTTGTGCGATCCGATTCCGGACTCCCCGAACGGCGTGCAGCCGCGCAGGGAGCCCGGTCCAGGACCGTCATGGGTCCTTAAGGGGTTAAATAAACATTTCCTTTATGTCTATAAAACACGTATGTATATTATATAGAAAAAGAAAAGAAGGCAATCTTACATCCCCCAAATACAATAGTTTATCATCACCCCTGACATCTGGGAAAAAAATGTAAAACTTGATTTTATTGGGTTATAAAAAAAAAAAAAATGAAAAAACTGAAAGGAAGAAGAAATACAAACAAGGGCATTTACAGGGCCCGATTTATCAATAGGAAGACTGGACACTTACCTAGGATACCAGATTTTTACAGGCATCGAGGTCTGTCACACCCACCAGCCCTCTCACTGGCTTGCGGGAAGCCCAATAGATGTAGTGTAAAGTGTACAGTCACTAACAACGGCAGCATGGCCTCCAACTCCATTTTACAAGGTATGGGCGGCAAGGCCCTATGATATGATAATAATCTAATTACATTGTCCAGTTTGTGAGAGACTAAGGAGAACATTCTGCAAACTGTGGGAAAAGCAATGTATCAAATATGCTGCTCTTCATAAGCACTTTGCTGTGATCGTTGACTGATACCTTTGGGTATTCATCAATAACCTGTTGCATTTCCCTGCCTTACATATGTGAAACAGGGAAAATTGCATAAATAGGATAATCAGGAGATAAACCCACCATACACATAAGTGAAAATGTATAAGTGTGTGTTCTCCCCATACATTGTAATGGGATCTGTCAGCTTAAATCTGGAGGATTAAATTGGAAGATCTATCTGGCCATTGCTTATTGATGAATTAGCGGTGGCCAGATACAATCCAGTAATTGCTGAAGGAGCAAATGGTTAATGCACACAGAAATCCTCCAATTTTCTTATACATTGGGCCTTTCACACCTTGATGAATTCTGGTTTATGAATTGAGAAGCTGTTAAGTTTATGTCAACCAACTTAGCCAACCAAATCCCATTCAGCACTTTATCATTGATCTCAGTTGTAGCATTACATAACAATTTAATTCCCAAAGAGTGTTAATACTCAAATGTTTTTAGTTTATTTGAATTTTATTAGTGTATAACCTTTGTTATTTGTTCTTCTTGTTTGTGGTGTTAAAATAAGGTGACCAGATTTTTTAAATGAAATCCAGGGACATTTTTTTTTCTCTACACCCTATCCACTTCCACACACTTCCCACACCCTGTCCACTTCTACTCACTTCCCACACCCTGTCCACCCTTACACCCTGCCCACAAACTAACACAAATACACTGCCTGAAACACAATTTACCTGAAATTCATACATACATGCTGCCTCACACTCACAGATACATACATGCATTACCTCACATTTACTCATTGTATCACAGACACACTATCCTTCATCAACACTATAAAACACACACACGCACACACAACTCCTTAGTTGATTACCACTGACCTACCTCCATACTGGATGTCGATGACTCTCCCCAACATGTTTATTAAATAAAACGAGTAGGGCTTCAGTTATGCTGTAGCCTGTGCTACAATGCAAAGGACCACATGAGAGAAGAAGTTCCACCCCCCAACTTCCATGACCCTCGCACATATTCAGCAGGTCAGATGGGACTGGGTCTAGGTGATAACAAGCAGTCCCCATTAACTTTTGAAGCTGCTCATACATAAGTTTTATGCAGGTGATGTAAATGGGAACAACCATATACTTTATATAATTGGAATATCCCTTCATACGTGCTCTCCATATGAATTCTTTGTTATGGAGCCTTTTTACCCTTTGAGTGACAGAGGGGTGCCCAACACACTTCAGAAAAATGCACCGAGGACCCCTCTGGCACCCAGAGGGTTAAGTTAAGTGGCTTCATTACAAAGAATTTACATGGGGAGCACATATGAAGGGATATTCCAATTATATAAAGTACTAGCAATGTGGGATGGCGTTACCCGTCATATTATTTACACAGAGAGACACTGTGTGAAACAGAAATATGCAGTGTTACAGACACGCACTTAAAGAGACAGAGAGTGTCAGACACTGTGAAACGCATACATACAGAGAGACACACACATACATGACATATGTCAGATATGTAGAAAGTGTGTGACAGACGCAGTAGTGATGTAGATATGCTGATAAGAGTTGTAAAAAATGTTTTAATTGCAGCTCTTCAGCTTGATGAATAAGGCCCTGTATCCTTACAGTTTAAGTGAGTGTGCTGTGTTACTTGATGAATAAGGCCCTGTATCCTTACAGATGAAGTGAGTGTGCTATGTTACATGATGAATAAGGCCCTGTATACTTACAGGTGAAGTGAGTGTGCTGTGTTACTTGATAATAAGGTCCTGTATCCTTACAGCTGAAGTGAGTGTGCTTTATTACTTCTTGAATAAGGCCCTGTATTCTTACAGTTGAAGTGAGTGTGCTGTGTTACTTAATGAATAAGGCCCTGTATCCTTACAGTTGAAGTGAGTGTGCTGTGTTACATGATGAATAAGACCCTGTATCCTTATAGTTGAATTGAGTGCGCTGTGTTACTTGATAAATAAGGCCCTGTATCCTTACAGTTGAAGTGAGTGTGCTGTGTTACTTGATGAATAAGACCCTGTATCCTTACAGTTGAAGTTAGGGTTGCCACCTTTTCCTAAAAAAAATACCGACCATAGCTGTGTGAGGGCGGAGTCACAAAGGGAGGAGCCAAAAAAGGGGCAGAACCACTCAATGTTGCTTGACCACTCTCAGACTAAGCACTGTCACTCAGACTAAGCACTCACTCTCACTCAGACTAAGCACTCACTCTCTCTCAGACTAAGCACTCTCTCTCTCTCAGACTAAGCACTCTCTCTCTCTCTCAGACTAAGCACTCTCTGTCTCTCTCAGACTAAGCACTCACTCTCTCTCAGACTAAGCACTCTCTCTCTCTCAGACTAAGCACTCTCTCTCTCTCTCAGACTAAGCACTCTGTCTCTCTCTATCAGACTAAACACTCTGTCTCTCTCAGACTAAGCACTCTCTGTCTTTCTCAGACTAAGCACTCTCTCTCTCTCTCTCTGACTAAGCACTCACTCTCTCTCTCAGACTAAACACTCATTCTCTCTCTCAGACTAAGCACTCTGTCTCTCTCAGACTAAGAACTCTCTCTCTCTGACTAAGCACTCTTTCTAAGACTAAGCACTCACTCTCTCTCTCAGACTAAGCGCTCTCTGTCTCTCTCAGACTAAGCGCTCTCTGTCCCTCTCAGACTAAGCGCTCTCTCTCTCTCAGACTAAGCGCTCTCTGTCTCTCTCTCTATCAGACTAAACACTCTGTCTCTCTCAGACTAAGCACTCACTCTCTCTCTCAAACTAAGCTCTCCCAGGCCAGAGTGGTGAAGGATCCCCTACACACAAAGGTGATCAGACCTCCCAATTAAGCCTTTGAGGCCTAGTCAAGTTGCTTGAATACTGGAACACATTGCGCTGCATTGAAGGCCCTATTTGTCCTATATAGTGCAGATGGTTTGCCCAGAACGGATCTACTTTGCCTGTATATATAAGGCCCAGTGTTTGTACACAGACAGGACACAACATTTAATTACTTTTCTCGCTCAGTATATGTGTACTACAGGTGTGACATAGATGCACATTGTGTTACCTGTACAAATCACTAATACACAAATATCTACATCCCATTAAGACAATTGTAGCGGTGACATTATCGGTTATTGCTAAGATTCATCACAGAGATGCCCTGAACTGTCTCAGTAACCATATGTATCTTTGTAAAATAAAGCAGAGCGACCATCATAAAGGTCATCAGTTACATACTGTAATATATTTTTTTCTAAGTTTTTTGCAGATGGGCTGTAGCACTTTTTTAAGTTGTAAATACATGTTTGGGGATGGTTTAACTTTGTTAAAAAACGGCTCCCATCCTCTCCACCAGTCAGCTATAGCTGAAGAGCTGTAGGTTGCCTACACTTGGCCAAGGACAACCGAGTGCCTACCAGTAAGGGATTATTAACACTAGGCCCACTTCTTCTGGCCTTCTACCGACCTCTGTCACGTCATACCTGGAAATGTGTGCGTGCTGAGGGCGGTGCTGTTTACTTCCAAGTTCTGCCAGGGCTGGAGCCGGGGAGCAGGAGAGACCGAGGATGAGCTGAACCGTGTAGGCCGCACACATGGAGTGGTCCAGTGGATTCCGACCAGACTGCCTCCTGTGCACAGTGCACCACAGTCTCTGAGCACTGACACTCTCACAGCGCATGCATACTGCCGCAATCCCTGACTCCTCGTTGTCAGTCACAAGACTCAGACACATACACCAGGCAAGCGTGACACACCAGCCAGCCAATGAGGACCATTCATGTCCAAATACTCTTCACTCATTGGCTGGTGATGGCGTGTGGACGCTGATGACTTTAAGCGAGCCACGTGAGCAGCTGGCATATAGGGCTGAGTGGAGGAGACTGACTCTGGACACGTCGCACAAACAAATACCGGTAGATATACCGGCACCGGATCTAAGGTCCTAATTACTGGCTGTGCCTGTAAAATACCGGCTGGGTGGCAAGCCTAGTTGAAGTGAGTGTGCTGTGTTACTTGATAATAAGGTTCTGTATCCTTACAGTTGAAGTGAGTGTGCTGTGTTACTTGATAATAAGGTCCTGTATCCTTACAGTTGAAGTGAGTGTGCTGTGTTACTTGATAATAAGGTCCTGTATCCTTACAGTTGAAGTGAGTGTGCTGTGTTACTTAATGAATAAGGCCCTGTATCCTTACAGTTGAAGTGAGTGTGCTGTGTTACTTGGTGAATAAGGCCCTGTATCCTTACAGTTGAAGTGAGTGTGCTGTGTTACTTAATGAATAAGGCCCTGTATCCTTACAGTTGAAGTGAGTGTGCTGTGTTACTTGGTGAATAAGGCCCTGTATCCTTACAGTTGAAGTGAGTGTGCTGTGTTACTTGATGAATAAGGTCTTGTATCCTTACAGTTGAAGTGAGTGTGCTGTGTTACTTGATGAATAAGGCCCTGTATCCTTACAGTTGAAGTGAGTGTGCTGTGTTAATTGGTGAATAAGGCCTTGTATCCTTACAGTTGAAGTGAGTGTGCTGTGTTACTTGATGAATAAGGCCCCGTATCCTTACAGTTGAAGTGAGTGTGCTGTGTTACTTGATGAGTAAGGTCTTGTATCCTTACAGTTGAAGTGAGTGTGCTATGTACTTGATGAAGGTCACAGTGAGAAGATGTTTGTGAGTAAAGGAATCATTTAGATTACAGCAGTGGATACTGCAGTACATTTGAAGAAATAGGTTGGCAGACAGAGGGTTAAGTGACAGATGCAGTGATAGATAATGTAATAGTGATGTGGGAGTAAAATGGTGAGATTGGGACTATGGATGAATGGCAAGGGGATAGGTGAGTGGGGATGACAAGGGAGGAGGAGATGAGAGGTTGAGGAGAAGAGGGACAGTGAAGTGTTACAGTAAAGTAATGGGTGAGGGGGAGAAATGACTATACATAGACAGTGAAGTAGACATGAAATACAGGGCTGTAGGGTTACTGCATTATACAGACCTAGTGTAGCAGTTGGTTGGAGTGAAGCACTTTAACTCTGAGTGTGAGAGAGGTACGCAACACATTGCTGTGTAATGAGTTGTATAGTCCTCTGGCAGTGAAAGGGTTAAGTGACACATGTTGGGCGCTTATACACTATGTGGGACGGCTTTGGCCGTCATGTTATGATCGTTGGGCGCACATGTGTGTGTGTGTTTGTGTGTGTGAAATGTAGACACACTGATAAACACAGATATATGCAACACACAGGCAGACACATACACACAGTGAGCGGCAGAGACATGCAAAAGACATGCACACACACACACCGGAGATGCACACATGCACACAAATATGTAGCAGAGATGTACACACACACACAACATATATGCGCAGAAACACATGCACGCATGAGTTGTGCACCCCTCTGGCACTCAAATGGTTAAGTTATAGAGAGGCATGTCAGAGTTAAATAGCAGTGGGAAGTGTGTTCATACCTGGGAACTTTGATTTGTGTTGTCTCTGGAGGGGAGTTATGTGGTGCTGATGTGGAGAGACAAATGGGGCAATTTGGGTTAAAAGTGGGCGGGGCTTAATCGCGAGTAGGGGCGGGGATTAAGAGAAATGTGGAAAAGTGTTAGTAATAGGCTGGGGAAGGAGGAGAAGTGGGAGGGAAATGCAAGTTTACAATGTGAGGGGGTTGAACACACTCCCTGAGGGGTAAAACTTGATACACAACCCTGTGGCAGTCAGTGGGTTAAGTGTGTACCTGATGGCTGTCTGTCCTGTGTTTTGCATGGCAAATGATGACAGTGAAGAAATAATTCAGCAATGAGGACCTACTTTAACCCTTTGAGTGCCATTTTGTTCCCTTGGTGATGCAGCACCCTTCAGTGGCTATACTACAGGTCCTGCTGAGGCCACTGGGAGTCAGGGTGAGTGACTGTGTGTCAGCCATATTTCTTTCTGGCTTTGTGTGTGTGTATGGGTGTTTGGTGCTGTGTGAGTGGGTCATGAGTGTGTAATACCTGGGAACTTTTACTTGTGGAGTCCCTCATGTGGTGCTGATGTGGAGAGAGCAATGGGGCAATTTGGGTTAAAGGGGGCCGGGCTTAATCATGAGTAGGGGGCGGGGCTTAAGAGAAATGTGGAGAAGTGTTAGTAATAGGCTGGGGAAGGAGGAGAAGTGGGAGAGAAATGCAAGTTTACAGTGTGAGAGGTTTGAACACACTCACTGAGGGCTAAAACTTGATACACAACCCTGTGGCAGTCAGTGGGTTAAGTGTGTACCTGATGCCTGCCTGTCCTCTGTGTTGTATGGCAAATGATGTCAGTGAAGAAATAATTCAGCAATGAGGACCTACCTTAACCCTTTGAGTGCCATTTTGTTCCTCAGTGGCTGTAGTACAGGTCCTGCTGAGGCCACTGGGAGTCAGGGTGAGTGACTGTGTGTCAGCTATATTTCTTTCTGGCTTTTGTGTGTGTGAGTGGGGCATTTGTGTGTGTGAGTGGGGCATGAGTGTGTTTGTGGTGCTGTGTGAGTGGGGCATGTGTGTGAGTTTGGTGCTGTGTGAGTGGGGCATGTGTGTGTTTGTCTGTGGTGTAGGAGCAAGTGGCGGCCATATTGTTTTTTTCTGACTTTGATAGTGGTGGGCGGGCTGCATAGTGGGGGTGGCCCAGCTCCCTTTGGCCACTGCAATTGGTGTGAAAATCACACCCCCATTGAATCACCCAATGGGAACAGTAACCCCTCCTTATTGCCACCCCCGGGTGTGTGTGTCTCCTGAGGAGACATAAATTATGCAATGAGCCTTTCTCTTTTATATATATAGATATGTTTTTTTCAATGCACGTTTTTAACTTATTCCTGTACGCATCCAACCAAAAGAGGGGGAGAGGATGAATCTTAGTATTATGTATTAACCCTTTGATTGCCAGAGGTAGACAGTGAATTGCAACACAATTAGTTGCATATCTTTCTGGCACTCAAACGGTTAACTGTTATTATCTGCCAATCGGATTGTTCAGTTGCCATATCTTAAAACCTTACTTTGTGGATGTGCCTGGCTGCCATTCATTTCTGCTGAAGATTAATCCAGCAGGCCAAAAGGAGGAGGGGCTCTTGTAACTTCATAGTTAGAGAGGGCCGCTGTCCCATGACTTCATTCTCTCTCCCACACATGCAAAAGTGCCAGGACCACAGGAACAGTTCTTACACATGTGTCCTAAGCAGGTTGTTTTGCATAAGAGGTAAGGCATAGATCTCCTTGTTTGTCCAGCTCTGCATGCCTTGCGTGATAAGCCGCTCCGCTGTCCTACACACTACAGCCAATGAGAGAGGAGGATTCTGGCAAGACTCTCCTCTCTCATTGGCTGTCATTTCAACTTGTTGGAAAGGCACTGGAAGGTAGATACACCTTACCTAATTCCTTCCATGCCTTCTTACTGGTATGGCTGCATATTTAGATCCGGGGACAGATCTGGGGATACATTCTAGCCGGGGACAGTAGCTTCTGGTCTTCCTATGTTAAAGGAGAATTTTATTTAAAAAAACTACAAACACTGAAAGACTACTGTAGTTATTGCATTTAAAATTAATTAGTAGTAATGGGTCCTGATACCACCAAAAATGCTCAATGTGTATGAATTTCTAAGGCTTTTGTAATAATGACACAAAGCCTTGAGAAGGTAATTAAGTGTATTAGAGACCTAGACAGATATTTTTATATAATGTGTAGGTAAATTACTTTGTTAAATCAATGCATGTGCATCATCCATAGCTTCATGTGGAAACTAACGATTAAGATATCCACATACAACCCAGGATAGGGCCAATGGTTGTACTACAATATAAGAAGAATAAGTGGCTGCTTATGGTCCTCACTTGGTCAGAGGGACTCTAGAGCTTATACAGTACTGCAGTCGCATGTAAATAGAATCACAGGCAATGTCTTTTTTATTATTTATGTATTTTATAAGACTTTAATAAACAATATAAAGTTACAGAGAGTAGATAAGACAGTATAAGCTAAGGAACGTGAAGACATTACATAGCAGAATGGTAGCATATGAATCCAATTCAACCCTTGGTTCATGTGATAGGCATACTCTCATTAGAAAGGGAGAAGCAGCATAAACTGGATCCTGTGTCTCAATGTACCTTTCTGTAAAGCAAGATACAAACATGTTTAGTTAACTGAATACAAGGAAAGACAGAAAGGAAAATTCCAAGAGAGTATATTAGAGGTGTATATAGAGAGGTGAAGGAGAAGTGGGAGAGGATAGCGAAACAGTACAACTGGAGGGAGAAGCTAGGAATGAGGCGGGAGAAGGAGAAGAGAAGAGAAGGAGAAGAGAAGGAGAAGAGAAGGCCAAGGGGCACCACCAGGTCCTATTCCACATACCACCCCGTCCTATATAATAATTCACTAGGATGTTTGTCAGATGCAGTCATGCGCAGTACAGAATGCCCGCGTCCGGGCAGTCTCTATTGCACATGATTACATTGCGTGAGTGAGGCAACGCAAGACTGCATCGTGTGGAGCAGTGAGGTAGCAGCTTCTTAACACTTTGAGTGCCAGAGGCGTATGCAACGTATCCCCTCTGGCACTCAGAGGGTTAACACTACCCAGACCTTGGCCCATGTACACGGGCTTTTACACTAGTATACTATAACAGGTCAGCCTAGGTATACTAGAAAAGTGTTGTATGTAAGTCACGGTTCCCACACAGCTTTGAAAGCTTCGAGGGTATGAGAAAACTGTGCAGGTAGATGCAACATATCATGTGTATTGGACATTCGCTTCAACCATTGTGAAAAGGAAGGAGGCAACCTTGATTTCCACAACAAAGGGATCAAAGATTTGGCAGCATTGATGAGGTGATGCAAAAGTTGTGTAAGATGTGGGTAACTAGAGATCTTATCAGGTAAATTAGTATTAAAGAGCAATATTAATTGGTACTTGTTACAAATAGAAGTTTGGAATTTCAGAATAAAGACAAACACTGAAGTGAAATGCAGTTTATTGAAACATGCAATAATTAAACAGGTTATGGCCAGAGTTCACACAAGTATGACATCATACCAACTCCGGAATGGATTTAAAAAGAAAGAGCTTTTTGCCAGAGTTCACAGGAATATGGGAGACATACCCGACCCTGGTATCTAAACAGACACAAACATAAGAGAGACATACAAAACAAACATACAATAAGTAAACAAGTTACTTATCTATCCCCTGGAGCAAAACATCAGTGTGGGAGAGCCTTTCCACGCTAACTCCGTAGGATCACAGGTGAATAGCACGACAGACCTGACGTCCCAAATGGCTAAACAGCAACACACAAGTTTGGATGAGGTAATAATCTCTACCTCTCCGACTTGAGACCCAGGTACCCACTCCCTAAGTCTCCAAAACGGCTCTAAAACACTGTTGTCTTGATGACAGGTTAAAATACAGGCTACGCCCTAAGATGTCTAAAACTACGCATGCGTATGTGCTTGGTTATATAACACTGAGTATAGGAGACATCTCCAAATTACTCTTACAAACATCACGTGGCCTCACAGTGCCTGCCCCTCTGCTGTTGCTAAACTAATGCAGAGCATTAACCCCCAACTGACCGTGAGGAGAACACCAAAAACCATTCCTTACAGTACTTGTTAATAGGCGTATCTAAAATTGTGCTTAAGTGTGAAGTGATATTATCCCAATAGGAAGATATCCATGAACAGGTCAACCAGATGTGTAGCATGAGCCCTTCATGAAGTCGCATCCAGCAAAGAGGGGATGTTGAAAGATACATCTTTTAAAGGATTTGTGTACTTCTATACCTCCTAGTAATTAACTTATAGCTGCATTCCATTGTGGCAACATCCAAGGAGGACACCAATAATCGCATACCAATCTGAAGCCTGTGGGCTACAGGAAAGAATACATTCATATCTGTCTCCCAGTCTCTGAAGTGGGATGGTTTATCCAAAGTAATTAAATGTAAGATCAATTTGTACCATTTAGATTGCTCTTTGCAATCAATAGAAGGGTTGTTGTACAGAATCTCAAATGTCATAGGTTCCGTAGGAGTACAACTACTTATGAGATTGGTCCTAAGATAGTGAAGAAGTTGAGAGTACTGCCAAAATCTATCAGCTGGGAGGCTTCAAAGTGCAGCTAAACCGATGGGGAAACAAAGTTGTCCAAGGTGAAGAAATTAAGCTCTTGCCAAATGTTAAAGGGGTTCCCCTTTTGCCCTGGAGGGAAATCAGGGTTTAAAGGGATAGTATTACTTCAAAATTACTATCCCTCATATTGTAGCCCTTAATAAACGGAGTTAAATGACACCAGCGGCATCTCTCAGACCTTTATGGTTTAAGAGATAGCCGCTTTCAAAGTTTCCTCTCCCCTGCTTTCAGCGTTCTGCTGCCATCAAGAGAATCCGGTCTCTGAATCAAGTGGAGGCTCTTCAGCAGAGCCGATATCTCGTTATGGAAGGAAAAATGATTCATTGGTAACCAAGCACACGTAGAAGACTGTTTCAATGAATCATTTTTCCTTCCATAACGAGATATCGGCTCTGTTTAAGAGCCTCCTCCTGTCCCGGGACCGGATTCTCTTCAGCAGGGGAGAGGAAACGTTGAAAGCGGATATCTATAAACCATAAAGGTCTGAGAGATGCCGCTGGTGTCATTTAACTCCGTTTATTAAGGGCTACAATATGAGGGATAGTAATTTTGAAGTAATACTATCCCTTTAAACCCTGATTTCCCTCCAGGGCAAAAGGGGAACCCCTTTAACATTTGGCAAGAGCTTAATTTCTTCACCTTGGACAACTTTGTTTCCCCATCGGTTTAGCTGCACTTTGAAGCCTCCCAGCTGATAGATTTTGGCAGTACTCTCAACTTCTTCACTATCTTAGGACCAATCTCATAAGTAGTTGTACTCCTACGGAACCTATGACATTTGAGATTCTGTACAACAACCCTTCTATTGATTGCAAAGAGCAATCTAAATGGTACAAATTGATCTTACATTTAATTACTTTGGATAAACCATCCCACTTCAGAGACTGGGAGACAGATATGAATGTATTCTTTCCTGTTGCCCACAGGCTTCAGATTGGTAATTTTGAAGTAATACTATCCCTTTAAGAGAACAGAGAAGTGGGTGGATGGGTAGGAAATAAATGAGAAAGCTCTGTTCAGCTCATCTGAAAAATGAGATGCCCTAAAATAATATGTTCACTACATCAGGATGGGAATGTTGGGATTGAACCAGTATAATTTATCAAGGACAATACCAGGTGAGAATCCACCCATCCCTTCTCAGGAATCACACTGCAATCTCACAACTTGGAAAACATCACATGGCAATATTGACACTAGAGTAAAGGGGGGCCCCATGTGAATTTTTTCACAAAAATCTAATTTCTCAAAATCTAGAGCCATCCATGGTCAGAGTAACCAACTCTGTGAGACAATTAAAAAATATTTAAAAATAAATATTTGATTCCCTGGTTTTGAGATCAAAAAAGAGCAGGTATTTTTCAGATGTAGGACTCGACATTACTGAATGTTACCCGTGTCTGAGAAGTGCAGCAATTCAATAAGCTGTCTACCAGAATGGTCCAAGAGCGTATTCCCAAAAAAGACATGTAGCTTAAAAACGTGGGTGGCACATTTTTTTACCTCCCCATGTGGTCAGTTCAGTCATTAAACAACATCAGATACGTCAGATACATCAAAGGAAACAAGTTAACGATCTACATCATCTAATGATGCTAAATGTTGTCAAGACAAGTTCAAAATCACAGTTAATCACAACACACTAGTATGAAGTACATGCAAATAAACCTATATATACCTCAACATTACTAACACAACTTGCCTGTGTTTGAAAGGTCCCAGAGCTTGAACACAGGGCCCAGAATTGGTGGATAGTGAGAAAGAGAGGAACAGACACTGAAGAGAGGTAGATGGAGTTGGGAGCAGAGAGCATTAAATTGAAACATAATACACTTTGGCACATACTTCACACACGCATGCACACACATCTTTTCTTTTTATTTATGCAGTGTGAGTCATGGAGTGCAAGGGAGTGACAGAGAGTGAGTTTGGTCAAGTGCCTGTGGGAGTGAGTGGCTGTGTGAGGGAGATAGATAGGAGAGTGATAGCAAGGTGGCAGGGAGGTGAGTGGAGGCTGGAGTGGGAAGAGGTGCAGGAGAGGAGGAAAGACACCAGGGGATCCCCAGTCAGGGAAGGAGAGGGAGAAGGAAACCAGCTAGGGGGAGGGGTACCCACATACATTCAGGCACACAACTAATAGGAACCGACATGCCATTGGGAACAGGAGGTGATGGGCCACAGGAGTACACACAGCCAGAAACAGTGCAGACCGGGCCTGAACCCCAAATGGTTTTGACATGTCCCAGGCTGGTGCAGAGGAAGACAGATTGCAGGACCCCATGTACTCCCATGAGGAGAATATAGTTCTTGTGCAGAGTATCATTAAAAGGGAGCACATCTTCTTCACCACCAAGAGAGCCAGTGGCATTGGTGTGTGGAAGAAGCCCGTCTAGCTTCAGTTTCTCAATGCAGTCAACTCGGTGTCAAGGTGTAAGTGGACCACAGACTCTATCAAGAAGAGACAGACTCCAAGAGGAAGGTCAAAAACCATGAGGGAGACCTGGCTGTGCAAGCGAGAGGCACCAGAAGTGGTCCCCCTGCCAACATCATGTTTACTGCCTGGGAGGAGACCTGGCTGTGCAAGCGAGAGGCACCAGAAGTGGTCCCCCTGCCAACATCATGTTTACTGCCTGGGAGGAGATGCTGCTCCAAAACCTCTCCCCAACAGCTTTTCAGGAGGGTCTCTGGCAAATGTGACACTGGCAACAAAAGCACCCTCTAGACTCCCGGTAAGTCAATATGTCTTTAACTGTCCACCACACAAAGTCTCTTAGCTAGTATGCCACAATACAGTGGCAGCTGAATATATGTCCATCATTGATCTTCAAAAGTTCACCTCTACAGTGCTGATAGGGTTCAAACAAGGAGATAATGCTGTAGATCATAAACAGAAAAATGAGTGGTTAATCAGGACAAATAATGTTTAAGTATATGTTTAACCCCCTTGTTGCTGTGTTGATTCTTCATAATTACTGCACACAAGCTATGATTGCCATCACATTATAATGCAAAGATCTCTTATGGTCCTCCACAATGTTACACATGGGGCTACAATGAGGTCAGCACTTAACCCTTGAAGTGCTAGAGGGATACACAACACATTGTTCCACAATGCGTTGGGTACCCCTTTGGCACTCCAAGGGTTAACAATGATGAACACACAACAGCAGAGTTATATTGCACAGGTTCACAGGTATTACCACACACATACTAGGTCAACACACAGAAACCTGTTACATATTTGAAATTCAGGCAGCATGTGAAATAACCCAACACACATTTAACCCCTTAAGGACCGGGAAAATCTGAGTTAGATTTGACTTAAGGACCGGAGCAATTTTGACTTTTTTGACTATGTCTTTGTTCAACCATATTTTCTCTTTAATTCCTTTTGTGCACCCACATAAATTATATACTGTTTTTTTAAGCACAAGTAGGGCTTTCTTTTGATACCACAATTATATGAATATCTCATTGTTTAATTTGATTAAAATAGAAAAAAAGAGGAAAAAAATTGAAAAAAAACAACATTTTGCTTACATTTTTCTGTCAGGATTTGCATACTATTAGTTAATGAAAAAAAATACCCCTAAATATATTCATTTGCTTCTCCTGAATATAAGAGTACTCCATATGCCTAGTATTTTAGCCATTTACTCACATTTACAAGGTAAATATTACAAGATGGCTGCCGTTATTTCCAACTTGTGATTTTTCAACAATTGGCATGTGAGCATCATAGCTTAGCTGACGGTGCCAGAACCAAAAATGTCCCACAAAGGTATATGTTTCTGAAAACTACACAACATAAGTTAAATAATCAGGAGAATTTTGGAGTTTTTCATGCAGCTATTTTTCCAGAAAAAAAATTCAAAATTGTGGTAATATTTTGTTTTTTTGCAGTTTTCACACTTACATTTCAATACTACTGTTGATATCAAGCACATGATAGGTGAAGATTTTTAAAAATGCATTGTTTAGTGTTCAGCTCCTTCTTCTGAGTACGGCAATACCCCATATGCATAAGTTATTCAAGGTTTGCGGGAGCTATGGGGCCCAAATTGGAACATGCGCGTTTCCAGTTTCACACTTTGAATTTTCACAGCTTGCATCACTGGTGCCATGTCTCATTTGGGGCTGTGTAACAGTGCTCCACTCTAAGATTTCCCCTCAAAAGTATATATTTTTGGAAAGTAGACACCCCAGGCTTTCATTTTATGTATGTTTTCAATTTTTTTACACAGCCATTTTACCACCAATCGCTCGTAAATCTTGACGGAAGTTAAAAAAACAGCGTTTTTCACACTTGCACTTCAATGTTGATGTGAATTTCAAGCACATGATAGGTGAAGATTTTTAAAAATGCATTGTTTAGTGTTCAGCTCCTTCTTCTGAGTACGGCAATACCCCATATGCATAGGTTATTCAAGGTTTGCGGGAGCTATGGGGCCCAAATTGGAACATGCACGTTTCCAGTTTCACACTTTGAATTTTCACAGCTTGCATCACTGGTGCCATGTCTCATTTGGGGCTGTGTAACAGTGCTCCACTCTAAGATTTCCCCCTAAAAGTATATATTTTTGGAAAGTAGACACCCCAGGCTTTCATTTTATGTATGTTTTCAATTTTTTTACGCAGCCATTTTACCACCAATCGCTCGTAAATCTTGACGTAAGTTAAAAAACAGCGTTTTTCACACCTGCACTTCAATGTTGATGTGAATTTCAAGCACATGATAGGTGAAGATTTTTAAAAATGCATTGTTTAGTGTTCAGCTCCTTCTTCTGAGTACGGCAATACCCCATATGCATAGGTTATTCAAGGTTTGCGGGAGCTATGGGGCCCAAATTGGAACATGCGCGTTTCCAGTTTCACACTTTGAATTTTCACAGCTTGCATCACTGGTGCCATGTCTCATTTGGGGCTGTGTAGCAGTGCTCCACTCTAAGATTTCCCCCCAAAAGTATATATTTTTTGGAAAGTAGACACCCCAGGCTTTCATTTTATGTATGTTTTCAATTTTTTTACGCAGCCATTTTACCACCAATCGCTCGTAAATCTTGACGTAAGTTAACAAACAGCGTTTTTCACACCTGCACTTCAATGTTGATGTGAATTTCAAGCACATGATAGGTGAAGATTTTTAAAAATGCATTGTTTAGTTTTCAGCTCCTTCTTCTGAGTATGGCAATACCCCATATTCATAGGTTTCTCAAGGTTTGGGGGAGCTACGGGGCCCAATTTTGAACAAATATTGAATTTTCACATCTTGGTTAACTGGTGCCATTACTCATTTTGGGCTATGTTCCAGTGCTGCACTTTAGAATTTCCCCCCAAAAGTGTATATTTTTGGAATGTAGACACCCCCAGCTTTCATTTTAGGTGTGTTTTCAAATTTTTTACACAGCCATTTTACCACCACTTTCTCGTAAACTTGACGTAAGTAAAAAAACAGCGTTTTTCACACTTTGCCTTCAATGTTGATGTGAATTTCAAGCACAGAATAGGTGAAGATTTTATAAACTGAATTGATTAGTGTTCAGCTCCTTCTTCTGAGTACGGCAATACCCCATATGCATAGCTTTCTCATGGTTTGGGGGAGCTACGGGGGCCAAATTGGAACATGCGCGTTTCCAGGTTCACACTTTGAATCTTCACAGCTTGCGTTACTGGTGCCATGTCTCATTTGGGGCTGTGTAGCAGTGCTCTTTTTTAAGATTTTCCCCCAAAAGTGTATATTTTTGGAAAGTAGACACCCCAGGCTCTCGTTTTAGGTGTGTTTTCCAATTTTATACACAGCCATTTTACCACCAATCCCTCGTAAACCATGATGTAAGTAATGGGTTGGCGGCAGTATACTGGACTGCATACAGATTGGTTTGGGACACAATTTCACCTAAAATGTATTCCCCCAAAAACAAATCAAAAAATGATCATGGGTAAATCCTTCCACATCAATTTGAATCCCTGGGTTGCCTGTGAATTCTGAGATTTGTGGGCATAAATTGATACCCATTCATTAGGATCCGGAGTGGCAGGTGTTGGGGCATTTCTTTGGGCAGATCTTTTGGCAGGTGCTGGGGCAGTTGCCAGGGCAGCACTTGGGGCATTTCTTTGGTAGGTCTTTGGGCAGATCTTTTGGCAGGTTCTGGGGCAGTTGCCAGAGCAGCTCTTGGGGCAGCACTTGGGGCATTTCTTTGGGCAGGTATTTTGGTAGGTCTTTGGGCAGTTCTTTTGGCAGGTGCTGGGGCAGTTGCCAGAGCAGCTCTTGGGGCAGTGCGTCTTTTCTTGACAGAAGGCCCAGCGTCATCACTAGAGCTGCTCTCGCTTTCTGAAAACTGCGCTATGTCAAAATCTGACGCAGTGTCTGTTGCCTCAGAGTCAGACGCCAAAAAGGCATATGCCTCTTCAATGCTGTACCTGCGCTGCATTTTGCCCACTAAAAAAACAAAAAGTCTACACTAAAGCTACCCAACTACCTACCAAAATACTTAAAACTATATTTACTATTCATAAAAAAAAAAATTAAAAAAATAATAATTTTTTAAGAAAATCTAAAAAGAATTCAAGGGGGATGGGGGGTGTCCCACAGATCAGAAAACACTGATCTGGAGCAAATTGATCACTCCAAGAGTGATCAGATGGGGGGAACTTATTGATCACTGCAGAACAGTGATCAAAGGGTTAATTTTTTTTATTTAAACTTTTTTTTTTACTTTTTTTGTACAGTAAGGCTGGAACACCATGTCTCTCTGTCTCTCTCCACCTCAGCAGTGTGCAAAGTGGAGCGAGGCAGAGAGATCTGACAGGGACAGTATTTACAAATACTGTCCCTGTCATTCAGGTTTTGCAACATGTGATTCGCTTTTGAAGCGAATCGCATGTTGCAACAATGTTTCAATGGCTTGTTACTAAGGGCTCGATTTAAAGCCAACCGTTAAACCAGCCGCTAAGTGAAAAAGGCACATCGCTCGCAAATAATACAGGAGTTACGGCAGATTCAATAGCTACTCTACAAGAATAGCTATCGAGCGTAGGCACACAAATAACACGTAACACAAAACCCGTTGTCGCTCATGTTAATGCACAACGGGCGGCCAAATCACACGATAACTGAGCTCAAAACAACATGTAATATAACGGCTGCCGTTGTCAAGCAACCATGATTGATGCCAAAACAAATTCAAACACACAGCCAATCCCAAAGCCCCAATGTATCAAATAACTTCAAATACACCTATATATATACCCCAAAAATAACCGCCACACACTGTCTGTTATCGAGTTCTTCAGAGCCAGATATCAGGACCCAGGAGCGGAGGATAGTGATTAGAGAGAGGGAGACAGGAGCGTTCATTGGAGGTAGAGGAGGTTTGGAGTTTGGAGAGAGGAGAGCATTGCACAGAATACGACACATAGCACACCTTTGCACATATTACATACACACATACAAACACAAACACATACACATACATACACATAGTCCTTTTATTTTATAACACCTTACACATTTTACTTTTTATTTTGACAGTGTGAATCTGGGAGTGAAAGTGTGTGACAGAGAGTGACTGGATCGAGTGTGTCTGTGAGGGCCTGTGGGAGTGCCTGGGTGTGACTGGGTGAGTGATGGCAAGGAGAGGAGGACAGGAGAGAGGGATGGGGAGAGTAGTGGAGGAGGAGGAAGCTCAGGAGGGGATCCCTCAGCAGAGCAGGGGTGGGAGAGGGAGATCCGCAGGGCGGAGGGGGACCAGGCCCACAAGAGCAGGAACACGCAGGACAGGGACAGAACCTGCAGTGGGACGAGGGGTAGTTCCTGGGGAGCACCCCACACAGGCAGGGTCAGACCAGGCAGGGCACTCCGGCTCTGAATCCTCCCATGCCGGAGCTGATGAGGGCAGGATCAGGGATCCCAGATATAGTGAGGAGGAGAACACGGCTCTTGTGGAAGCTGTCCTGGAGAGGCAGAGTGTTCTCCACCCGACGGCAAAGGTCCCTGGCCTGGCAGCGCGGAGGAAGGCAGCCTGGAACCAGATCTGCAGCCGGGTGAACGCGGTGGCAACATGCAGGCGGGACGTGGAGTCTGTGAAGAAGAGATGGGGCGACTGCCGGAGGGTGGTCAAGAACAAGATGTCTGACATGGCCAAGCAAGCCCGAGGCACCGGAGGTGGCCCATCTGTGCCCATCACATTCTGCGGCTGGGAGGAGATGGTGCGGCAGAACATGTCCCCGACCATGATCGAGGGGGTCGTGGGAGGAACTGACACTGGGGATGAGAGGAGCCTCCACACTACCGGTAAGTGCAACACTACAGAACAACACACTACAGCAACCAACACCAGCTGCACACACACTCACACCTCAACACATGGCCATCACTCAGCCATACAACTGCACCAACACAGCACCATGAGGGTTAAAAAAAGGACACAACACCTGGACAAATGGCAACGTCCAACTTGGGACAAACCTGTCAAAGTCCTACTTGAACCCTCCTGTCGCTGTGCTCATTACACACAATACACAAACCTTCATTTTCAAATTGTCGACTGTCATAGATCATCACTGTTCACACACAAAGTCACCCATGTCCCCACCCCCACCCTAACCCCTTGAGTGCTAGAGGGATCATCAATGCATCGATCAACAATGCATTGGCAACCCCTCTGGGACTCAAGGGGTTAACCTGACAACAAACAAGTCAATAGGACAACGATCACATGCCACACAGGGGACATTCACTAAGCGGTGACAAACAGATGGTGGACACAAAGTAACCCTCACACACCCTCACTTCACCAGTACCAGTGTTAGTCCATGGAGAATATGCCAAAACAAGAATCAAGTTCATAGGGTCCCATTGTACAGACTCCATGGAAAACACTGGAAATGGGGAAAGGAGATCACTGGAGAAGTCACCATCATGTTCATTTCATCAGTTCAACATCACCGCTTACTGAATCACAAAAGGGGGCATCAGATCACACATCACAGTGTCACACAGATTAAATGCTCGTAGGTGCAACACACAGGCCGAAAACTATTTTACAGAATTCAAGCTGGAAAAAGTAGGCATTGGTGTTGTGGCTGCAATCATTTACTCTGACTTGAAATGACATATCCCATATCTGATTCCCACATGGATCCACAGGGGTGCTGATGCCATGGATCGATGGTACACCAGCATCTCTATGCAGGATACATATGGGAAACAAATAGCAAACATTGTACCTTGGTCACCAACAGGCCATGACTGATGGATATCTAGGACTGAGTACGGTTGCCTCACACAGAAGGATGGATGGGCTCATACACAGACAAAAAAACAGGCCTCAATCAAAGATATCCCTCACTACTGGCTGGATTGTTGCCCTTAGGATTCAAATGTTACTAAATATGTTCCAACATGATGTGAACACAGAGATCACTTCACTGGATGTGATTGCCTTACTGGCCAGATATGTGCACCCATCACATATCAACCTACATTGCTACCATCCAAATACACATACATAGTATATCACACCCTACGTAGATGGGATATACGAGGTATGTTCATATCCATCATATCAATACAATGTCTTGTTGGATGGGTGCACATATATAGCCAGTAAGGCAATCACACCTAATGAAATGCTCTCTGGCATCACATCTTGGAAGGATATTACTCCATCCATATGAAGGGTACATATCCACATACATATATCACCATTTCTACTTGTGTGTCACTGTAATGGGATAGCAATGGGTAATGTCATCATGATGTCATATCATTGCCATCATTAACAGATGTGTCTTGATCTAAGTCCCATCCCTCCAACACTCATGGTTATACAGATATTGCTCCATGTGACAGGTGAAGATATCCATCATTTGACCACACGGAGGCTCTTCAGCAGAGCCAAAGTCACAATATATCGAGAGAAATACCTCTTTGGAATGGTCCACAGAGTGTGCTTGTAAATCATGCACACCCTGTACACCATTCCAATTAAGTATTGTTCTCTAAATGGGTTGATTTTGTCTCTGCTGAAAATCCCTCGTGTAGACAAATGACTGAAATCTACATCCGTCACATAGAGCATTATCTGAACAACCATGAGGGTAGGAGGGATAGGACTAACAGAGAACAACATCTGTTCCCACAATGTCTACAATCTGACATCAAGGTGGACTTAACCTTTGCCACCCCCCTGGAGGGATAGCCATCCCTACAAGTTGGGAAGACAAATATATGTTGTTGGATTCCCCCCCCCCCTAGTTAAACAATGGTATTCCTACTGCTGAAAGGTGTGTTGATGCAAAAGGTATCACAGCTCAGACATGGATATGTCAGGGGCAATATCCCAGTGGCCTGATATTGTACAGTGGTGCTGTTACTACACAATCATATGGACAGCTCTGGTACAGGGACCAGATATCTACATGGGAGGGTGTAGCAACAGCCCCACTGTACTATTTCTGGACACTGTGATATTGCACCTCAAAATGAAACCTTCACCCGTAATAACTCAAACAACACCTTTCAGCAGTGGGAGTACCCTTGTTTACCCAGGGGGATTAACACAAACACATATATTTTTCTTCCCCACATATCAAAGTAGAATTGTCTCCACAAACATATGGCTAAGGTCACTAATCACAACATCTTCTTCCTCCACACAGCTTACGGCCGTCAAGCCCAGCGGGAGACAGTGGAGGAGGCTATGTCACCCCCCAGTGAGGAGGACACAGAGGAGGGGACCAGCCGGTGGTCACCTTACCCACCATCACCATCCCCTCCAACACAGGCTGCATCACCACCTACTGCACCACCCCAGGCTGCACCACCCCTTCCAGCTGCACCACCACAGGCTGCACCACCCTTTCCAGCTGCACCACCACAGGCTGCACCACCCCTTCCAGCTGCACCACCACAGGCTGCACCACCCTTTCCAGCTGCACCACCACAGGCTGCACCACCCCTTCCAGCTGCACCACCACAGGCTGCACCACCCTTTCCAGCTGCACCACCACAGGCTGCACCACCCTTTCCAGCTGCACCTCCCCAGTACAGTGGCTGGATGCCACAGGAGGAGAGGTGGACACATCCATCCACCTCCACCAGCTACTACCCTCCATCAGCAGCACCACCACTGCCAGGGAGGCAATGGCTGCCAGGGACAGTGGCCAACACCCAATATGGGCCATATGCCTCCCAGATCAACCCACCCTCCTGGATGGCTCCACAGCATACCCCAAGGTATGATCCGAGGTGGGGTCCCACCACCTATCAGTGGCCACCATATGACCCTTGGCCACTGGACTACACACACCTGGGCCTGATTGGTGAGCCCCAGCGCCCCCTACCCAGGGACATATTCACACCTCCACCAGCACACACATCTCTGGGCAGCTCTGCATCACTTGATGTGGTGGGCATATGCCCATCATCTGCACCAGCCACTCCAACAGCAGCCACAGCACCCTCAACAGCAGCAGAGAAGGAAAGAGCACCCCCAACAGCAGCAGAGGAGGAAAGAGCACCCTCAGCAGCAGCAGAGGAGGAAAGAGCACCCTCAGCAGCGGAGGAGGAGGAAAGAGCACCCTCAACAGCAGAGGAGGAGGAAAGAGCACCCTCAACAGCAGAGGAGGAGGAAAGAGCACCCTCAGCAGCGGAGGAGGAGGAAAGAGCACCCTCAACAGCAGAGGAGGAGGAAAGAGCACCCTCAACAGCAGCAGAGGAAACAGCAGCACCAGGGACACCGGGCACATCCACCTCCAGCACCGCACGCCTCACAGGCATGGAGGCGGAGTGTATGGCCCTTCGGAGGAGACTACTCCGGTCGAGCAGGAGTACTGACAGCAATATCACCAGGAGCAGGAGGCAATCCAGGAGGAACATTGGCCAATTGGAGAGCAGGATCCAAGGTTTGGAGTCGGAGGTGTCCAGGGGGAATACACTACTCCAGCAGCTCAGGACTGGTGTGATGGACATGTTAACACAGGTCCTTGTGGAGCTGAGGGAGATAAACCGCAGGGAGAACCTGAGGATGGAGAGGGAGAACTTGCGTTCCACTGAGGGGTCTACTGCAACCACCACCCCCTCTAGTGTTACCCCTGAAGCAACACCTAGGGGGCAAAGGGTTACCAGGAGATCCACAAGGGCATCCACCTCTGGCACCCAGGCTAAGGCCCCCCACCCAAAGAAGAAAAAATGAAAGGCCCAACCTGTTAAGTTTCCCCTCAATAAAGAAAACATTTTTTTTTTAATTCCAGTCTGATCTGTTGTGTCTTCAGTTATGGATTGGGTGGCAGGGTTGTCTCCAATGCATTGCCATACAATGCAGTGAACACAACCTCTGCCTATGTGAAATGTTAGTGGGATGCTACAACATGGGTTCACACACACACCGTTGTACAAATTCAACTTGTAATACATCCCTGGAGCCATATTACACCACTGTGTTATATGGCGGTGTTGTGTGTTGAATTTGAACAACAAAACATACCCCTTAGCACAACAAATTGTACAACACTGAACATTTGTCTACATCATATGTTGTGTTTAACCCTTTGAGTGCCAGAGTGGTAGACAACGCATTGTCAAGAATTTAATGGAATAACCAGACAAACAGCTCTGTGATTTAGCAGGGACATTATAAGCAGGATAGATAAATGGGACATGTATCCATATTGTCTTGGATTCACACACACTCATTGTGCAACTGACTTACTGGAGAAGCCAATGTTTTTAACCACACACAATGTTTTTAACCACACACATTGATATCCTGGGCTGAGCATTGGGGTCTCCTGTAAGTTGAGTTGATGTTTCCCTAAGGGTGTAACAGACTTCACCAGTGATAACACATGTCCACTTAGTCTGGTTGTTCGTTAGCCCATGTACTGAGATATGTCAAAGTGGAGCAAAATCTCCGAACATGGATTATACTGAGCAATACAGATACTGTGGACAGGTATTCACTGTGGAAGTATGTCCCCTGTATCACCTCTTCATCACTCCCACAACACATTGGTGCATCACTGCCACCATCATCTGTTTGCATGGATACATCACAGAGTCCAGTCACTGGCAAACAAGTGGTGGACTCCTGTGATGTGGGTGATGCCTTTCCATGTATGGGGCATACTCTACCCTGGGTGTGGTAACACATTGACATATGTGTTCTCAAATATATCCTCCTACAGACACAGATAGAATGGTGATGGTTCATCTTTATTGTGTCTCAAAGTACATTAGAATGTACATGTGTTTTGTGTGTGTATTGCCTATATGCATTGAACACCTGTATGAGAACACTAAATGTACTTTGAAACTAAATCGTAATACTTCAGTAACACTGCTGCCCTGCTCATGTGTTGTCCATGAGGTTTGACAACTCTGTAGCTGAGCATCCTGACTGTACAGGTTAAAACACTCAAGAATTAGTGTTTTCTGTGTCTCTATGAGAATGTTCCAGTAGAGGTTTGTGTGAACCTCAGGTCAAACTTTGCATCACCAACAACATCACCATAAACAGCAAGGGGTGATCTTCATGAAGGTGTTGTCAAGACATCAATCCAGTCACATGGAAGATCTTCAGTTCAAGGATGGATCATGTTACGGATGCCTGCGGGACAAGAGGACAGGATTTGGAGCAGTAGACCTGAACTGATCATCAAGCAACAACAATTTAGTCTTTTTCATCCCCTCAGTTTTCACAGTTACAGGTGAGTGCACAAACCATTGCTTGACAATGTGTTGTGTACTCATCTGTAACCAATTCTGTGGGGAACTAAGGACATGTGCATCAGTCCTAGGGATATGTGCCCCTGACATGTATACACACATTAACAAGTGTTCTGAGAGCTCCATGGAAGTAATGACATTGTGCTGCCACTGTGAAAGTGACAGTGGCAGCCCAATGTCATTTGTTCCATGGAACTGTTAGGACACATTTGTTGATGTGTGTATTCATGTCAGGGGCACATATGTCTGCACACTCACAGGTCTGCATGGAGTCCGTGGTAATCTGATCTACGTCTCATGACCTCTACATTGTGTGCCCATACCACTGTACATCCACCCCTGTGCTGCTCTTCTCAGCTGTAGCACAGTACAGGTCCCATATTGAGTCTGATGTCCCTTCTCATGCATATCATTAGATAATACTCTTTCGCTACTGGGCTAGCATGGTTGTTCAGGCTCTAATCATGGCATATCCAGTTAGTTGCTGTCAATCAAGCCGTGTAAGGTGATGAACATGGGTAATATGTTGTACCTTGTTTCTCCTGGGGGTGTGCGTGATATCCTTGGGGTCTGTATGTCAACGTGGAGAGTGGAATGGAGGATGGTTGTTGAGTCCACACACACAATTTTCCACGTCCACTGCCAGTGCAGTGCTGTGTCACTGTTCCTGTGGGGTGAGACAGAACAAAATGTGCAGTGTGGTTAGTGTCACAGGACTGCTGGGCGACTTGCATGGATTGTTTGCATGCATGTGTTATACTCACAGGTGAAGTATTCCGTGATGAGCCTGTCTCTGATCTGTGCCCCTCTCATGGTCTCCTCCACATGCCCGATGTCCATGGCCACTTCCTGTATGGGGGGGTCCGGGATGTGCTCCAGCAGCCTGGTGTCCACTGCGATGTTGTGCAGTATTGGGCACGCCACAATGATGTCACACACCTTAGCCAGTGCATACTGCAGTGCTCCCCCAGAGTGGCCCAGACATCGGAATCTTGACTTGAGGAGCCCAAATGTCCGCTCAATAGCATTCCTGGTTCTGGCATGAGCCTGGTTGTAGCTTTCCTGGGCATGTGTTTGGGGATTGGCCAGAGGGGTCAGTAGCCAGGACCTGCATCCATAGCCAGCATCACCTGTGTAATGTGAGTGACATGGTGAAACAGGGAGCACATGTTGTGTGAATGATGTTTTGTGTGGTGGACGTAGTAGGTGTGGGTCAGGTGCATGCTGAGCTGAGTGGTGTGTACGCCTGTGTATGTGGTGTGATTTTGTTTTGTGAACTCACCCAGTAGCCATCCCCCTGTAAAGGTTCCATTCTCAAAATCTCTGTGGACTGAGGAGTTTTGTAGAATGTATGCATCATGTGTGCTGCCAGGATATTTTGCACAGACATTCATGATCCTCATGTTGCTGTCACACACCATCTGCACGTTGATGGAGTGGAAGTTCTTCCTGTTGATGAATATCTGTGCGTCACATGCTGGGGCCTTAATCCGGACATGGGTGCAATCTATAGCACCCATGACCCTGGGCATGCCTCCCTTTGCGTAAAAGGCCTGCTTGACGTGTATCCAGTCCATGTCGGTGGTGGGAAAATGTATATGGGTACTGGCCTTGCTTTTGAGGGCTGGCAGGACCTGGGCCAGCACTCTGGAGAATGTGGCCTGTGACATGCCAGATGCGTAACCCTCAGTGGACTGGAAGGCCCCGCTTGCCATGAAGTGTATGGCACAGAGTAGTTTCTGCAGGCCAGTTAGGGCATGGTTGTGGATGTAGATGGGATCCACCTGCTCCTTGATGACCTCATACAAGGCAATGATGCTGTCAGGCCTCAACCTGTAGCGATCAATGACCTCGTCATCAGCCATTCCAAAGAGTGTGACCCTTGGGCGGTATACCCTGGGCCTTGTTGGTCGTCTATACATCCTGTGCCCTCCAGGTGGGGATGGACTCCTGTGTGGCTGGTGAGCCAGAGCCTCCTCACTTGCAACAGGTGAAGGCTGTTGATGAGGCGTGCTTGGGGTTTGCTGATGTTCCCTAGCTCTCTCCCTTGCACGCCTTCTCCGCAGTCTTCGCAACAATATGTAACCCAACATACTGTTTGCTCTCTCTGTCTCTATCTATCTTTATCTATCTGTCTCTCTCTCTCTGTCTCTCTCTCTCTCTCTCTCTCTCTCTATCTCTCTCTCTCTCTCTCTCCCTCCCTGAGTGGAAAACAAGCCACAAGTGAGTGTGTTGAGTTGTCCCTTTAAGTACTTGCTAGGGCGTTGTGTAGGTGTGGTGATGAGGTGAGTGCTGACCAGTGGTGAGTTGTTTGTGTCCAGGTAAGTGTTTGCAGGTGTGTGTGTGTGTTATAAGATGTGGTGTTTTGTGCTTGTTCTGTGTGTGCCATTTGCGGGCGTGCAGTTGTGGGGTGCAGGTTGCGTGTTGATGTTTCCCAGGTGAGCTTGTATTTGCAGGGTCCGCTTTGTGTGATGACCCCCATTGGTCCGTGCCATGTTGTGTTGTTGTTTTTTTGTGTGTCATTGTTCCTGTGGTGTTGGTTGTTGTTTTGTGTGTAGTGATTTGTGTTGTGTGTGCATGTTTTGGTGTTGTTTTGGCATTGCACGGGTTAATTTTCCCATTTACATGGCTGTGCGGTAAGCCTTTTGTGTGTTTTCCTCTGTAACGGGTGTTTAGTTTTGGCCGTTAAGTGTCTAACGTGTGTGAGAAGTGGGTCTTAACTTTTAGCCGTTAGGTGTGTCTTTTTTTCAGCCGTTATCAGTACCGCAAGCCTTTGAATAGCTCTGGGGTATGTTGTTCCATGCGTCTGAATGCACGTAAGTGTATCGGCCGTAGGAATTGTGCAACTGCCGTTAGCTGTTGTTTAGACGGATCTTTGAATTGCAACATGACACTTAACGCACCCGTTAGTGATTTTTTTGGTTAACGGCTGCCTTTAAATCGAGCCCTAAGTGTCCCGATACCGGGACGCTTAGTAACAAGCGGTTTGAACTCTTCCATCGCTCCGTGCGGCCGCGATGAAGGGTTTAACCCTTGACGTACCGGGACCGTCAAGGGTCGTTGGAGCACATTTACCCTTGACGGTCCTGGTACGTCAAGGGTCCTTAAGGGGTTAAACAACTAAGTGAAAACAATATCAGCAATACATACAGAAAAATAAACCCCACAAACATGCACTGATGGGGGAACACAGCAACATAAGTAGCTGGAGAACACATGTTTCACCCTCCAGGAGAACCAGAACAAACACACATCCAACATGTCAGGGTTGAGCTTGGTTATCTTACCCTGGCAGGAGGTATTCCTTGCCACCCCCACGCTTCAGGATACATATGATAACCCATGCTTGACCACTGTAGGTTGCTTCCATCAATGTAGAGGATCTTGTCAAGCTGATCAAGCATGGAGTTCCAGTTTGTATTCCATACATATCAATGCAAGGCTTTGAATCCTATAATGGCACTCAAGGGCTCACATGTCACTGTCCTCGTCTTGCATCCCTCTTGTCATAGCTCAGGTTAATAATCACACTATCTCATTTCCCTACACAGCATCCATGCCTGCAGCACAGCAGGAGGAGAGGGAGGAGGAGCAACACACAATACCCCTCAAGTGACACAGCCCCTGATGAGCCAGAGGAGGGCACCAGCTGGAGGTCAGGACCACTACCACCACCGGCCAACAGTAGATGCCGCAGGAGGCACACCAGTGGAGACCACATGGGAGGTGGATGCCTTCTACCACCGCAGGACAGTACTGGATGGCCCCACCACCAACACCAGGACACCACTAGATGCCCACCATGGTCAGCGCTCCACAATAAGGGGCATATGGGCCCACTACATGACACCAGCCACCCTCCTGGCAGAGCCAGATCATAGGCAAGGCACCCTAGGCTCCTGTCTAGGATTCGGTGAAGCTGGTGGGCCCTGCCATGCACTTTATCCAATGGGCTCAATTATTATTGCTGTGATTGCCATGATGGTCAGCCAATCACAGCAAGGAAATCTGACATTACAGAGACCATGCTCTGCACCCGTTTTATGCACCTTTTTATGGTTGCCTACATGGAGTTGCGGCTGAACCGGTTAGAGGTGCTGGCTGCGAAGCCAGATTGGTCCCCTCCGGTTGAGCAAAAAGGGGCCCGTGATAACCCTGTGTAGACAAACCCTACTACCCACTCCCCAGGGAGGAACAAACTCCAGAAGAACACAAGCAGGGTACTCACTCAGGCCTAGGAGAAAATCAGTGGTGAGCTGGAAACGGTAAGACACCAAGCAGGCGCAGGCACTGTAGAACTTGCGATTCCAAGGCAGCTAAGGAGAGGAGAGTCAGGAAACTGTCTGGGTCATACACAGGAGATCAACAGGAAGTACCAAACGGGGATAAGCGGAGAAGTAGTCAGGAAACTGAGCAAGGTCATACACAGGAGAGCAGCAGATGGTACCCAACAAGGAACAGAGGTAGAGTAGTCAGAACACAGTGCAGGGTCATACACAGGACATCAAATGTTAAATAGGCTAGGTACAGGGGAGCAGACTAGAGCCAGGTCAAAGATAGCCGGATCATACACGATACAAGGAGCTGAGACACTATTGACACAGTACTGGACGCTACACTAACGTGTCCGACTGAGGAAAGTGGCAACCTTTAAAGTCGCAAGCAGGAAGTAAGAGCGGCGTCCCTAGCAACGGACAACATACCTGTGACGAAGCTAAGCACCTATTGGAAGAGCAAGACAAAGCGAGCAGGTCGCCGCAAATGGAGAAGGGCCGACAGAGACAAGCAACCCCAGTACGTGACACATGTGATCTACTCTGCATTCAGAGGGAAGCGGCAACAGGTATTAAACAGCCTGTGGGAAGAGAGAGGGGTTGATAAAGAACACTGTGTGTATGTGGAGGTATGCAAAGGGGTTAAAATGCAGAGGTCCTCTCCAGCAGTTCACCCTTCACTGTTTGTTTTTTTACTTACCTTGCTAATATAGAATTACTTACATAGGCTCTAAACGTGTAAAGTGCAATCACTAGAGAATACACATTATCCAGAGGGCATTGCCAGAATTAATATGTTGCACATTAATTACTGTTAGACTAGTGTTTCTTACTGTTTGAAGAGATGTATGACATTCAAGATAAAGGACCAGAAACATCTAAAAATGACTATGCCTGGGGACATATACACTTAAATATCATGGACGCCATGAACACTTTACCAGTCGCTGTAGTGTACTGGGATGTGGAGGAGACAGACAAATCCCAGTCTCCTCTCAGGTTCGTATCTCAGACTTCTTTCTGGTCTGCTTGTCTTGCGCTGAGAGGAGACTGAGAGGGTGATCTGAGAGGAGACTGAGAGGGTGATCTGAGAGAACACTGAGAGCTGTCTGTCTCCTCCACATTCCAGTTCACTACAGCAACTGGTAACACATTCCAGATACAACTGAGTGTCTCTACCTGCCACAGAAGGTACAGCTTCGGTCCCTTAACCTTTGAGTGCTGGAGGGTTAAGCAACATGTTGTAAAGCAATGTGTTGTGTAACCCTGTGCCGCTCAAAGAGTTTAGTGTCAGTGCTCATTCCCAGAATCTGTCTTAACACTATACAGTGTGTCCGCACACAACCAGCCAGCCAGGGGACGTTGGATCTGCACATTGCCTATTGCAATGTAGCCCTCTAATTGGCAACTCTTCAGCATGCAACATCAGAATGTCTCCCTGTTGATGCGGGTGACATTCTGATGTCGCTCTTTTTATTTGGTCAGCATTATTATCTCGCCCTTTTGATGGTCGCCAATTAGAGGATGACACTTCAATAGTAAATAGTTGGACTATGGTTAACACAGTAGATCCTCCTGCAGAGCAGCCAGACTAGCATTCAAGGGAGACCACAACATTCCCCTGACCCTGGGAGTCCCCTTCCCCCCACGGCATTGTCCAGATGGAACATTATTATGAAGAGGGCAGAACTTGTGGCTAGAAGCAATTATGCCACCACCAGGAGTAAAGATCAGCTTCCTGTGCCTGCTGCCAGTGCTGCCAGTTTCCATTCTTCAGCTCAACAATAGATGGCAAGTGTGACTGTAGGGGATCCTCTGTCAAAAGATATGGGAATGTGGATGGGCATTGCCACCACCACAAGCAGCAGTGAGATTTTGGAATTTGCGGAGTTTGCTGCTGCTGTAATTCCTGATGCTTTTGACTTGCAAGAGCAGCAGGATTCTCAGGAGCAGGCTAGATTGCCACAGACCACAGTGGACACAGTGGGAATGGATCCAGTGATGCAGGGCTAGGACAGGTTCCAATTGCCAGCAGTAATACTCATGGTCCTTGTTGCAGTGCTGATTCTGAGGCAGTAGCAGCAACATCAGCTTCTGCCCCAGCCAATGAAGGTGAATGTGGAGGAAAAGAAGTCCATTCTTCTCCACCTTTCCTCTTCCCCCGAACTCCTAGTCATGGGACTATTTTTCTCTTGGGGCAGGTGCAGTGCAGTCATCAGAGACAGCACTGTACACAGTAAAAAGGGTAAAGGATCGAACGCACCTTGGCACAGCTGCCCTGATAGCACACATGAAACACAGACATCATGACCATTATGTGGAACACATTAAAGCCAAACTCTCACCATAGAATTCGGGCACAGCTGTTGCTGTACCCCCTGACTCTTCCCTAAGGCAACAAGAGGTGAGCTGGAAATCAAAGAGGAGGAAGAACAGAGAAACCCAACCAGAGCCTGAATGTTCAATGGCGAGCGAAACACCTGGCTTTCAATTACCTTCTTCCTCTAGGGTCCAGACGTGGGAAGTTGTAACTACATCTTCTGTTGATCCACCTCACTAATTTTTGCCTACCCCACCGGCTGATAGTCATTCAGTAGATGTCAGGATGTGGCATTTCGTGTCTACCCATTGTACACTGTGTGGTGCACTGACCAAACATGGTGGTGTGGTGGAGGATAATCGCAACCAGGGCATCAAGTGGCATCTGAGGAGATTTCATCCCACAGAATATGTTAGCTGGTGGCAGGGAAAGCTCATCATTATTATTAAACTGCAAGTTGTCATGTGTCCTTAGTGGGAAGTGGACAAGGGGCATAGTGGCAGCAGCAGTACTTGGTTTCTGATGGGTTGATTTCACATTGGGGACCCTAAGCATCATGGTGTTTGGTTAGAGTTGTGCCAGGTATTTCATGAGAGTGCAGATGTACCCACTGTTCCCAGTCCTTCCATTATTTACCATACTATGCACATTGCAGTTGCTGATGAGAGGCAAAGTTCTGTTCTACTCTCAAGGGAAAAATGTATGTTCTAACAACACACCCATGATATTGGAGGACAGGCAGGTGGAGAAGGATTATTGGCCAACTTATTTTCTCCGCATGTACCTGAAATTATGGGGGTTAGTTGTGATGCTGCTACTGCCTCAGGTGCATCTCTGTAGCAAGTGACAAATGGAACCATGATAATCATCACCCATATCACCATATCACAACTCAGCAGCAGTAGTAAGAACAGCCATTGTAAATGCCACAATGACACCGGGTCATTTGCCACTGGCCACTATAACATGACCAGCTGGCACTACCCCAGTAGGACATATATTTTTTTCTAAAAAAAAATAGTCCTACAAAAAAAATGGGTTGGGGGGAGGGTTCTAACAAGCCTAAGTCCTACAATTTTTCCTCAGGGCTTGGGCCAAACAAGTGTAGGTCCTAAATATCAATGTTTCTTCAGGGCTTGGGCCAACCAAGTCTAAGCCCTTCAAATCAATGTTTCCTCGGGGCTTGGGCCAAACAAGTCTAAGGGCTCGATTTAAAGGCAGCCGTTAGTAAAAAAAATCACTAATCATTAAGTGTCATGTTGCAATTCAAAGATCCGTCTAAAGAACAGCTAACGGCAGTTGTAGAATCCTTACGGCCGATACACTTACGTGCATTCAGACGCATGGAACAACATACCCCAGAGCTATTCAAAGGCTTGCGGTACTGATAACGGCTGAACAAAAGACACACCTAACGGCAAAAAGTTAAGACCCACTTTTCTCACACGTTAGACACTTAACGGCCAAAACAAAACACCCGTTACATAGGAAAACACACAAAATGCTTACCGCACAACCATGTAAATTGGAAAATTAACCCGTGCAATGCCAAATCAACACAAAAACCCATACGCAAATCACTACACACACAACAACAACCAACACCACAGGGACAACGACACAAAAAAACAACAACACAACATGGCACGGAACAATGTGGGTTATCACACAAAGCGGACACCTGCAAATACAAGCTCACCTGGGCAACATCAACACATGACCTGCACCCCACAAATGCACACCCGCAAATGGCACACACAGAACAAGCACAAAACACCACATCTTATAACACACACACACCTGCTAACACTTACCTGGACAAAAACAACTCACTAGTGATGAGCGAGCATGCTCGGCCGAAGCTCGGTTCGGCTCGAGCATCGCTCTGCTCGGCACATGGCGGTACTCGTACGAGTACCGCATGTGCTCGCCCGCCATGTTCGGGTCTCCTCCCCGCACGTTTCGCGGCTGCTGCGTAGCCAATAAACGTGCGGGGAGGCTCTGACATCAGTGTAATGCCAGCAGCCATGTTGGCTGCTGGCATTACACTGATTGGCTGGCCAGAACCCGTGATCGGGTGCTGTATAGCACCCGACGCGCGAGTTCGGCTCATTCTTAGCCAGGGAGAGATGCGCTCAGGCAGGGAAAGTCAGTGTAGGGAGAATAAAATTGTTGGAACTCTTTCAAGACCCAAAAGTCCTTTTTAGGACTGTTGTGTGTGGGGGCAGCATTTATATTTTGTTTGGGGGGTCACAATTTCCTTTTTTTTTGTGGGGGGGATATTAGTAAGGTGACATATAATATTAGATGCACAGGAAGTCAGTGTAGGGAGAATAAAATTGTTGAAACTCTTTCAAGACCGAAAAGTCCTTTTTAGGACTGTTGTGTGTGGGGGCAGCATTTAATTTTTTTTGGGGGTGGCAGAATTTCATTTTTTTGTGGGGGGGGACATGTTCTAAGGTGACATTGTACTAGGTGCACAGGGACAAATATTTCACAGTGCAGTGACAAGCTGACATATTCTGTTAGGTGCACAGGGCCAATGATTTTACAACGCAGAGACAAAAAGGGCCATTTTAAACGTGTGCCTAGCCATAGATTATTGTCACATTCTGTTTAGTGTGCAAATTCACAAATTAACGTCACATATTCCGTTCACTGTGCCTAGCCGCAGATTAACGTCACATTCTGTTTCGTGTGCCTAGCCGCAGATTAGCGTCACATTCTGTTTCGTGTGCCTAGCCGCAGATTAGCGTCACATATTGTTTAGTGTGCCTAGCCGCAGATTAACGTCACATATTGTTTAGTGTGCCTAGCCGCAGATTAACGTCACATATTGTTTAGTGTGCCTAGCCGCAGATTAGCGTCACATATTGTTTAGTGTGCCTAGCCGCAGATTAGCGTCACATATTGTTTAGTGTGCCTAGCCGCAGATTAACGTCACATATTGTTTAGTGTGCCTAGCCGCAGATTAGCGTCACATATTGTTTAGTGTGCCTAGCTGCAGATTAGTTTTTATCTTCCTTTTTGTGTGTTTTACGGTCAGTCTGTAAAAATGGCGTACTACGGGCGAAACATCGTTCCCAGCAGCGAAGTTGGAGTCCAACATGCATCCAGACATCCTCCCTATGCTGTCCCTGAACCATTTCTGTGGTGTTTCCATCATTTTATGACCTTTTCCTATGAACCAGGCACCCTCCCCTCATCAGAGCAGGGGGTGCCTGGTGTAATGCTCGAGTCCTCCCATTGACTTCAATGGGGCTCGGGTGCTCGGCCGAGCACTCGAGCCTCCGGGGGCGCTTGGCCAGAGCACCCGAACACCCGAGCATCGGGGTGCTCGATCATCACTACAACTCACCATTGGTCAGCACTCACCTCATCACCACACCTACACAACGCCCTAGCAAGTACTTAAAGGGACAACTCAACACACTCACTTGTGGCTTGTTTTCCACTCAGGGAGGGAGAGAGAGAGATAGAGAGAGAGATAGATAGATAGAGAGAGAGAGAGGTAGAGAGAGACAGACAGATAGAGACAGATAGAGCAAACAGTATGTTGGGTTACATATTGTTGCGAAGGCTGCGGAGAAGGCGTGCAAGGGAGAGAGCTGGGGAACATCAGCAACCTCCAAGCACGCCTGATCAACAGCCTCCACCTGTTGCAAGTGAGGAGGCTCTGGCTCAGCAGCCACACAGGAGCCCATCCCCACCCGGAGGACACCTGCCTGCAGATGCACAGCTGCAGCAACAGGATGCTCCCAGCTGCCACAGGGACCCCTGCAGCAGCCCAGGATGCATAGACGACCACCAAGGCCCAGGGTATACCACCCAAGGGTCACTCTCTTTGGAATGACCGATGACGAGGTTATTAATCGCTACAGGTTGAGGCCACACAGCATCATAGCCCTGTATGAGGTCATCAAGGAGCAGGTGGATCCCATATGCACCCATAACCATGCTCTAACTGGCCTTCAAAAACTCCTGTGTGCCATACATTTCATGGCAAGTGGCGCTTTTCAGTCGACAGAGGGTTACGCATCTGGCATGTCCCAGGCCACATTCTCCAGGGTGTTGGCCCAGGTCTTTCCAGCCCTCAAAGCCAAGGCCAGTACCTACATACATTTCCCCATCACCGATATGGAGTGGACACATCTGAAGCAGGGCTTCTATGCAAGGGGAGGCATGCCCAGGGTCATGGGTGCAATAGATTGCACCCATGTCCGTATCAAAGCACCAGCACGTCAGGGACATATGTTCCTGAACCGCAAAAACTTCCACTCCATGAATGTGCAGATGGTGTGTGACAGCAACCTGGCCATCATGAATGTCTGTGCGAAATTTCCCGGGAGCTGTCACGATTCACATATACTCAGAAATTCATCTGTGCAGAGGGATTTCGAAAATGGGACCTATACAGGCGGATGGCTTCTGGGTGAGTTAACAGCACCAAATGACACCACATACACATGTGCTAGTACGTTCACCACAGAAAACATCATTCACACAATATGTGCTCCTTGTCACACCATGTCACTCACTTTCCACAGGTGATGCTGGCTATGGATGCAAGCCATGGCTCCTCACCCCAGTCGCCAATCCCCAAAATGATGCCCAGGAACGATATAACCAGGCTCATGCCAGAACACGGAATGCCATTGAGCGGACCTTCGGCCTCCTCAAGTCCCGATTCCGATGTCTGGACCAATCGGGGGGAGCATTGCAGTATGCACCAGGCAAGGTCTGCGACATCATCGTGGCATGTGCCATCCTACATAATATCGTGGTGGACACCAGACTCATCGACGATGTCCATCCCCCACCCAGACCTGAAGACCCTGTGGATATCGTTGAGTGTGAGGAAACCCCAACAGGGATGCAGACAAGGGACAGATTGATCAGGGATCACTTCTGCTGTGAGTATAATACATGTATGCACACAATCCATGCATACACACCCACCACAACACACATGTTCTGTTTCACCCCACAGGATCAGTGACACAGCCCTGACACTGGCTGCAGTATGGACCACCAGCATCAACTATTCCGTGGACCAGTCAGATTGGGCCTAGAGATTCCGAATACATCTGACAACCTGTCGTCCATGTTGATACTGCTACCTCAAAGATATCATGCATGCCCCCCTGGAAACCAAGGTACAACACTTTAACCTTGTTCAGCATATCCCACAGGTCCCTAGGCACCAACTAAAGTGTTCTGCTAGGATCAGACCCATAGCAACCATGGTACCCCTGTAGCGAGGGAGTCTCATCCAAGCCAATGCATTGGATAGCACTCTGTCATATAAGGGGTTCAGGGGGCATTCGTGGGGACATGGGACCAGTAGCTTGCTACAGTTGAAGAAAGTAGCAGAGGGGTGGATCGACAGTAATAGTGTGTTACACAACATGGAGCTCATGAAATGTGGATCACATCTCCATGGACACCATGCTACCCTGTGTGTGTGTGTGTGCAGTGATATGTGCCCCAGAAAGAAATACACACTTTAACAAATATGTCCTACTAGCTCCATGAACCAAACATATTTGGCCTGTCTCTGACAGTGGCAGCCCAAATATATTGTTGTCAGGAAGCTATTAGGACATATTTGTTGATGTGTGTAACCATGTCAGGGGCAAATATCCCTAAGGATGGTTAACATCCCCTTAGTTCCCCCCATGATGGTTCATAGACCAGTACACAACACATTACAAAGCAGTGGTTTGTGTAGACTTATGTAACGGGAAAGATTAAGAGGATCATGATGTTGTAGCTGTTGCATGACGATCACTTCGAGGGTGATGTTCCAAATCCTGTCCTCTTGTCCCACAGGCATCCATAGCACGATCCATCCTTGAACAGAGGAGTTTCCATATGACTGGACTGAAGTCTGGACACTCACCCCTTGGTGTTTCAAGTGATTGTGTTGGTGATGCAATGTTTGACCTGATGTTCACAGCAACCTCTACTGGAACATTCACATATGGACACAAATTAATGTGTGTACTAACATCCAGGTATCAGACCTGTACAGTAAGACTGCTCATACACAGATGCCAAACTATGTGGACAACACATGAGCAGTTCACTAGCATTTCTAATGTATTCCTATTTAGTTCAGATGTACCTTTTTGTGCTCATACAAGTGTTTAATGCATATTGGCTAAATACACAAGAAACATCACTACTCAATCCGTGTCTGTATGAATGAATGTTGGATCAAACACCTGTCAATGTGGAACCATACCCAAGGCTAGAGTATCCCTCATACAAAGAAAGGCATGATTTACATCACAGGAGTCCACTAGTTGCCTGACCATGAGTGGACTTTGTGATGTATACATGCAATGACATGATGGCAGTGATACACTGATGTGTGTTGTGAGTGATTAGCTGGTGATACAGGGGACACACTTCCACTGTGATGTGATGTCCATGGTTTGTGTGTTGCTCAATATAATCAATGTCCTGAGATTGCTGTAGGTTGTCATATCTCAGTACATGGGCTACATCAACAAACAACCATGTGGACAAGTGTTATCACTGGTGAAGTGTGTTACAACCTTAGTTAAACAACAACACAACTTAAGGGGATAGTAAACCTTGAAAATAAGTTTATTTCACATTGTAGCCCTTTAAAAAACATGAAAAATGATATAAGTCTTATCTACCAAACATATATGATTTGGGAGATAAGACTTATATCATTTTACATGTTTTTTTAAGGGCTACAATATAGAATGAACTTATTTTCAAGGTTTACTATCCCTTTAATACATAAGCCAATGCTCAGCCTAAGGTTCCAATGTGCGTGCTACACAATGAAATCTTAGGAAGATCATTGGGTTATGCAGTAAGTTAGGCTGTGATTCAAACTCCTGTTGTGCAACTGACTTGCTGGAGAACACAATGCTCACCCTAGGATCACAATGTGTAACACACACGTTGAGATCCTAGGGTGTACATTATGTTCCCTAGTAAGTCAGCTGCACAATAAAATTTTGATTTAAAGACCATATTGATGCATGTTCCATCTGTCATGCTTGTTATTTCCCTGCTAAGTCGCATAGCTGTTTGTTTGGTTTTCCCCTCAAACACAACAATTGATGCAGACGAATGTTAAGTGTTGCACCAGTTGTTGTGCTAAGGGGTATGTTCTGATCAAATCTGACACACATCATGGCCATGTAACACTGTCGTGTTATATGGCTACAGGGATGGGTTGCCAGGTGAATTTGGACAACGGTGTGGGTGTGTGTGAACCCATGTTGTAACATCACACAAATTTCCCCCAGGCAGGAGTTGAGTTCACTGCATTGTTTGGCAATGCATTGGAGACAACCCTGCCACCCAATCTATAAGTGAATACACAGCAGATCAGACAGGATTCAAAAGCACAATTTTCATTTATTGAGGGGGCAGATGACAGGTTGGGCCTTTCATTTCTTTTTTTTTTGGGGGGGGGGGCCTTAGACTTGGTGCCAGAGGTAGATGCCCTGGCTGATTGCCTTGTCACCCTCTGTCCCCTAGGTGTGGCTTCTGGGGTAATACTGGAAGGGGTGGTGGGTGCAGTGGACCCCTCTGTGGAACGCAGGTTCTCCCTATCCATCCTCAGGTTCTCCCTGCGGTTAATCTCTCGCAACTCCACGAGCATCTGTGCAAACATGTCCATCATCCCCGTATGGATCTGGTGGAGTTGTGTGTTCCCCCTGGCCACCTCTGACTCCCGAGCTTGGATTCTGGTCTCCAACCTGTTCGTGTTCCTCCGGGATTCCCTCCGGTTCCTCGTGAGGTTGTCGTTGGTGGCGTGGGTTGCCCGGAGCTGTCCTCTTTGAAGGGCCATGCACTCAGCCTCCAGATCTGTGGTGCGTTGACTGCTGGAGATGGGAGTGCCCGGTGACACATGTGCTGTTTCCCCAGCTTCAGCTGTCTCCTCAGCCTCTGTTTCCCCAGCTTCAGCTGTCTCCTCAGCCTCTGTTTCCACAGCTTCAGCTGTCTCCTCAGCCTCTGCTTCCACAGCTTCAGCTGTCTCCTCAGCCTCTATCTCCCCAGCCTCTGCTGTCTCCTCTGCTGGTACTGGGTGTGCTGTGGCTGCTACTGCTGTTTGTGTTAGTGGAGTGGCTTGCACAGACGGTGTGTGGGTGCCCACCACATCAAGGGACCCACTGCTGCCCACTGATGTCTGTGCTGGTTGAGGTGGTGGGGTGAACAAGTCCCTTGGCTGAGGGTGCTGGGGCTCCCCAATCAGGCCCAGGTGTTGGTAGTCAAGTGGCCAAGGGTCATACCTTGGCCAGTGGTAGGTGCTTGGCCCCCACCTGGGATCATACCTGGGGCCATGCTGGGGAGCCATCCAGGAGGGTAGATCCATCCCGGTGGAATATGGCCCATATTGGCTGGTGGCCACATTCCCGGGCAGCCATTGCCTCCCTGGTGGTGGTGCTGCTGCTGGAGGGTAATAGCTCCCGGTGGTAGTGGGATGCATCCATCTCTCCCTCTGAATCCAGCCGCTGTACATTTGTGGAGCATCCTGTGGTGGGGCAGGCAGTTGAGGGGCAGGCAGTTGAGGGGCAGCCAGTTGAGAGGCAGGCAGTTGAGAGGCAGCCAGTTGAGAGGCAGGCAGTTGAGAGGCAGGCAGTGGTGATGCAGCCAGTTGGGGAGGAGGTGTGGTGGTTGTAGACGGTTCCCAGTGGCTAGTCCCCTCCTCTGTATACTCCTCACTGGGTGGTGTGGTCGGCTCCTCCACGGGCTCCTGCTGCGATGGAGGCCCATAAGCTGTGTGGAGAATTGAGATTGTGTGATTAGTAAAAGTAGCCATGATGCGATTAATGGGATACTAATACATGAAATCCAGAAAGGGAAATATATGCTTTGTGGTTTATCACCCTGAGTGAAACAAGGGTACTCCCACTGCTTGAGGGGGTTTTTGTTCAAAAAGTCTCCCAGCTCAGAATAGAATTGCTTTGGTGCTATATCCCAGTGGCCTGAAGTTGTACATTGGCACTGTTGCTACATTATCCTATGAGAATTTATTGCGTCTGGACGTAAGCTGTCCATAGGATGGTCTAGCAACATCGCCATTGTAAAGTTCCAGGCCACTGTGATATTGCCCCTGGAGTAGTCAACTATGAGCTGTGCTACATTTTGAATGAAACACCTTTCAGCAGTGGGAATACCCTTGTTTTGCTCGGGGGATGAACCCTGCAATATATTTTTCTTTTCACATGTTAGGTATTACTATCCCTTTAACGGAATAGCAATGGTTAATTTCACCATGATGTAATATTGTAGGCATTGTAAGAGATAGATGTGGATCGATGTTAGTCCTATCCCTCCAACCCACATGGTTAGACAGATATTGCTCTATTTGACAGTCATTTTGACATGTTTGACAGTCATTTCACCACACGGAGGCTCTTCAGCAGAGCCTAAATTGCCCCATTCAGAGATGTAAACTTCATTGGAATGGTGAACAGAGTGTGCTTGCAAACCAGGCACACTTTGTTGACCATCTCAAAGATGTATCCATCTCTGAATGGGGCAATTTAGGCTCTGCTGAAGAGCCTCCGTGTGGTCTAATGACTGAAATCTCCAGCTGTCAAATAGAGCGATATCTGTCTAACCATGAGGGTTGGAGGGATAGGACTAACATGGATCCACATGTTGGTGAAATTAACAATTGCTATGTCATTACAGTTACATACAAGGAGAAATGGTCATATACGCATGTGGATGTGTACCTTTCATATGGATATGAATATATCCTTTGCAGATATGAAGCCAGAGATCATTTCAGTAGGTGTGATTGCCTTACTGGCTATATATGTGCACCCATCAAAATATACATTGGATTGATATGATGGATATGAACATACCTTGTATATCCCATCTACGTAGAGTGGGATATACTAGGTATGTGTATTTGGATGGTATCAATGTAAGTTAGTTTCTGATGGATGCACATATCTGGCCAGTAGGGCAATCACAGGCAGTGAGATGATCTCTGGATTCACATCGTGTTGGGACATATTTTGAGCCATTTGAAAGGTACATATCTGACCATTTTCCTTTGTGTGCATATCTTTTTTGAACAGATATGCAGTGAGAATCAAGTGTTATTCAACCCTATCTTCTTAGCTGATCCCGTTCAATTCACAATTTTTCATTACTTGACAGGTGACTCTCTGGTTGTCAGGATCATATCCTATGCATTGCATTGTAGGGCATAGGATACCACCCTGGCAATCAGAGATTGATGAACTGGACAGGATCCTGTCCATGTCGTGTGTTCCAGTTGAATCCTGAAGGGCAACAATCACGCCAGTAGTGAGGGATATCTTTGATTGAGGCCTGTTTTTCTTTGAGTATGAGCCCATCCATTCTTCTGAGTGAGGCAACCGTACTCAATCCGAGATATCTATCATTCATGGCCTGTTGGTGACCAAGGTACAATGGGTGATATTTGGTTCCCATGTGTATCCTGCAAACAGTGGCTGGTGTACCATCCATCCATGGCATCAGCACCCCTGAGGATCCATGTGGGAATCAGATGTGAGATATGTCATTTGAAGTTAGAGTAAATGATTGCAGACACAACACCAAGGCCTACTTTTTCCCCCTTTAATTCTGGGGTATTGTTTGAGGCCTGTGTGTTGCACATACAAGCAGTTATTCTCAGTGACACTGTGATGTGTGACCTGCTCCATCCTTTTTGTGATTCAGTAAGCGGTGTTGTTGACATGATGGAGTGTACATGATGTTGACTTCTCCAGTGATCTCATTTCCCCATTTCCAGTGTTTTCTATGGAGTGTATACGATGGGACCTTAGCAACTTGATTCATGTTATTGCATATTCTCCATAGGCTAACACTGGTATTGGTGAAATGAGGATGTGTAAGGGTGAATTTCTCCACCATCTGTTTGTCACCGCTTAGTGAATGTCCCCATGTGATCGTTGGCCTATTGACTTGATTGTTGTCTGGTTAACCCTTTGAGTCCCAGAGGGGTTGCCAAAGCATTGTTGATCGATGCATTGATGATCCCTCTAGCACTCAAGGGGTTAAGTGCTGACATCCCAGTGGGGACATGGGTGACATTGTGTGTGAACAGTGATGATCTATGACAGTCGACATTTTGAACAGCATGGTTTGTGTATTGTGTGTGATGAGCACAGCGACAGGAGGGTTGAAGTAGGACTTGGACAGGTTTGTTCCAAGTTGGACCTTGATATTTGTCCTTGTGTTGTGTCCTGTTTTTAACCCTCAGGGTGCTGTGTTGGTGCAGTTGTGTGCATGAATGATGGGCATGTGTTGAGGTGTGACTGTGTGTGCAGCTGGTGTTGGTTGCTGTAGTGTGTTGTTCTGTAGTGTTGCACTTACCGGTAGTGTGGAGGCTCCTCTCATCCCCAGTGTCAGCTCCTCCAACAACCCCCTCGATCAGGGTTGGGCAGGGCTGGTGCAAGGATTTTTGCCACCCTAGGCAAAACCTCATTTTGCCGCCCCTTGACTCTATCCCTTGTGTCCCGTCCCTTTACGCCCCACCCCTGTATGTGTATAAGTGTCAATGTGTGTGTCAATGTGTGTGTGATCTCTATATGTGCATGTGTCAATGTGTGTGTTCCCTATATGTGTATGTGTCAATGTGAGTGTTCCCTATATGTGTATGTGTGTTAATGTGGGTGTTCACTAGATGGGTATGTGTGTTAATGTTTGTGCTCCCTATATGTGCATGTGTCAATGTGTTTCCTATATGTGTATGTGTCAGTGTGTGTGTTCCTTATATGTGTATAAGTATGTCAAAGTGTGTGATCTCTATATGTGTATCAGTGTGTCATTGCATGTGTTCCTTATATGTGTATGAGTGTGTCAGTGTGTGTTCCCTATATGTGTGTGTGTCAGTGTGTGTAAGTGTAGGGGTATCAGTGTGTGTGTGTGTGTGTGTGCTTCTCTATATGTGTATCAGTGTGTGTGTTCCCTATATGTGTATGAGTGTGTCAGTGTGTGTGCTTATCTCTTTACACAGACTTACACACACACGTACATTTTACACAAACACACACACACAGTATACACACACCCTTACATTATAGACACCCTCACACACACACACACACGTACATTATACACACCCTTACACAGACATTGTACATACATAATATGTATATACTATACAATATGCACACCCTTACACACACACACATACATTATACACACCCTTACACAGACGTTGTACATACATAATCATAAACACACACACAAGGCAGTCATTTCAGTGAGGGTTTTTTTTTTACCCTTTGAGTGTTAGATATTAAAAAAAAAAAGCTGGATTTAAATCAATGGGAACTTTTATTTGTTCCCTATAACCCCAGAATTGATCCATATTTGACTTTAACCCCTTGAAAAACAGGAAGGATGTTTCCCCTAAGAATAAGGTACTCTAAATGTGTTTAATACATTGATTTTCCTGGGTAGGTGTCCTTCATACAGTAGAAGGGTATCTAGCTATGTATTTTTTACATCTGGAATTTCCAACATTGATCTCTGTTGAAGTTTGCCTCTAGGTAACACCCACCCCCTTCACATTAAACAAAAGGTTTCTACAGACTTGTATGTACAATAGGGGACTTTAGTTGTTTTCAGGCTGAAACAGATTGAACTAACTGGAAACTAAAAAAAAAAGATCAATTGCAAACAAACAGAAAAACTGACTTCAGCTTGAAAGACACCTAAGTAAGTCATTCTGATATATTAACCCATAAAGGACCAGATACCTGGTTAAGGGTTAAGAGCCACTTATTCTTAGATTACAGTTCCTCTTTAACCCTCTGGCACTCAAAGGGTTAAACATCTCACCTGTAGAGGCAATGTGCTTGTTCTCCATTGTCCCAACAGCAAGTGGATTCTTTAGTGGTCTCAGAAGTGGTGCAGGCAGGTTAGCTACGGGTTAAATGTGGCTGTCTTTTTATTGGCCACCAGGGGGAGCTGTACAGAATGTGCTGCTGGCACATGCCATAGAGGAGAGAGTCTGTCTTGTTGCAGCTTAGTGTTCCCAAAACGTGGATGTTGCAGTCTGTTAAACGGAGCACCCAGGGAGGTCGGGCTGTGTCTGGCACCAGAAAAGCAGAGCAGAGTGCTTAGATAGAGGCTTCTGGGCTGTGCATGAGATGCAGGGGAAGCGTCCAGCACAGGAGGCTGCTGTTATCTAGCAAAGCCTGAACACTGCCAGTGCCAGCCAGATGTCTCTGCATTCAGTACCAAGTGAATGCGGCTCTGCTCTGACTTCGCCCCCTGTAGATGTGCGCCCTAGGCCGTCGCCTACCTTGCCTATAGGTGGCGCCGGCCCTGGGGTTGGGGACATATTCTGGCGCACCATCTCCTCCCAGCCGCAGAAGGTGATAGGGACAGGTGGGCCACCTCCAGTGCCTCGGGCGTGCTTGGCGAGTTCTGAGAGCTTGTTCTTGACCACCCTCCGGCAGTCGCCCCATCGCTTTTTGATGGACTCCACGTCCCGCCTGTTATGTGTTTTTTGTGTGCCTACGCTCGATAGCTATTCTTGTAGAGTACCTATTGAATCTGCCGTAACTCTGTATTATTTGCGAGCGATGTGCCTTTTTCACGTAGCAGCTGGTTTAACGGTTGCCTTTAAATCTAGCCCTAAGTCCTTCATATCAATGTTTCCCCAGGGCTTGGGCCAACCAAGTCTAAGCCCTTCAAATCAATGTTTCCTCGGGGCTTGGGCCAAACAAGTGTAAGTCCTAAATCCTTGGGACTTGGGTCTAACACAAGTGTAAGTCATACAGCAAATCAATGTTTCCTTAGGGCTTGGGCCTCTAACAACGAGTGTAAGTCCTACAAATCATCCCCTACCAAGTATCAGTCTGTCCCAGTCACAGCTTACATCAGGGGATCCCTGTCTCTGTCACGTTATGTATCAATTTCTTATTTTATTATTCATTTTAATTATTTAATTTTCTATTTACTGTCCCCAACAAAACCGGTCAACAAATCCACCCAACAAAATAAATTTCCTGTTCTTTCCGCAGACTCTACCAACACAGGTAGCCTCCTCTGACCCCTTTATACCATGTCTTATTTTTTATTATTATTATTATTATTATTTTTTATTAACTGTGCCCTGAATCCCAGTAAACCCCCTCAAAAAAATTCTTTGTTCAACCGATTATTTCCCCACACTCCACCAACACAGGCACCCTCATACCCCTTTTTATGGTGCCTTTGGGATATAAAATAATATTTGCTACATACTGTGTGTGGATTCAAAGTTCCCACTGATTTCAATAGTATGAGCTAGACGAAAAAACAGAAAAACTGCACTTTCACAAGAAATTGTGGGAAGTGCCATTATTTTTCCATAGTAACATAGTAACATAGTAGACAAGGCTGAAAAAAGACATGCGTCCATCAAGTCCAGCCCATGCCAATAATACCCCCGCTGATCCAGAGGAAGGCAACAAAAAAGCCCTCTGGAGCAATTTCCAGTGTAGGTGTGTGTGTGTGAGTGTGTCAAATAGTTCCCCGGCTCAATATCCTATTTGCTTTGAAGCCATCTGTCATAACTGTCAATATTGTTCTGTGCTAGATAGGCATCCATTGCTTTTTTGAATGCAGTTACATTATCTGCAAGCCCAGCATCCCGAGGCAAAGAATTCCATAGCCTTACCGCCCTTACTGTAAAGAATCCCGTCGAAAGCGCCTTTCCTCAAGTCTTAATGGATGACCTCTTGTTCTTAGCTCAGCTCTTTGCATAAATAATTCATTGGATAGTTCTTTGTATTGACCTTGAATGTATTTGTAAATGGTAATCATATCACCCCTTAGACGTCTCTTTTCTAATGTAAACAAACCCAGTTTGGCTAGTCTCTCTTTGTAACTCAGATCCTCCAATCCCTTTATCAGTTTTGTTGCACGTCTCTGCACCTTTTCCAGTTCAGTAATGTCTTTTTTTAGAACAGGCGCCCAAAATTGTACTCCATATTCTAGATGAGGCCTAACCAAGGATTTATACAGAGGTAGGATAATATTAGCATCCCTTGCTTCTACACCTCTTTTTATGCAGGCTAGTACTCTATTTGCTCTTGCAGCAGCTGAGTAACTGTGCACACTGCTGTGAAGACTATTGTCTATCAGTACACCTAAATCTTTCTCTAATGAGGATTTCCCAAGTTGTTTCCCATTTAGAGTATATGTAGCAAGTTTGTTTCTACAACCCAAATGCATAACCTTACATTTATCTACATTAAATGACATCTGCCACTTTTCTGCCCATTCACTTAGTTTATCTAAATCCTTCTGTAGGGAAAAACATCGAGCTCTGTATGTATTTCCTTACATAGCTTAGTGTCATCAGCAAAGATTGAGATGCTACTTTCAGTTCCCACTTCTAGATCATTAATAAACAAATTAAAAAGCATTGGGCCCAGGACTGAACCCTGCGGCACCCCACTTTTAACCCTAGACCAATTTGAAAAAGTTCCATTTACAACAACTCTCTGCCATCTATCTTTTAACCAGTTCTCAATCCATGTACAGATAACACCACCCAAACCGAAGCCTTTTAATTTATGCAGTAACCTGTTGTGAGGCACTGTGTCAAAGGCTTTTGCAAAATCCAAGTATACTACATCAACAGCAATTCCCCTGTCCAAATTACTACTCACTCTTTCATAAAATGCAAGTAAATTAGTCTGACATGATCTGTTCTTCATGAAACCATGCTGATTCCTACTAATGATATTGTTTGTCTTCACATAGTTCTGAATACTATCAGTTAATAACCCTTCTAGTATCTTACCCACTATGGAAGTCAAGCTCACAGGTCTATAATTTCCTGGTTTGGATCTTGCTCCCTTTTTAAACAATGGAACTACATCAGCTTTCCTCCAATCACAGGGCACTATGCCTGATGAAAGCGAATCAATAAATATTAAGTATAATGGTTTTGCTATTACTGAAATAAGTTCCTTAAGTACCCTTGGGTGTATACCGTCCGGTCCAGGCGCTTTATTCACTATAACCCTTTCCAGTCTCTTTTGGACCTTGTCCTCAGTAAGCCATGTAGATGTTGGAGGAAATTCCATGGTTTTGTCTGTTTGCCCATAGCTTGTCATTTCTGCTTCCTTTGTATATAATGAAGCAAAGAACGTATTTAGGGTCTCAGCCATAGCTTTATCCTCACTAATCAATTCACCTGTTTCAGTCCTAAGAGGACCAATATCAACCTTAACTTTTTTGTTGTTAATATACTTGTAGAATTGTTTAGGGTTTTTCTTGCTCTCGTTTGCAATGTTTCGCTCATTTTCTATTTTAGCTAGCTTAATTGCTTGTTTGCAGATTTTATTACATTCTTTATATTTTTTAAATGATGCATCTGATCCATTTGACTTAAACACCTTAAAAGCCTGCTTTTTATTTCTCATTTCCCTGCTAACCACATTATTAATCCACATTGGTTTTGCTTTACTTCTCTTGTGCTTATTCCCCAATGGTATATATTGACGTGTATATTTGCCCAAGAGCATTTTAAATACATTCCATGACTCTTGTGCATTTTTATCTTTGAAAATTACATCCCACTGGATATCCTTTAAAGCTTATTTTAACTTTGTAAAATTAGCCTTTTTGAAATTGAATGTTTTGGTTAAACTCTTGCTATTGGGTTTCTCATAACAAACTTCAAAGGATACAATATTGTGGTCACTGCTGCCCAAATGTTCCCTTACCTGCACACTGTTTACAATGTCAGAATTGTTTGAGAGCACTAGGTCAAGCAAGGCCTCTTTTCTAGTTGGCTCCTCTACTAGTTGGGACATAAAATTATCATTTATCATACTTAGAAAAATATTTCCCTTTGTTGTGCCTGAAGTCATATTGCTCCAGTCAATTTCAGGGTAGTTGAAATCTCCCATTATAATTACCTTTGCTGACCTAGCAGCCTTTTCCATTTGCAGTAAAAGTTGGGCTTCCTCCAACTCCCCAACATTAGGTGGCTTGTAGCAAACCCCCACCAATATCTTTTTATTATGTGTGCCCCCAGTGTGTATTTCAACCCACAAGGCCTCTACCTTTTCATTGGACCCTTCATTTATATCTTCCCTTAAACTAGGTTTTAAGGCCTGCTTTACATATAGGCATACCCCTCCTCCCCTTTTATTAACCCTGTCCCTCCTAAAAAGTGAATAACCCTCTAGATTGACTGCCAAGTCATACGTATCATCTAACCAGGTTTCAGACACTCCAATCAGATCATACTACTCATGTACTGCAATCATTTCTAGTTCCCCCATCTTACCAGCCAGACTGCGAGCATTTGCATGCATACATTTTATCTTTTTGCCATTCTTTAAGATTTCATTCTTTTTCAGATGTATTTGTCTTTTATCAGGCTGTAACAATGGCAACTCCCTATTAGATGAACTAGCCCATTCCCCCTCTCCACCCCCATGACCCTTCTCTAATCCCATTCCCTCAATTATACTATCTTCCCCAGCCTGTGTTGCAGCTCCCTCCCCCCTTTCTAGTTTAAAGTCTCCTCCAGCCTTCTAACCATCCTATCACCCAGCACCGTGACCCCCCTTCCACTAAGGTGCAATCCATCGCTACTATAAAGATTGCTCCCAAGGGAAAAGACTGACCAGTGCTCTAGGAACCCAAACCCCTCCTGCTTACACCAAGTCTTTATCCACGCATTTAACTCCCTAATCTCCCGTTGCCTTTCTAATGTAGCGCGTGGCACAGGTAGAATTTCAGAAAATACTACCTTAGAGGTCCTCTGCTTAAGCTTATATCCTAGGTCCCTGAAATCATTCTTAACGGACCTCCATTTTCCACTGACTTTGTCATTAGTACCAACATGTACCATGACAGCCGGGTCATGCCCAGCCCCTCCCAACAATCTATCAACCCGATCAGCCACATGTCGAACCCGAGCTCCCGGGAGACAGCAAACTGTACGATTGTGGCCATCTTGGCGACAGATTACCCTGTCTGTCTTCCTAATAATAGAATCCCCTACCACCACCATCTGTCTAGGTCTGCCTGAGTCCTGGATCCCATCCGTGCTAGAGGGGCTGTTCACTCGGCTGTTAGAGAGAACAGTCCTCTCCAGCAAAGACATACCTGTGTCAGCATCCCCAACATCATTACTTAATGTAGCAAATCTGTTAGGATTAGTAAACACAGGAGTGTCCTCCCTATTTCTCTGTCCACCCCCCTTGCTATGTCTAACTGTAACCCATCTGGCTACCTGCTCTTTCTTTGTGCAGTCTCCACCCCCAGAACTACCTACCACCACTTCCTGCTGCTCAGTCAGCAGAACCCTCTCAAGATTGTCCGTAATTCTCAATGTTGCAACCTGCCCCTCCAGTTCTCTAATACGAGCTTCCAGAGAGACCACTTGCTCACATCTGCCACAGAGGTATGCACCCTGGAACGGTTGTTCCAGGTGTGCAAACATATGGCAGTTTGTGCACTGAGTTAAATGGACAATCATGCTACCACTCATATGTGCCAGTTACCACAAGATAAAAAGGCAGGCAGGCAAAAATAGCTGCACAATAAGTTTGATAATGTGTTCCCCTGTGTAATCCCCTGTCTTTGAATTCCCCTGTTTTAAATTCCCACACTTACCACACTTCTGCACTTGAATTCCCCTGTTTTAAATTCCCACACTTACCACACTTCTGCACTTGAATTCCCCTGTTTTAAATTCCCACACTTACCACACCTCTGCACTTACACACTGAGGCAAGATTCACACGTTCAAGTATTCACTATGTATCTGCTATATAAGCCAGGAATCCACCAATTACAAACACAGCAATTAGTCACTCCCACCGCACCAGACTTCAATTATTTACTTGTATCACAGCAAAGAGAGGGAAAACAAAACTCAGAGAGATTTGCTTTTAACCTCTCCCTTACCACACCACACAATATTCTTATGCTATTATTCCAGCAAGTATCCAATCTCAGTCTTACAGGGCACAGGGCACTGATGAACCGATTTTGGTTTGAGGCTAAAATGTTTGCCTATCCCTACTACTAACATATACACCAGTTATAGACTCACTGTATATATTTCTGTATATGTAAGCTGATATAATTAAAAAAAAAAAGTATTGGCACGACCAGGGTTGACAAACATAAAAAACACATTTCTGAACTTAAGAAAACACCAGTATACTGTGTATTGGTGTATATGTTAGTACATGAATGATTGCGCCACCATGGCCAAGACTTTTTTTTAACTTCTTTATAACAAAAACAGCAATGTACTACATTTATTTAAGCCCCAAATTTGTAAGCTTTTTAAAATGTGTGCTGCCTGTGGAGTTCTCTTGCTTGTCTGCTTTGCTTTGCCCTGGATACCCCTCTGGCACTCAAAGGGTTTTTGACATCATCCTATATAATAAAAGGCCAGATGTATGTTTGTCAGAAGTCGTCACGCTCAGCAGAGACTGCCCGAATGCACAGAATGCTGGGAAGTGCATTTGGGCAGTCTGTACTGCGCTTGACTGCATCGGACAACCATACTGCGCACTGCTAGCTGATGGTGTTGATTATTCTTTAACCCCCTTAAGGACCGGAGGCACGGCAGAATGGACGGCAGTTAAGGACCACAAACCGAACAGTGTGCAGCAGCACAGGGAGCCCTGAATTCCTCCAAACTAACCCAGCTCCGCAGAGCATTCCTCCAGTCACCCATCCCCACAGAGCATTCCTCCTCACTCACCCAGCCCTGCAGAGCATTCCTCCACTCTTACCCAGCCCTGCAGAGCATTCCTCTACCCTCACCCAGCCCCGCAGAACATTCTTCCACCCTCAACCAGCCCTGCAGAGCATTCCGCCACCCTCACCCACCTCCACAGAGCATTCCTCCACACTCATCCAGATCCGCAGAGCATTCCTCCACCCTCATCCAGACCCGCAGAGCATTCCTCTACACTCACCAGCACTGCAGAGTGTTCCTCCACTCACCCAGCCCTGCAGACATTCCTCAACCCTCACCCAGCCCCACAGAGCATTCCTCCACCCTCACCGAGCTCTGTAGAGCATTCCAGTAGCCTCACCCAGACCTGCAAAGCTTTCCTCCACACTCAGCCAGCCCTGCAGAGCATTCCTCCACTCTTACCCAGACCTGCAGAGCATTCCTCCACCCTCACCCAGCTCTGTAGAGCATTCCAGTAGCCTCACCCAGACCTGCAAAGCTTTCCTCCACACTCAGCCAGCCCTGCAGAGCATTCCTCCACTCTTACCCAGACCTGCAGAGCATTCCTCCACCCTCACCCAGCTCTGCAGATCATTCCTCCACACTCACCTAGCCCTTTTTTTTTCTTTTCAGGAATCTATTCAGGGCCCCCCGAGCGGTGTGCAGCCACAGCCCTGAATTCCAAAACGTGCCAGGACTGTCAGAGGTCATTATGGCAAGTTCTCCCATGACGGTCCTGGCACGTCATGGATCATTAAGGGGTTAAAATAAGTGCCAAGGTCTTAGCCTGTGAATGAAGGGAGGAGGTGTAGGTTCAGGGAGGTAAGGAGAGAGTTAACAATTGAGAGGAGATATTGTGGGTTGGAGGGGAAAGTAGATCAGGGAGAAAAAGTCAATTTGTTGTATAGTAAAGGTGTAATTCTGTGGTAGTACACATGCAGTAGTGCGCAGTATGTTTGTTCGATGTAGTCATGCGTAGTATGTCTGTCTGATGCAGTTGTGTGCAGTATGTTTGTCCGATGCAGTCATGCGCAGTACAGACTACCTAAACGCACCTCCCAGCATTCTGTGCTTTAGGGCAATCTCTACTGAGCATGACTGCATCAGACAAACATACATCTGGCCTTTTATATTATTTGATGATTCTTCATGTAAATTTAAAACGTTATTGTACTTTAATTTACTTTATATTATGATCTCATGTCTTCTTTACTGTTTATGTGTTTAATTCTTTATTTTAAGAAAAAATGTTTTTTTTCTATTAACATA